>OZ014530.1:97158275-97758275 GCA_963966105.1 Volucella zonaria | reverse complement strand
TTACGTCACGCCGTTCAGTTACGTAAAGAGGGTATTCTCTTTTCTGCAAGGACCCGTGATAGCTTGGTCTACATAAGAAAGAGCATGGACAACAGGGAGCTAAAAACTCTTTTGTCAACAAATCTTCCCTAGATGATTTAACTATGTGCAATCAACTTTATCTGAATTTCTGCTGGAGAACAACATAAAATTAGAAATTAAAAAAGTAATGTATATTCTATATAGTAAGTGCGTGTTATACGAGTATATTTGCTTTTCTTTAAATTCGGATATTGTTCTCGGTTATTTATTTGTTAGTGACTTTTCTTCCCCAAAGATTGGTAATTTCTATGTTGGGAAATACACTGAGACTCTTGTTCTGGTAATCGCCGTATCGTCGGAATCTTATGGGTGATAATACCATAGTTAATGACATGAACAATTTTATCAGCGGCCAAGCCAGGCTCAACATTTTTGGCTAATCGATTCACTGGATTTAAAGTTTTCCATGTTAATGTGCAGAGTCTAAAATCAAGTATTGATGAGTTTTCTTTGCAACGAGCAGATGTTATATATATATATATATGATGACAACTGCGTTGCCTTTTCTGGCTATAAAATACATCGTGGCGACAGATCGACAAGTGGAGGTGGGGTTGCAATTAATTATAGATCTGTGTTAAAATGCGACGTTATTAAAACTAATGCAAATTCGGCTGGTATTGATTTTTTGTTTGTCGAAATATCCGACAGTTATTGGTTGCATTTACGTACCAAATCGATACTTTGCTCTCACAAAGGTTGAAACAGAAGTATCCACCTATGTCTTGCAGTATCTAAATATAATTCTGTGCGGAGACTTCAATAAAAATATGTTGAGAAACGATGAAAAATGAAATTCCCAATCCCCCAGATGTTGATAACAAAGTTGCTTTATCCGAGTCAATGGTTTTGGAACTCTTCAACAAATGTGTACCAATTAAGAAAGTGGTAGTTGAGGATCCGGGGCGGGCCTTGTTTACCTTAAGTATAAACAAGCTCATGAGACTTCGGGACAAAGCCTACCGCAGATGGAAGAACTATCCTTCAACTGTAAATAGGACCGCATTTGTTAAGTTGAGAAACTTAACAATCGCGGAGACTGGCAAACAATAGCAGTTTTATTACAAATCTAAGCTTAAAACCAGCTCTAAGACTCGAGATCTTTGGAAAAATTTGCGCCAGTGGGGCATTATTTCCACTAAAAACGATTTCTCCAACTATGCGGACACTAATCCGGATTTATTTAAGAACTTTTTTGCGAGCACATCTGTTTCAGATAGTTCTATTCCTTCCACTGGAGCTAATTTATACCGTAGTTCCGCAGACTTCTCAGGATCAACATTTTCTTTACAAACTATAAATGTCATGTCATGTCGATGTCATTTTTGCCAATAAATCTATAAAGTCTAATGCTAGCTAACTCATATTTATAACTGCTGCCTTGCTAAATCCTGCTTTCCCTCTGCCTGGAAACTAGCAAAAGTAACCCCTATTCCAAAGAATTCCAATCCGTCTAGATACGCTGACTTTCGCCAATAAGCATTCTCCCGAGTTTGTCAAAGGTTCTGGAATTTATCATTAAGAATCAACTTCAAACTCACGTTAACTCACTCAATTTGATAAGCCTGCATCAATCTGCGTATCGTGCAAATCATATTTGTATTACTACACTTTTGAAAATAGTTGATGATATTCGCCTAAACTTTGACAAATCTTATACAACATTACTATGTCTTTTAGATCTCTCAAAGGCATTTGATTCAGTGAATCATGAAAAACTGTATTGGAAACTTATAAATAGCTTTGGTTTGGGTAATAGAGCTTCTGAGCTTATTCTAAACTATCTTAGCGGTAGGTATCAGAAGGTTTCATTGAACGGAAAAATTTCAAGTAGGCTAAGACTATATCATGGCGTTCCTCAGAGGTCAATCCTCGGTCCATTGCTTTTTGTCCTATTCATTAATGACCTACCCCTTGTTTGTAAACATGCCAAAGTACATCTATACGCTGACGATGCTCAATTATATACTTCCAGCCCACGAGCTAAAATTGATAGTTGTGTCAGTCAATTGAACGAAGACTTAGAGGCAGTTCGACTTTGGGCTTCTTGTAATGGGCTTCAACTTAATGCCCAAAAAACCTTATGGAAAGAACTTAGGGCATGTTGAAGAATACCCATATGTTTACCGGTCTGGAGATAAAATTAGTTACTCTAATAATGTCAAAAACCTCGGTGTTATTCTTAACCACTCTCTTAATTCTAATGATCAGATAAACGCATTAGTTAAAAAAATTTATATTGGCTTGCTTTTAATGTGGAAATCTGTCCGTTGTACTCCAGTTTTATACACATAATTTACTCTAGTTTGATTTACTGGACTCGGCAACATTCAGAAAATTGGAACTCGCTTTTAACTCCATGATAAGATTTGTGGTTCACCCGCGTTGTGTACGAAAATTTTAAGGGTACAAAAACCCCTTGAGCACCACATTTCCAGGTTTCGTATGTCCATATTAGGGTGTTCATTATTTCAAAATTTGAACTATCGGAACTGGCTATTCATTGCACGACTTATAAACTATAAGAAGCAGCATTACTTATATTGCAAGTTACAGTTTCCTAGATCATCTAGGACTATTAGTATTAATCCTTCTAATTTTTTTTACTTAGGAAGCAGCCGTCAGTGTTTTGTTCTCTCTGCAATTTGCTTCCATGGGAAATCCGGCGTTTGGTCGGAATAAGAATTTTCAGGGTCTTTCTATTCGGCTTTTCTAGGGATCTTTGAGGCATACATTGGACTTAATCAATATATATTCTGTATATTTATATATACACAACAATAAAGCACCGCTTACCTTGTAAATTTTCTTTAACGAACACGTTTTATTTCTTTTTACAATTCATTAATATCGTTTAAAAATTCCTATCATTATTTTTTTCACATTATTTTTTTCTCCTAATTGAAATGAAATTATTTTTGTTGTTATTATAATTACCATTCTTTTCTTTTCCCCTTTTTTAATTGGGTTATTTGTTTTTTTTGCATGTTCTTGTAAAACAGCATGGCTCTTCTTTGAACAAACTGATTTTATTGTTAATTAATTAAATAAATAAATTAATTAATAAATTTCGATAAGATTTAAAGATTAGACATTTATTTATTTTGATAATAAAAGGGTTGTTCAGTAACGTCACGCATACTCATAACAAGATTTAATATTCCAACAATGAATTATTTCCTTACAACATTTTCAAGTACTCGTAGTTTGACTCTGTTATGTATTTCATTTATTTCTAAAACGTATGCAAATATGTATATACTGAAGGGAAGGAATTAAATTTGAATAATATGTTCTATATAGTATAAAAAAAGTTTTTGCGGAAAAAATATACCAGAGCAAGTCGGTGCAACAAAGAACAGACATTATTTCCAGCTGGAAGGCGCAGCGCCGTTGCACAATATGAGCATGCAGTTAAGGAATGATTAGGTCTCGTGTTTGAAAATTTGTGGATAAGGCGGAATTGGAGAGATTGGCCTCGATTTTAAAGCTGATTGTTCAAAACCTTTTATTTACTTAATGTCGCGCTGCATGGAGCTGGGCAACAACCACCTAGCGTCTCCAGCCAGCTCGGCCCTTAGCTGCATCCAGTTTCGCACACTGAGGTGGCTGAGTTTCCCTTCCACCTGAGTCACGGTCATTCTCTACTGCACTGTCCCTCGGGGGCGGATCCGAAGACTTTTCGAACCGGAGCATTGATGTTCATTCGCTCTACATGACCAAGCCATATCAGTCGTTGGATCTTCACTCTTCTGGCTAAGTTGATGTCGCTGTATAGCCCGAACTGTTCGTCGTTGATCCCCTCCTCCACTCACGGTCTATAGGCGGTACCGAAAATCACCCGACGAATTTTCCTCTTAATGCAGCCGAGATTACCCTCATCTATTTCTGATAAAGTTTTTTGGTTAATAGCATATAGGTACTTGGTCTTACCCTCGTTGACCGTTAAACCCATCTTCATTGTTCTCTTCCGATGATGTCAATATCATGAGTGTATGCTAGTAATTGGAGGGAATTTTGAAAAATTGTGCTCTGGCGTTGGCGCGTGAGTGCACTTATTCTTTCAATGATGATGTTAAAGAAATCGTATGACAGCGCATCGCCTTGTCTAAATTCTTAGATGACATCGAAGCTCTCGGTGAGTTCTTAACCGACCTTGATGGAGCAGCGTGCATTTTTCCTCGTCATCCTGCACAAGCGGACAAGTTTGGCAAGGATGCCAAAACTGGACATTGCTCTGTATAATTCGTCTCTATGGATGCTGTCATACACGTCCTTGAAGTCGATGAATAGGTAGAGTGTATCGATTTGGAGATCATGCGTTTTTTCCAATATCTGCCGCAAAATGAATAGTTGATCGATGGTGGACTTTCCTGGCCTGACCGATATGGATCAATCAGGTAATTGGCGAACGTCTTCAGGTGTTCACACAATACTGCAGATAGGATTCTGTGGGCAATGTTAAGAAGGCTGATGCCTCTGTAGTTGGCGCAGTTCAGAGGGTCTCCTTTCTTGAGGATTGGACAAACAATGCTGAGGTTCCATTCATCGTGCATACTTTCGTTCCACCATATTTTACTGATGAGTTGGTGTATGCTCTTTACCAAGGCGATGACTTTGCAGTTAAGCTCAAAACCTTTTGCGGTTAGAAAACAGTGTTTGGGTTCGACAGTGGTACAAATGCCACGAAAGCAAAAATAAATGGATTTCAAATATGGATAATTTGATTAATTTTTTGTACTCGCTGCTTCGTAATTTCCATCATGGTTGATAGATATCAGGTTCATCATTTGACGCAACTACTGAAAAATGATATAAACTTACTTTTTAACTACTGCTGCTTGCTACCGCTGAACATATGTCCTTCAAAAATTAGTATGCGATGGACATTATTGTAAAGATAGACCCTAGGAAATTACAATATAAAGTAAATGCTCATCGTTTGGGATATTTTATCCGATGTATCCATATAAATTTTTGAGCTCTAGAGCTAGCCACTTTCTTAGAGAAGGCCTTCAAACTTATATTTTGAGGTAATACAGCTGGACACACCAGCAAAAAAAATACTGATAAACGGATCATAACCACGATGGATACCTCTGCTTTGCCAGTTCAAATCTTAATTGACTTAATTTTAATTGATATGCGATTTAAATTTACGATTCTCAATCTTAAAACGAAACAAAGCTTACCAAATTAATCAAGTTAATCTTTCCAGTAGCATCTTTTGAAAGCAAAAAACAAATATTACAATATCTTCCAGCCGTGATATATTTTTTTACAATTATTTGTTGTTTTTTGAGTAAATAATGCAATACTTACTGCATATACATTTTTTCGACTTTTTTCAATTAGGCAACGAGTACCATACATGGATACCCGAGTAACCTGGGATATAATCAATAGAATGTCCAACGCTAAAGGATATCTGTTTTTCGTTTAAGGAATAATAAAAATAATGCACTGTAATCTGTTTAAAATAGCACAAATAATTGGAATCTTGGAAGCCGAAAAATATCTTTATTGTACACACTGCTTGCCATTTTCTGTATAGTTAAAATAGTGGTTGCTATATATTATATTACCTTATGCCATGAGCTGCAGTGTGTTATTTGTAGAAATATCTATCAAGTTTCATATATTTATGTTTGATTACTTGTTGCTTGACTTTTTTATGGAAACAATTTTATAACAACAGATAAACGAATGAACGAATAAATATACGAGTATTTATATATACATAGGTAGCTACCTATATTTACTTGTGTTCTCTTTCTCTCACTCATAAGGTACGTGAGTTTAAAATGTATGCTATATGTTAGTATGTTACATGATAAAACCAGTGTCCGCTAACAAGTACATACAACACCAGCGGCATACTTTTGAAATCATTGCAACGGTCTACATGGCCACAAAATATATGTTATGTAGCATATGGACATGTGCATGACGAAAAAAAAACAGACAAATTAAAAGTTCCTTTTTGGCTGGTTACCAGATTTTTATTTCACTTTATTATTTTGATCAGAACATGGAGAGTATATTTTTGTACAAAATTTCTTCATTTCAAAGACTTTTTACGAAAGAGGGGGCACCGTCGTACAATGCGCTATACTTCTAGGATTTAAAGCAGCCATATGGCGGAAGCGAATTCGAATTCCTTTTCTTATTTTTTTTCAATCACACATGAGTGAAATTGGTTTCTTTGATACTCACTACTTTGCAGCATGATGTGGATATTGAAGTGGAAATGCCAACTGAAATGATGATGTCTGCCAATAATAACTGGTAAAATGTCGGTTCAAAAAGAAAGCAGAGTACTTGGCTTTTACTTCAAAAATCATTTTCATTGCGTTGCGGTTTGTTGAAATGGACGACTACCAAGGTGACGAAAAAGAGTTCACTTGGAACGAATTCTAGTATAATGGAAGTTTCCGACACAGAAAAACTTACATACATATATGTTAAAGTAACGTACAAAAAAAGAACATGCAAGAGTTTAGCTTGTATTTACTGAAAGCATTTTTCTTTTATTTAATTAATTTTGATTTGCTTTAGAAATTACTCGTGCCTCAGCACGGTATCGATTTTATGTTGAACTTTATACAATTTGAAAATTATAAGTCTAACGTTATGCCTTAGGCTTACTACTTGATAATTGTGTGACATAAGATGAATAAGAGAAGTAACCTCCCAATTTTGATGTTGTATTTTCAATCATGGTTAGAGAAAACATTATCTGTAATTTGATCTTTATTAAATTCCAGTAATACTCATCCATAAGTTTCAAAGATAAACACCGATCCGACTTACTTACATATATGTATGTTGTATACTACAAATACACCATACCAACATACTCGTATTAATTTTGTCCCATGGCCTAAAGTATCTAAGTGTGGTAAATAAAAAAAATGTCTACAAAAAAGAATACGAAAATAAATTGCATCCAAGCGACTGATACATAGCTGTTTAAGGACTTGACGTACTGTACATAACAGTGCCACTGTGGTTAAACTGCAGGTAAAAAGTCGAAAAATTTATTGTAAAAATGTTTGGAAAAAACCGTTTGATTTAGCTGAGAACAACCCAAAGTCAAGGTAAATGAGAAAAAATGTTATACGGTAAGTCAAAACCGTTTTGATTTGTATCGTCTCGTACATAACAATGCCACTGTGGTTCCACTGCAGGCCAAAAGTCGAAAAATTTATTGTAAAAATGTTTGAAAAAAAACGCTTGATTTAGCTGAGAACAACCCAAAGTCAAGGTAAATGCGAAAAAAAATTATACGGTAAGTCAAAACCGTTTTGATTTGTATCTCGAAAGTAATTTCATTGGAAGCACGTTGTATTTGAGTTGTTTTACACTATTTTTTAAATTTTTTTTGTTTGTGCAAATTTTATTTTTTATAAAGGAATTATTAGCAGAAAGTAAGAGTTCCATTTTTTATTTTGTTGAGCCATAATATCTATGTGTAAATGTAAAATCAGTGATGCTGTTCTGTGTTTTGAGTTCAACTTTTAACAGTTTTCTACGTGATCCCCTAATAACTTATAAGTCATCAGAAAGGCTGACTTGTCTCCTTTTTGATAAAAGTAGAATTAGCTGCGAAAATTCGCGGATTCACTTTTAACTGAGGTCTAAGCGATCATACCTCTTATCATTTTAATTGCAGGTGCTATCACAAAATGCTCCTTTACTAGAATGCTTGTGTTTCAATATATGCTATCTGCTTCTGGAAGTGAAAGGTAGAAGTTCCTAATTAGAATTACTTCTCGAATCTTTTAATGAATTTCCAAATGTTAAATCTAAAGCACTGAAGTATAGAACCGAATATATTTGTAAGAAGCTAGCAGATGTCTGGAAAAAATTTTGTCGAAAAAAATGCACTATTATTTAAAAGTATTCGAAATGGCTAAATACTACCGAAGTATGTATTATTTCCACAAAAAGTATTGGGTATATAACTTTCGTGCGGTTTTTTTTTTTAATTTGAACGTTTATTTAAGAAAAACATGTACAATAGTATTATTCAAAGTATTGCCCATCTGAAGCTATGACTTTTTCCCATCTTTCTGGCAATTTGTGGATCCCATCCCAAAAGAACTGCGCCGGCTTGGTAGCCAAAAATGAATCAAGCCAATTTTTGATATTCTGCTCTGATGTGAACCGTATTTCAGTGAGGGCGTTCTGCATCGACCGGAACAAATGGTAGTCAGAAGGGGCAAGGTCTCAGCTATAAGGCGGGTGGGGTAAAACTTCCCATCCACTGTTTTCCAAATAGTTTTTAACCGGAATAGCAACGTGGGGCCGAGCGTTGTCATAATGGAAAATTATTGGCTCGTGTCTGGTCGCATATTCCGGTCGTTTTTCGGCCACTGCTCTCTTCAAATTAATTGTGTTCGGTAGTATTTCAACCGGTTTTAGCAGCTCATAATACAGCACACCCATCTAATCCCACCAAATACAGAGCATTACCTTCGCGCCATGGATATTCGGCTTTGCTGTTGATTTGGCTGGTTGGCCGGGTTTCACATATGATTTTTTGCGCTTGGGGTTGTCGTAATGGATCCATTTTTCATCACCAGTAACAATCCGATGCAAAAATGACTTCCTTTTGTAGCGTTCCAGCAGCATTTCGAACATGCAAAACCGCCTTTTGACGTCACTCGGCTTGAGTTCATGTGGAACCCAATTTCCTTGCTTTTGAATATATCCAGCTGCTTTTAAACGTTTTGAAATGGCGAGCTCTTCTTGTGTTTGGCAACAATCTTTATAGAGTAATTCTTCCAGTTCTTCATCTTCAAACTTTTTTGGCTGCCCAGGCCGTTCATCGTCTTCCAAGCCAAAATCACCACTTTTAAATCGTGCAAACCACTTTTGGCACGTTCGCTCAGCTAGCGCATGTTCACCATAAACTTCCACCAAAATACGATGACTTTCAGCTGTAGTTTTCTTCATATTAAAGTAATGAAGAAAAACTCCCTGCAAAAACACTTTTTCAGGCACAAAGTTCGACATATTTGAGTGAAAAAAAAATATTGTTATTTACGCTTCAAATGAATGACATATACTGAAATGACGTACAATGACAGTAGCTTTCCAACGCATGTTTCAATGGAATAGTAACAATGGAATAATACAAGTTACGCCATCTCTTAGCAAACCGCGCGAATTAAGTTATACGCCCAATAGTAACTTAGCATCTTCTGTTGGGGACCTGCTAAATACTTCACAGAGTGCAGTGGAAGGTCAAAGCGGAGAAGATGTTGTCTTTTAGCAAAAGTGGACTCGCAATCAAATATATTTCTTTTACTTACCACAAAAGTAAAGTCGACCAAAAATCAATATTTACTGCGAAGGAATTTTGTGGACTTTTATATATCATCTGAAATAATGCCATCTTATTAGAAAATAATTAAAACAAAACAATCGTGAAAAAACCATAGAATCGGCCGCGGAGGTAGAACTCCATAGTTTACTTGACCATATAGCCAGACGTCTGCTTGAGTCTTAGAAATCAGTTCTGCAAACTTTTTCGCAAGATTTTTCTAAAATGATATTAGTTAGAGAATGGGGTTTCGATGGTAGTACAGGACAAAGTAAGTATAAGCAAAGTTTTCTTATTTAAATACCCACGATGACCATAGCGTGTTCATGACATCGTATGTTCCTATACAATTAATATATAAGTCCTCAAACCAAATTTTTGGAAAAAAAATCCATCTATTCAACATTGTAGGCCGATACGGTTCCAAATTGTAAACGAAACTAAGGAACTTTGTTTGGAAGATGAAGTTTATTTCAAAAACAAAATTATGAATTTGAGTTCCAATATTTTTAAAGAAGGTATCATTGAGGTTGAGGTATCATATTCCTTGCAACTTACCATGGTATATTGTGCTTTGAGTGAAATAGCGTCAAACAAGTGTTACATATTATGTGGTGCCTTATAAGAAGTTTAGTTAGCCACTGAGGTATCCCTGATGCAGGAGTAGACGCTGTGTCACGTTCGCGATTGCTCGGCTCTAGCCCGTCGGAATGGATTGATTTTTGCCACTACCCCGTATATCTCAACTCAACTTACGTTTTTATCTCGTACCAAAAGAGAAAGATAAGATAAAAGAGCAACGGAAAGAGGAAGACCACATCTGAATGCCATCGTAACTGTGCAAGACCAAATCTACCCTAACCTAAGCCCTAAATTATTATTTTGAGCTTTACTAATCCTTATGAGATTGTATGTTATGTTACGGGAATTCTATAGTTATCTTAATTAGTAGTAAATACTCGTATGTATATAAATTAAAAATAAAATAATTTTAATTTTTAATTTAATTTTTTAATTTTGGTGGGGGCTGAGGCCCCCATTTATTGGCTTAATACAAGCTCATTCTAACTTAAAAACTAACAGAAAGACTTAAGAGCTAGGGACCAAGGAAGTGATGGAGTAGATCTTATTTGAGACGATCAGTGCTCACGTGGAAATCAAACAGGGAGAGGTTTGAGTTGACCTTTCGGAGCATTCGGGAGATTGCTACGTTGGAGCCATAAGAGGTGCGGTGGACCGGTAGATAGACGAGTCGAGGACAACGTAGGTTGCGGAGGTTGGTATTGAAGGAAATGGAGTTCAAAATGGATGCACAGTCGATGGAACCTGAGAGAAGTCGATGAATGAAAAGAATGTCAGCAGTATTCCTACGTTCTTCTAACAAATTCATATTTAGAAGTTTGAGGCGGTCCTGATAGGGAGGTATGATTAAAGGGTCGTTCCACGGCAGACCACGGAGAGCAAATCGGAGGAATCGACGTTGAATACCCTCGATTTGGGAAACATGAACCCGGTGAAAGGGGGACCAAGCTTGACTGGAATACTCAAGCAGGGGGCGAACAAAAGTAACATAGAGAGATTTGGTTACATACGGGTTGGAAAATCCCTTAGACGATATGCGAACGGAAATTAAGCTCACAGTCGAATAATATGCCAAGGTCTTGAAAAGACTGAACGAGGGGAATTGCTTGACCATGGAGAAAATAAAGTCGGTGAGGAGACTGGTTGTATTTACGTGAAAAGGTTATAGATTGACATTTGGCTATACTAAGTTTTAGGCAGTTTTTGAGGCACCAGATTGAAAACCGATCAAGGTCTTCTTGAAGAAGGGTAGATTCATGGGGAGAGGAAATAGTTTTACAAAATTTTGTGTCGTCAGCGTAAATGTAGAGAGAGGAGTGTTAAATGACCCTCCCAACACCGTTGATAGTAAGAATGAAGAGAAGAGGGCCAAGATGACTGCCTTGTGGAATTCCAGATGAGGCCAGGAATGGAACAGAAAGGGGGGATCTAAACCGAACACTATAATATTGGTTTACCAGGTAAGAAGAAATCCATTTTAATAAGAGAGGCTCAAAGCCGAGAGCAGACAATTTGAAGAGGATCAATTGATCAAACGATTTAGTGAAATCAATTGCGATAACATCGATTTCTTTGCCATTTTCTAAGGCTAAGTGAGCAAAAGACATGAATTCAACTAGATTTGTGGTAGTTGATCTACCTTTTAGAAAACCAGGTTGTCGGGGTGAAATAAAAGGCTTGCATTTGAAGCTTAACGCTTCATATAAAATGCTTTCAAAGAGTTTGGGTATATGAAAGAGTTTAGCAATGGGACGATAATTGGTAACTTCATGCTCAGATCCCTTTTTGTGTATCGGGATTATAAAACAGGTCTTCCAAATCTGGGGAAATTATCCCTGTGTAAGGGATAGACGAAAAAGGTAGAAAAGTGGTAGAGATAGGTTCGAAGAGCATTTTTTAAGAAACACGGCGGGGAGTCTATCTGGGCAAGGTACAGATTCATCTTTAAGATTTAGTAACTTTTCGTTATTGAAGAATCTGGATCGAAATTTTGAGTGGGAAAGGGACCAATAGGGAAATTTGGTAGATCATTTAAGTAAGAGGGATCTGGTACGAAGGAATTGTTGGCAAATGATTGTTTGAAAAATGTAGCAAAAAAGTTGGCGATGGTAGAAGGATCACTTGAAGATTTGGTTTCAAAAGCGAGGGAGGAATCATAACCATCAATCTTACTTTTGCAATTGACAAATTGAAGAAAAGAGTTGGGGTCATTTATGAGATTGATTTGCGCACTATTCAGGTAGCGCTGATAGAGAGAGCTATAGAGTTCAATGAAATGAAGATATATACTATATGTATACCTAAATAATTTGAATAATCGGAAGAAGAGTGGGTTCGAAGGAATACCGCCCATAACTTGTTTCTTTTGATTCGTAGAGAGCGGAGTCTACACTTACACCAAGGTGGGGATATAGAAGAAGTTTTATGGCATGAATAAGGCACATAAAGGGATATGGATTTGAAAACTGGTAAACTCAAAGAAGCCCTGCTTAGATAGGTATTGATATTACGAAAATTAGCTTTGTGAAAATTGTAAGAAAATAGAACTGCTGGTGGAGGCGACTGAAGGGGAGAGTTGTGGAAAAATGAGAGAAGAAGTGGAGGATGAAAGTTATCAATAGCTGAAAGAGACAGGAGACAACACTATACTGAGGAGTTGATGGGATCAGTTGTGAAGATTAGGTCTAATTGCCTTTCCACATAGTTGGAAACGTCACTGACTTGGCATAGACTAGAATCTGTTAGCTGATCTAAGAAGAGGCATTCCTTAGTAGAAATGGGGTTGGAAGCGATTAAAAAAGATAGGTTTTCAGATGGAGTCAACTTCAGCTGAGGCAGATTAAAATGGCCAAATATAATGATATTATCAAGCGAGTCTGATAAGTCGATCAAATTGTCAATCGCTGCAATAGCAAGTTGGTAGTATTCGATAGGTTGCACCGTAAGAATGTAACAAGACATAATATACAAGCATCTACGAGTAAGTGTTATTTTAACCGACACAAAGTCCAGCTTAGGAGAAAATGAAGTTGCAACGAGAGAGGTGTCCAGGCTGTTGTGAATAGCCAGTAGGACACCTCGACAAGGAGATGCAATCAATCATAATTACATATGGTTTAATAATTTCATAGTTTTATTATAGGACGTAAGCCTCCCCCAATGTTTTCCAAGTTTCCTCGTTTTTAGCTGTTTTTTCTCACGTATTATCTAATTGGCAAATGTCGTCCCTCCACCGTTTCAGTTGCCTGCGTATTCTTCTTGTATCATTTCTAGCGATCCATTGTATAGTTTGTAGAGTCCATCGGTTATTGTTCAATCTTCCTACATGCCCGGCCCAGTTCCATTTTTGTTTTATCGCCCTGGTTATCACATGGGCAAAAATCGACATATATCAAACCGTTTCATTGGGCAATCGTTGCCTTCAGAATATATGGTATTTAAGATACTTCTTTCCATTGTTCTTTGCGTTGTTCATAGTTTTTCAGCTGATTTGGCCGACAAGTTTCAGGTTGGTGATTACCGTAGGTCATTACTGGTAGTATAGTAGCTTCAAAAAAATATTTTCGTGCGTATGTGTTCAGATTTGCATCGAAAATATGTTTATGCTTCCAAATTTACTTCCAACTGCTTATCATCAGTCTATTTATTTCTTTTTCTTCTGTATTTTCAAGTGATATTAATTGTCCCAAGTAGAAGTAGTCATCCTCATATTCGGTCGTTTTGTTATCTACAGTAATTTCCTTTTGTTCTCCTTTGCTCGTTAGTTTGGTTTTTTCTGCGTTCATTGATAGACCCGAAATTAAGCATCTTGTTTCTAAATCGTTTACAATTTCTCCATCACTTCTGTTGAAGTTGCAATTATCCCTATATCTTAAATTGTTGAGATATTCGCCATATATTTTTAATCCTATTCTATCCCAATTCATTGTACAGAATATTCTTCTAGTACTGCCGAAAAGAATGCTGGGGAAAGTCGGTTTCCTTGTCTAATTCACCGGTTCAGTTCAATTTTACCAAATTTATTTTCTAAGGTAACTCTAGCAGTACAATTTTGAGGTTTTTGAGTTTTCTTATTATTTTCGTTGACATCCCTTGGTTTTTCAGCGCTTTCCAGATTGTTATGTTTTCTACTGCATCGAACGCCTTCGTGAAATCAATGAAAGCTAATCTTAAATCCTGTTGTTAGTTATTGCATTTTTCTATTGTATGGTTGAGTGCTTGCAAGTGGTCTGTGGTGCTAAAGTCTTAACAAAAGCCGGGTTGCGCTATTGGTTGTTCATCGTCCAACGTTTCTCGAATTCTGCGAAAAATGCTTTTTGCAAATACCTCATATAAAACTGAGATCAGGCTTATGGGTCTATAATTATTTACACTTGGTGTGTTCTCTTTTTTATGGAATAGTATAATAGGATAATAAAATTACCATCAACTACCCTAACATTGACCGCGCCCCTAACATTGACCGATATCAGGAAAGTATTTCCAACGGCACCAGTGGCTACATAAATCCAACAAATCGACTGTTCTCTTAAGAAAATTGTTACCCTATGCACACGCAGATGGCATTTTGAGCGATTAGGGTATTTTCCAGTACAAATATCATGTATGGCGGTTAAAAGCAAAATTTCGAGCGCGGGAACTTTTAATTTTTAAATTAATGGTGATTGATCTGTGGAGGAAAAAACTTATCAGGTCTGGTATTTAAAATGTTTTTTGTTAAGGAAAAAGTAAATTCTGTGTAACAAATACTTTAATTAGTTTCGAAAATGTAATTTAAAAAATGCACACTCACTTTTTTGGTGAATTCCTAACATTGACCGAATGATGCCTAACTTTGACCGCCGGTCAATGTTAGGGTTCGTATTCATCATAAGAGGTGAAAAACATGGACCAGCTTTTTGTTAATACGTAACACTTGATGCTAAAAACAAGCCAAACGCGACGGTATAATAGCACTTCTGCTAAAGATATGGAGCTAGCTTTGAAGAAAATTAAAAATGGGAACTGTAGCATTAACGCCTATGCCAAAAAGTACAAAATATCGAAGGAAACCTTGATGAACCGATGTTAAGGGTTAAGAGGAAAGAAGATCGGGTGCCCGACGGTACTTTCAGATGTTGAGGAAAAAGAGCTGGTTAATTCACTAATAACGATGAGTGAGTGGGGCTTTCCTTTCACTGGAGATAATTTGAGGTGCCTCACAAAAATTTATCTCGATTCTTGTAATCGTGAGGTCAGTTCTTTTCAAAAGAATAATCTCCCAGGTAGAAAATGGTTAAGGGATTCCTCAAAAGACACAAAGACGATCTTTGTGTCCGGGCGTCCCAAAATTTAAAGTCATCCAAAGCCAAGGTCAGTGGTCAAGATATGGCTAATTTTTCCAATAATTTAAAAACAACACTGACCCTGAACAATGAGTTTACACCCCTCGAAAACATTTTTAATTATGATGAGAGGAATCTTTCCGACGATCCAGGCTCTAAAAAATGCGTGTTTAAGAGAGGAGTACGGTACCCCGAAAATATAAAAGACTCGACGAAGTCTAATATTTCTATAATGTTTCGCGGATCTGCGAGAGGTGAGCTTATTTAACCATACGTTGTTTATAAAGAGGAACATTTATGGGAGTCTTGGATGTTAGGTGGTCCTCCGAAAACAAAATATAATCGGATGAAATCAGGGTGGTTTGACGGGACAATTTCTAAGGATTGGTTCTTAAACCATTTTATTCCGAACACAAGGGGGTTGAGCGGCCCTGTAGTACTTTTAGGAGACAATTTGTCAAGCCACTTTTCCCCACCCATTCTTTCAGCGGCTTGTTTATTACCAAATTCGACACATATGGTATTCGCCAGTTGGATGTCGCCTTCTTTGGTCCACTTAAAAAAGTTTGGCGTCGAATTTGGACGATTAGAAAGACAAGCGCGCCCACAAGGTTCAAACGTTTTTTAAAGGTGCGTTCCCTGCCCTTTTACACAGATTAGTAAAGAAAAGCGTGAACGGAGAGAATCGATCTCCGAACCTTATATCGGGTTTTGGAAAATGTGGTATAGTGCCGTTTAATCCAAACGAGATCATTTCACGTTTACCGGACCAAACAATCTCCGAAATAAACAACTATGAAGTACTACGGTCGAATATATCGGAGACTGTTGAAGCAGTTTTAAAAGAACTTCGCTTTGGGTCTGGAGAATGAACAGCAGGAAAACGTCGTACAAAAGTCAAAACTCAGCCACGGCTTAGAATTATGCTCGAAGATATAGATGGTTATCTGTAAACTCCGAAGCGGCGAACGTTTGTGAAGGAGCAGTGACTATAGATGACAATATATCTTAAACCTCTCAACAGCTCAAAGCAGACGACGAAGCTGTTCGAAACAAGAAAACTGATTCACTTCAAGAACTCCAAATTAAATTTGTGGGTTCCTACTCTGACGATGATTCGTCAATCGAAAACCTCTTCCACCAAGTCTTGCTGAGTTCAAAGCTCAATAATTAGGTCGAAAATGCAAGCTTTACTCTAGGTACTTGATCTTTTATTTCTATTTATTTATTTTGTTTTAATGTGATAAAAACTTTAAAATGGAATTTTCGTTTTATTTTTCTTCGTTTTTTTTTAAATAATATTAAACAAAATAATATTAAACAAAAATTGAACTGCTACATGTATAATTAAGAACTACCTGCCTTTGTATTTATTTTATTTTATTAAAATGAATTAGTTAATTAACTGTGTTTTTGTTACTATTAAAGTTATTTTATTTTGGTATGGTATGTCACTTTTTCAGGCGAATAGGATTTACTACTACATCCCAGTTTGATCGAACTCGTTCGAATCGTGAATAAGACATAATGTTCTTTCAAATTTGGTTGGAACAACAAGTTGCTTGTTGCTTTGGCTTATATCTCTTTGTGTTTTCTTCTCCATTATTTCGGATTTTTTTTTTATGTACCTATTATGTTTGTTTATGTATTTCAGATTCTGATTGTGATTTAACGGAAGGAATTTCTTGTTCATGGTTATTTCCTTTTTTTTAAGAACAGTGAGAGGGGATTAGCAGGAAAGTATATCTTGCAATAGCAACTTGGGATACTGCTTTTAAGTCTTGGGGTGTTGATTTATAGTGAGGTGCCGGTGCCTCTCATTCTTGGGGTGCTGGTTTATAGTGAGGTAACCGTGCCTCTCACTCTTGGGGTATTGGTTTATAGTGAGGACCCGGTGCTTCTCACTCTTGGGGTGCTTGTTTGTAGTGAGGTCCTCCCACTCTGGCGGAGTTGGTTCAATTTCGTGATTGTTTTGCATTTATTTTCCTGACAAAATTTGAATTTTTTGACTTTTACTGGTAATTCTTTTTTTGGATATTCCAGGCACAATGTTTTCACAAGAGAATAAGAAGTGCAAAGTAAAGAAGTCGTTTTCAACGAAATTCCATTTGTAATTTTGTATTCATTTATCACTTTTTCGAACAAAGTATTATCAAATTCAGTTTCCCCGTGTGCTCCAGGTAATAAAAAAGTACTTGATGTGTGCGGTTGAGTCTGGGAGGTATCTAAATTTAAAAATTCTACATCGTCATCATCACAATTACTATGAGGAGCGACATCAATTAGATTTGAAAGCAGGATTTTCGACATTAAAACATTAGGTAAGTTCGTACACAGAGGGATATTTGTTATTACCGCCTTTACTGCGAATAATAAAAAATCAATTTTCCAAAATATTTTGATGAGTTCTTATTGTAAGTAAATACTCGTACACAACTTTCCCGAATAAACCATCACGTATATCTTTAATAAGTAATAAAACCCCGATTATTGCCTGTACTATTCCTTTTACACAAAAGTTCCTTGCAAAATTAGTAGACCTTGGCATTGATCTTAAATAAAACAAGAATAGTTTAAGCTCATTATAAACTGGATTACCGACCTGAACTCAACTCTTTAAAATACTTTTATCGTAATGAGATCCGGTATCCATACAGTCGAAAGCATTATTCATTTTTAATGTAAACGCTTTTGTTGCTAGAGCTTGATTTGAACTATTTCTTTTTACTATTATTTATTATTATGTATTTATTTATTCATTATCATCTTAAAACTAGCTAAAAATAGAGAATTCTTTAATTTAGGATACAAAAAATGTATTTTACTAGTTAAGAATGATGAACAAATTAAAGATCATTCTAAAATCTAAGTTTGTGTTGATAGATCCATGGAAATATTGGGATCATCGCATGAATAACTGACGTAGCACTTAATTAGGCAATTAAGTTGATGAGCAGTTTGTATTGATGCTGCCGTTGTTCTACTAAAGGTCTCCGTTGCCAAGCGAACAATTTTTTGAAATACATTTGTAACTGTGTGTGAACTTGTAAATTTCAAGCATGTTTTAGCCACATTACCTCTTTCTAAGTTGAATATTTCTCTGATCTGGAGTTAGCATATCAAATTTGAGTAAAACATTGCTCGTGGATTTTAGTAAATGAGGAAAATAATGAAAACAAATTTTTTGTTCATTATTAAGAATTGTAAAAGGCTTTTCTTCTGTTACACCTAATAATAGGTAAGCTTTTGTGTGTTGTTAGGTCCTTTTGCGCAAACTATAGCGCACACTTTCAAACCAAGTTCTTGGCAAATTGTCAATTTATTTTTTTAAAATAGACTTCAGGTTAACCCCTTTGACAGAGTTTGCTGAAACAAAATAATTTAAAATACTTCTCCTGCTATCAAAGAGGGCGTTTACCATGAAAACACAAATTTCGTTTCCGTTGGCTTAATGATACAAACTTTGCTTTCAGAAAACAGTGGGCATTGTTTTGGAACCCAGGTTGTAAGCCTTTAACAAGAGCTCAACGATAAAATGTGGATACGTGGAGAAGTCTGAATCCCAGTCTATCTCGAAGAAATTTATAAGCGTTCTGAGATCTGTAAAAAATGTTTTGGGAAAGTTCTCTTTCGGCAACATTATATTTTTTGGACTTGGACAGCCCCATCAATATACCACAAACAATTTTTGAATGCTCTGAAATATCAAGTTCTTGAATTTGCGATGATAAACTAATTGATATTTTGCTAATTCGTAGAGCGTAATGCTTTTTAGTTCTAGAGCGAAGTTTTCTTCTCAAGCTTTGAATTTTAAGTCTGCAGCTTAATATATTTTTTTTAATTCAGAATTTGTTTTCTCCTCTTGTGAGCATTTTTCTAATAATTTATTGCATCTAACACAAGAAATATTTGAACTATGTGCTAGAGGTCCTTCTCCGTTTTGGTAGCAAAGATGAAAGATTTTCCAAAGGAACAA
Organism: Volucella zonaria; assembly: GCA_963966105.1. NCBI lineage: Eukaryota > Metazoa > Arthropoda > Insecta > Diptera > Syrphidae > Volucella > Volucella zonaria. The sequence goes on along the minus strand of OZ014530.1, from coordinate 97,738,981 downwards.
TGTCCCTTTTGAGCATTTTTCTGCTAATTAATTCCGAAGAAAAATGATTTTGACAAACAAAATATTTTTCTTCGCTCTTAAAATCGCATGCCTACGCCCACAGGTTACTCAAAATTTAATTTTTTTCATTTGATGGATATGCAAAAATTTTCAGATCGAGGAAATTTATTTTCGATTTTTTACAAAACGAACAAGAAACCGCAGACTTCCTTTTACGTGTATCACACATTGCAAAATATTTAAAAAGGATACCGTTCAAAAAAATCGGTCAATCATAAATCAAAAACAGCCAAATCCCTCGAAAGTTGACGGCGAATGAAAATGAAATTGAAAAACAAAATCGAACAAAAGCGACATTGGCATCCTTCTGTATACATATATATATATGTATATGAGCGATGTGCCTTCTCAATAAATATATACACAGAAACACATCACAGTGTACCGATCATAATTCATACCGAAATGATGCAATAACAATCAGGCTTTAGAATTTTATTGTCGTTGAAAAAGTGGTCATTTTTTTTTGCTCAGCATGTGATGTCTATTATCTGTGATAATAGTCTATTCCTTCCATTGTTTAGGGATATGGTCGGTATCGATTTAAGATTCAATTGTTTATAGTATTTTTAAGATCACTGCTTGACTTCGCATTCAGCCGGTCTTAGTTCAGAAATATAGAGGGTTTTGAAGGAAACGGAAGCTGTGTTATTTAATTCTTGCGGGTTCTGTATACCTTTTTTCATCTTTGATAACTTCAATATTCATTCTTTACCATCAGTAAATTCCTTATCTGCATTTTTTATTGATTTGGTTTCTTCGACAATTTTCTTTACTTTTTATTGCATGCTTGAATATCTTTCTTATTTAAAAAATAAGATCCTTTGTTGATTCAGTAAGGGTTGCGCTAAGAATACCAGACTGTAGTTGATCGTATGGTTTTAGTAAGTTGATTTTGTCATATTCTTGTCATCTGCATTTTCGTTCTAGATTATATATGTACAAACGGATACTCTCTTCATCTAGAATTTTCGGGATACCTTTTTTGGGTGTTAGTTTATAGCATTGTTTGGCTTTGCGGTTAATTCTAAATGTGCCTCTTACTAGTCTGTGGTCACCTATTTATGACGCAGACATTGTTAATAATCGATTTTTTATTGTCAATGATAAAATAGATCTCGTCCATTGGGTGATTTCAGGATCAATTTTCTTTTTGTATTTTTTGAGAATAAACTATTTTCTAAACAGAGTCAATGTTACCATAGCCAGATAATTATCTCTTCGCCTCTTTCGTTTCGTGTACCGTAACTGCAGCCATAGTTTCCCATCACGCGTTCATCATGCTCTCCTTTTAAATCGGATTTGGCATTAAAGTCATCCATTGTGCACATAAATTCCGTTATTTAGACGATATATGCTGATTCTGTCGGTCCATACCCTTGAATTATCGATAATTTATATCTTTCATTATAGAACGTAATTTTCCTCTATTTTATTTTTCCATTTCTTGTTTATCAAAAATCCAACTCCGCAAAGCCCTTTTGATTGCCCTTTGAATCCAAAGAGGTTTCCATTTCTTTTTTCTATAAGTTTTTGTCCGTATAATCGCGTTTTTTCAGGTACAATTTAACGCTCTTCTTCCTCCAAGGTACCTATGTATATTAAGTGCGCATATGTGTACGTATTGACTATTTTTTCTAGAGTTTGTTTATATATTGGTTAGTTCCGTTAGTATTGCTTTTAATCTAAGCTCCTCTCGTTGATCAGTCGGGGTGAGGAGTTTTCAAGCTTTTTTGTTATTATATTCGCTTTTGGTTCATCATATTCCCATTTCTTGGCCTTGTTCGTTTTTCTGTTATTCGTGTTAGTATATTTCGATTTTTGCTATTTATTAATATTCGTGTGAATAGTGCTAGATTCGGTTTCATTATTAAGCGTATTGAAAAACTTAATAATCGTTTGTCAACTTCTAATTGTAGTTTTGGTTTCCGGTTACTTTTCAATTTTTTATTGGAATTAGGGGTATCCTTTTCCTTCTCTTCTGATCTGTTTCTTTTCTTATAACGTCCATTTCCGATAAGTATTTTAAGAATTTGATCTTAATTTAGCGTTATTCCGTTGGATAGTACTTTTTTTTTATTATTTTAGCATCAATTCCTTTTCCTTAAGCTGTGCGATTACCTTTCTCAATTTGCTGATAGAGTTTGAGATACTTCTTGGCAAAACATTGATCATGTAAATATTTCGACAACTTTACGTTCTTAGTTTTAATTTTTTATCCATAAACATTTCTTTTTTCCGTAGGGACATTATGTCTAGTAAAATGGGCTTGGTTTTATTCTACCTATGTTTACCGAGTCGATAAAAAGAGTCTGTCCCGTTTATGGAAAAATCTATCAGCAAATGTTTGTTGACTAATTTTATTATAGCTGCTCCTAAACCTTCTTGGACTTTAAATATGAAATAAAAGGAAAAAAACAAGTCTAGTAGTCTAGAATTCTGTTAAGAAATATTAAATAACCACACCATTGAAATAGTTTCAGGGTGGAAACACAAATAAAACAAATAATAAATTCTAATGCGGAACTTAGCAGCTTAAACAGTCGGGACCCATTAACCTTCATCTCATCCTTGTGTAGAAAACTACACAAACAAATTTTGTTTTCTTAATTTCTCAAAAACCACTAATTGCAAACTTCCGGAATTTTCAGACTTTGTATATATCCTTGATTACCGAAAATAAAACGTATCTCGACATAATAAAAATGTTTATGGCGGTTAATAATGCTCTAATTACGTTGTCTATATGGACATATGGACAGTAAGTGCATGTCATATAAAAAGTCATTTGCGTTAAATGTTTTAGCAAGTGAATATCGTTGGTATATTTAGTGAAATTTATAAAAATAATAAAAGATAACAATGTCAAAAGCAAGATATCTGACGGGAAGAAACGGAAGCATTTTTTAATGAAGGCGATTGCGATATCAGTGATGTTTCTGGAGACACTGATGACGAATTTATGCCAGAAGAGAATATTGATGATGACGATAACTTACAAATTGAAAATACCATTTTGAAGCATTCAAATGCGCATGCACAGGCAACATATGGTAAGGATTTCAAACAAATCGATTCGAATATGTTGCAATCATATATTGGTGTTTTGATTTTAGCTGGTGTTTATAGGTAAGTCGTAGTTGCTTTCTTTCTTATTTCAACTGATTCTTGACTTTTTTACTTTTAGATCGAAAAACGAAACTACAATTGAATTGTTTGATGATATTAACGGTCGTCCAGTGTTTAGGGCAATTATGTCGAAGAAAACATTTGAGTATTTGAATCGAGTTATTCGTTTTGATGATGTCATTAGCAGAACACAGCAACGATCTACAGATAAATTTGCACCGATTCGGGATATATTTGATAAATGGTCCAATTTATTGAGTGACTAGTAAAATCCACATGAATGTGTGACAGTTGACGAGCAATTACTTAGTTTTCGTGGAAGATGTAAAATATACCATTCTATGAATCTACTTTTGCATTTACCGAAAACACAGCACTTGTTTCGTACATTGGACGGAAAAATAAGTGTACCGTGTTGCAAAGTACTTTGCATAACTCAATTGAAATCGAATCGACTGAAAAAAAGTTACCAGCGATTATAGCCTATTACTATAAAACAAAAGGTTTGTTCATATACTACTTTTTGAAATTTCAAGACCCTCTAATGTTTTTTTTTTCATTTAATATAGGCGGTGTGGATACGGTTGACAAAATGCTCACTTGTTACAGCTGTAAGAGAAAATCTAACAGATGGCCAATGGCTGTATTTGCAAACATGATTGACATTTCTGCTTTGAATGCATTAGTTATTTTCAAAGAAGTGAATCCGGATTGGCAAGCAACACAAAAAACAACAGTAAGGAGGAATTTTCTACATGAGCTTGGAATATCCCTTGCAAAACCACTTATGGAAGCTAGAAGTGCGAAGCCAAGATCAGTATCGTCTGCTTTATTGCTTGCAACTGTTTTGGAAGAAAGTTCACCATCGTCACCTTTAAAGGATGTTTCTGCATCAACTTTAACAAATCCACCAAAACGATCAAAAAGCGTTCCACCAAAAATTAAAGACAGAGCAAGATGTCACGTTTGCCATGAAGAAAAATCCACCAAAAAAAATAATATCTTTGAGACGATTTGTTGTTTTTGCACAAAAGCTGCATGTAAAAATCAACATAATCGAAATGTTTGTGCAAAATGCATTCAAGAAAAATTAATTTGAACCTACCTACTTTCTCTCGTTATTTTAGAAATAAATTATAAAAGCAATTTTTCGGTTTAATTTAAAAAAAATTTAGAAGATACATTAAAATCCCATATGTGTAGAAATCTACACACGAGGGTAGAGAACGTAATTTTTTTTGAGGATGAGATGAAGGCGAAATATCTAGACCAGCTTAAATTTTTAGTTGTTTTATGTGTCTATCCACCATGAAACCATTTCAATGAGGTGGTTATGTAATATTTCTTAACAGAATTCTAGACTACAGGACTTGCTTTTTTCTTCTTAGTTCATATTTAAAGTCCATTTTTTACGAAGTCGGATTTTTTTGTTTTTTTTTTTTAAATCTAAATAATTAGTTCTTCAATTTTTCCACTAAAATCCACTTCTAGTTTTCCAAACTTTTCATCCAGTTTTTTATTCATTTCCTCAAATTTCGCATTCATATCTTTTCTCATACTTTTTAAAGCGTGCATAATAAAATTAGTTAAACTTTTAGATATAAAGGTTATATACATGTGGGTTTGGCAGCATCACTCTTAGCAGATACTAACTCCCACTATTTCGAGCTGGAAGAAACCAAACTAACATAAGACGAAGAAGAAGAATAAGAAAGGGGGAAAAAGAGAGGAACGACAAAACGAAGAAGAAGAAAGCCATTTTCTTCCTTCTTCAAATTTTTTTCTACCAAGACTATAAGACGAAAGACGAGTTGTCTAAGAGAGTTGTAAAGAAGGACCTGATTTGAATTTTATATATTGTTTTCAATTTTGTTAATCTTGTATTTTTGTTACCCAAACGTGAATTAAATTTGAATGAGAAACGAAGTGTTTGTATTCTCCGTGAGAACTCTTCGCTGGATACCTACATACATATACACCTGTGTGCAAAATACTAAGTAGCAGTGTTAGATAGTTAACTTTTTATTTTACAATAAAACCAATTTTATAGCTCCTACATTTTAGTTATTTATTTTTTCTTTTTCTGCATGGAATAATGTTCTCAAAACTTAGTATAGAATTTGAAATTAAGTAACTCTTCTTATAGAAAACCTAAAATATTAAACTTCAGACAAAAGCGAGTGTGTAAAAAAATAGCAGTATTATTTCGAAAGGCTTACATTTTTGGATTGAATTTATTTAAAAAAAAAAAACTGAAAATTGAGTATGTTGCACTTGCTTAATATTTCGTTTAATGACCTTTGTTTGCCAGAACTGCAATGCAACGACGTGGCATAAAGTCGACTAAGCGCATGCACCTCTCTCTCGAAATACCTGCCCATGCAGATTGCACTGTAGTTCACAATTCACTAACGTTTTTTGGTTTTGCCTTAAAAACCTCTTATTTAACATCAGCCCATACGTTTTCAATGGGATTAAGATCTGGGGACTCAGCAGGCCACTCCATAACATTAATCCCATGGATTGCAAACTAATTTTTAGGCAATTTACTGTTGTGCTTAGGGTCGTTATCTTGTTGATACACCCATTTAAGCGGCATATTCTATTCAGCATATGGAAGCATAGCAGTATGCAAGATATTGACGTACAGCTTTGCATCCATTGTATCTTTAATCCAGTACAAAGGGTCTGGACCATAGTAGGAAAACAAACCCCATACATTAATTTTTGCCCCTCCATGCTTTACCGTACGAGTCACAAACCGAGGATTATATTCAGCATTCGGTGGTCTTCTTATGTATTGCCTTCGTCCAGCTGAATCAAAAAGAACTATTTTAGACTCATCTGACCATAGAATATTTTGCCATTTGTGTAGAGGCCAATGCAAATGTTCCTTAGCAAAACTGATTCTCTTTTTGATGTGTCAGGGTTGGAGCAACGGCACTTTTCTCGGGCTCCTGCCAAATAATTTAGCCTCCACAAATCTCCGTCTTATTGTCGAAGTGTCTACATGTAGATTAAGTTCTTGCTTAATTTGAGTAGACGTCTTAAATGGATCCGCTAATACTAAACGGATAACTTTTTTTACATCACGCTCTTCAATTTTTCTCTTTCGACCACGAGTTTCCACTTTTTCTTCCCATTTTCTAGCATTTGATATCATTTTCGCAGAGCACGAAAGACCATCTTGCATAAAAGTATACGAGTATGTTTTCCCCTCTTCAATTATTTCTAAAATGCGGTTCCCCTCTTCTTGGGTGCAATGTTTGCTTTGCCTCTACCCATTTTGAACACTAGATCTAGAAAAATTTATTAATTTTGGATTACCACAACCCACTCACACTTACCAATCACAAAAAAAAAAAGAAATTATATTTAAGTATAAATTTTTTAAGGAAATCGATAGACTTTTAATTTCACTGCTATTATTTTACACAGAAGAAAACTACGGTCTGTCAAATCTAATAGCGGTTCTATGAACTTCCATTGAAAACTCAACCAAAATCGTATAACAGTATTAAGAACAGATAAATACAAACACGATCAGATGGTCATTTTTGATGTAAACAAAGGAGTAAAGTTTTCAGTTTAGTTTTTTTTTACGAGTAGCAGCACTGCTATCTTTTTGCACGCAGGTGTATGTCTCTAAGAGTATGTGATGAAAGTTGTATGTAGTTGTGGAATGAATTAGATAAGTACGTTTTAAAGTGGTTTGTGTGTGGTGTAATCTAATGGATTTTTTATATATTAATTTTTTAACTTAACGAATTAAAACTAAACCTAAAGCTAACTTAACCCTATACTCGTATATCCTACACCGAATAAAATGTAGCAGGATCACACAGCGATGACGGCTCACTAAGGCCTGAAATAAGGCAGATGGTGTCGGCTGAGGATGGCCAACCCACCCTTTTCGCACCTAAATGCTTAATGCAAAATCTTACTTCCTAAACTTATTTAAACAGTACATTTACAAAAATGTGAAACTACGTAGATCTTATCCTATATAAATTTTATACTAGATACATATAATTGAATACACAATTTCCAATTATTTAGGTATGGACATATGTATAATACATACATATTTGTACAACATATATGACGGCCCGGGTTGAGATACCGATATTTTGGGATCTGTTTATGTTATGAAAAAAATCGTATGGGAGGGTGGGATCTATCTTCAACACCCACCAAGTTACAAAACGTTTCTTCAAAGAAGTAGGCACTGTAGAGAGGAAAAACATTGTAAGAGCTGCCGGTGATATATACAATCTTTGTATTGTATTATTTAAATGGTGTATATCAACGAGTATGCCGGGAATTAAAGGTGTATATGTGCGAATTTGGCAAGGAACGGTCGTTTTATTGAACAGTTTATGAAAGGAGTTTTAAAATTTCAGAAGTGGGATAAATATTTAATAATTTTACGGATTCAGACTACCATTCTTTTCTAATCTTTTTCAACTCTGTTCAAAGTTTACAAATTACCACTATTTATAATGAAGAGTAAACAATGGGCTTAAGGTACTGCTGAGTAGAGAAGTTGAGGTGATTGTGTCGCTGATTTCTGTGGAATCGCCAGGCATTGCAAGAACAGGTGCACGGGTTATGTGACCCATGGGAAGTTGGATGAACTGACCGCAACTGGGTCGGAAAGTTCTAGAAATTGCTGTGCATCTCAAGTTCAGGCGCACGGGTAATGTAGTTTGCGGAAAACTGAATGAACTGGTCATGTGATATGTGCGTGGTTAAGGGATAACTAACCTTTTGGGTGTTAACTTATATAATAAAACAAATCCGTAAGTACTTTTCACCAGCCAAAAAGAATGGATGCAGCTGATATCGAACGGTACAAAGATAAGAGTATATACAGCCGCACAATTAAAAGGCTGGCTAGAACACCTAAAACAAAAAACTACATGGAGTAAAAGTGAATTGGAGTTTCGGCTGTTCCTGAGAAAGAATGGGATGAACTTCCGTTACAAGGAAAAAACAAAAAGACTTGCAGATGACCAACGATGATGACAACGAAAACAACGATGGTGAAGAATACGACGAAAACTTCTACCAGGCGAACGAAAAGACGAGGTGAGCAAGGGAAATGGGAAGCCAACGAACGATCGAGCTGATGGGTAATCGAAACAGGGGAACACAATGTATTGATGTATGCACAAATGAACGACGAACGAATGATCGAAGAGTGAATGATAGGAGTATTAATACTGATGATAGTGAAAACCCACCACCAAGGCATCGAAAAGGAGCTAACTTTCAGGAAGAGAGAGGTCAATATAAGTTAACACAATATTCCACGAAATAGAAACAAATAACTTCAAACATCATAAGCGCACCGCATGTCTGCTGTGCTTAGCATCTTCCCACACATTTCCACCCAAATGACCAGCGCATGGCTGCAAAGGTGAATACGACTACTCAGGTATCTGGTAACCAACAAATTAGCACGCTCATCCAGACGCCGACGCTGCAACAAATCCCGAAGTAATGCAAATTAACACAATATTCCACGAAATAGAAACAAATAAAAACATCATTAATGCACCGCATGTCTGCTGTGCTAAACATCTTCCCACACATTTCCACCGAAAATGGCCAGCGCAAAGGTAAATACGACTACTCAGGTGTCGGGTAACCAACAAATTCCCACACTCATCCAGACGCCCACGCTGCAACAAATCCCGAAGTAATGCATGTCCGCCAAGGTATAAAAACAAACCTGTACTCTAGAATAAGTTAGTTGTAAGTTGGTATTCAATAAAGAAAGTAATATTTTTCCCTAAAACTCGCGTTCCGCATTTTAACTGGCGCCCGAGCAAGGACCGTGGTATTTATTGTTTTAATAAGTTGCAAAATGTGTTTTAAGTGTCCCGCGTAGTCACTCGCCATTGCGCCACGGTTTCGATAAAATAAAACTAAAATTCGTTAAAAATAAAGAATCGGACTTGAGTGGAAAAAACAAGAACCTTTAAGCCAACAACGAGGAAGAAAAGAGGCCCCTTAGTAGTGCAGCACCGCTTCATAAAAAGGAGTTTTTACGAAAACAGCCGCTTCCCGATGCAGCTCATCTTAATGTAAGAATAGAGTTAAGATTTTAAGTGTTAAAATTAAGAAAGATTTCAAATGAAGTAAAATATTTAATCTAATTTACAAACACCATAGGTCAAAGCTAAAATTGTTAAGGAAAGTGAATCAAGAATTAATTTAAACTTAAACTAAAATTACTACCTAGAAATATTAAGACAAAAATAAATTTTTTCTCTCCATAAAAACATATTTTGAATAATCAAGCTAATATTTAACTGCCATAAACATATTCATGACGCTCGTTAACCCAATTGTTACCCCTCGTCTCATTATTCGCTATGTCTAGAAACGAAAATTTGGTTCGTCCACCAAGATTGAAAAATGTTGGAAACCAAGACCAACCCCAAGCTCAGGCTCACGATGACATGGACCAATTACAAAATCAAATCAAACAGCTTGTAATGGATGTCATAAGTAGGGAATGTCCTTGTCTTATTCATAACATGCTTAACCCATTGGCAGACAGTAATTCCAAACTGATCAAGTCATTAACGAAGATCAAAGAGCTAATTTAGCCGATATGGACAAGATCCCGGATGTTGTCCGCAGTCTAAGGGAATTCTCGGGACAACCCGGAGAATACAGTTCATGGAAGAAAAGCGTTGAACGTATTCTGAGATTCTATGATTCTCTCAGGGGCACGCCAAAGCATTACGAGATCTTAACTGTGATCCGTAATAAGATTGTAGGCCAAGCCGATGTGGTTTTGGAGTCCTACAATACACCTCTCAACTGGGAAAGGATCTCGCGATGTCTTACCTTGCATTATGCAGATAAGCGAGATCTCGGAACCTTAGAATACCAAATGACTTGTTTTGTTCAAGGTAACGACCCCATTGAAGGTTTCTACTAAACGGTGTACCACCATCTATCCCTCATCCTTAATAAAATCGCGAGTATGGACATTGGACAAGACGCAACGAATATAATGGTCCAAACTTATCGAGACAAGGCCCTCGATACTTTCGTTCGAGGTCTTAAAGGCGACTTGCCGAGACTCTTGGGCATGAAAGCTACAGAACATGACTTATAGGACACAGTATGCGACGCATAACAATAACACAGCTCGCAGAATAGAACAAAATTTCTCACCTCCAGTTCCACCTCAGAAAAACCATCCTAATCAATATCCCAAGATTACAATTCCCATTTTTACCACACGTTCCACCACAACGGCCAACTAAGCCAAATCTAAATCCCCATCAACTACAAAACCAGTTCTTTAGGAACCAAGGCTATTATGTACCATTTCAAAATCAGCAATCCCAAAATAACCACTACCAACTCAACCAACCCAGGCAATTCTTTCAATTGCCACATAAACCTCAACCCCCCGCCGAACCTATGGATGTCTCTATGAGGACAAGTGCTGTAAACTACCAGAATAACCCTAAGTTTACACAGAAGAGACAAAACCTGCCTCCGCAAGCACCAGTACCCAAGAAGATACAAAGAATGTTCCATGCCACGACTTCATACTCCGATCCTACTCAGGAATTAGCTGAGCATAATCAAGCTACAGAAGGAAAAGGCATGAACGCAGATCAGACACTTGCCGATTACATTGCAACCATCGAGTACATGAACAACTACAATGGAACCTGTGCCAGCTTTGACCCGCAGCAATATCAACAACCGGATCCACAACAATATCAACAACCGGATCCACAGCAATACCAACAACCAGACCCACAACACTATCACCAACCTGTCATTTTTAGAGAAAAATCGCAGCATTTGGAACAAAATTTCCAAAATTTAAATTTTTTAATAAGCTCTTCGCTTCCGTATTTCGAATACAGAACGAAGAGTGGAAATATGCTAAAGTTTCTAATCGACATGGGTAGTAACAAAAACTATATACAACTCGGCTGTGTCAAATACTCGTCTTTTAATAAAACCAAATTCCTAATAAACTCTGTATGTGTTAATACCAAAATTATGCACCATGCCACGCCTAATCTTTTCGGTCCCAAGTACCCTTCCCTCAAATTCTTCATCTTACCCGAATTAAAAGCTTTAGACGGGATCATTGGTAACGACAGTCTTAAAGACTTACAGGCAATAATATACACTGCCGAAAGCTGTATGATTCTGCTTAACCAAATGAAAATTCCTATAAAACAACTCCTATCAGATTCGGTAAGCTACGTAACTGTCAGATCCTCTCACCTCGATGAAACCCAAACAGCTATTAATTCATTGAGTATTACACAGCATAGCGACGAAAGCTCCTCTCACCATTTAATTCCCACCGTTGAAACTCCTCTAAACCTATTTAAAACATAAATTGTACTTAACATTGGCAATAAAACTGAATATCAACTCCGAAAACCTTTTCCTTCTAACTGGAAACACGAATTCACAGAACCATGCTATACAAAAGAAAATATCATTGACATTTTCAAGAGATTTCTAAACCCAAATATAATTAATGGTATAAAAACCAGAGAAGACGTCATGGGACTAATCCAACAAATATACCCTCTCTATTTCAGTAGTTACAAGATACGGTTCACTCAAATCGAAGTTGAGGACATACCAAATGAATCTGACCAAGAAAATATTATAATAGAATATCACAAGAGAGCCCATAGAAACGCAGAAGAAAACAGGCTTCAAATTCTTGAGAAGAACTATTTTCCAAAGATGAACTCTAAAATAAAAACAATAGTCAGACAGTGTAAAACGTGCAAAGAAAATAAATAAGAAAGGCACCCAAATAATCCCATCCTGAAACCCACTCCTATTCCAGAATATCCCGGCCATACATTACATATAGACATTTATTCAACCGGAAGGCACTTAGTCCTCACAGCCATATGTAAACTTACTAAGTTCGTGCAGGTCAAATTGCTAAAATCTAAATCCATTGAAGATATAAGAAAACCATTAAGAAAACTTCTTTTCTTTTTCGGTATCCCAAAATGCGTTGTATTAGACAACGAAAAATCCCTTAACTCAGCTTCCATTACCTTTATGATGGAAGACCAGCTCAACATTTCAACATATAAAACCCCTTCTTACAAGAGCGAAATAAACGGCCAGGTCGAACGATTCCATTCGACCCTACCAGAGATTATGCGATGCTTAAAAACTGACGGCATACATCGATCTTTCGAAGAACTAATAGAAAGATCTGTATACGAATATAATTCTAGTATTCACTCAACAACTAAGAGGAAGCCCATAGACCTCTTCTATGGCAAAAACGTATCTACCAATCCAGACCAGTTTGAACAATCTAGACAAGATAATATAGACCGACTTATCAATAAGCAGAGTAAAGATCTTAACTTCCATAATCAAAACCGTAAACCACCCAAGGATTACGAGATAGGACAAACTGTTTATGTAAAGCACAGCAAGCGTTTAGGATCCAAACTCACTGCGAGGTATCAAAAGGAAACAGTTAAACAAAACCACCCTCCCACGATCATAACGGAATCCGGAAGAAAAATACATAAAAGTCACATTCGCAACTAACATCTTCCCCCATTTCCTCTTTATTCCACAGATTCTTTATAAAAGCCATAGCGGCGAATGTTCAAATTACCGACTACTCCAATTCAACAACTATAGCCCTTAATACCGGAACAGCGAGAATACAAAACGGAACTTTTAATCTGATTCACGTAATAGATATAGATCCCTATGAAAATTTTATCACCGAAACACAATCCCTAATAACAACATATCCCAACTAGTCCACATCTCCCACTCCTTCAACACGAGTTGTCACAAATAAGAAACATAACATTAAAACACATAGAGCAAGAAGGTCTTTAAACTTCATTGGCTCTGCAATTAAATGGATCGCTGGAAACCTCGATCATTATGACTTAAAATTAATGGAAGATAAATCGAATAGCTTATTAGAAAATAACAACAATGAAGTTTTAATAAATAAATCATACAACAAAAGAATAAACGAAATCACAAATATAACAAATGAAATTTTGAATTTAATAAAAAAAAGATAAAAGTTTTGAGAATGAACTATCACTAAGCGTCCAATGTAAAATAAGATTAATAAAAGAAGAAATATCTAATACAATCTACGCGATGAATTTAGCGAAAGGTAATATTGTAAGCTCAAATATATTGTCTAAGGTCGAATTAACACTTTTATTAAGTAATATAGATAGTAATCATATTCCATATGTCAATGTAGAACAAGCACTTAAATTTTCAGAGGTAAAAATCGCTATAAAAGCAACCTCTTTGGTTTATATTATAAGCGTACCTAAAACCGAAGAAACAATTTACGAAAAATTACTAATAAAGCCAATAAAAAGAAATAACATAACTAATAAAATTATATATGAAAACATAATTAAGAAAAATGAAATTTTTAATGTCATTAAAGATAAGTGTAAAACAGTTAACGATATATCGATTTGTAAGAAACAAAATTTGTTAGATATAAGTAAAGATCAATGTATCCCAAGATTGTTAAGAAGCCAAAAGACGGCATGCAAAACAACAAATAGTCACCACATACCAGCGGTAGAAGAATTAACAACCGGAGTCATTTTATTGAATAACTACCAAGGAGAGATTGAGATCAACAATACATCTCAGACATTAAACGGAACCTATTTAGTACAACTTCACAACGCCTCAATAGTTTTCAACAAGCAGAAGTTCATATCCGAAGAAGTTACAAGCACCAAAGCTCTTCTACCATTCATCCAGCCATCATTTCAGGAAGTAGAAATAGAAGAAATTCTTTAACTAGAGTTAATGAAAGAACTCCACATAAATAACACCAGATAGATTCAGCTTATCAAAACCAAAAAAAAACCTACACCAATGGCTTAACTATACATTTTTCATTGTTCTTTTAGTCATACTAATTGTTGGGGTGTGTAGGGTTTAATAACTTTAATAATTTGTGTAGGCTAAAAAATGTGGGGTATAAAAAATGCAGTTTTAATAAAACACGTTGTTCCTTATTCAAGTGTTACAGCAAAGAGACTCTTTTACATTAACTGTCATACAAGGCAAAATCTGAACTCTACGTTACGTTTACTTGTTTACATTTTAGTTCAAGTTCAATTTACATACATAGTTTATCTTAATTTTAAATAAAGGAATTGCGACGAGTCTTTCGCCGATTGCATCTACCTTTAATGGACCTCTGTCTCTTTTTCTAGCTTGTGCCCGGCAGTTTCGTACAAACCGTTTGTAGTACATAGGACTGCGACGAAGCTTCGTAGTTCTGGTTGACTCATTGAATACCGCATGGTGAGTAATATAGAAATCGTGTCGTGTATCCAGTATGGTATTCTTTGCGTCAACTACTACCATCTGACGAATCTCCTTGCATTCCTTTAAACACTTGGAATGCTCCTTGTGTTGTGTGGGGTTTTCCTGGAATCTTCCTTCCAGTTGATGAAATCTACGTAAGGCACCTAACTTTGAGGCACTGAACCCAGGCTTACATCCGTTTTTGAATGGTTGCGATTCCTGATCTTGACCATCAGCTAATCTTTTTGTGTTGCTATTATGCTTTTCACATGTTTTGTCTTCCGCAGTTTCTTTAGTATTCACAGGCAACTCCTCCAGTTTCCATGACCTTCGCAGCTGAGTGTCGTTATCGAGAACCTGTAAGAAGCTATGGACAGGTTCTTTATTTTGCGAAATTGTCTTCCCAAGGAGATGCCAACCTAAATCAGATTCCTGTGCAATTGGGGATTTTTCATCTATGCCACGGATAATTGATCCTAAAATAAAGTCAGAGTAAACGTCGGCTCCCAGGAGGATATCAACAGTCGCAGGCTTGTCGAATTGTGGATCAGCTAACTTTAAACCCTGGATGTGTTCCCAATTTTACAGAGCTAAAGGCTTGGATGGCAGAAGACCAGTCAGGGACTTGAACACATAGGCTGGCTTATTTATCTCGAAAGGTGTTACCAGCGACCCAAAGGTAAGACTTACATACCGCTGACATGAACCACTGCTAAGTTTTCCCAATCCAGATACCTTAATGAGTGTTCGCCGTTGATGAAGCCCTAGCAATTGAACAGCTGACTCAATGATAAACGTTGCTTCAGATTCAGGATCGACTAATGCCCTCAGATGAAAATAGTTACCATTTGAAGACCTGACTCTAACAACTGCTGTTGCCAAAAGAATACTTGGCTGATGAACTCCAGAAAAACAATTTTGGGTTGGTTGGTATTTATTTTTGTCTTTATGTGGAAAGTTTGTGTACCTATAGTCGTATTTTCCTGATTCCTTGTAGATTTGGAGCTGGGATTCTTAAAATGCAGCAGAGAATGGTGTTTCTGCATACAGTAATAGCAGCGCACACTGCTTTGACATTGGTTTGTCTTGTGGCTGTATGCCAAACAGTTCCGACAAACCCCGATTCTGTCCACTAACTTAGATCGTTCGCAGATCTCCAAGTCATTGAACTTTTTACAAGTCCTTAGAGAATGTTGATCTTTACCACAAACCTGACATGCAAATTGCATCTTACCAATATGCAGCACCGTTTTCTTCTCAACTGCAATACCTTTGTGTGGAGAAGAACCGCTGCCCTTTAGGCCACTCGTTCCAGCTACTGCTTCCAAGGTCCGAAAACGTGTTTCCAGGAACTCTGTAAATTGTTTTAGTGTGGGCAACTCCTTCGAACTACCTAACTTCTCCTCCCACAAACGCTGAGTAAAAGCAGGCAATTTTTGTACTAGTATATAAATTAATATGTCATCCTAAGAACTAACCGGCAATCCTAAATTTTCCAGGGCATGGAAACATTCCTGGGACATGTCCAGTAGGAACTTTATGTTACTTGCAGTCTCCTTTGTCAACTGCTGCTGGTCAAAGAAAAGTTGGAAGTGAGCGTTTACCAACACTCGCTCGTGGTCATATCTGGCGACAAGCAGTTCCCATGCTTTGTCATAGTTGCCAGAATGCAACCCTAAATGCAACCCTAAATGCAACAAACGAGCAGCTTCACCGCCAAGAGAAGATTTCAAATAGTGGAGTTTTTGAATCTCACCCAGCTTCGTATTTGTGTGGACTAAGGACAAAAAGACATCATGGAAAGCCCGCCATTTTGTGTACGAGCCCTCAAAATGCGGAATTTCAACTTGGGGTAATGAAAGCTCATTACAAGAAGCACCTGTGGATTCACTTTCCACAGTCCTCTCCTTAGACGCTGACTTGGCATTGTCGATAGCATCGACTAATTCACCTCGGCAAGTGAAATATGTTTCCAGACCTTCTTCAACATCTCCTCGTCGAATTTTTGCTTGATGCTCAAGTGCGTTCTTGAAGTTCACTTCGAGCTTGCTGTACGTCGTGTTGCTCCAGTCTTCTTGAAGTTGGAGTGGTCTCGACGAATCTGCTCCAGAACACCTTTCTGATCTGCACCCGATGACAATTTAGACATTTTAAAGGTTTCATTTGTAAAATTATTTATAACCCAATATGTTTGTATGTATCAAGTACAATATTTATTAAAGTATTATTACAGTTTATTACGATATTTTATTAAAATATTTTATTTATTACAGCAACTTACGACCTTTGGTCAGCTTTGCCCAGCTGATACAGTTGAGGTTAAAGTTAATGCACAACCACCGAAAGTCTTAAGTCTTTGAAGGGAACAAGACAAGGGGCAAGACACCGACCGCGAGGGAATCTATGTATGTACTTAAATTGTTATATATCTATACATATATTTTGCACTTTGCACTTGTCCTTGGACTTGCACTTTGCACTTTTTATCAATTTTTTTTCTTTTAAATGTTTAATGTTTTGTGTAGTCTATTAACTATCTTTTCTTCTTTGATATATATATATATATATACTCGTATATGTGTTTTGTGCACTTGCACTTTTTTTTGTCAATTTTTTCTTTTAAATGTTTAATTCTTTGTGTATTCTTATCCAGTTCGAAAAGGACCTAATGTTGGGGTATGTAGGGTTTAATAACTTTAATAATTTGTGTAGGGTAAAAAATGTGGGCTATAAAAAATGCGGTTTTAATAAAACACGTTGTTCTTTCTTCAAGTGTTACAGCAAAGAGACTCTTTATTCGTCATCCGAAAATTACTTCCATATTCACATTTTTACATTAACTGTCATACAAGGCAAAATCTGAACTCTACGTTACGTTTACTTGTTTACATTTTAGTTCAAGTTCAATTTACATACATAGTTTATCTTAATTTTAAATAAAGATTGTAATTTCAAGCAAAGATAAAATTTGCAATTATTTCAGTATGTTGTACTTCCGAACACTAATAGTAATCAGAATCTTCAGCCAAAAGACCAATACGGCAACAACAAGGATAACAGTAACACCCCAACAAGCAATAGAACCAATCATAAACAAGACACCCAAACCGTGTCATCAAAGTAATATTTACAATATTCCGTATTTCTAAATATCATGTGAGGTCACATGAACTTAGAGGGAAAGAGTTAACACAATATTCCACGAAATAGAAATAGAACTTCAAACATCATAAGCGCACCACATGTCTGCTGTGCTAAGCATCTTCCCACTCATTTCCATCCAAATGTAAGCAAAGGTAAATACGGCTACTCAGGTATCTGGTAACCAACAAATTAGCATGCTCGTCCAGACGCCGACGCTGCAACAAATCCCGAAGTAATGCAAATTAACACAATATTCCACGAAATAGAAACAAATAAAAACATCATAAATGCACCGCATGTCTGCTGTGCTAAACATCTTCCCACACATTTCCACCCAAAATGACCAGCGCAAAGGTAAATACGACTACTCAGGTGTCGGGTAACCAACAAATTCCCACACTCATCCAGACGCCCACGCTGCAACAAATCCCGAAGTAATGCATGTCCGCCAAGGTATAAAAACAAACCTGTACTCTAGAATAAGTTAGTTGTAAGTTGGTATTCAATAAAGAAAGTAATATTTTTCCCTAAAACTCGCGTTCCGCATTTTAACTTATATAGTACTTAAGAGAGAATAATAAAAAAATTGTCATATTAGGGATGAATTTATTTAACTTTATAAAACTGTAAGCCCCAGTTCAAGATTTTGTATTGTGAATTTGTAGGCACTCGCAACATTATGGCGGAGCAAGTTAATAGAACTGAAAAACAATTTAGCAAGTCTTTTCCGAGATAAATGCGGTTTAAAAAATGTATTAAAAGAATTAAAATAAAATGTGTTTGAAAACCAATATCTCGAAAATAAGTGGTGGCCGTGGTGTAGTGGTACTAGCTATCGCTTCTCACTCGGAAGGTCAAGGTTCGAATCCTAGCCACAACAAGTTTTCATTTGTGTAATTGGAACTCAGTCAGAAAAATCTGCGCGTGAAGGCATAACATTGACATGTAGATTTGGCTGTTTGTAGGGCTTTCAAACACAAAAACAACCGTTCAAATTCACAACCTCACCCATTCCGAGTGAAGAAAATCTCTCCGTCCTATTCGGACTCCCACCCCTGGAGAGTCAATATCGAAACCAAACACACCTGAGTTTCAAACCCCTACATCACAAACTTTCCTTTCTCCTCCTTCTACCTTTCCGCCCGCGCCTTGGCAAACAGTGTAAGGGTATTCATAACCCCTTAGGCGCGCGTAAATTATAAAAAAGAAAAAAAAAATGGTAATAGTGTTTAAATATAAAATAACCATTAATAAATTGGCTATGAAACGAGCCCAGCTCGTTTGCTCTAGAAGTTATAAATAAATAAATGTTGGTGACTATTTCTTTGAAGAAACTTTTTAAACACCCTCTAACTCAATGGGTAACATGCACCAATGAATCAGATCTCAAAATATCTAGGTATATCTCAAACCGAACCACCCTGTATATTCTTCTTTATTTGTTTTCAAATATCTTTTGTCTGTTAGTCTTCAAGTACTTCTTCTTCGTTTCATTTTTTATTTGCACTTTTGAGAGTTTACGGTTCTGTTTTTTTTTTTTTGGTTTCTGGGATGTTCTTCGGAGCATCACTTGTCGATGATGTAGCTGTAGAGGATCGTAGATTTTCGGTCTACCAGGTTATTGCACCTCACAAAGAAAAGCCACAGGACTTCTGCCCAGGCCTATGTTGTGCGTCGGGTATTCTTAATACACACGTATTAACACACAAGTATTTCTCCGTTAGATGTTTTTTTTTTTATATTTTTATATCGATCACTTTGGAGAAATTCTCCGGACCCTTGTATAATATCATTTTACGCGCCCACAGTTCCGAACCAAGAAAAAAAACTGTCACCTTCACACCGGGACACCAAATATCGTCTGCTGATTCTGATTCCCGCAGATCAGCCGATTCCAATTCCAGAAAGACTATTGACCTAATTGTTTTTATTTTTTTTACTGCCTTTGTTCTTAATAACCCATTTATTCTTTCCCTTTAATCGGCCTCGCCTTCACTTTCTAACTCATTCGCTTGCTATACTCGATTTCTACTCTACATTCTCTCTTTCAGAACTAGATTCCTGTCTAAATGATGCTCCGCATCAAAGCAAATACATACGAGGGGCGTTTAACACATTCTCGGTATGGGGGTGAAGCCGTGGTTGTATATATAAATTGACTTATTTATCAAGTAATACTATTATTTTAGTGCATTCATGTAAAATTTCATATAAATGTGATTATTAATTCGCGTTTTATCTCTAGTTAAACAGAATCATAATGGCAAATGAGACGATGATGGTGAAAATTGAGCATCGCGCTGTAATTAAATTTCTCACTAAGCAAGGAAAAAGTTAAAAAACTATTCATGAAGAGATGGTGGCTGTTTACCAAGGTTCCGCACCTTCATTATCAACTGTGCAAAAGTGGTCAAGTGAGTTCAAGAGAGGCAGAGAGAGCATTGAAGACGACCCCCGCTCCGGCGCCCCGGCTACTGCTTGTACGGGAGAAAGCATCAAAGAAGTCGAAAAACTTGTTCTTGAGGATGCCCGAATAAAGGTGAAAATGATGGCAGAGATCAAGCTTTCAATTGGTACCATTCATACCATTCTTCATGACCATCTTAACCTTTCAAAGGTCAGTGCAAGGTGGGTGCCACGAATGCTCACAGCGCCTCAGAAAAAAGTGAGAATCGCATGCTGTAGAGAGCTTTTGGAGATGTGTAGTGAGAACGCGGACGGTGTTATGGATCGAATTGTTACTGGGGACGAAACATGGGTCCACCACTATGACCCTGAAAGCAAACAAGAGTCCATGCAGTGGCATAAAAAAGGAACAGACCCCCCGAAGAAGTTCAAAGTCACTCTGTCTGCCGGGAAGCTCATGGCCACAGTTTTTTGGGACTCAAAGGGAATCTTGCTCATTGAGTACAAAAAAAAGGTGAAACCATCAACGCCACATCCTACGCTTCCACTTTGCATAATTTGCGGGAGGAAATTAAAAAGAAAAGACGGGGTAAACTCGCAGCGGGTGTGTTGCTTCTTCATGACAACGCTCCTGTTCACACGGCGCGAGTTTCCAAGGCTGCTGCGCGAGATTGTGGTTTCAAAGAAATCCAACACCCACCCTATAGTCCAGACCTTGCCCCTAGTGATTATTTCCTGTTTCCGGATTTGAAAAAATGTCTTCGTGGAAAAAGATTTTCGGATGATGAAGAACTCAAGTCGGCAATAAATGGGTATTTTGCAGAGAAAGAGGAAATTTATTTTTTTGAGGGTTTAAAAAAGCTTATCTCAAGATGTAACAAATGCATTGATGTTAGGGGAGATTATATTGAAATATAAAAACAATTTACATTGAATTCGCATTTTCCTTCATATCGATACCGAGAATATATTGAACGCCCCTCGTAGCAGTCACGTATATCTAACATTCGAAAATCACGCGACGGAATCAACCCGTAGAAGAGTATATATTGTATAGTCAATTAAGTTACAACGCTCGGAATGATTATTTTCAGAATGAGTATACAACGCAGCAAATTTCAATGATATTGAAGCGACGAGGGGAAATCAATTCCCCAATACCATATTTAAATTTTATACCATCCCATCCTTTGCCCAATATAGTATGTCATAGAGAGGAGATTGGGGAAGGTTTCCATTTCATATGAAGATGCCCAATACTGCCGGATACAAGTAGACATTTCCTGTGAATTGATTATTTATCAGACGAACACGTAATCGGCCATCTTAACGATATGCATGTGCCTACTCGTATATTGTATGAGTTTTGCAAGACTGCATTAGACTATCGAAGAAATATTTTAACGGAAAATTTGTATACAAATTTTTAAATAAACTAAACTTATATTTAATTATCTAACAACAAGGATAACTATTAAATTAAACAAGAGATCTGAATTATTAAGCGATTATTATTAGAGCTTAAATATGATTTTGTACTCTTACAATATAAAGCGTCTAAGAATCTTTGCACAGATAAAAGCTAAAAGGGGAAAAGTTTCAACGAAATAATATCGCAAAAAAGTCAAATGCAGACAATTTAAGAAAGTGATCTTACTGCAGCCGACGAATATAAAGAACTATGATTGCAACCTTAGACAGTGGAATAAAAGAACTCCAAAACAGGATGACAATAAATCGTAATTACTAGAGAGAGTTTTTGTGATGAGTTGAGATAGAAAGTTGGTAGGCTTAATTGAATTATTGGGAGTGGGAAAAGTCAGTTTGTTGGGCTTGATACAGTAAAGGGGCACAAATATGAACACCACAAATACGTACATACAAATGCAAATATCTATTTTCGTTTAAAAAGCATGACTCTACAGCCCCACAAAAAGAAATGAGTAATATTGAAAAGTGTTTGGAGAAGCGAGTTGATGAATGCAAGTACGAGTTTGGATTTTCCCCACTTCAATCATGGATTCGTTTTTTCGTATATTGAATTCATGTATCCTATAGATTATATATAAAAAAATGGCAAATGAAATTGAAGGAAGATTGGAAAGAAAAAAATACATTCAATAGATTTCGCAAAAATTAGGACTTATCATTAATAGAATACGATATGGTGTGAGTGGAACTTCTAATGATGGAAATACGGCAAGGAACTTCTTTGCGAACGCTTACATTTCTGCTGAAATTACCGGAATCGATGAGAACATTAATCAGCGATGTCACATAATTCTCTCCTTGACTTGTGGCTACGATATACATACATAGGGAACAATTTAAAACATTCGCAATGGAAACAGCTATCATGATGGTACAGTCTTGTTACATGGTTCGGACATAATTAATCATGCCCTTCTGTCGATAGGAGAATAGTAAAGGTTTCCGAGGAAACAAACAACAACTTTAAAGTTTTTCGTAGGTTCATACATGAAAAATATCGCGAAAAGTTTGCAATACAGATCTATTGTATTTCAACAACTCCTTTCGAATTCGCATTATTTCATTAAGAAAGAAAATGTATTCTCCCGGACGAAGTGATATTTCACTCGAGCGTTATTTAATTGCTATATACAATACAATACCTAAAATAATTTAAGCATTTGTTAAAATGAAATAAATTTGAAAAAAATGTTTGGGCCCTTTTCGTTAGATACAATTTCTAGACACATTTTTCTCATTTTCGCTTCTTACTCCATTTTAGCGTATCTCGAAAACTTGACCTGATTGCTCTGAAACCAATTAGTTGGTTTTCAGTGAGCAAGTAATTATGGCCTCATTAGTTCAAGGGTGGAACTACTCTGCAGTGGTGCAAGTACATATATTTTGCAAAAATGAGCAAATAGTTTTGTCATGTTTGCATTAGTTTATGAATCTCCGTTATTTTCTCGAAGGCTAATTCTTGTACTAACACTTGTCCTAACCTAACTCATTCGAGAAAATACAATATCTTCGCCAAGTGGACATCTTGAAGAAATTCAGCCAGGAGAAACTAAATTTAGCTTATTGCAATTAAGTTCATATGTTGTATAGTATTCGTCAAAAGCATAGACAAAGAAATAGAAATCTGTATCAGAGAATAGTCTCACCTACGATTCGCTTTACTCAATTTATCATTTTATCGTCGGTACTACTGTCCAAATAATTCGCAGGTTCGGTATAATTTTTAATTAATTTTTTGTTTAAACTCAACTTCCCCGCCCAAGCGTGGGTCACTGCAAACTGATGCCATCAAACAATTACTTATGCTCATTTTTGTTAACTTTATTGTTGCAATACGCTTCCGTTGCTATGGACGTTGTTGAGGTCTCATATTTAACTCTTCCGCGGTGGGAACAAGTTTTATTTGAGTTATTATATAAAACTAATGCTACTTTCATTATTTTTTACATTAATTTTTTTTCTTAATGGAATCTTAAAATAATAACAAATAAAATAAGTATTATTCATAATAAATAGTATATTCATTCCATATAAAACAAAACATTCTTGTGCCATTTTAATTGATTTTATTGTACTAACAGCGATAATTTTAAGTAATGATAAGCTGTTTTAGAGTATCTGCTTTTAATTATAAAATGTATCATAATATAATTACATTTCACAATTATAAAAATTGATTAATTTTTTTAAAATTGTTGTGGAGTCGTTACTTTCTTCAACATTTTAAATTTAATGTTTATTAGTGTTATGGGGGAGAGGTTATTTTGCTTTTGAAAAATATCGTCAAGTGAAACAGCTAGAGAAAGTGGCCAAAAAAGAAGAGAATATGTACGAGTAGTACGTCAACATACAAAAGAAGTATTATTGAAATATCGAAATCTAAAGGGCAGGCACATATTAATCATAAAAGCAAACATATAGCTCCTAGATCCACTAGCAAAAATTGCAGGTTACTATTAGTTTTTTTCTTTTCAAATACTTTTATTTAGTTTCCATTTTATTAACTTTTTGGCACCTATTTTAATCGTAACTAGGTAGAATAAAGATTAAGTGTTTCCATTTGTTGCAGATGTGAGAAGCAATTTTAAACTTTAACCAGTATGATAAGGATTTTTGCATGTTTAATATATATATACAGTTTTCTAACGGAAAATGAGCAGGATATATATTTTCAAGTACTCACTGAAGGGTTACAAGTGAATCAGCGATTAAGTTTGAGTTTGCAAGAAAGCATTCATTAGCCTACATGGAGTTACAGAAGCCAGAGCTCACAGGCTATGTGATTTACTTAATGATGGAAAACTTCCAGAGTATAAGATAGCTCGTCACGCCAAAGCGAATACGGTGGCTCTTGAAATATGCAAAACTATGCATTCGATGTTTAAGAACGAATATGTAGATTTTGATATAAAATACAAATTTTATTTCAAATACTTCGAGGAAAAGTTTTGTTTCAGGTTTAGTCGGACACAAGTCTAAACATGTATAACAGAACAAAAATAAAACAATCAAATTTATAAGAAAATACAAAAATTCGCTGAATTGATGATTCACAAAAGACGATCCAAGGAATTTTATACCAAAATTTTATTAATTCAAGATCTTTGCAAGGAAAAAAAAAACTCTGCAGCCATAACATTAGATTTTATGCAAAATCTACTACTACCACACATACCAATATTAAACATTTTTTATTTACTCAACTGTGGGTTCATTATTTTCTTATGAAAGGTCTGGAAATAGGTAAGTCAATATTCTACATGTGTCACGAAGGCAATGCTAACAAGGGAGGAAATGCAGTCTGTTCTATGTTGTTGCATTATATCGAAAATAACATTGGACAGATAATACTTAGCATTAATATCTGTTCTCCGATAGTTGCCCCGCGCAAAATAAAAACAACATATTGTTGGGATTTATGTTGGCTTTGACTGATTGTTTGACTTTGAATTTGACTTCGTCTTTGACTTGAAAAAAAGTTATCAGCATTTTACCGTACAAATTATTATTAATTTTTACAAAATGAGGGCAATTTTATAGTCATAAAAAAATGTTCGGAAACATGAAGAACACATTAATTTGGTTCCGAGCACCAATACGACATTTACAGTCAAAGAACTGAAAACCGAATATGTTTTGGCCTTTAAGAAATAGTGGTTGATTTTCTACCAAAAAAAAACATTTACGGAAGAAGTATTCTAAAAGAACAAAAACGTGCACATTTGCTCTTTCAACATACAAGAGAATTCATTATAATTTTAATCAAGAAGACATTATCATTATCAAGGAATTTAGAGATGGATTCGTTAAACATTCATTCACCTTAATGAAAATTTTTTCAACCCCTGTGTCACTTTCAACAGTCAAAGCCTATGTCATGAAAGCGTCAATTAATAGCAAAAAATTAAATAATTTGAAGCGAATTCAGGATAGCATTCTGGAAGAGCATATGCCATTTTTCAAAACATATTTACCTGGCCAACTGCAGATGTTGAAGATAATCCAGATGAGAATGAAGGAGATTACATACCATAATGATAGTAAAATATAAAAATGTTAATGTTTAAGTGATATTTTTATTAATTTTGATTAAAAGTATGGTTAACATGGCTGTTTTACTCAAACTAAATACCACCTAATTCTGTTTCTTGCTAAAACAACATAAGTCAGGAATGTTTTTTGGGTTTTTTTCTTTTCATTATTCATAAATTATAAAGATTATATTTCAAACTTTGAAGTCCCATCACAATGTTTAGCCCATAAAAGTCTTTAAAAATTCTTTACTTGGAAATGACACAGTTTTTATTAATTTATGGAAAATTCTAATTTTGTAACGTATGTGGTTTTTGAAATGGCCGATTCAATTATATAGAAAATTTTAGCTTTTACATTTAGTATTGAGTTAGAATCTTGTGTGTCTATCGAACTGATTATCCTCTCTACTTTAGCTTGGATAGAAATGAGTTTTATTGTTGAGTGATATCGATCATTATGATTTAGTTTAGTTGAGATTACATTATTCACGATCACTCCTATTATTTTTTTTGGTTTTGTTAAGTTAACTTCGAAATTCTCGTCGTGAAAATAATTTATTATTTCTTCAACTCTGAAGTCGTTGTTCATTGTTGTGCCTTTGTCTTTAGTTTTCCAAATTATGCAAAATTGTCAGTCCAATTATTGTTGAAGTCAAAAATATTTAAATGAATAATTTCGCTCTTTTCTGTTGAAGATTTTAAATTTGGCGTTAATAGGTTTCTCATCCTACCTATTTATTATAGTCCCTGATAATTAGGAAATATATTTTCTCTTTTCTATACCAATACTCATAAACTGCTTCCGCAATTCCTCCTCCGTTTTGTTGGAACTTCGTATAAACTTAATTTGCTGGTCAGAAGAAAATGTTGATACTAAGATAAAATGCAATCTGTGATAATCTGTGTCAGATACTTCAAGTAGTTTCCTGTAAGTATTTCTATTTTTACATTTTCATTTTCCAATGGAATTTTTCTATGGTTCACTTTAGGTAATATCTGAATTTATTTAGGACTATAATATATGTATATAAGAGAATATTATTTGTGCTTTACCTTATATTTATTAACGATGTCATCATCTATCCATATATGGTCTATAAGTATATATAATCCATTGAATGGTATCTACCACTATTTTCAAGATTTGATTCATCTTCATTATTTGCCTTACGTTTTTCCATATTTTCTTATCTGATTAAATATTGAAATATCTTATTTTTATTTTCCTGTAGATATTCCAATTCATAATTGAGTTTCTGAAGATTTATAAGCCAACTTTTGTGTCGCTGTAATTACTAATTTCTTCTCTATCTGCTATGAAGGAATTTAATTGGTACATTGTCCGTCACAATTTTAAATTTATTGCCAAATAAATATGATCTAAAATAATTTGTTGCCTGTTTGAATTATGAAAATTTGTTCTAGACGCAAAATAAGCGGAGCGACCTTGTTGCAACAAAACAGCTTCAATGGCGTGGTCACTATGTTGCGTGCAAACCACGCCCCAAAAATCCTCCACTCCCTTTTCCATCTGTTGTCTGTTGACATCTTCTTTTCTCCTTCCCCTTCTTGTGTTGTGCCTTCTTTTCTTTCTTCCCGTCATGCTCTAGATGCCACGGTAGAGGTGGAATTCACTGGATCCTCTGAATTCAGTTCCCTCCCCCGGCCTACCGCTCCAGAGATGACCACATAGGTACCCTTGATAGAGCCGGGCGGACGGCCTGGAAGCTCTAGCGGATGAACGGTCCGCCCCTTGATGCCCCGAGAGTTCAACACAATTGGCAATGGCCGCGAGCCCACCATACTTGATATTGTTTGCCCCAGCTTTATAAATTTGTATAACCCCCTACCCCTACAAAAATAACTAAAAACGAAATTGTAAAGGAAAGCCCACAATTCCCCGCGGTCGATACTCGGTTCCCTATGTCTGCAAGAAGGTTTACTGACCCTCCATTGTACCCCTGGTAAAACAAGTTTTCCTCCCTATCCGGCGGTCTCAATGAAAGTTCTCAACCTTAGCTTTGGTTTCGGGTCAGAGAGCTGGCTTCGAACCAAAGCAATCACTTGGATGACAAAACAAACAGAACGAACAAACATGACCCGCAAACATAGAACATCGACTGGTGTGATTGGCTGGGGATTCAGTGAGCAGCTGTTGGAGCTCTGGATGTGATTCCCTTTGCTCTAACCGCTGAATTGACGGAACCCCATGTGTGTGTGTGTGTGCGTATGAGAGGCGGCGATGGCCAAAAAGGCGGATAAGCTGATTCGATAGCTTATCGTCTTATTGGTAAGAGCCAACCAAAAAAAAAGAGAACGAAGAAAGGAACGAAAACCAAAAAAAGGAAACGAACAAAAAAAACCAACTGAAAAACATAAGAGAAGAAAAATAACCAGAACAAGAACGAGAACAAGAACGAGACCACGAATGAGAACACTAACAAGGAAATTAAACAAACCGAGGGCGAGAAACACACCGACCGACAACCTGAAAAAGAAACGGCAGCACCCCAACGGACACGACCGGACGAAAGTCGGTGATTGTGGCGGAGACGACTCACCCTCCTCCACCAGCAGAAACCCCAGCTAGAGAGCGACCCCGCATAGGCAGGAAAACCCCATAAAACCAGATAAGTAC
This sequence comes from Volucella zonaria, assembly GCA_963966105.1. NCBI lineage: Eukaryota > Metazoa > Arthropoda > Insecta > Diptera > Syrphidae > Volucella > Volucella zonaria. The sequence goes on along the minus strand of OZ014530.1, from coordinate 97,710,721 downwards.
CCCCCTTTTTGAATAACACATATTTGTGCAATTAAAATAGACCCCGTTATTGTGAAACCATTCGTAAGACGGTTAGATTACTTAATTGCGCGACCGGCTAGCCGTACCGGTACGACAACGCGGAACTGTGGGCCTTCCGTTAGCCGACCCGTTAAAGTAAAATTAACTAAAAATTTTAAGCGACTTTTTTCTGATAACACTTTCGGCATACCCTGTGATCCCCCAAAAAGAGAGGGAAAGAAAAATAAAAGTTACAACCATAAATTTCCCATTAGGGAAAAGATAATTTGTGCGTTTTTTTTCTCAGTTGTTTTCCCAATTTTGCATTAAAAATTGGGTGGTTCCGACCTGTTGTGTTTGTCAGCAGTTTTGTGTTGAGCGATCTTCCCGAACCCCCCCGTGCTGAGCATCCGGTGTGTGCAGCTAACCAACAGCTGCTTGTTGCAATTCCGGTTTTTGCGATTCCCTCTTGGACTCACATTCGCTTTTGTGCAGACCACTTCATTTGCTCATCAACCACCACCTGTGTGGTTGCGGTTCATCATCTCCTCTTTTTTTAGTTTGTTGTTTTGCCGGCAGTCCAGCATTCCCTTTAAATAAGTTAAATACTTTAAATTTTTCCTCCCCCGGGATTTGCAATAAATTGACGCCCAGACGTGGGGCTCAAAACAAAAAAAAATATTATTAAAAAGCAAGCCATAGTTGTACCAAAGAGGTGCATAGTGACTTACGGGAAGTGTCTGTGTTTTTATTCCAAAGTGCAAATAATCGTTGTTGTTTTTTTTAGATCTGTTGTGGGAAATAAAAACTGAAACGAATAAAATTAGTTTTTTATTTGCTTTAAAACTCTGTTTTTAATAAATTCATTCACAATTACAAAAAATACAAAAAATTATTTGGGTTCCAATTATTTCCTCAACTCCTTTCGAATGTCCTTCATAAGGTCCTTCATAAGGACAGTTACATCCGTGATCTTTTTAGACGCTCTTTTCCATTTAGCACTAAAATCTTTTACGTCCTTTGCACACTGTTCGCTTTTCCTCAATTTAGCTTTGCCGACAGCCCAATACCTTTCAATGGAACGGCACTGTGGAACATTGGGTGGATTCATGTCTTTTGGGACAAAGTTGACATTTTTAGCAACAAGAAAGCTCAACGTCGCATGAGCATAGTGAGTTGAAGCTAAATCTGGCCAAAATAGTGTTGAACCCTCGTGTTTGTTTAAGAAAGGAATCAACCGTTTTTCTAGGCACTCGTTAATGTACACTTCCCGTTAATTGTTCCCATTGTAATAAACGATGAGCTTCTGTGTCCACATTGGCAAATGGCCTGCCAAACGAGATATTTTGACCCGAATTTTTCCATCCCAATCGATGTTGTTGATTGCGGAAGAATCTCAGCTTCAAACGAGTTGTAAAACTGCGCACCTGGAATAGTAGTAAAGTCGGCTTTGACATAAGTTTCGTCATCCAAAACCAAGCACGCTTTCTTGTTGCCGATCAACTCGTATAGCTTTCGGGCTCGTGTTTTTATGACTTTTTTTTGCTTTTCAGTAACTATTTTTTGTTTTTTTTCGTGTTTTTAGACGGTTACGTCTACCATTGTTTGGTTGGTATTACATTTCCGAGCAACATCTCTGGATGACATAGTCCGGTTTTTTACGATGGCACCCACTAGTTTCCTGTCCAAATTTGTATCATGTGCTCCACTTTTCTGTTTTCGCTTAACTGTTAACGTCTCCAAATATCGTTTAATAACAGATCCACTGTACTGCGTGCTATGTTTAAATTTTTTGCGATGAAATGGGTTGGACGCGAAGTATTTTCGAGCCATTTGTCAATGATATTTTTACGGCGTTCCTCTTGAGTTATATTTTATAAATATTTTAAACCGCACCGAACTAAAATCAATAACAAACTGAAACTAGAGAATATACAGGCTACCAGGGGCGTTCAATATATTCTCAGTATCGATATGAAGGAAAATGCGAATTCAATTTAAATTGTTTTTATTTTTCAATATAATATCCCCTAACATCAATGCATTTGTTACATCTTGAGATAAGCTTTTTTAAACCCTCAAAAAAATAAATTTCCTCTTTCTCTGCAAAATACCCATTTATTGCCGACTTGAGTTCTTCATCATCCGAAAATCTTTTTCCACGAAGACATTTTTTCAAATCCGGAAACAGGAAATAATCAGTAGGGGCAAGGTCTGGACTATAGGGTGGGTGTTGGATTTCTTCGAAACCACAATCTCGCGCAGCAGCCTTGGAAACTCGCGCCGTGTGAACAGGAGCGTTGTCATGAAGAAGCAACACACCCGCTGCGAGTTTACCCCGTCTTTTCTTTTTAATTTCCTCCCGCAAATTATGCAAAGTGGAAGCGTAGGATGTGGCGTTGATGGTTTCACCTTTTTTTTGTACTCAATGAGCAAGATTCCCTTTGAGTCCCAAAAAACTGTGGCCATGAGCTTCCCGGCAGACAGAGTGACTTTGAACTTCTTCGGGGGGTCTGTTCCTTTTTTATGCCACTGCATGGACTCTTGTTTGCTTTCAGGGTCATAGTGGTGGACCCATGTTTCGTCCCCAGTAACAATTCGATCCATAACACCGTCCGCGTTCTCACTACACATCTCCAAAAGCTCTCTACAGCATGCGATTCTCACTTTTTTCTGAGGCGCTGTGAGCATTCGTGGCACCCACCTTGCACTGACCTTTGAAAGGTTAAGATGGTCATGAAGAATGGTATGAATGGTACCAATTGAAAGCTTGATCTCTGCCATCATTTTCACCTTTATTCGGGCATCCTCAAGAACAAGTTTTTCGACTTCTTTGATGCTTTCTCCCGTACAAGCAGTAGCCGGGGCGCCGGAGCGGGGGTCGTCTTCAATGCTCTCTCTGCCTCTCTTGAACTCACTTGACCACTTTTGCACAGTTGATAATGAAGGTGCGGAACCTTGGTAAACAGCCACCATCTCTTCATGAATAGTTTTTTGACTTTTTCCTTGCTTAGTGAGAAATTTAATTACAGCGCGATGCTCAATTTTCACCATCATCGTCTCAGTTGCCATTATGATTCTGTTTAACTAGAGATAAAACGCGAATTAATAATCACATTTATATGAAATTTTACAAGAATGCACTAAAATAATAGTATTACTTGATAAATAAGTCAATTATACAACCACAGCTTCACCCCGATATCGAGAATATGTTGAACGCCCTCGTAATTTGGCTACAAAATTGGATTGCAATTTTTACGCATTGGAAGTATAGCCCGTATTAAAATTTACAGATTTTACTCGTTTCAGTCCTTAGTTACTGTCTAGAAGTGTCATCGCTGGATATTTGGAGTCAACGTTGTAATTCAAGAACCATCGAGGGAAGGTACAGCCGTTCACACACAGCATACATACTTTACGTTCATATATACATATTTACATCATTGGAATCGAAAACCTCAGGTCGTATTTACCCTGAGTTCCAAGTAGGTTTTTCTTTTTTCTTTTCATCGTCATTCTAAATTTACTTCGTTGCCTATATACATTAGTACATAAAACATATTTACATACACATTTATAAATTTCTTACGTGTACACATTTAATATATAGCATATTTTTTTTGGAATATTTACTCGCCCATGCAAATATACACATGTATACATAACTATATACATATATAAGTTATTGGTTCTTTTGTCGCGTGGAATTAAAAACTAATTTTTTTCCCGAACGGATAACCGCTCAGTTTCAATCTTTATTCAACTCCAAAAATAATTACATTTAATTTTGCTTTTTATATCAAAGGTAAACAACAGTTGGAAAGGTATCGGCAGGCAGATTGGTGTCTATTCTGGGAAAAACGGGAGTCGACAGCCAGTTTGTTCAAGTGTCTGGAATTTGGTCGGTGAGTTCTGCGAAATGCAAGTTTAGGTGCACGGGTAGAATTGCTGTGAGAAAATGATGAGTGCATATGGTTGATCATGTGATTGTTTGATGATGCACAGGAAGTCAATCTTTTGGGTGTTAACTTATACTTTAATACATACGTCCATATATATTTCGTTATTTTTACATTTTATTTTGATTGATTCTGGGGAGCTTTGTGCTGATCAGTGTTAACGTGGTTGAAATCAGTTCTTACTCTGATTTTTTTAATTTTGAGATAGTATTTTCTTTGCTGCTTTACCTTGTACCCGTCTATTTAATTGAAAAAAAATGGAGATTAATCGGTTGAGTCAGGACGAGCTGGCCTACGAAGTAGAGTGTAGGGGCTTGTTACCTGACACCGTTGATAAGATGAGGAAGTTGCTACGAGCTGCAAGACCGCTTTAGCGACGGGGGTCTCTCAAATCAGGCGAGTACCCTTTTTCATTTCCGACCGATAGGGAAGCTGTCGAACGGAAAATTGCAGAGATCGAGAAGTTGCTCGAGAGCCCTCCAGCCAAAAAGTCTTCGGAGTACTGCAAGGTACTCACTAAAATTGAATGGGCCACTTCACGGGTCGAGCGATCCCAGCCCACCACCGACTAGGAAGCGAGTCAGAAGAAGAACCTGAAGACGGATCTGATGCTTCTAATGGCCTCCCTAGAAGAGGAAGACGATGAAGAAGTCGACGAACCAGTAAAAGAAGAGGAGCGTAACTTGGTTGGGAAATTCAGAACACCCATTCTCTCCCCTAGGTCATGGGTTAGGATCCCTCCCACTCCCAACCAAGGCAGTTACCTACGGCACCTGAACAACCGGCAGTTGAACTCTGCAAGGAGCGAATCGGCAAGTGGGATCTGAAGTTCACTGGAGAACCGTGCGGTTCCTCAGTGAACTCGTTCATAGAACGGGTCGAGGAGCTTCGAGAGGCGCGCAATGTGTCGGAGGATCACCTATTTCACTCACTTTTTGATGGGGCTTCTGTGGTATAGGGCGGTTAGGAGGACGGTTTCCTCTTGGCAGGGCTTAGTTAGGGAGTTGAAGTTGGAGTTCCTTCCTCCAAAGTATGACGACGCGCTGTTGAAAGAAATTCGTCGTAGGACCCAAGGGAAGGAAGAGTCAATTGGAGTGTATTTAGCGATCATGGAAAACATGTTCGGTAGGTTGACGGAGCAACTCACAGAGCGACGGAAGCTGGGAATAGTGCAAAGAAACTTGGCACCTTTCTACCAAACTCAATTGGGGTTGGCAGATCCCAAGTCTATCTTAGATTTGGTCGCTCTGGGACGGCAACTGAAGATGGTCCGAGCGAATGTGGAGACATTTTCTCCACCTCCTACTCGGTCACGCCACCTCTTGGAACCCGATTTGGCATACGTAGTCGAGCCCAGGCCGGCTCCAAGAATATCTGTTGTGAGTAGGGAACCCCAGCCGAACAGGCGATTGAGGTGTTTCAATTGTAATCAGGAGGGTTACATTTCTGCTCGCTGTTCCGCTCCTAGGCGTTGTATAGGATATCGTAAGCTAGGGGTTTTAAGAAGGATTGTTCCCAATGTTCGAGAAATGGTTGTCGGACTCTTGCACCAGCAGGGCAAGAGCGCCGGTGAACTTAGATAGGTTGCCTGCTGGCAACCAGCTGGGACGATTGACGGAAGAGGTTTATTTAGGTTTCACACTTGAGAATAAGGAAGATAATGGTCGCCCTTATTTAGGTGTTAGTGTTTACAGCAATAGTTTAGTAGGGTTATTCAGGATTCAGGAGCATCGCGTACCATCATCGGTAGGGACGGGTGGAAAATTTCAAAAGAGTTAGGGCTTAAGTTAGGAACAGCTAGGATTAGCAGGGTTTCATTGGCGGATGGGGCCGGAGTAGATGTAGTAGGGAGCGTGAGTCTACCATTTGTTGTGCAAAAGTAATCAGTGGTACTGGAGTGCCTTGTGATTCCAACGCTTCCCCACGTCCTGATATTAGGGGCCGACTTTTGGGTCCGCGCGGGCATTGTCCCGGACTTGAGATCAGGCGAGTGGAGGTTTTCGAGCCAAAAGGAGGTGGCTTCGATTTCGGCTCTTAAGGAGAGGACCGAGTTGGATGGTGGAGAAAGCCAGCAGCTAACTGAGGTGCTGAAAAGAGTTTTCCAGGGTATGCCAAAGGGCATTGGGTGCCCACATCTGGTAGAAAATAAAATTAGGACGGCTTCTGAACCGATAAAGCAGCGATACTACCCGGTATCCCCTGCGGTCCAGACCCACATAGATAGGGAATTAGACGAGATGCTTAGGGATGACATAGTTGAGAAGTCAAGTAGTCCTTGGGGTTCACCTATTTTCATGATTAAGAAGACGGACGGATCGTTTAGGTTTTGTGTAGACTACAGGAAGTTGAACAAGGTCACACAGCGTGATGCTTACATACTTCCTTACATTTCAGCGTCATCTTTGGATATTAAATCCGCATACTGGCAAATCCCCGTCGAGGAAAAGTCCCGCAAATACACAGCCTTTACCGTGCCTAATCGGGGACTCTTCCAGTTCAAGAAAATGCCTTTCGGGCTACACAACGTCCCAGCAACACGGCAGAGGTTTATTGACATGGTGCTTGGTGCCGATTTGGAACTGCACGTGTTCGTATACCTCGACAACATTGTGATCGTCACGAATAATTTCCAACAACACCTGGAAATTCTGGAGGAAGTCTTCAAACGACTGAGTACGGCAGGGTTGAAGGTCAGTAAGGAGAAGTGTAACTTCTGTAGGTCTGCATTGAGATTTTTAGGATACGTAGTGGATAGGAATTGGTTGCACGTGGACCCGGAAATAGTAGAAAGCATGCTTGGGATTCCTGGACCGAGGAATGTTAGGGAAGTTAGGAGCTTTGTAGGAACGGTATCCTGGTACAGGAGATTTATACCGAATTTTTCAATTCTGGTGAAGCCGTTGACAGACCTTTTGAAGAAAAGTAGGAAGTTTGTCTGGTCTAAGGAGTGCGAGGGAGCTTCCAGAAGGCAAAGGAGTGCCTGGTAATCGGCGCGATTCTAACCGGTCCGGATTTTGAGCGTCCGTTTGTAGTTCAGACGGATGCATCGGACTATGGGGCTGGAGCAGTACTTACCCAAATTTTCGACGAAGGAGAAAAGGTAATTTGCTATCTAGGTAGGTCGTTGAATAGGAATGAAAAGAATTATTAAACCACTGAGAAGGAGTGCTTGGCGGTCCTATGGGCAGTAGAGAAGTTACGACCATATATCGAAGGGGTTCAGTTTACGGTCGTGACGGATCACTATTCCCTGGTATGGCTGAGTAATCTCAAAGATCCGTGTGGTAGGTTAGCTTGGTGGGCGGTTAAGTTACAGCAATTCGATTTCGTACATCGTGAAGGGAAAAATCACGTGGTTCCGGATATGCTCTCTAGGAATGTTGCGGAAGTCGCAGAACTAGCAGAGCAAAGTACAGACCCCATGGATCACCAAGATGATGTCGAAAGTCGAGTCGGATCCTTTAGCTTATCCATGCTGGAGAATAGAAAATGGACGATTATTTAAGTTTATTAGGGCTAGACACGTGGTTGTTCATGACAATAGCTTAGAATGGAAAGAAGTAGTGCCGAAAATAGATAGAGGTAGGGTTTCGAGGATGTTTAAACCTTAGTTTAATTAATAAGTATTTTTCTTATAAGCCTCACTATATTTTTCCCCTTTTCCATTTCATTTTTTACAAACATACTGTAAATACCTATCGCTTTTATCCATATCATCCGTTCCCACACTCTATTCTGCTAGATAATCAATTTTACCAACCTAAGTTTTTGTTCCCAAGGAATATTCTGCTGACGTATGGGTTTTGTTCGCACCTGCAATATCAAATACAGTATTAGGTCGCAATGCTCAGACGTAACAGAATACACCTATAGTATTACATTTTTGTTTGTTAAGTAGTATTTAAGGAACTACAATTTTTAATAAACGTCAGTCGCAATCTAAACATTGTTTTAACTTTAGATCAAAAGAGATCTAACATTTTATGATGACCCTGACGTGATCTGGATTCTACAATAAGCTAAATAAGATGGAAGTTCTGATCAAGGAACAGGCATTGGCTGGCGAGAAAATCACCCAGATGTTCTCGAATTTTAAGAAGACGGGATCCAGCAGACGGACAAGAGTATTCCTGGAGTCCCGCCTAGAACGACTAGAATTGTAATAGAATGACTTCGAGAAGAGGGATGCCGAGCTCCAGAATTATAAAGAAGAAAAACCAAAGAGCAGCTATTTTGAGAGGAACTACTACGATCAAGTAAAGGCGATGTATGAGGAATATAAGGCTGCTATCTTCAAGGCCCAAACTGAACTAGAAAACCCTACCACTTCCAAGTGTACTGATCAAGACAATACACTTTAAAGACTGATATGGCAGCAGAAGGCCTCAATCAGTGCCCTGGAGAAATTTCTCACCACGACGGAGGAAGAGCTGAAAGAGCAATCGAGTGCTTACTATAAGCAAAAATTTACTAGTATTAAGGAGCAGTGGTCAAGCATTACCACTCGGCATATGGAAATTGTGGCAGAGGAAGACACCTTGGACTATTCCATAGAAGACTTCACCCTTCTAGAAAACCACTGCCAATCTCTTCTCATCCAGATCCAGGAACATCTAGACAACAAGACTTCATCATCATCAAGTAATGGGACCCAAAATATCAAGACCAACTTGAAACTTCCAAAGATAACGCTTCCCATCTTCAACGGGAATTAGCTACAGTGGAAAGAGTACCATGATCTCTATCTACAGCTCATTCATCAACAAGCAATGAGTAATGCAGAAAGGATGTTCTACTTAAAGGCGAACTTATCTGGAAAAGCAGCTAAGCTAATTCAGCATCTACAGGTCTCTGAGGAAAACTACACTTCGTCCTTCGGCATGGTTAACACTGGAACATCGCTACAATAATAAGCGACTGCTTCTTGCGGCACTGCTTAATAAAATATTGGGACAAGCCGCCATAACAGAAGACTCATCCACATCAGTCAAGACGTTACACGACATAACAAACGAGTGCCTTCTAGGAATCAGAAATCTAGGAGTGCCGGTCGCCGAATGTGATCTACTAAGATTCACCTCATCCTTCCAAAACTGGACAAGGAAACTCATCGACTATATGAGCAATCCCTGACTCTACCTTGGCAGCCTCAAACAGTCAAAGATCTGCTAACGTTTCTTTATTTTTAGCCCGGGTCTACCCCGAACAACTTTATTTAGCTTATTAACAAGCAAAAACTTAAAGCTAGACTTAAAACTAACAAAGATATTCTTAACCTAATGGGGCGAGGAGAAGTGGTGGACGAGGGAGATGTTAAGGGAGTGGCATATTGTGCAGTGCTTTTCTCATTTCGTGTTTGCTGCTATTTAGGTCAAAGATTTCGGCGTAGTTGTTCGTTATACGCAACATTCTAGATATGGGTTCAAAGTGACCGTAGTTGGTGCGGTGAGTTCGGATCAGGAAGAGTGGGACAGATCTTAGATTACGAGGATTGGGAGTGAATGCAATATTTTGCGTTATTCTCGAGCACTCGATGTTTCAGTCAGTAACTGGTGGATAAAAAGTACATTAGCGACTTCACAACGTTTTTTTAGGGTATGCATGCTAATTAGTTTCAGCCTATTTTCATAGGGGGGTAATCCATATGGGTCGGCCTAGGGTAGACCACGAAGTGCGAAACGGATAAACCTGCGTTGGACTGCTTCTATTTTTTGAATGTGGATTAGTTTATAGGGTGACCAAACTTGGCTGCAATATTCGAGAAGAGGCCTTACAAAAGTAATATACAGGGACATATATATGTGAGTCGAAATTCAATTCTCTGTCACAAATTATTCCTAGATCCCGTACTTGGGTAGTGGAAGGAATAGGCTCATCGCAGATGAAGTAGTTTCTTGGAGGGGGAGGTAGACGTTTGCGGGAATAATTTATCGCTTGGAATTTGCTGACATTAAGCTCCAAAAAGTTTTGCTTGCACCATACCGAAAACTTATTTAAGTCATCTTGCCGACAATTGGAGTCAGAAGGCAATGAAATGACTTTGGAAATTCTCATGTCATCAGCGAAAATAGAAAGATTACAATTCGTTAAAATGAGATTTATGTCGTTAATCGTTAGGATAAATATGATTGGTCCAAGGTGACTACCCTGAGGTACACCAGATGTTGCTTTAATGGGGTCGGATATTGAAGATCTGAAGATGACCCTGTATTCTCGATCTTCTAAATAGGATTTGGTCCATTCCACAAAACGAGGGGAAAAGACAAGTTTTTTTAGTTTAAAAATGATAAGTTGGTAAGAAATTTTATCGAATGCCATGCTGAAATCAGTGGAAATTGAATCGACTTCATCAACGTCTTCTAAAGCATGAAGCATCCTAGAGACGAACTCTGTTAGGTTAGTGGTAGTTGAAACCGTCGTTACCTTTCATGAAACCGTGCTGATTTGTACAGATAGTTGGCCTACAGTACGGAAGCAGTTGTTGATAGACTATGCTTTCAAAAAATTTGGGTATGCAAGAGAGTTTTGCTATGGGCCTATAATTATCGACTTCGGCCTTACTTCCTTTTTTATGAATAGGGATGATATAAGATTCCTTCCATAGGAAAGGGAAAGTACCTGTTGAGACAGACAAGTTAAATAGGGCAGCAAGGGGAGGACCGAGATGGTTAACACACTCTTTTATTACAATAGCTGGAAGGCCATCAGGGCCGGACGAAGAAACATCTTTAAGTTTGGTAATGTTATCAGATACCAAAGATGTTGTTATATTTAGCGAAACGGATGATGTCTCAGGATAGTTTCTCATATAGCTAAAGTAACTAGGATCGGGTTCAGCTGTTTTCTTAGAAAAGGATTTATTAAAATGACAGGCAAAAAAATTTGCAATGGTTTTCGGGTCGGCAGAAGATTCACTAAGAAATTTGAGAGTAGATGGGTAAGCGTCTGACTTTATTTTGGTATTAACAAACTGGTAGAAGCGTTTAGGGTCTGAGACTAAGTTAAATTGCATGCGATAGAGGTACTCAAGGTAAAGAGACTCACAAAGTTCAGAAAAACGACTATATACCAATCGACAATTACTGTAGTCGGAATCAGATCGAGTCCTTAAGAATTTATGCCACAACTTGTTTCTGTAATTACGGAGAGAGCGCAACTCCTTGTTGTAGCAGGGAGGAGCTGACATGCAGTCCTTTCGGAAAGTATATGGAACCGATTGGGCAAAGAAGGAGAAAATTAACGAATAGAACGTTGATAGGGCAAGATCAATATTAGTCGCCTCAGCAATAAAGTCAAAGTTAATGTTGCTGATGAGGTTTTTAAGTTTATTAAAGTCGGTTCTTCGGAAGTTAAATGAAAATGCATTTTCCAAAACGACAGCACAGAGTCGTCCTAGCAACGGCAAATGACGGAAACAAATGCGCCATTTGTGATCAACTCAACCACCCCCTCTACAAATGCCCAAAGTTTCTGCAGTTTTCAATAACGGACAGGCTTAAGAGGGTAAAGCTTTTAAAGAGATGCATCAATTGTTTACGCCCAGGTCATCAAGCCTCAGCTTGCAAATCGGGGCATTGTGCCAAGTGCCAAAGGTATCACCACTCGCTTCTTCATATCATAGAGTTACAACCTCAGTCCGACACACCGATCCCGAAGATCAATTACAGGACAAGCTTGTCTGCTTTCAACTCACAGAACAAACCCTCAAACTATGTGTTTTTAGGGACAGCGGTTGTCAATGTACCCAACCGAACTAACAGTCCAATTAAAGCACGAGCATTACTCGATACAGGCTCTCAAACGAGCATTATCACTGAGAGATTAGTGAACCAATTAAAGCTAAGGTCAAAGCACGAACCATTGGAAGTCTCCGGGATGGGGAATAATCCAATGAAACTAAGCAGAAAGGTAAACCTCTGCCTTTAATCTAGAGTTACGGATTACAGTACGAATTTAGAAGTTTTCATCCTCAATACAATAACTTCTCGTCAATCCAGTCAAAAGATCGCTACTCAGCATTGGCACATACCGAAAAACATTCAGCTAGCAGACAAGGAATTCAATCAGCCCCAGGAGGATGATCTACTTATTGGAGCAGAACTATATCCGGAACTAATTTCGGTTGGACAAATCAGGATAAACAAGAATGGACCAACACTCGAAAATACCTTACTTGGATGGGTAGTAATATGAAAGGCTAGATCGGAAGAATCATCATCAACACCGTTTTGCGGGGTCTTAATAGAGACTCCCACCTTGGAAGATTTAGTCCAACGATTCTGCACTATAGAAGAAACTCCATCGACAAAGGCCATCGAACCAGGACGCTTAACACTTGAGGAACAACAATGCGAAGAGATCTTCATCATCACAACAAACAGGGCAGAAAACGGTCGTTATATCGTAAACCTACCTTTCGCCAACAATCCAGCTAGATCGGGAGAATCAAAGGACATTGCTACTAAACGATTTCTTAGCTTGGAAAGGAAATTATACAGAAACCCAGAAATACAGCAGCAATATATTCAGTTCATGAAAGAATATATTCACCTCAACCATATGATAGAAATAAACAGCAGAGAAGAATCAATCAGCGGACCGCATTATTTTCTGCCACACCACTGCGTTTTGCGACCGGAGGGCAGTTCAACCAAACTACGGGTGGTTTTCGATGGATCTACAAGAACATCTACGAATATATCGCTAAACGATGTATTACACGCTGGCCCGTCATTGCAAAACGATTTGTTTTCAATTCTATTTTCAGAATTCCTGCTTACGTATTTACCGCCGATATTTCTAAGATGTATCGCCAAATACTTGTTGACAATGACAGTAAGAAGTTCCAGCTCATCCTTTAGAGGGAGTCTCGCAGCCAACCTATTAGGGTATATCATTTAAACACAGTAACTTATGGTACAAAATCGGCACCATACTTAGCAATCAAGTGTCTTCAAGATTTGGCTCTAACTGCCACGAGTCAATATTCATTAGGAGATACCATTATCAGACGCGATATATACATGGATGACATTTTAACGGGAAGCGACGACTTACAAGAAGCATGCCAAATGAAGACAGAATTAATTAATTTTCTCAAACAGGGGCAATTCCCGTTGCGAAAATGGTGCACAAACACACCAGCACTACTAAAAGGAATAGCTAAATAAGACTGTGAAGTGGAAACGACACTATCCGATCAATCCGAAGCGTCAGTTAAGACTCTTGGACTGACCTGGCTTCCAACATCGGATCAATTCATTATCTGAACTAAATTGAGAGGTGCCATAAAGGTCACTAAACGGACAAGTCTTGCGGATATCGCTCACATCTTCGACCCCTTAGGATTTGTGAGTCCGGTAATCATTCTGGCAAAAATCTTTTTACAAGAATTATGGCAATCTAAACTGGATTGGGATGCTGCAGTTCCAATAGAAATACACACCAAATGGTTGCACTTCTGGACAGAACTTCAACACCTAAACAGCCTGAAAATAGCTAGGCATATAGTAGTGCCATCCGCAACTGATATCCAACTTCATTGTTTTTCGGATGTCTCACAACGGGCGTATGGAGCGGCTATATACATAAGATCGTCAAACCAGAATGGAGAAATTAAAGTGCAACTGGTCTGTTCAAAATGTAGAGTTGCACCAATAAAACAACTGACCATCCCACGATTAGAACTTTGTGCTGCAAAGTTAATGGTACAACTAGCCAACGTGGTCAAAACGAGTCTACCACTCGAAATCCACAAAACAACGTTCTGGACTGACTCTCAAATCGTTTTAGCTTGGATAAACACCCAACCAACATTACAAGCCTTTGTCGCCAACCGTATCTCGTTCATAAACGAAGAAACCAAAGAGAATGGAAGTACATCAATACAGAAATAAATCCAGCTGATTTATTGTCTCGGGGAGTATTTCCCGACCAATTTCTCAAGACCCTTTCTTGGTTCGAGGGACCTACATTCCTTTACCGATCTCAATCAACATGGCCAGTGCAATCATCACTAACGAAAAGCGAACATCTTCCAGAAGTAAAAGCGATAAAAACAGTCTTAGTAGCCACAAGCAAGAAGACCCACTTCCTTGAGGAGATTAATCATCGAAGCTCGTTCGCCACTCTAAGGCGAATAACAGCATACATCGTACGTTTCATCAGCAATCTAAAAAGAGCGAAGGCCTATCGGATAAAGGGGACGGTTATCTCCGCACCAGAATTAAAGACAGCCAATATAGTCATAGCCAAATACATTCAGGAAACTACATTCTCAGACGATATTAAAGCACTCAAAAAATTTGGACAAGTACCTGAGAAAAGCCGATTAAGTACATTGTCTCCATTTATCGACAATAGAGGTGTTTTACGTGCAGGTGGTCGATTGGAGGCTTTTAAATTACCATACAATGCAAAACACCAAATCATCTTGCCCAGCTCACATTTATTTACGAAATTATTGATGACACATCTGCACTATACAAATCTCCACGCAGCGCCACAAGCATTGCTAGCTTTCGCAAGGCAAGACTATTGGATAGTGAGAGGGAAACAACTCGCTGGAACAACCGTACACAACTGCATACGTTGTTTTAAGACAAAGCCAGGAAATATTCAACAATTTATGGGAAATCTACCGCCAGAGCGAGTACAACCTTCAGGACCATTCACTAACGTGGGAATCGACTTCCTGGGTCCAGTGTATATCCACTATAAGATCAGAGGAAAACAGCCGACAAAGGCCTATGTACCGGTTTTCGTATGCTTTGCAACGAAGGCTATGCATCTGGAGTTAGTATCAGATCTGAAAACCCAATCATTTATTGGTGCCTTATAAAGGTTCGTGGCTCGCCGTGGTTTATCCGCCAACATTTTCTCGGACAACGCTACAAACTTCATGGGAGCTCGGAACGAACTCAATGAACTGCATGCGAAAATATATGATGAAGAAGCTCAAAATACTATATCCGTTCACTGTACAGAAAAGGGTATTGAATGGAAACCCATACCTCCAAAATCACCTCATTTTGCAGGTCTATGTGAAGCTGCAGTAAAGTCCGCAAAATATCATATAAAACGCATATTTTCGGGAACCACATTAACTCAAGAAGAACTTTCCACTGCATTGGCTCAAATTGAAGCTGTACTTAATTCGCGACCGCTAACACCGATGTCATCAAACCCCAACAATTTAGAAGCTATTACACCGGGACATTTTTTAACCGGCGCACCATTAACAGCAATAAATGATCCCGATTCGAAGCCGATAAACCTGTCAACTGCATCAAGATGGAATTTAGTAACATCCATGCATCGAGAATTCTGGCGCAGATAGAGCAAAGAATACTTACAAGAAATAAAAAATCGATACAAAAGGAAACACCCTCAAGAAGATGTTAAACCAGGATCTCTAGTGTTGATTAAAGATGATAATTTACCTTCACTCAGATGGCGAATTGCAAACAATACCAGGACAGGGCAAGCTGACTAGAGTTGTTGACATCAAGACATCCAATGGAGTGTGTTCGAAGTGGAGCTTTTTCCACTTGCCACCCGGAGAAATTTGGTTGAATGTTTCGCCCAAATAAAACCCGAGTAGAAAATAAAACGACGACAAGAGACTTCAATATACAACAAGCGAATGAATGGAATTTTTTATTGAGTTCTTAAGTTAAACTTTAGTTCAATGGTTTTCGTTTAATAAATTTACAGTTTTAGTACAATGGTTTCGTTAAAACAAAATAAAAAAAAATGGCGAACCTTGGCACTTAGGCGCCAAATTCAAATTTGATGGTAATTATTTTACAATATGTTTTTTTTTGCAATAAATATATGTGAATAAATCTCCAACATTCCGCCCTCTTTGAAAGGGTTCGGACTTTCAAAATGGCAGAAGCGCCAACTTCCGAATGCCACTCTTGCTATACCATCTTTACCTTGAACAACACCTGTGACTCTTCCCATTAGCCATTTTTGTGGGGGGTGTTGTCTTCATGTACGATGACCAAGTTGCCGATGGTTAAGTTGGGTTGCACTGTGGTCCACTTGCCTCGACCTTGGAGCTCTTGGATGTACTCCTTCGACCATCTTTTCCAAAAGTGAGCCTTTACTGCGTTGATTCGTCGCCATCGTTGAAGAGAACTTATTTCTAGAACGTCTGCTGCGGGCTCTGGGATCGATTTCAATAAGGAAGTGGGCTGGTGTGAGTGCCTCGACATCGTTCGGATCGGAGGAAAGTGGTGTCAATGGCCTTGAGTTCATGTCTGCTTCGATCTCTACTAGTACCGTTGAAAACTCTTCCAACGTTAATTTTGAGCTTCCCAAGCTTCGATATAAATGACCCTTTGCTGTTTTCACTGCCGATTCGAATAGTCCACCAAAGTGGGGTGCCCTGGGGGGTATAAAATGAAAATTGATATTTCTTTCAGAACAAAAATTAAATATAAGCTCCTGACTACTGTGTTTATAAAACATATTGCGAAATTCTGCTAGTTTAGATTGCGCTCCTACGAAGTTAGTAGCGTTATCGCAATAAAGGTGTTGCGGTAAGCCTCTACGACCGATCATTCGCTTCAGCGCCGCAACGAATGCGTCGGCGGAAAGGTCTGACACTGCTTCTAAATGAACTGCCTTGGAGGCGGAGCAGACAAAGACAGAGACGTACGTTTTGTACGGCACCTTACCGCGAATTTTATAATACGTGTAGATTGGACCACAGAAATCTACTCCACAACGTGAGAAGGGACGTGATGGGGTCACTCTTTCTGCAGGTAAATCGCCCATTACTTGCTCCAGTAATCTTGGTCGGTATCTGACATAATGTATGAAATTCCTGACTACTTGCCGCGCGATGTCTCGTACATTGACTATCCAAAACCTTTGTCTTACTAGTCCTACAAGAACTTTTGGTCCGGCGTGGTAATTCGTCAAGTGTAGATGCCTTACTATCACGGTTGTAAAACTGCAGTTTTTCGGAAGTAGCAATGGGTGCTTACATTCTTCAGGGATGTTTGCATGTTTAAGTCGTCCTCCTACCTTAAGGAATGAGAAGCCGTTCGATTCCTCGACGAATGGATTTAACCATTCAATGGAACCTTTTAGTTCGCGCTTCCTCCTTAAAGCTTCAAATTCTACTTGAAAACTATTTATTTGAATAGTGTAAATAATTTGAAGCAGAGCATTTTCGAGCTCAATGCTAGTTAAGATCAGACTTTTCTCCACTTGTTGCCTTTTCAGTCGACTGATCGCTCTTAAGAAAGTTGTATTTCGATGAGTGCTGGCCATGATTCTGGCTTCTGTAACAAGAATTTAGGACCCTGGAACCATATAGATTACTTCAATTCTGAAATAGTGCAACCCCGTGAGACTTTATCTGCTGGGTTTTCATGTGCGGGCACGTGTATCCAAAATACACCTTGCGTGTTCTCCTGTATTTCGGCTACTCGATTGCCAACAAAGGTAGTAAGTTTTGACGAATGTGTTGAGATCCAATGCAAAACGATTGTGGCATCAGTCCAAAATTAAACCTCGACATCTATGTTTTGACATATTTTCCGGATTTTTTTCCACAATTTGGATTAGAGATGAACGCCATAAAATTCGAGCCGTGGGAGTTGCTTTTTCTCTGCAGGAGCCACCCTCGATCTAGCCACTAAAAGTTTAACTGATACACGACCAGAAGTATCTATTGTTCTAATATACAAGCAGCAGCCATAGGCATTCATAGAGGCGTCAGAAAAGCCGTGTATTTGGTAACTTTGTTTGTTTTCCGCAAGTGCAAACCTGAACAGACAGATTTTTCAATGAATAAAGATCGCTCATAAACTGACGCCACTCGGTATCAAAGCTTTGTGGGATTGACGAATCCCAATTAAGTTTTTCAACCGATAATTTTTGAAGAATAATTTTGGCCTTTATTATTATGGGGCTCAACAAACCCATTGGATCAAATAACGACGACGACAGTGATAGGATTGATCGCTTCGTGAACTTTGAGAAATGTTGATTAGGATTGTATGAAAACTTGAACTCATCGTTAAATGGGTCCCAAGTTATCCCTAATGTGCTGGTAAGGTTTGATTCATTTAATTTGATATCTTTGCTCGGCTGAGTGGTCATTGCAGATCCAATGACATGGGGATTGTTACTGTGCCACTTTGATAGCTCAAATCCGGCTGAGTTAAGAATTGTGACGACTTCCCTTTGAATTTGACGTATCGTATCTAAATCATCTGCTCCCGTCAGCATGTCATCAACGTAGAAATCTGATTGAAGCACGCGTGAACCCAATTTATATTTGTCGCTGCTTTGTTCACCCAGATATTGAAGGCAGCGAATGGCTAGTAAAGGTGCCGAAGATGTACCATAAGTAACGGTGTTAAGTTCATAGGTTTGAATTGGTATCTGATCACTTTCTCTAAAAAGAATATATTGGAAATTCCGATAAGAAGAGTGTATTGGAATTTGCCGATACATCTTAACAATGTCTGCCGTAATCGCATATCTATGTAGACGAAAGCGGAGCAATGTGATCAGCAACTTGTTTTGAATTGTAGGACCAACCATAAGTATTCCGTTCAACGATATTTGTGATGATGTGCAACAAGACGCGTCAAAGACAACCCTAAGTACCATGAGCCTACCACTTGGTTCAACCTTAATATGCTTCTTAAAGTGTTCCTCACACTCCCTTTGCTCTTCGCTCCATTTCAATTTCTGACCTACGACTTCCTCTAATTTCCAGAATCTTTCTACATATTCGTGGAGAGCATTATCTTCGGTTTTAAGATAACATGATTGTCTTTTGCAACCTAGCGGGGATTTGTATCTACCAGATACAATCCAACCTAAAGATGTCTTCTGTAATGAAGGTAGTCCTTGGCCAAGTTTAATTTGTCCCACTTGCAGCAGATCAAAGAATACTTCTGCTCCTAACAGAAGGTCTATTTGTGACGACTTATTAAACTGTTCGTCTGCAAGTTCAACATTTTTGGGAAGGTTCCAGTCAGTAACAATAAGTGGTGTTTCGGGTTGGTATCCTGTTATCAAGAACTCTAAAGATAATTCGAAGCTATTAAATTTCGATTTAATCGTAGTTTGAGTTTGATAATCGATTTTTGTTTCAGCTATTCCAACACCAACAATAGACATCCTCTTCCTTTGTTTTTTAAGATTAAGTAATTTTGCGAATTTTTCATTTACGAGGTTAACTTGAGAACCTGAATCAAGCAAGACCCTTCCTACTTGAAAACCTCCCGAAGATTCTTTTACTAGGACTAAAGCTGTTGCTAACATAACTTGCCCTTCATCCGGACTATGCTCCTTTCTTGATGTGGTGTGCACTACGACTGGTGGCGAGATCCTTCCGTCGTTCGAGCAATTTTCGGATTGCTGAGGTCTGTGAAGTAGAGTATGATGCGCTTGCCTACAGTTCCTGCACCTTTACGAAGAAGGGCATCTTGAGACGCTATGACCTTTACCCAGGCAGTTCAAACAAAGTCCTAATCTTTTTGCGTTTGAAAAGCGATCCATAACTGATAGTTTACTGAACGTTGAACAGTTCGAAATGTAATGGTTGCTGTCCCGACAAAAACTACAAGACCGCTGTGAAATTGTTAACGACGTTTGGTTTCGATGATGGAAATTTTCAGATTTAAAATGGTGTCTTTGACTAGTTTCAGCTTTAAGCAGTTTGCTGTCTCTTGCTTCAAGGTACTGACATCGCTTACTTAAAACATCTGACCATGTAGGAAGATCCTTATATTCCAATTGCTCATCCCATTTCGATTGAGTTTCAGGATCAACCTTTGACATAGTCATATAAATCTTAATGGCATTGCAAATGTTTTCATATGTTCAAAATGACAGCAAAGAATTGAAAAGTGCCGAAATGTTATCTACTAAGGTTCGCAGTTGAGTGGCGGAAGCCTTAGGAACTTTTGGTAATTCGAAAAGTTCGGATATATGTTATATTCGAGAAAGATAAGGCAGTCATTATCATACCTTTCTTTTAATCGATTGAGTGCCTTAGCATAGTTGTCTTCCGAACTTGGAATGCCTTAATGGTACCGAGAGCTTGATCAGCTAGACATGTTAGCAGATGATTAAATTTCTCGATTTTTGACAATGTAGGATCATTATCCATCAGAGTTGTAAACGAGTTTATAAAGTTTTTATATTCGGAGTATTTCCCGTTAAACCTTGGCAGGCGAAGCTTCGGCAAATGATTAATGTGAGTATGTGGAACTGAAAACGAAGTTTCGACAGCGCTAGTACGTCTACCGTTTCCTAAAAGTGAAAGAATCTTTGCCTTTGTTGAGATATAAACATCCTCAAGTTCACTACGGCCTGTATCTGCCGGAGCTATTCGCTCAATTTGAGTTTGATACGACAGCGCTTGTTTGAAGTAGGACTCCAGAAACCCTAAACGACATTCTAACTCCGTAGCTGAAAGGGATTTGCCTTCGACTGCATTTTTTATTCGCGAAATATTACCCTTTGTCGAAGAGCGTTGCTGTTTTAAATCTTCAATTTTCTCCGCACCCGAATCTAATGACATATTGACGAATGAATTATTGATATTCGAATGGTAGTTGCAATGCTAAAAGGTTGAAACAATTAGACTAAATAATTGTATATTGAAGTATGTGCGATATGTATCGACCTCGAACAGTACGATGACAACTTGGTTAGCGCGCCGGTAACTCCGATACACAGTAATAAATTTAATCGAGTAAACTATCAAAACTGAGATGGTGTGAATATATACATATGTATGTAACGGGGTTCAAATGATTTCCGCTTTTGAGAGGACGGAAAACTTTATATCGTAGATTAGTTTATCTAGTCCAACGATGACATATGAAATGAAAATGAAAGCTTAATTCCAGTCTATTTACTCAAACAGCACTTTTACGGCGAAATAACAACGAGAAAAGCCCCAATAGGCGATGTAAAATGCTGTGCGATACAATGCAATGGGAAATTGGCAGTTTTGAGATGGCGAGTATCGGTTTTAATTTTCGAGCGAAATTGTAGCAACTATGTGGTCGTTACATATATATATACATATCTATGTGGGCTATTGGCTTAAGGAATAAACGATAGAGTAAAATTGGGCCTTTTTCTCCCCTTTTTTTTCGCAATATATAATAATCTACTTAGTACTTATATTTATTATTCAATTGTATTACATGCAGGCGAAATTATATCCAAGGTGCGTTAGTACGATTTTTTTTTTTCCAAGTGAGAATTTTAAGCTTTCTTTTCGCAATTATTATGTAATTAAATAAATGAATCAACGCACATTCGATTAATTCCGAAAGACGTACCTGGTGTGGGATATTTATACTTATCCCTCTGCTTCTCCAACAAATTTCTAAAAGGCCTCCTTGGTTTGTCCTGTTCTACCTCAATTGGTGGCACTTCCTTTTTCAAGCTGAAACCGGGACCGAAACCGTTACCGTAACCGTAACCGAATAGCTTCGCGCGAATAGTTCAGTCCTTCTCTGTATATATGTATTATTTGTACCGTTCCACGATTTTTGTTTTACGTTTTACAAACTCAGTTCAAAAATTACTTCAATATTTTAGGTTTCTTTGTTTTTTTTTTTTTTCAATAAAGAATAAAGTTTTTTCGGAATTCAACACTTGTTTTTTTTCTTTGTTAACAAAGATGCTGCACGATGGGCGCCAAAATGTTCGAAGTGGAGCTGTTTCCACTTGTCACCCGGAGAAATTTGGTTGAATGTTTCGCCCTAATAAATAAAACGACGACAAGAGACTTCAATATACGACAAGCGAATGAATGGAATTTTTTATTGAGTTCTTCAGTTAAACTTTAGTTCAATGGTTTTCGTTTAATAAATTTACAGTTTTAGTACAATGGTTTCGTTAAAACAAAATAAAAAAAGATGGCGAACCTTGGCACTTAGGCGCCAAATTCAAATTTGATCGTAATTATTTTACAATATGTTTTTTTTTTTGTGCAATAAATATATGTAAATAAATCTCCAACAGAGCGATTAGGCGATCTATCTTCAAGATATGACCACTACCATTCGAAGCACAGCAGACTCCAACACTTGCGGAACCTTTAAAATTGCTAAGTCGGTCAGCAAAGAGGAAGTCCTTCAACTCACCACAACCGAAGCGAAAAATAAATATTAATCCTATTTCCTCTCTTAGGTTTGGCATAGCATTTAGACAAGCAGCAACTCAAAGATTGGTAGAAGTTGAAAAATTTACAAATAATCCGGGGATATACTTTGAAGATTTGGGCCAAGTTAATTAGCTTCGAATTGCGTCATTAAGCAACCGACAATGATGATTAATGCCCATAATTTTTAATTAACGAATTCAACTTCATCTTTTGTGCCAGCCTTAAATTTAACCCAGCTTTTGAGGAACTTTATACCAGAAATATCTCATAAAACATCTGAGACCAAGGACTTTCTGATCCGCGGTGTCAAAGACCTGGTATCCATCCGAAAGGAAATTGCAGACTTAAAACCAAAACAAATACTATCGAAACCTATCACCCATCATGATGTGCACCAATATTCCATTAGCTACCTGTCACGGTTTGCCGTACTTATCCTGATCATCATCTTCGTCATCCAACAAAAAAGTGCAAGGAAATAACGATGTCCAAATCAAGAAATGGTCTTTGAGCTTCAGGATCTCAAGGCCGGGGAGGATGTTGAAGCCTTAGTTTAATTAATAAGTATTTTTCTTGTAAAGCCTCACTATATTTTTCCCATTTCCCATTTCATTTTTTTACAAACATACTCTAAATACCTATCGCTTTTATCCATATCATCCGTTCCCACACTCTATTCTGCTAAATAATAAATTTTACCAACCTAAGTTTTTGTTCCCAAGGAATATTCTGCTGACGTATGGGTTTTGTTCGCACCTGCAATATCAAATACAGTATTAGGTCGCAATGCCCAGACGTAACAGAATACACCTATAGTATTACATTTTTGTTTGTTAAGTAGTATTTAAGGAACTACAATTTTTAATAAACGTCAGTCGCAATCTAAACATTGTTTTAACTTTAGATCAAAAAAGATCTAACAGAGGGAATGTCATGACAACGAGTTAGCAGGACACATGGGTGTTAGGAAAACGTTAGCTAGAGTAGGAGAGAGGTACTACTGGCCGAAAATGAGGTAAGATGTTACCAAGCATGTTAGGAATTGTAAAGTGTGTCAAAGTGTGAAACCGGTAAACGAGAAACCAGTTGGTTTGATGTTCGAAAGAAGAGGAATTTCTGTGCCATGGGAAATGATAGTTGGTCCGCTCCCAAAATCGAGTAAGGGTTTTATTTACATTTTAACGGTAACGGTCATTACTTCACCAAGTTCCCTTTGCTTTTCCCCCTTAGGACGGCGACTGCTAGGACCCTTTGCAAGGAATTGGAAGAGAACGTCTTCCTTCTGTTCGGTGTACCGCGATGGATCGTCTGTGACAACGGTCCCCAGTTCCGCAGTAAGGACTTGGCTGCGCTTGTCAAAGCGTACGGGTCACAAACGAAATTCACTGCTCATTATCACCCACAGAAAGGATTAACCAAATCATTAAAACCACCCTTCGGTCTTACGTGTCGGAAAATCATCGGTCTTGGGATACGCAGCTAGCAAAGGCTGGATGCTGGATCCGCACAACTCAACACGACGTCTTAGGAGTCTCACCGTACTTCGCGAACTTCGGTAGGGACATGATAACCCACTCGAGCGGTCGATCTTATACGGGTACGGATACCTCTGACAATATTAGGGTAAATAGGGAAAATTTAGCTAGGGAAGTTAGGGCAAGCGACAGGGGATTAGGGCAGATAGATAGAAAAAAGAATAGGAGATAGTGAACTGGGGTCAGAAGCTAGGGACTGAGATATAGTACAGGGAACGGGAATGTTCGAGCTAGAGTGTAGGTTTAGACAGCTTAGGGAAGATATTAGTAAAAAGCTAGCGGCGGCGATTGTGAAGGCTGTATGACTTAGAACTTGCGGCGGAGAGATGTACAATATCTGCCCAATGAGGTTGTATGGCGTAGGAACTCCATGGTTTCCGACGCGGCCAATTACTATGCGGCGAAATTGGCACCATGTAAGTAAAAAAGAGGGTTTCCCCCTGGACTTACGTGCTGCAGGACGAAAGAGGCAAGGACAGAGGTGTATGGCACGTCAAGGACCTGAAGCCATACCGTGACGACCTCGGTGATGACCTTAGTCGCGTAACGAACAAGGATCGTTACGCAAAGAATTACGGAGAGCGTCAAACCGCTCGATGACGTAACTGAGCCATCACCAGAGATGAATGTTTACCCGTAGTTAGATGATAATCTCCTTTCGTGTTGTCTCTCACCCGTCTCTTTGTATTGGCCTTGGCCACTGTTGATTCTGGTAGTTAAGCCCGTAAGCAGAAATGTGAGGCCACATTTCCCAGGAGGTTGTTGTCTGTTGACCTCTTCTTTTCTCCTCTTCCTTCTTGTGTTGTCACTTCTTTTCTTTCTTCCCGTCATGCTCTAGATGCCACGGTAGAGGTGGGATTCACTGGATCCTCTGAATTCAGTTCCCTCCCCCGGCCTACCGCTCCAGAGATGACCATATAGGTACCCCTGATAGAGCCAGGCGGACGGCCTGGAAGCTCTAGCGGATGAACGGTCCGCCCCTTGATGCCCCGAGAGTTCAACACAATTGGCAATGGCCGCGAGCCCACCATACTTGATATTGTTTGCCCCAGCTTTATAAATTTGTATAACCCCCTACCCCTACAAAAATAACTAAAAACGAAATTGTAAAGGAAAGCCCACATTTCCCCGCGGTCGATACTCGGTTCCCTATGTCTGCACGAAGGTTTACTGATCCTCCATTGTACCCCTGGTAAAACAAGTTTTCCTCCCTATCCGGCGGTCTCAATGAAAGCTCTCAACCTTAGCTTTGGTTTCGGGTCAGAGAGCTGGCTTCGAACCAAAGCAATCACTTGGATGACAAAACAAACAGAACGAACAAACATGACCCGCAAACATAGAACATCGACTGGTGTGATTGGCTGGGGATTCAGTGAGCAGCTGTTGGAGCTCTGGATGTGATTCCCTTTGCTCTAACCGCTGAATTGACGGAACCCCATGTGTGTGTGTGTGTGCGTATGAGAGGCGGCGATGGCCAAAAAGGCGGATAAGCTGATTCGATAGCTTATCGTCTTATTGGTAAGAGCCAACCAAAAAAAAAGAGAACGAAGAAAGGAACGAAAACCAAAAAAAGGAAACGAACAAAAAAAACCAACTGAAAAACATAAGAGAAGAAAAATAACCAGAACAAGAACGAGAACAAGAACGAGACCACGAATGAGAACACTAACAAGGAAATTAAACAAACCGAGGGCGAGAAACACACCGACCGACAACCTGAAAAAGAAACGGCAGCACCCCAACAGACACGACCGGACGAAAGTCGGTGATTGTGGTGGAGACGACTCACCCTCCTCCACCAGCAGAAACCCCAGCTAGAGAGCGACCCCGCATAGGCAGGAAAACCCCATAAAACCAGATAAGTACCCCCCCTTTTTGAATAACACATATTTGTGCAATTAAAATAGACCCCGTTATTGTGAAACCATTCGTAAGACGGTTAGATTACTTAATTGCGCGACCGGCTAGCCGTACCGGTACGACAACGCGGAACTGTGGGCCTTCCGTTAGCCGACCCGTTAAAGTAAAATTAACTAAAAATTTTAAGCGACTTTTTTCTGATAACACTTTCGGCATACCCTGTGATCCCCCAAAAAGAGAGGGAAAGAAAAATAAAAGTTACAACCATAAATTTCCCATTAGGGAAAAGATAATTTGTGCGTTTTTTTTCTCAGTTGTTTTCCCAATTTTGCATTAAAAATTGGGTGGTGCCGACCTGTTGTGTTTGTCAGCAGTTTTGTGTTGAGCGATCTTCCCGAACCCCCCCGTGCTGAGCATCCGGTGTGTGCAGCTAACCAACAGCTGCTTGTTGCAATTCCGGTTTTTGCGATTCCCTCTTGGACTCACATTCGCTTTTGTGCAGACCACTTCATTTGCTCATCAACCACCACCTGTGTGGTTGCGGTTCATCATCTCCTCTTTTTTTAGTTTGTTATTTTACCGGCAGTCCGGCATTCCCTTTAAATAAGTTAAATAATTTAAATGTTTCCTCCCCCGAGATTTGCAATACCTAGCATATGTCGTTACAACAAATGATTTATCATATTCTGAGTGAAAGAAAATAATTTTTAAATTATGATGAAAATTGTGGAAAAGATCTGTCATAAATATTTAATTAATATACTCCCGAAGAATGTCGTTCATTAAATGTTCAAATATTGCCCTGATATTTTTTAAGCCCAATGGTACACGGACATATCTCTTTCAAAATCTTTCATCAGCGAAACTGTCTGGAAATATTCGACCATTGTGAAACTTAATTCGCTTTTGTCACCGATTTTCCGCTGGAGCACACCACATAAGCACAATAAGAGAAAATGATAATTAGGACGAATTATACGTATTATATATTATTTTCTAAGTACGCAACATATTTTATGAATTTCTTTTATTTTACAATAAGTTTTCCATGTTTATCATTTTTAATATCTGAATATCTCTACCTGTTGGATTTGTTATTGTTTGTTTGTACTCTCTCTGTGCATGAGGTTGATGGTTGGAATGTGAGATATTCACTCAATTTTATCTCTTTTGGTATGGTCTTAATGAGAATTTCATATGGATGACAATTACACAGCAAATCTTAATGTTAAATATATTTGCTAGCTGGTGCTCTGGATTATATGTACAGGTCATATTAATGTTCAAGGGCTCAACCCGAGCATAAATGAATTTAGGGAACCATTTTATTCGCAATAGCTATAGGTTCTGTGACTTGGTTCGTCCTTGGCAGTTGTGATGGTAGCGGGGATGACGGTGTGTGCAATAAACCCCTCCACCTATGTCTATCATTGCGATTGACATGGGTGGAGGGGTAGCAATATTTTACTGATAAGATCACAGACACTATTCTCTTTCGAATGAGATCCTTTATTCCTCATCGGATGAAGAGTATCAAACCAAAAGTAAAGCCTTTGTGCGACTTGTGCTCTAAAGAGGCCGTCAGGGTTAGAGAAATACTTTTTCGGTCCTACAAAACCAACCCGACAATGTCTTTCTTAAGCGTGCAAAATTTCAGTATAACCAAAACCTGAGCCCAAAGATACTACAATGTCCAAAAGGTAGTAAAAATGTTCGGTCGTTCGTCAAATTATTATAATCTTGTTTCACACGCCATCCCAATGCTCATTTATAATGACATTCCAGCTGTCCGTTCTTTGGACAAGGCCAATTGGTTGCTGTACACTTTGCGGCCAGCTCAACACTCCAGGATTGTGCTCTGTCTCCGCTTACACTTGATTGCGTCGAATCTTCAATAGGATGAATCCACTTTCGCACTCGTATAGTAGCAAGATTACTTAAAGATCTCAACATACATAAATCCGCTGGTCCAGATGGTATATCTCCCCTTCTTCTGAAAAGGTGTTCTTCCACGCTGGCAAAACCACTGCGCAAGATTTTTCATTAGTCCTACTCCTTAGGACTCTTTTCGAGCAGATGCAAAACAGCATCTGTCCAACTCGTTTCTAAAAAAGGCGAATCTTCTTCTCTCTCCTCCTACAGACCCATTGCACTTACGTCCCTTCTCTCCAAGGTCATGGAAACGCTGAAAAACCGTCAGCTCATGAAATATCTCAAAAAAAAGGAAAACTTCTCAATGGCCGGCAATATGGTTTTCGCAGCAACAGGCCCACTGGTGATTTGATGGCATGTCTCACCGAAAAGTTTGACCAAAGCGTACGTACAAGATATTTGCATTTGATATTTCTAAGGCATTTGACAGAGTTTGGCATCAGGCTCTTTTGTCGAAAATGCGTGCTTTTGGAATCGATGACTCTCTTCTTCAATGGATTAGAAATTACCTTTCGGAACGTTCAATTCAAGTTGCCTTGGATTGTTTCAACTTTGGTATCAACAAAATAAATGCTGGTGTACTACAGGGATTCGTTTGTCACCGACGCTCTTTTTAACCTTCATAAATACTCGTATCATTTATGTCTGCTAATTCTACCGTTTGCATTTCATGTTCGTTCCCGAACTCACAGCGTATGTTAACCTCATTAAATTTCGATATTAACTGGTACTACTCGTAACAGAGTAGAATTTAATGATTCCAAAATACAATGTTGACTGCTGTTATTAAAGTGGAATTTAAGTTCACAGCCATTATCCATAGATGGCACCTGCATCGCCGAAAATGAAAAACTTTCCATTTTCGTTATGTACGAGTATGTCAATGACAAACCTACGTTGAATTCAATTACGTCAAAAATGCTGCGAAATGTCTGGGTTTTCTCAAGCGATGTAAGAAATATTTCACCTCCTCTGATATGGCCTCAATATACATATTAGGCATTCAAAATTTGAGTACAATGCCCACATCTGGTCACGTACTCCTAAAACACCCCTAAACGTACAATAAAACTTATAGGTGATGCTACTACTACACAATCTATTGAAACCCTTGAACAGCGACATAATGTCTCCTGGCTCAACTTGTTCTACCGTTATTTTTATTACAAGTGCTCCAATGAAATTGCCAGTAGCATGCCGCCCCTTTAAACCTTCAACCGTAACACCCATCGCGCTACGAATGCTCATCAGTATACCCTCAATTTCGGACGTACTCTGCAATTTCGTGATTCTTTCCTAGGCCGTACATCTCACTTACGGAATGTCCTCTCGAGCTCTTTCTTTCCTAGTCATTATAACCCGTAAACATTTAAAACGAACGTACATCGATACCTCTCCTGGTTTCCTCCTCAATTTTCCTTCATTCGCACTGTGTGCAATCATTCTAAGGGCACTCAATCCCAAATTAACAAAAAACAAAAATAAAAAATAGTGAACTGTGCTGTCAACTGTGACCCGAATATGATTCAGAATTCTCTTTTTACACATGCTTTTGTGTTACTTCTTTACATCGGATGAAAGTTAAGTGTTATTTCGTGACCAAATGTTTGTTCCTTGCTTTAATTCTCCTCAAGGTATAGTCTTCTTAAGTCATGATGTTCATATGAGATTGTTAGATAATCTCCCAAAAAGAAGAGGTTCAGAAATTTTAAAGATATACTAGTAGCGAGGCCTTTATTACCCATGGGGATTGTACTGGAATATTTCAGATGTTGATAATAAAGTGGCTTCTTCGATAAATATGTTCCACTCAAAGAAATAATCACAAGAGATCCTATGGGATATTGGTTTAAATCAATTGTAAAAATGATAATGAGGCTTCTTGACAAAGCTTATGGTAAATGGAAGACCTACATATCTATCATCTTTAAATAGAATCGGTTTTGCCAAGTTGAGAAACACCACTGCCGAAATTCAAAAGAGTAAACAATATTATTATAGTGCCAAACCTAATGTCAACTAAAATATAATTCCCGCGATCTTTGGAACAATTTGCGTGAGCTCGACGATGTCAATACGAAGTCGTCTTTGAACAGTATAGACATCAAACCGAATTTGTTAAATAATTACTTTGCTACTCGTATATGTGTACGAAATACTACTCTTCCTTTTGACAAATCTGAGGGTGTTGCAGTTCTTCAGCATATTTGGGTCATAAATTTTTTTCCAAAATGGTAACTAGTGCTGACGTTATTTTCGCTGTCAAATCCGTAAAATCTCTTTCTATAGCATTGGAAGGAAGATCGTTAAAATATGCCTACGCATATTTATAATTAGATCTTGCTTTCCCACTCCTGAGAAACTCGCGAAAATAACACCCATTAGATAGAAGTCAAACCGTTCAGAGCGCTCCGACTTTCGTCTATTTAGAATTATTTCTAACTTATCAAAGGTCTTAGAAATCATTATTAAGAGTCAGTTGTGAGTATATCATGGCACAAAAATTTAATTAGCGCATATCAATCTGCATATCAAGCAGGCCATAGCCGCACCACTACACTCATAAAAATAATTGACGACATCCTTTTGAGCTTTAATCAGACAAAAACAAACTTTCTTTATTTCTTGGACTTCTCAAATGCTTTTGATTCGATGAATCGCAGAAAACTTTGTCGGAAAGCGGAACTACATCAGCAAAATATTTCAACAAGTCTACCATCCTGGTACTTTGTAAGTGCATTCCACTAGGCTCAATTGTTGGACCTCTGCTTTTTGTTTTATACATTAATGACCTCCTCTAAGTTTGTCATTTGGAGGTCATTAATGTATAGAAGCACACTACGATACGATGTCCAAATATACTTGTAGACTGCGCGGCCACAAATCGGGAATTGTGTTAATAAATTAATTGAGGATTTAAGGGTAGTAAATCTCTGTGCCGGCTCAAATTTTCTTCTACTTAATCCCAAAATTCCCGATGCTTACCCGTAGGCAAGCACATCGGGATTTAAAAAAAGAACTTATATCTCACGGAATCAAGCATATAGACCTTAAAGTCATAAAATTAAAATCAAAAATTAACAGCTGTGCGCAGTATAAATATACTCGAATACCGTAGGAAATATCCCAGTATTTTGAAAACAATTACTCATTGGGATTTCAAAAAACACAACCTCACCAACATCATACAGGTCATAATTGTCCTTCCAAGTGCCCCTCTTATATTCGCTTCTCTCTCAATGATTTTCCGTTACTCATTCTCTTCTGATCATCACATATAATCACATATCAGCAAGCCATCAGTCTTCAACAACTCAGATGTCCATTCATCAATTACAAACCCGATGTACGAACACAACCTGGCGCCCTTCCACGAAAGGAAATGACAGCCGCGATTTATTCACAATCTCTTAACTGAAGTGACTTCCAAACTGAGCACTTGTCGTTCAAATGAAGATCAATTTAATATAACCAATCACTACAAATTAAGTATGTACATACTCGTACCATATATTCAATTCATGCAAATTGAATCTTTTAAAGTACATAATATCTTGGAGGCATTCAATACAAACCAATTGAATTTTTTGATATTTTAATTAAAGGTAAGATTGATGCAGCTTTGATTACAGAGTCTTGGTTAAATGAATCTAAATATTTTCACATCCTAACTTTTTGTGTTACAGGTTAGATAGGCAAACACTAAAAGTGGTGGAGTGGACATCTTTATAAAAATAGGAATAACACACTCTCTATTAAAATCATTGCGACTTCGTCTTATTGGAGCTACTTATTGGTAGTAATACAACTTTTAAAGATTCCAAATTGAGTATCAATTCCACATATTTACCTGCAGGGAATAGAAGCAGGGACATGAGAGCTCAATTTAAAAGAGTTCTTTCAAACTATTTAAATGTAATAATAGGATTATTCTAAGAGGTGACCTTGTAACGTTTATGCTTATTACTACCCCGTCTTAGACGACTGCAATAATAAAACGGAATTAGTGCTCTGGTGGTTTACACTTAACCCAGAGTCCTTGGATGGGCAGCGCGAGTTAACGCAATCTATAAGACATCCGAAAACTCTCTTGAACACTCGTAACGACCCTCCCTGCTACCTCACTTCATCCTTATGACCACCAGCACGGGCAACTCTAGTGGCCAGGCCGGGCAAAGAGTAGTAAGGGGACCAACCCGTTTGCAGCTGCAGGCATGCTTGTGTGAGCTCCGATCTATGCTCGCCGGAATGGGGGGGATCTTGATGAGGAAATACGATTACTTTATCATTTTCAATTTCATTTCCGCAAAAGTCGCTCGACGTGACATCAAATTGTCAGAATCAAAAAGCATATAAAAGATAATTTTATTTTCAAAATATCCACAGGTATGGTCTTATTAGATAAAGAGGAATTGTGTGCAAATATAATATTGGGTCTATAATTCGTGCGGTTTGCTAAAAGATGTCGTAACTTGTATTATTCCATTGTTATTATTCCATTGGAACATGCTTTGAAAGCTACTGTCATTGTACGTCATTTCAGTATATGTCATTCGTTTGAAGCGTAAACAAAAATAATTTTTTTCACTCAAATATGTCGAACTTTGTGCCTGAAAAAGTGTTTTTGCGGGGAGTTCTTCTTCATTACTTTAATATGAAGAAAACTGCTGCCGAAAGTCATCGTATTTTGGTGGAAGTTTATGGTGAACATGCGCTAGCTGAGCGAACGTGCCAAAAGTGGTTTGCACGATTTAAAAGTGGTGATTTTGGCTTGGAAGACGATGAACGTCCTGGGCAGCCAAAAAAGTTTGAAGATGAAGAACTGGAAGCATTACTCTACGAGGATTGTTGCCAAACACAAGAAGAGCTCGCAGAATCTTTGGGTGTCACTCAAGTACCCATTTCAAAACGTTTAAAAGCAGCTGGATACTCGTATATTCAAAAGCAAGGAAATTGGGTTCCACATGAACTCAAGCCGAGAGACGTCGAAAGGCGGATTGTTACTGGTGATGAAAAATGGATCCATTACGACAACCCCAAGCGCAAAAAATCATATGTGAAACCCGCCCAACCACCCAAATCAACGGCAAAGCCGAATTTCCATGACGCGAAGGTAATGCTCTGTATTTGGTGGGATCAGATGGGTGTGCTGTATTATGAGCTACTAAAACTGGGTGAAACCATCAATGGACAAAGCTACCGAACACAATTAATCCGTTTGAAGAGAGCAGTGGCCGAAAAATGTCCGGAATATGCGACCAGACACGAGGCAATAATTTTCCATCATGAAAACGCTCGGCCCCACGTCGCTATTCCTGTTAAGAACTATTTGGAAAACAGTGGATGGGAAGTCTTACCCCACCCGCCTTATAGCTCAGACCTTGCCCCTTCTGACTACCATTTGTTCCGGTCGATGCAGAACGCCCTCACTGAAATACGGTTCACATCAGAGCAGAATATCAAAAATTGGCTTGATTCATTCTTGGCTGCCAAGCCGGCGCAGTTCTTTTGGGATGGGATCCACAAATTGCCAGAAAGATGGAAAAAGTCATAGCTTCAAATGGGCAATACTTTGAATAATACATGTTTTTCTTAAATAAACGTTCAAATTTTGAAAAAAAAAACCACACGAATTAAATTATATTCCCAATACAAGGCTTCCTAAATGAAAGAAAGTTTACAGTATTGGTATTGGTAGTACCTATACATCTGTCCAGAACGTTGAGTTTGGTATTCCGCATGGTTGAATACTTGTTCCAATTTTTATTAATGTACTCGTACCAGATCTGAAAATTAATTCTGTACGCTGATGTTACCGCCAACTTTGGCTCTGACGTTGAACTTAATGGCGTTTTAATATCCATCCAGAACCCACTAAACGAGATCGAAAAATATTTTGCCAAATGTAAGATTAAGACAAGTGTAGATAACACTCAAGCCATTTAGTTTTCAAGACGCAGAAAAAAATGTTTTCTTCCTAGCGGCACAAACTTAAATTATTCTTAGTCGTTATAGGCTGGACAGATTCCTGTGAATATTCTTGATAAAAAAAACTCACTTTGCTAACTCATATTGCAGTGCGGTTAGGAATCTAACTACGGAAATTCTTTACCCCTAAGAATTCTAAGTACTTGAAAAAAGGTTATTATATGTATATAAAACCACATTTCAAGCTAGACTAGTTTATGCGCCTCTGTATGGTTTGACTGCGCTAAATTTATTAGGTTAACCTTCAAAGGTGTCACGATAAAATGATATTTGGGCTACCATGGGACTTTCCAACACTATGTTTCCATAATTTAGCTAATATTAACCTTGATACTGTAATTGTAAATGATTTTCAAAATAAATTTTACGAAAAATGCTTACTTTCAGGGAACGAACTTATTTCTCATTTAACCGGGTAACTATCCATTCTCCTGAAAAAAACAATAATGATAATTCAAACTTCAAGTAATTTAAGGCCACTAAATATATAAAGATAAGAAAAGGGTTATAATGACCAATAAGAAATAAATATTGGTCTGCCTAATATTATCGAACCTTACGGCAACCAACATGAAGTTTATGAATACCGATGACGAAACATCGCAAATTTCGTTGATCTGATAACAGCACTAAAATTTCACAAAGTACAATACCTCGTATGTACGAATATTAAGTTGTACCACATTAAATTTCTGATTTGTATTCCAGTTACAAATAAGAAGCTCTCGATGGAACATTAATGTCAGAACTGGCAATTTTCTTTTTTTTTAAGTTAACCTCTAGGGAACCCTGAGAAATGCCTGAAAATTATACAAACGCATGAAAAAGGTCTAAATAAGAGGAGCAGTGAAAAAGAAAAATTGCATGGGAGACTTGGGTTTTCTCAATGTCATACTTGTATATGTATATGGTAGGCAGGTTCCTAGTTCAATGAAAATGTTATTTCAAATTTCTCCCTTTAGCCAAAGAACTACATATATTGTTAAATAAAATATTTCCACGCGTTTATTAATAAAGTAAAAAAGAAAAGCAAACATAACTTAGTAATTATTATTAAAAATAAATACATATTATAAAGAACAAAAAATTAAATAAATGGTATTTCTAACACAATATCAGTTCAATTCAAATAATGAATAAAAAACAAACAAAAAAGTATAAATATGTATAGTACTTCATCACAATTCATTAATTTAAGCCAACTTACATAAAGCAAAACTTAATTCCAAAATTTTGAGGAAATAATTGAAAAAAAAAATAACTATAATGGAGTACTAGAGGCAAATACTTACAACCCTTTCAATTTTTTTATCACCACGTTCGTTTTCCTGCAAACGGTATTGTAACTATGAGTTGGTGAAAGCCATATCCAACAAGTGATGGATAACTCTGCTCGTTGACCACCTTCCGGGTAATAAGATAATTCATTCCGACAAAATAATCAATGCGCTAGAGAAGTTCATAGTATTGAAGAACCAGATATATCTGAAACAAAAGAAAAAGCGATCTTAGATGATCAAAGTAACCCTTTGCAGGATCCCAACAGGCTTAATACTATTATAATCTAAATGAACCCAATATTCAAAACTACTATCCACAACTTGACCAATACTACTATATTCCAAATGAACCCATTTTAAATTATTCTGATACAAATTTTCATCTTCTAGCCTCAAAACCCCAATGTACGTAGACATAAATAAACATGGACAACGACAACCTCACCCTTCGGTAAACATTTAAAATTCAACCCCGAATACGTTCACACTGAAAACATTAACACAATTGCACCGAAGATAATTACAACAATCTTACAGAATCATACCATAGTATAGAGTATTGATAAACAAATTTCAACACTTCTCAATTTCTTATCTACATACATGTGCCGTGAATACTTCGAGGAACTATTGGGCCTACATGCCTTGGACTTAAAGCAACTTGTAGAGTTGCACAATAAAACATGAGTTCCAGCAAACGCAAAAATCCCACTCTTATTCAAACCAAATCTTATGTCGCTGAAATTTAGAATCCCTTCCCACTCTAGCACAATTATAAAGTTACCGGTAGATAATTAAAGCGGTGACCAGGATGTCCCAAAATGAAAATTGAATCAGACCTAGACATACGAGTAATTGAAGGCACTTATAATGCAATATGCCGAAATCGAAGTCCAAAATACTCTTCTTACAACATCCGCCTAAAGTACAATCACTTACGATACAAACCTTGACACAAGACAATTTAACAGTTTAGAAATCCAGGCACATGAGTAAGATAGGCCAATTTTTAACAATATTTCTCAAAAAATTCGATCAGAGCATCTAAATGCTGAGGAACGCAAGTTATGTTGGAGTCAACTACCGCCAACACAACAAACCGAACATCCGCTCCCAAAGCAAACATAATTCCCGGAATCAGTCTCCGGAGAAATAATAATTGTTTGCTTACGCTTGGGAAAATATAAAAATGCATTTTCCCAAAGGCTGAACTGGATACAATGCGAGGTGGACTGCAGTCCAACTATATCAAGATCAGATATGGGCATAAGCATACGATGGCTTTTGACTTTTTGAATTTCTGACCTCTTTACTGAAACAGCAACACTGCTCCTGTCAACAGGCATCTGTCAGTTGACTCCTGTCAAAATTTAAACTTGCTGCGTCAGTTAGTTTGTGTTTGACAGCTATTTTTATCAGACTACTCACTAATTTGAGGAGAAAATGGAAAAAAGTGAGACCAAGGCTAAGCTTGATAAATACTATGGGGACTCTGCACCATCGATTTCAATGGTAAAAAAGTGGTTTACTGAATTTCGTTGTGGCCGTACAAGCACTGAAGATGCCGAACGTCCTGGACGCCCAGTTGAGGTCTCTACACCCGAAACAATCGAAAAAATTCACGATATGGTGTTGGCCGACCAAACATTGAAAGTGCGAGAGATTGTGGAAGCCGTAGGGATCTCGCATGGCTCAGTGGTTTCAATTTTGAATGATCACTTGGGCATGAGAAAGCTTTCCGCAAGATGGGTGCCGCGTTTGCTCACAGTCGACCACAAACGCAATCGTGTAACAACTTCACAGGAAGGTTTGGCGTTGTTTAATCGCAATATGGAGGAGTTTTTGCGCCGTTTTGTAACCGTGGACGAAACATGGATCCATCACAACACACCAGAGAACAAACAACAGTCAAAACAGTGGGTTTCTAAGGGTGAATCGGCGCCAAAGAAGGCCAAGGTGGGTTTGTCAGCCAATAAAGTTATGGCGACTGTTTTTTGGGATGCACGCGGGATAATCCACATTGACTACCTTCAAAAGGGAAGAACAATCAATGGGGAATATTATGCCAACTTATTGGACCGATTCAATGACGATTTGAAAAAAAAAACGACCTCATTTGGCCAAGAAAAAAGTTCTTTTCCACCAAGACAATGCAAGGGTGCACACATGTGCAGTTGCCATGGCAAAAATCCATGAATTGGGCTATGAATTGCTCCCTCATCCACCCTATTCTCCAGATTTGGCTCCGAGCGACTACTTCTTGTTCCCAAACCTGAAGAAATGGCTTGGTGGAAAAAGATTTGACTCCAATGCTGAAGTCATCTCGCAAACAAAGGCCTATTTTGAGGTCCTCGACAAATCATTTTTTTTGGAAGGGATAAAAAAATTGGAGAAGCGTTGGACAAAGTGTATAGAGCTGAAGGGAGACTAAGTTGAAAAATAAAATTATTTTTTTATCAAAAAATCTGTGTTTTAATCCAGAAGTCACGGGCTTATTGACCCGCCCTTGTATCAAGTTAAGATTTGTTTATGTTAGTTTAGTTTTTAGCCAACGGTCAATTCATAAAGTCGAAGAATAAAAATAAATATTGTAATTTCTATCTGTACTAGTGGAATTTTTATTTACTTTTTAAAAAGTCTACAGGCTAACTACTCAACCTAACTCGCAAGTTTATTTAAAAACGTTACAGAAACTATAGTGACATTTTCTACAAGGAAGGAAAAACACAAAAATTTTCAAATGAAGTAAAACATCAAATCCAAACAAATGATGAAATGCCTATTTACACCAAAACATACAGATAACCTTCGATATACGATCTTATTGGATGTCCTGTGTCGCTGATACATGGAAACTTGTGCTGACGAGGTACACGCGCATCCGATTGATTGTGGGAATGCATAGGTCGGATATTGGACGCGCACCGAGTCAACGATGGTGCAATATTGCTCGGTCAGGAGAATGAACTGAATATTGCGAGGTGGCGTGAAACTAGAAATGCAGATTAAGAGTCAGTCTTTCGGCGGACACCATTTAGTACCCATAAATAAAAATTGTATTGTAAGGGTTTTATATTACAGTCGAACAGTTGGGGGGAGCCTTGGCCCTTCCCGTTCGGTTTTTTTTTTTGTTATCAAGCAAATGAAAAACTTTAACTGGTGAGCGAGCAGGGATCGGTGTAAAAACCATATCCTTCCCAAGAATAAAGACTTGGTTCAATACGCTCTATCTAGTGCACATCGATGTGCCCCTGAGAGCACAGTTGACCATTTTAATCCATAATCCATGAGAGCATGTGGTTATTCTATATATAAGAACTAAAGGATATGGAGGTGCAGTTGCACGTGTCATTAGTAGGTCCTAGAGACTCAGCGGGACTTCCAAAAAAGATCGGTTAAAACAAAAACAATCGTATTTAATAAATGATTGCGTTTTTTCATTTGTTGCGATTAAAAGCAATGCTACTAGTGTGCGTGAATTTTGAACTTTGCAAAAAAGCAAAAAAAAGTTTCTAATATATTAACAAAAAATGTTATTTTTTAGAGAGGAAAAAAAAAGGTTTTCTTGTGTATAGGAAAAAAAGGACAAAAGATTTATTTTAAGAAATATTCAAAATATATTTATATAATATAGGTACGAGTATCTATACATAAATATAATAAAACTGTAAGGTTTTTCTTTTGTTACCTAATGGCATGGGAACCGCTTGATAGATTCGGGTGAACGTTTTTTACTCAGCCTACTTTTTGTGAGCGTTTTTGTAGTTTTTATTGTTTTTTTTACTGACTTTACTGTCTTTATCCTCCTATTACTCAGATAGTTAATTCATAATCAATACAAAAAAAAAAAGAATACATAATAGGGTCCACACTTCTCTTAATATTTTAAGCTATTCATCAGCTTCCTGCTTCATCCAGAAGTTGAGCTGCAGACCAAAATCTAACATGATAAAACTAAATTTATTTTCTAAAATCGAAAGAAATAAACAACTATTGTTCCTGTTCGTTGTACTGCTTTGGGGTGGTGGGCGTACATCGCAAGCATACCTATTCACTTCAACAAATAATGTGTGCGTCGTTTTCTCTGTTGGGTCGCAACGAAAGAGAAGTATGCGCATGTGTGTGGTGTAAATACAAATAGAGTGCAACTCCAGTTTGGAAGAAACACACCATTTAGTGTGAGTAAAAATAGTTTTCTGCAAGTTTAACGAAAATCTGTTACTCACTCACATAATGTTGAAATTTTATACATACTCGTAGTTAGTGTTTCTCCTTAGCTAGTGCACATAAATACATATGTATCTTCTTGCACTGTCTCATTAGTATCTACGTTGAATGCTATTTTTTTTACCAGCAACGCAATTTTCCGGGTTTTTTTTTGCATTAGCTTCTTTTAGGTACGTTAATTTTTTTTATTTATTGCTTGATACAGGGCTTACTGTTTTGTGTTAGGTAACGCCACTTATTTTATAAGAATATGCCTTTGAGGAAAATGTCTAATCTTTCTCGAAGCTCTAAACGTGCTAGGATAATTCTTCAAGCTCGATCACATAAAACAAAGGAAGAACGTCACAGCAGGTCAGGTACCGAAGATGAACGTCTTGTTACGGATGTCACAACAAACATCTTCAGTGGATCAATAAAAACAGAAGTGGGTTTTATTACGCTAAAGGAATTAATTATGCCGAATTTGCTGGTATCGGTGGAATGACCTAGGCCTGTGATCATTGTCAAGCTCTTAAATGGACAAAAGAGTCGAAGGAGTCTGCTGCTCAGGCGGAAGGGTACGTTTAGATATTTTTCAGGAATCACCAGAACCCTTGAAATCCTTATTGACCGTGGTTAGTCCATACCTAGATATCAAACTTTCCAGATATTGGAAAATCAAAACCGGTTTTCTACTGATCGCCCCTATCCGTGTGATCCTGTTTGTGAATACGTGTAAATTGTCATCAATAGCAATTTCCCTCTCCTTTTATATAAACCACGCCCATTTTAATCAAAAAAATGTCATCTCCATTACACACACTCGTGCAAATCGCTCTCATTTTAGCAATTTTACTTGTAAATTGCTCTCCTTCTAGCAAATTTTGACAAAGTTATAGAGATGCAGAAGTTCACTTACAGTGTGTCTGTGCAAAAGTTAAGCGTTTGCAAAAGTTTAGTAGAGTTTGACATTTAGTTAGTTTATCTATGGCAGTGTCGGAGTCCGGAAGAAGGAGAAACTGTTGCTGCAGAAGAGTTACGGAACGAAAGAAGAAGAAGAAGAAAATCTCCAGAAATTAGGGTTCGCTGGATTTGTAGATTGCCGTTGAGCAGCATAGTAGTATTTTTTGTATTTTCAATTTTTTTTCAATTTACTTATTTTCACATTTATTTAACGCTCCTCATTTTTTTTATTATTGATTAATTATATTGTATTGGTATCCTTGATTTTGGTCATCGATTTGTATTTGAATTTATATTTTCTTTTATTCCTGAATTGTTATATTTAATCATTTCAATTATGGATCTTGAATCTTTTGGGGTTGACTGTTGAGGGTTTGCGCGATCAACTGACAGAGGTACAGTTGCCGACTGACGGACGTAAGGCGACGTTACAAGATAGGCTCCTAGCACATTTCGGCTTGACTCGTGAAGAAGAGGGTATTCCGGGTGAAGAGGAAGAAGTCGACGAAAGAACTCTGACATCCGCTGGCGAAATGGTAGAGCGCGGTTTGCCTGATTCACATCCTGTATCGTCATCAAGCGATATGGGGATGCGTAGCATGTTTACTCTTCGGGACATCGAGGATTCGCTTTCATCCTTCGATGGAGTTAGCCACCCTGATGTTAACACTTGGGTAGAGGATTTCGAAGACAATGTCGTTACAGTTGGGTGGAATGCGTTGCAAAAATTTATCTACGGGAAACAACTGTTGAAGGGCGCTGCAAAAATGTTCGTTCGAAGTCAATCAGGTATTCGCAATTGGGTAGCATTGAAGTCAGCATTGGTGAGAGAATTCGGCAGAAAGGTGTCATCAGCCGAAGTACATCGGAAGCTAGCTAGCAGAAGAAAGCAGACGTCTGAGTCCGTAAGGGAGTACCTGTATGCACTGATGGAGATAGGACAGCCTATTCAGTTGGACGAGAAGAGTCTCGTTGATTATTTAGTGCGCGGATTGCCGGAGTACGCAGGAGTCATTCAAATGTTTTCGGTGTGGACAACCAGGTCATCGGGCGAGTATGTGTAGAGAAGGGCAGACACCGAAACTAAAGATAAAAGCAGAACGCAACCGTGTAACTACCGCATCAACAGAGAACAAAGCTGAATCATGGCCAGAGGTAGGAGTTAGTCTCGCGATTGGATCAAATCGAGTATTCAAGGATATTGACATGAGTGGAGTCAAGTTATCAGCGTTGTTGGACACCGGCAGCGACATCTGCCTAATCCGACACGACAGTTTGTTGTCAATGGACTCCGTGACGTTGAATCAGAGTAAAAGAAATTTATTGGGCATCGGGCAAGGACGAGTGACTACGCTGGGAAATTTCTGGGCAGATATGCTAGTGGGCGGCATAGAGTTGAGGCTCAATTTTCACGTAGTAAAGGAGAGAGATATGCAGTATTCGGCAGTTTTGGGTAACGACATCATCAACGATGTTGATCTTGTAGTAACAACTGAAGGCGTGGAGTTTAAAAGCAAAGGGAATTCGTCGCATACGGCCATTAAAGTTGAAGAAGTTCCGAGAGTTGCCGGAAGAGTAGTTGATGTTGGAAAGAAGGCCACGTGTGATATTTAAGTAGCTGGAAGTGTTTTTCAAGCTGTTGGAAGACTTGCTGAGATGGTCGAGGAGTTAGCACAAGTCACCCAACTAGTGCTGACGTTGAGATGAAGGACCTGCTGTGTGAGTTCCAAGGTATTTGCTTGTCGGTGGATGAAGATCTTTCGGGGATGGAAGTCGAAGTCTAGCACTTGGATGTTGAAAAGCAGTCAGCACTAATAGATATGATCAAGAAGTATGTACCGAAGAAGATCAAGGAGGTACCAGTCCAAATGAAACTAATATTGATGGACGAGATCCCAATCTACCAAGGTCCAAGACAATTGTCTTATGCGGATAAAGAAATTGTACGAGAGTAGCTAAGCAAGTGGCTAGCGGAAGGGATTGTGCAACCAAGTGCGTCCGAGTACACGTCGCCAATAGTACTAGTATCCAAGAAAGACGGGACCAAGAGATTGTGCTGACTACAGAAAAGTAAACGCGAAAATAATAAGAGACAATTTCCCTATGGTCTTGATGGACGATGTATTGGAACGGTTGCTAGGTTCCAAGGTGTTCACGACGCTAGATTTGGAGAATGGCTTTTTCCATGTTCCAGTGGAAGAGAGTTCAAGAAAGTACACGTCATTCGTGACGCCGGAAGGACAATATGAGTTCCCCTACATGTCATTTGGAATTTCCAACTCGCCTGCAGTGTTCGGAAGGTATGTTTTCGCAGTGTTCCGCGAACTAATAGAGTCAGGTATCCTGGTGTT
Organism: Volucella zonaria; assembly: GCA_963966105.1. Classification (NCBI taxonomy): domain Eukaryota; kingdom Metazoa; phylum Arthropoda; class Insecta; order Diptera; family Syrphidae; genus Volucella; species Volucella zonaria. Next base: position 97,668,481 of record OZ014530.1, on the reverse strand, counting down.
GTACATGGACGACGTAGTAATACTATCCAGGGATGAAGAGGAAGGGATTGAAAACCTACGAATAGTTCTGAGAGTGGCAGCTGATAATGGGCTAAGGATTAAGTGGAAGAAGTGTCAATTCCTAAAGAAGAAATTGGATTTTTTTGGGTATGTCGTCAAAGACGGAGGTATTCTTCCTTCGGTGGATAAGACAAGAGCAGTTGATACCTTTCCAGTACCGTGGGATAGGAAAGCTCTTCAACGCTTCCTAGGCCTGACCTCTTACTTCAGGAGATTTATCGTGGGATACGCTATTCTGGCTAAACCGTTATCGGACTTGCTGCGTAAGAGAAAGAACTTCGAGTGGGGAGTAGAACAAGTAGCAGCGTTCCCACAACGTAAGACAGCTCTCGTCAAAGCACCTGTTCTTAAGTCATTCAATCCGAAAGCTCAGACCGAGATCCATGCAGACGCAAGCAAATATGGATATGGAGCAGTACTATTGCAAAGAAATTGCGAAGATGAACAATTCCACCCAGTGCAGTACATGAGTCGAAAAACATCAACGACAGAGGAAAAATACCACTCGTATGAGTTGGAGGTGTTGGCCATCATAGAAGCGCTCAAAAGGTGGCGAGTGTACGTGTTAGGAGTGAAGTTCAGGATAGTGACCGACTGACCGATGACGATTAGTAAGAAGGATTTACCGGTACGAGTAGCGGGATGGGCGCTATTCCTCCAAAATTTCCGCTATGAAATCAAACATCGCTCTGGTACCAAGATGAGGCACGTGGATGCTTTAAGACTGGTGTCTTGCCTCATGCTAGAAGATTCGCTCAGTCACCGCCTGAAGGAAGCTCAGCTGAAAGACAATTGGGTTAAGGCAGTGCGAGAGATCCTAGATACGCGTAAGTACCAGGACTTTTTCATCAAATCAGGAGTCCTGTGTAAAGATCCGGTCAACGAGAAGATTGTGGTACCAGCCGCAATTGAGAAAGACGTCATCGACATGGCGCATCAACAGGAACATTTTTCCACCAAGAAAACTCAGGATTTAGTCGAACAGAAATTCTTCATCCCAGATGTAGCGACGAAGGTCAAGGACGTAGTTCGAGGATGTGTAAAATGCATCATCATGGAGTCGGAGGCTGGAAGGAAGGAAGGTTTGCTGAATCCCATCGACAAAGAGGAAGAACCGTTGAGGACATCATCTACTTGTCGTGGTAGACGTGTTCTCCAAATTCGTGAATCTCTACCCAACTAAAAGTACGGGGACAGGAGAAGTCATCAACAGGTTGAAGAAGCAAGCTGCGACATTCGGTAATCCCAGACGAATTATTACGGACAGAGGGACAGCCTTGACTGCCAACGCATTTAATGACTATTGTGAGGAAGAAAATATTCGACATTCGCTAATAGCAACAGGTGTCCCGCGAGGTAATGGCCAGGTTGAAAGGATGCACAAGATTGCAATACCTATGTTGGCGAAGTTATGCACGGGAAATCCGAAGAATTGGTACAAGCATGTGGATCGCGTGCAGCAGCTAATTAATAATTCTCCGACGAGAAGCACGAGATTCAGTCCGTTCAGGATATTAACAGGTGTAGACATGCGGATGCCCGAATACCCTGATATTCAAGAATGGTTGAATGACACAGCGGTAGAGGAGCTGGATGCCGAACGTAATATAATACGACGACAAGCTCGCGATAACATCAGCATAATACAGCGTGAGAACAGAAGGTCATTCAAAAAGAATCGAATGAAGTTGCGTTCCAAGTTCTTAGGACCCTACAAAGTCACCAAACGACTCAACCATGGAAGGTACGAAGTCAGCAAAGTGGGGACAAACGAAGGCCCAAAGACGATAACGACAATAGCCGAGAACATGAAACGGTGGAACCCTTCATTCGGGTCGAATGAATAGTTAGGATAGCCGAATGTGGGATTGGGGTCAGACAGACAGACGAATAACATTATGCGCTAACATAATATTATTCAGATAACTTTGACAAACTAGCGACAAGATCATACGGTACTCAACGAAGAGAACAAATCATGTGACAGAACGAACGGTTTACGATCAGGCGACCAAACGGCTGATAACGAAGAGGACAGTTACAACGCACAGGCAGAACATACTAGTATAACATATTCAGAGAACAAAGAATTACATACGCACATACGAACATACAGACAAAGAGGACGAGAGGAACAAACCACTCAGCAGTCATTTTCGTCATCAAACGTTTCGAGGAGTCGGTCGTGTATTTAAGTAATTAGTATATCCCCTAGGAGACATAATATTATATCCGTTTAAATTCGTAGCCAAACGATATTAGAAAAATAAAGTATTGTTCACTGAATTTCGGAATTGAAGTTTGTTTTTTATTTGAGCAAAAGTGTCCAGTCCTACACATATGATAGCAACATGGTCGAAAACGAGGTGCTACGGTAGGAGGTGTCCCAGGCGTGTTCAAAGAACACGTTATAGGAAGGGTCTATACAGTTCATGGTGTGTATAGCCTTACAGCAGAGCAGCGAAGAATTTTCGATCGTGTTTGTCAAAGCGCCACCAACAGCTTTGGAGAATTTTTGTTTTTAGATGCACCCGGTGGGACCGGAAAAACTTTTTTAACAAGGGTAATACTAGCGTAGATACGAAGTCAAGGTAATATTGCATTGGCTGTGGCGTCGTCAGGAATAGCAGCAACATTGCTGTCTGGGGATAAAACTTATCATGCAATGTTAAAAATACCCATACAATTAGACACCACTGAAAGTCCAGTTTGCAACATTCCCCGAAATAGTAATAAAGCTCGAGTTTTCCGTGAGTGTTCTCTAATTGTTTGGGACGAATGCACCATAGCACACCGTAAGACAGTGGAAGCCGTTAACATAACCTTACAGGATATACGACAAAATGATCGACCAATGGGAGGCATTACAGTGCTATTTTGCGGAGGCTTTAGACAAACGTTGCCGGTAGTGACGCGAGGCACAAGAGCTGACGAAGTAAACGCCTGTCTGAGAAAGTCAAGTCTCTGGCCCAGTGTTATTCAAATGCACTTGACCATCAATATGCGGGTATGAACAGGAGGGATTCCAAACGCACAACATTTCTCTGATTTATTACTTAAAATTGGTGGAGGAACGCTTCCGGATGAAAATGGCAAAATAAATTGATGGCATCATTTTTGCCAAACAGTGTCTTCTACCGAAGAACTTATGTCACCCGTTTACGGTGAAATATCGCAACTAACAAACCGTGAGAATTCTTGGATTTGTGAGCGAGCTATTATGTCGCCTCGGAATGATGAAGCTGCGGCTATTAATAACGAAATATTGACACGTGTTGATAGTCAAAGTGTAGAGTACACTTCAATCAACCGGGTTATAGACCAAAAAGAAGCAACCAACTATCCGGTTAAATTTTTAAATTCGCTTTCTGCTCCCGGACTTCCATCACATACATTAAAACTAAAAGTGGATGTACCTATTATTCTCCTAAGAAACTTGAGTCCGCCTAAGTTGTGTAACGGCACAAGACTTAGAGTTATAACTTTGCAACGAAATCTGGTAGAAGCTCTCTCTTCGATGGGCTGGGGTATCGGCGAACATGTATTTATCCCTCGAATTCCGATCATACTTAACAGTTTTCCGTTTCAATTTAAGCGTGTGCAATTTCTCATCAGCGTCTGCTTCACGATGATGATAAATAAGACGCAGGGGCAAGCACTGCGTACCGCGGGCGTGAACCTCACCACCGGCTGCTTCTTACACGGTCAATTGTAGGTGTCTCTTTCCCGTGTCAGCGATAGAAAAAATGTATTTGTTTATACTCCAGGCAACGCCACCTCAAACATTGTTTACGAAGAAGCTTTGTAAATCATTTTTACTATAATAAAGTACAATTGTCCATAATTTATAGTATTGCAGTTTTTATTACGTTTGATAACATTTTAGAGCAAGTTGTTTTTTTAGAACTATGAAATCTGCACTTATGGGCTGAAAGCTACCCATTGGAACGACATTGATGAAATGCAATTAATCCACAAAATTTATTGTACACAACAATTTTATGGACTTAGACAAATACTTTGATGTTTTTTCACTGGCTCTGATATTACTTCCATACAATTTGTATACAAGAGAAAGCCTTTAGAGAGCGAAGCTAGGCGAGCAGGGGTTTAGCTAGTATAATAGTAATTTCGGTGAGAGGAAAAAGTTTTATTTTATTTTATTTTATTTTTAAAGGATACAATACAAACACTTTGTAAAGTCCTGGATTTTACGCCACTATGCCCATGTGGAGTTGTCAACCGCACGCAGTATTTGTACCGAGTTCCCATGCGATTCTCCGCCTAGGTACTTACTGCGCCCGACACTGCTTGAGGAAAGAGTTGTTTTTCAAAACATAAAGAAGAGAAGAAAAATCTTTTAACAAAAATCCTTTGTGTCAAAAAAAAGTGGCTTTTCGAAAAAAAAAGGGGAAAAATCTGTTAAAATTAAAATCGTTGGTAGAAAAGATTGTTATATACATATAATACATAATAATAATTTCATTTCAAAAAAAAAAAAAAATAATAAATAAATAAAAATGAAAAATTAAGAAAAATTAAACTCTCCTTGGCGCGGAACGTAAAGTAGTAGGTCCTATATTTAAGAAGTTGGTTTAAATCTTTCAAGATTTTTTTTCGAAATTTGAGTACGGAACAGCTACGCTTACAGGGGCTGTAAATAACATCTTAGTACAGCTCAAGTCGTTCGAGTCTGTTGAAGCCAGGTCAACCTCAACGGTTACCGCTCCTCAAGAAGCCGAAGAAATTGAGGTTTTTCGCACACCTAGAAATGACCTAGAGCTCAGGGAAAAAAGGAGACTCCCGGAATGCGTCAAAGAGCTGCAAGTGTTAGAGGGAAATCCAACGCAGTATTTATCTTGGAAACATGCAATCGAAGGAGTACTGAGGGATTTTGAAATAGTGAGGTAAAAACCCATCTATTGGGCATTATTACAGTTATTACAGCACATTCCGGGAAAAGTCAGAGGTCCGGCTGAAACAGCTTTAGCATAGCATAATATATTCGATAGTAGCTATCATGCGTACGATGGGGCACCAACTTAATCAGCTTGCTCAAACTGAAAGCTATAGCACGGAAACCGTAAAGGCATTAGTGGAGACCCATCGTAATAGGGCTCTTGACATTTTCATCAGCGGACTATCGAAAATGTTGATAAATCATCGATCCAGAACTCTCCCAGAAGCTTATTCGTTTTGCCTAGAAATGCAAAACGTCAACTTTAGAAGCAATTCGCTTCACACGCATACGGAGCCGAACACGATAACAGCTGCAGTAAAACAAGATTTTAGAGTAGAAAGCCGATCAAGACTGCCGCCAAGAATCTTTCCTCTAACACATGGAACAAGAACACCGAAGTTGTTTCGCCACCAAGACCAGGACCTAAACCGCATTAGAGAATGGAGGTAGACAGGTCCGTCAATTCAAAGCAGGTTGATTACATGAATGGACCAAATTCGTCTAAGCGTTTGCAAACGTACCCAGGAAGCAACAGAGACTCTACCATATTGAAGCGATCAACGAGTGCGCTGATGAACATGGAGTTAATGTTGAAGAAGTAAATTATATGACGGAAGGACATCCAGCGTATATATATGATACGGCAGACGGGCCAGTTTTAAAGTTTCTTGTTGATACCGGTGCCAACAAAAACTTCATCAGTCCGTCGATAAAACAGAACCCTACACATCTATACACAATCTATACACACCATTCGGAGTACGAAGCGCGGCCAGTAATATCATTGTTGAAGAAAAAATTTAGGTTAGATTTTTTTGAAAAAGAAGGGAACAGTAGCGTCTTAACCTCTTATGTTCTCCCAGGTCTGGTATCGCACGACGGAATTATGGGCGACGATACTCTTAAGGAATTAGAAGCAGTAATTGATCGCACAAATAACATTCTTGTACTAGCACCTGGCATCACGATTCCTCTAAAAGCTCGAATCTTTGATCAAGTTGAGAAGTTGTCTCTAAGCTGTGTGGTTGTATTTTTTTGCTAATAACTAATAAAACCGGTATAAAGTGCTCTTTTTGCCTAAAGTCCCTGCTTGACCAGGGAATTTAGTGTAGGTTGTCTTATGGAAAATCGTTGCAAAATTTTGTACTGGAATTACTGAAGTTGCTGCTAAAGAACTGGCAGATAAAAAATCAAATTTATCATTCCATTATACTGAGTGCTCTAAATTCCCATTTCGACATTATTCACGAACGTAAATGATTTTGTCTCAGTTATTGATATGCTCACTAAGCAAATGTGTGATTTGGATGCTCTTCAACTTAACTTAAGTGAACTCTTAAATCATGTTCGTGCTAAACCCAACAACAATTTAAGTTCCGTTTCAACTGACCCTTGCGTAAATATTTCACAGAATGCTATTGTACCTGAGTTTTAATCAACTTCATTAGATGGTATTGTTTCTGCGCCAAATGCCCCTACAGTCGTCGAATACAATACTGTTTGTGCCCCTCAGATTCTACTACATGCAACAATGCTATACTATCAAACTTGAGGAGAAGTAGTGAGTGGCAAAATTTCCGAAATAAACGTAAATAGGGTCATGGTGTCATTATTGGTGCTGACTCTCTGCCTGCTGATATGGATGTCATTACCCCAATCAAATGGTGGGTAGACGTGGCTCAAGTGGTAGTGCACTAGCTTCCAAATCGGAAGGTTCGGTGTTCGAATCCCAACCTCGCCCGAAAGACATCCATGTTTTCAGTTAACGAAAATGAAGTAAGAAGAGTAGACATCAACAACAAGTCTACGTACACTAAGAATTTAGACTGCCCATTAAGTGTTGGGTGACACCCATATACCGAAATAACCACTGAGCAGAAACATCTTTCTTTCTCTCTCTATCCCAATGTCCAAAAAACACTAAGCACATACTGAGGCATTATAAGTATATTCATACCCACTTGAGTGTTAAGTTCTTTACAAAATAAAAAATGTGTCAGTTAACGCGCCACACACTGAAACAGATGATCATACCTACACCAAATGATCGAGCTCCCACGAGAAATTGCAAGTACTCGTAACATAACACCATGCACATGCAGCCACATTCCGGAGATGACACCTGAATTAACAAACATGATTATGCTGATAAAGCGTCTAGGTACAGAAATATGAAGTTACATTTAAGTTTATAGAAATTGTTAATTCAGTCCTTAAGTGACCGTGAAACGGTAAAGTATATTAAATAAATGAACTTAAAATAATTTAATTGACACCCAACGTGGGGCTCAATGCAGTGAACATACAAAAAATACGCGAATAATAAGTGACTTCAAGTAGCTCAAAAAAATTGTTCGCATACGTACGGAGGCATAAGACCTCAAGTAGCTCCCAATCTGCCAACGAAAAGAAAAAGTATGTGTTTGAACTGTATTTGGGTCACCATCCACAAAGCACCGACATCACCTGGACATCGTTGGATTCTGATACCACGAGGGAGTGTGGACAAGGTACCCCAGTAGACAACGAAAAGGGCGAATATCGACTCCAACAGCGTGGGATGTTCGCCGTGCTGACATTAGTGTAAACATAGGTCTAAGATAAGAATAAAATAACGTAATTATTATATTGGTATTAAAGTGACCTAATTACAATAATTGCCTAGTTAAGAATTAAATTTGAAAGGAAAAAAGTGATTAAATTTTAAAGTAGATATTTAGTTGATTGTCTTTCTATTTTTCTCTAAGCCTTGTTAAGAATCATTATTTTTTTTAAGAAGAAATCCTTAGTAAAATTAAGAACTCGTGACTCAATTACAAAACTAAGAATACGACTTCCAAAACCTTTGCCTGAATAGTGTATATTCATTTTGAAAAGTGTATATATATTTTTTCCCAAAATTCCTAAACAAAAAAATACCCATTTTAGTATGAATCCACCAATTTTAAATCCCCAAAACCTTCCATCTTCCTGGGGAAATCTTCCCGAAAATCCCAATCGTAATTCTAACCAACCCAACACGTTACAATCTTCTTCGGTAAATATTTCCCCAGAATTTGAAGCGCTAATAACAAATATAGTAGCTAGAGTGTGCCAAAACGATTGTAGGAACATTGTGCAATCGATAATAAACCTTAATGTGAAATTTTACAAAGCAGAACCGGGAATCGACCCACAATTCTTAGGGAACTTAGGAGAGATAGACAAAATATCCGATGTGGAAAGAAGCGAGTTCTCAACATTTACGAACCTGTCAAAAGAACCGCTAAATATTTCGAAATAATCAATATCCTCCGAAACAAAATAGTCGATTCCGCAGATGTAGTGTTGGAATCATACAACACTCCACTGAACTGGCAATGCATTTCAAAGTGCCAAATAGTACACTACGGAGACTAACGTGACCTGGGAACATTAGAGTAGCAATTAACAACGTTAGTCCAAGGTAATGACACGCTAGAACAATATTACTAGACTGTGTACTCTTACCTCACGCCAATACTAAACAAAATCTCTAGTATGGACGTATCACCAGATACAATGCATTTGTTAGCCGAAACATATAGAGGAAAGGCGTTACAAACCTTTATAAGAGGTCTAAGAGGTGGCCTACCACGCTTGTTAGGTATAAAGGAACCCTCAGATTTACCGCAAGCCCTACATCTAAGCCAAGAACTCGAAAACTAATTCTATAGGGTAAAACACGCAACTCATAATAGTAGCGCAACCAGACGATCAAATCCTACACCACCATTACCTCCTCGTAAACAACACCCGCAGAAACAGTATTATCCTCGTTTAGCATATTTGCCACAGGTGCAAAGAATTCATACTCCAACTGAACAATTCTAAATTGCCCAGTCTAATAACCAACCCAATCACCAATTATACCCTCGTCAAAGCATCCCAACCAACTCTCAGGTCCCCAATTTCCCATTACAAAACATGCAATATAGAACCCAAATTACTTCTGCACCAAATCCACCTCCAAGAGGAGAACCCATGGACGCCACTATAATAACGACAACCAACATCTACTACGGTAATAGATCTCAAGGAAAGAATTGGCCACCGGCTCCTAAACGACAAACGGACCAGTCAGTTTCAGTTTATATGCATTTTTTATTTATATCACTTATTTTACTCTTAAATGCTATACAAAAAAACGCTTAAAAATTAGCTTAATTAACTTAAAATAATCTTATTCTAACTTACTGGCCCCATGCGGACACTCTAAGTTAAACCTAATACTTAAATTATGTCTTTCGACGTATCTTACATTACATGTTTATACTATGTCTATTTATTATAATTAAAACTAAGAAAACATTTTTTAAGAAAAACTTAGTATCATGACTTATATTTTTTTTAACTTATTATAAAACTTAAAACTAAAACTTACAAACTACCTAAGAATAAATCTTAATTTACTTAACCTACTTACATCTAATACAAAATATATACATATATAATATATATACATTATATATATATACGTAATATATAAATACATGTACATACATATATACATATATATATATATATATATATATATACTTTTTTTTTTGTTTTTGCTTAGATCTAACTTAATTCTACCTAAAACTATGTAAGCCGGCCAACGCTAAAACAAAAAAAAAAAAAAAAAAAATTTAGGCTGACCCACTTTGCTTCGCAAGAAGCTATCTATTACTTGAGGAATTCGACGACGAACTCTCTCTTCCTTCAACTAGCCACCAAAATTGTTGGTGCTGCCGAGCAACATCCCTCATGTCGCGACTCCCTACCGCCCTACTGAACCGGAGACGCTCCGCACTGCCGTGTGCGACGTCTCTGTCGTAGTTGAGTCGCCTGTCCGCAGCTGTTCGAGCAACGTGGAAGATTAGCGGCACTGCCAATCTGTCCTGGATCAGACCTTTGCTATCAAGGTAGAGGAACGCTTCTGGAGGAATATAGCCGTCAAAGCGAACTCTCTCATGATACATATAATTAGGGTAATAAGCCCCAGAGATCAGGTTGTTCGACGATGTCATTGCTCTTGCAATATGCCTTCGAGTCAACTTAATAACAAAATTGTCCACTCTTATTAGGTTCGCCCTATTGTACAAGACCTCATTGCGATAGAATTTTATGTACTCAGACTCTGGTGTTCTGTATAAGCGAAGACAAGCCCTAAGGCAAGCCCTCTCAAACACCCGAATCTTTTCCAATAAACTTGCTCTCACGTTGAACCACACGGGACATCCAAATACAAGCATAGGCCGGATAAGGGCCATGTAGCAGATCACCTTCACCCTCGCATCGAGTTGGCTGTTGTAAAACAGTGTCCTTGTAAGGGCAAAAGCACCTCTGGCTCTGGCCAGAGCAACATCTATATGTTTGTTACAATACAGATATTGATCTAGCCAGATCCCAAGGTATCTGACTACATTTCGACAAGCAAGTGGCTGTCCATGTTGTCCGACGATAGAGAACTTTCGCCAATTCTTTCTGGTATCCCTAGAGGCCCCAGACAAAGGCGTCCTAAACAGAATGGTTTCCGACTTCTGAAAGTTGATTTTCAACTTCCAGTCATCGCAATATCGCTTAATTTTGTCGAAGTCACATTGCAAAAGTGTATTAATGACCTCAATCTTTGGACCTGATCTGTACGCAATTAAGTCGTCTGCGTACGCTATGGCATGGTGAAGTGAACCTATCAGATCACTTGTGTAAATGTTGAATAGGATCGGCGAATTTACCGCACCTTGTTGCAGACCGTTTTTAATGTTAAATGTTCCAGCAGAAGTCACATCGCCATTCTTCACGATGAACTGTCTACTGCAGAGCATATCAAAAAGAATATACAGCAGTGGTTTACTAATGCCCAACCTGTCCAGCTTGAAAAAGAGTCCCTCTAACCATACGGTGTCGAAGGCCTTTTCCAAGTCAATCAGGCAGGCACCAGTGCACTGTTTCTTGCCTTTATTCCATTGGATATCAGAAACTAGTTTAGACGCAGCATGAATGATATCATGCCCCGCCTTGAAACCGAATTGATTATCCGGAACTATATGTTTGTCCTCTACCCACTTAGTCAGGACTCTATTGATCACCTTCTCGAAAACCTTACTGATGTTTGGAAGAATACTGATCGAGCGGAGATTCGCCATTATTTGCCATATTCTAGTCACTGAACTGGGTGAAACCCGAGCTCTCGAATCGCCAACTCGCAATTTCATTTCGAAGGCAGGAATTGTGCACAAGGACTCGAATCTCCAGGTCGTGGTTCGGGCCAATGATGTCATTCGCCTTGTACACTTCCTGGAAAGTCGCTCCTATAGCCTCTACCTTCTCCTGCGAATCCTCGACCACAAAGAAGTTGTCATAATCAACGGCCTCATTTGGATCAATGCCTGCTGCTACAAGTATTTGTTCGTTGTTCGTCGTTCGGGCGATTCTAAGACATGGAAGGTCGTTCTGATTATTTCTCCGAAATATTTTATTTATTTGCGGGAACATATTCGGGTTGCTGGTGTTTACAGCCTGAATTTTATTGTTCCAATACAAACTTACAGAGTTTCTGTAATTTTCCTTTATTAATGTTTGGAGGTTTTTAATCGACGACTTCAGTGTCATGATCTCCGGGTTATGTCTGTCAGTAAACTGTCTGTACAAGGTTTTTAGTCTTGACAGCAGCCTACTTTTTTGTCGGTGCAGTGCGTCAATAGTTGCGTTGCGGAATAAGTCTTCTTCGTCAGTGTGTTGATACCGAGGTATCGTTCTGTCCATTGTTCGTTTGATTGTATCGTCCATTAGTCTAAGATACCCGTCAATCTCCTCGTTTGACAGATTTCTGTTGGACGGTGGGTAGAGCGAATTCGAGGAGAGTGCTCTCGTCAGTGTTCTGGTGAAGTGTGTCCAACGCACTCTACTATAATTGTAAGAATGCCTTTGAACAAACTCGTCCAATTCCGCAATTTCGTTGGGAACAGTTATTTCGGTGCTGAGACCGCAATGGTCACTGTCATACACGAAAGTGCGTAGACAGTTTGTAGTTTGTTGGTTAGTGCACGTCAGTTGTATTCGTGAGTCGAACAGCAGGAGATCCAAATAGGACCCGTGTCTGGGAAACGACGGACTATCCGTCGCTTTGAGGCCGAGTCGATACATCACACTGTGCTGACCCCACCAATTGAATAGTAGGTTCCCTCTAGTATTTGGTATATTATTTCCCCAATCACTATGTTTGGCGTTGAAATCTCCGCCGATAATAAAATAGTTTTCTTCCAATTCCAGCCTCAGGAATCGAAAAAGTGTCTCGAGCTCTGAGATGAATAAGGTGGATTGAGTAGCCTTAGGTGCATAGACAGACACCATGTATAACCGCTTTCCACTACGGAGAGGGATGTACATGACGCATGCTTCCAGCACCTGAAACCTACGTACTACACGACTGTAAATTCTTTTGAAACGCAGTCCCTTTCTTACAAAGATCGCAACGCCTCCTCCTTGAATGGAATTGGGTCGGTTTCTTCGTAATATTTCATACCTTCTGTGCCTCATCTTGTGTCTTTTGGTAAGCTTAGTTTCGCTAACCAAAAGCACATCAGGGGCTTGGTCTTTAAGCAACTTAAATAGTGCGGCTCGGCGTTCGAACCTAATCAATGAATTAACATTCACAGCAAGAACCTTCAGAGTTTGCTCCGCCATGTACGTACCCATTACGACTGAAGGTGCGTTAGGCCCGGCAGCAGCGAGTAAATTTGATCCACCCGTGTAGCCTGTTCTAGTATTTGACGTTGAAACTGAGCCATCTGCCCCTGAATAGAGAGCAAGATAGCTAGCATGTCAGTTGCAGGTTCCGGTGCTCTAGGCGCTGAGGCCTGAGAAGCAACCTTCGCTTGTTGTGTCGTATTTCCCCTACCTGCCGCCATTTGGGCGTAGGTAACATGGGGAGTAACGGCTGGTGTTTGTGCCTGCACGAGTGGACGTTTAACTTCCACTTTCTGCTGCCGAGCCAGATTTACTCTTTTTATGTATTGGAATTTGGGACAACCCCGATAGTTTGCGGTGTGTCCCGTGTTCCTACATAAAGCACAAGAGAGTTAGCTTTTTTCGGACGCTCCGTCCTTACTTAGAGCGCATTCCTCTGACTTGTGGTTCTTTCCACACTTCACGCATCGAGGCTGCATTTCGCAGTTCGACGCGGCGTGCCCGAACCTTTGGCAACGAACACATTGTAAAATGTTTTCGCTCCTCTTTAATTTTTCCCAGTGTACAACCTGGTAGTCTAGGACTTTGATACTCCTTAGACCATCCAGTTTGCTGTCGGGAGTTAGCTGAACCAAGAAGAACGGCAGTTTCCGCTTCTCCCTTTTAGCTCTAGCCGTGACAAACGGCTTGACCCCCACGAATTTGAGCCCTTCGCACTCCTTCTCTTTCAGCAGTGCAAGGAGCTCCTCCGGACCAGTCGACGGTTCTAACCCCCTCAGCAGCATTGTTTGCAGCTTCTCCCCCTTCGGAGAAGAACTCCGTCGTCGAATCCTTCAGTAAATTTTTTATTTTATGATAGCGCTCCACTGTGTTACAGTGTTGTTGTGGCTGCTGAGAGTCGAGAAGTTCTCCTAGCTGTTCCTTCTCCCTTCTTGCTATTTGCTTGGCTTTAATAGCTAGCACTCTTTGCTGGAGCTCTTTAATGTTGGCGTGAATTCTTTCCACCTCCTCTTCTTCATCATCTGACTCAGAAGCCGCCAGAGATGCGAACATGTTGTTAAGTTCTTCTCTACCATCAGGCACATATGGGAGATGATCATTAACTGCCTTTTGTCTTATTTGCTGCCGTGCTGCTGCCCTTGTTATTATAGCGCGAACCTCTTCTCTCGCTCCCAGCTTTTCTGTTGCTGCTGAGAGGGAAGTGCGCTTCAATGAATTCGGAGCAGACTTTATCTTCCTCCTCCTCTTCGTCTTTGGCTCAAACACTACCGCTAGTTGGCTTGACCCACTGGACACATCGCCTGACTTTTCAGCTGGTCCCGCTATTGGCATAGCGGGACGCTCTTCCGAATACATCGCGTGATGTTTATCGCTCACTTTTTATTATTTTTAAATTCAAAAAAAAAAAATAAAAATAAAAAAAAAAATCTTACTTCACTCGGCGTCGAACCCACGACCTAAGATATGTTGACCGAACACACTGTCACGGTTCTAATTGGAGCCTATGTAACACTCCTCAAATGTCTTTTAGATTTTATTATGCAATCGCAAACCGAAACACGTTTAATCACCGTGGAGGTCTATGAACGACTGTTAATACTAATACTATTCAGGATTGTCATAACGCAACCCTTGGTATCTATAAGAGCACCGACAAACGGACCTTCCACAGCAAAATGTTCCACCAAGCAAAATGCAGAGGAATTATCACGTAGATGCTTCCGCACCCGGTCTGACGAATAATGCTGCGTCTTTGGAGGAGTACAACGCTATATGTATATCGAACAAATGTCGTACCAGACCTTAAACGATAACTTTCCTACCGAGAACGAAAACACCGAGTCCAAGCAAAACCATGAGGCCACTGCAATTGATTTTGCCAACGTTCATTTTTTAGGCTGACAAGCTCGTATTTGCCTTATTTGGAGTGCAAAGCGAAGGACAAAAGATTTCTCAAATATTTAGTGGATATAGGCTCGAACAAAATTTATTTACAGCAAAGTCTTGTAAAAAACCCTATTCCTCAACCAAAACTTTTATGCAAACTCAATAACCGGTAACTTAAAAATTAAATATCACACTTTAGTCAATCTTTTCGGACTAGAAACAAACATTAAATTTTTCCTCAAGCCAAATTTAAAATCATAACACGACATCCAAGGGAACGACATTACAATTACCCGCCGTAATTTTTACTAAATTACATACTCCTAAAGAATGGCCTAAAGATTCGCTTAAAGCAAATAACATCCGAGGCAGTTAACCTCGTTGGAATAAGAACAGAACACATGTCTTAAGATCAGAAGACAATTCTTAAATCACTGGCAGACTCATACTCTAATTTGTTTGCCGAACCTAATGAAAAACTTACGTTTACAACCATCTTTCAAGGAAGAATTCGTACGACCATGGAAGGCCCAATTCATTCCAAATGTTACCCATATCCGATGCAACTCAAAACTGAAATAGACAATCTAATCAGTCAATTTCTAAATGATTATGCCAATCAGACGTTCACGGTCCCCGTACAATGGACCCGTTTGGATTGTATCAAAAAAGCCTGACTCTTCAGGTGGAAAAAAATACCGGATGGTAATAGATTATAGAAAACTCAATTCCGCACCTATTCCTGATAGTGATCCTATCCCCGAGATAAATTAAGTCTTATCTCAACTAGGGAAAAACAAGTGGTTTTTCGTGGCTGCGTTGAAAAAACAGCTTTTTCCGTTAACAACGCGAAATTCGAATTCGTAAGACGTCCATTTGGACTTAAAAATGTTCTAGCCATTTTTCAGAGAGCGTAGGATGACATTTTGCGTGAGCACATCGGGAAAATATGCTATGTTTATACATATGTATATAGGACATAGTTGTTTTTAGCGAAGACATTGAAACTCACTACCGAACCCTTGGAAAAATTTTCGACACATTACAAACGGCAAACCTCAAGGTACAGTTAGACAAATGTGATTTTTTGAAATCAGAAGTCCAATTCCTCGGTTTCATAATTTCTGCCAATGGAATTAAAACAAACCCTAGAAAAGTTGAAGAAATTGCCAGATTTAAGTTTCCAAATACCTTGAAAGAAATACGTTCTTTACTTGGTCTGTTGGGTTTTTATCTAAGATTCATCAAGGACTATTCAAAGCTTGCCAAACCCCTGTCATCCCTTTTAAGGGGGAAGGATGGACGTACATCCAAAGCAGTTTCAAGTAAAAAAATTATTCACTTGACCAACGAAGCATTAGAAGCATTTAATAAGATTAAAATTTCATTAATTTCGGAAGACGATGTTCTTACATACTCAGACTTTACAAGGGAATTTCACCTCACAACAGATGCATCAGACTATGCAACCGATAACTTTAATATCGCGTCCCAGTGGCGTAGCTAACGGGGGTGTTACAGGTGGCAATCACCGAGGCCACCAAGCTCAGGGGGCCCTAAACTCGAGGGTAGGTTAATTCCCAAATCGAAAATAAATCAATCCTATTTTAAAATTAATTCAAAATTCAAGTGAAGGGTTGATTCTTGTCACAGCCTGTTTGCGCACAACGTGGCATGGCACTTCGTTTCAAGGATCTCGGTCGCAGGTCCCGTTATCACAGTCCGATGTGCATTATGGATCACGGAAGGATAATCGAATGATATCGGCTCCTTCTCTTTGTGCATTCTTTCTTTGCGCCGTGTGCAGAGGTTTTTCTTTGTTCCAGTCGCTACGAAGGATAGTTTCTCTGCAACAGACCATAGGGTTGCTCTAATGCGTGGCTTGTGCCAACCAGGATATTGTTTGTTTGCTGGGGATATGCGCGGGTTACTGTTACTATACCTTATTTAAATAAAAAACGAAAGTTTGATTTAACAAAAGACAATTTCATTTCAACGTGTATCACCTCGAAGTGAACTTCAATTATTCTGGTGATCCTGTGAGCGGATGTACAACGGACTCTAATTATTTAGTTTGTTCGAAATTGATATTTGAAACTTAGGCTATTATTTCATTTCATGTGCAGTGTGTGATGAGATTTGTAAATTGGCGTTTTGATGTGTATCGTGTTTGTTTAATTATGAAGTTTTTGTTTTTGTTGGTGCATGTTATGTTGGATTCGTAAATTACGCGCTGATGCATTTTTCTGGGTTTCCCTGCACAACAATTATCGTACATACATACGTACATACATATTCAGTTCTAGGCCAATTCTAATAGTAAGGTAAGTTAAATTTTTTTTTTTGACTTGTCGATTCTTATTCCCTCTCGCTTTTTGTTCCAAACCAATTTTTGATTTGTGTGTACCTACCTACCGTTTCTCAATTAACGTTACAATGCTCATATCCTAGCGGTGCTAAAAAAAGAAAAAAAAATTGAAACTGCCACGTCTGCTAAAAAAAATTAAATAAATAACCAAATAATTTTAGACCCCATCAATTTCCAATAATACGAATGAAACGCTCCTTGAAGCAGATTTAGCATAAAACTTCGATAGTGAAAGGTGTGGCATTATGGAAAAATTGGATGATAAAGTCGAAACTACGCTTCTAATTAAAGCAAACAATAATGAAAGTAGTAAGTCTGAATGAAAAATAATTTATTTCAATTAGCGTTAAAATTTAATAAAATGCCTTAAAGACTGATTGATTTGCAGAAAAGAAAAAATCTTACTGACAAAGGACATTTTGAGGAAAAGAGATTCATAAGAGTTGGCCCGTGCAGACCTTCAGGCCCTTTTCCTCTGAATGCAACAACTAATACTTGTTTTTCGGAGTATTACTACGTCACGACTAACAAAGCTGGATTCAAAATTCCTCGCACTTGGCTTTGCTATTCCGAAATACAAAATTGCGCTTACTGTGAAGCTTGTTGGATGTTCGCGCAAAGTACAGGTCCTAGTTTCAAGTCGTCTTGAATTGACGGAGTACGTAATTGGGGAAAGTTGGGCGAATATTCATGAAAAAAGTACCGTACATGTTAATGCTTGTATAACGCTTGAATTATGGCGTAAAAATGAGGCTCTAGATAAGGATATTGAGAAACAGATTTTGAGGGAAAAATCGTTTTGGCGTCAAGTTTTGGAGTGAATTATGAACGTTATTTTAACTTTTGCTGTGTGTAATCTTCCTTTAAGTAGCCATCGTGAAATTATTGAACAGTCTGGCTGCAATGGCAATTTTTTGTCAATCATTGATTTACTCGCTATGTATGATCCGATATTGAAAAATCTTATCTCAAACAGTGAACATACCGTTTTTTAAGCCCAGAGATACAAAATGAACTCATCAATATTTTATCAAAAACGGTCCAAGATAAGATAATCGCCAATATTAAGAAATCCCCTTTCGTCGCCCCATGATTGATACTAATTAAGATTTAAGTAAAATAGATCAGATGAGTCAAGTTTTTCGATACGTTCAGATTGAAAAAGATGAAAATGACAAGGCAGTTGATTTAAAAATAACTGAGTCTTTTTTGGGGTTTGAAAAAGTTGAAGATTATTCAGCTGTTGGTTTAGAACTTAAAATCATTGAAGGTATCGAGAAGAAAGGCATTGATATCGCAATATGTCGAGGACAAGGTTACGATGGTGCCGCGGCAATGAGTGAAATTTACAACGGAGTCCAAAACCAAAAAAATTCAAAAGTCAAAAAATATTTTGAAGAACTATCCCAAGACGAGAGAATAACTGAGGGAGAGTCAAGATTTAGAATTAATAATCGCCTAAAAATGTTTAGATGTTATTTGTCAACAAATCAAAATTAGATTTAATAGTTTGAAAAATATAATTGACACATTCCAAGTTATTCAACATCAGTAGCTTATAGCGATGCCAGATGACGATTGATGCCAAAACTGTAAAAAGCTTCTTGAATGTTATGATGAGGATATCAGTGACAAAATACACCAACAATTGTAGTCTTTTCATGCTTACCTTGGGAATCGCATAAAAACCCTCGATTCTGTAAAACAACTCGCACATTTGTTGTTAATAGAACATTCTACTTTGTCAGCAAGTTTTCCAGATGTTTGCATTATCTTGATGTTATTTTCAATAATTCCTGTGACTGTTGCTTCAGCTGAACGTTCGTTTTCGAAACTTAAAACAATTAAAAACTATCTACGAAATACAAGATCGATTGAGGAGTTTAAATATTTTATCTATAGAAAACGAAACTGCAAATGGTTTGCGAAATGATCTTCATGAAGCGATTAAAACGTTCGCTGAATCAAAAGTGCGGCGAAAGATATTTTGATATTTTTCTTTGCGATCGTTATTTCTGAAATAAAAAAAACTTTTACATTATGTTTCTCCTTTTAATTAGTTGTATTTTAAGTGTTTGTGAAATTTGATATAATACATTTCTCTTTTTCTATTGCATATTCGGGCCAGTAATCGTAAGTATATTGTATTTGATGGCGATGGCCTGATAGCTAAGCTAAGCTCAAACATTAACTGTTTGATCCAGGACAGGTTAGCGGTGCCGCTAATCTTCCCCGTCGTACATGGCAGTGCGGACCGTCTCCGGTCCACTAGGGCGCTAGGGAGTCGTGATATGAGGAATGTTGCTCGGCAACACCAACAATTTTGATGGCTTGTTGGAGAAGAGGATGTTTCGTTGTCGAATTCCTCTAGTACAAGATAGCTTCACTAGGAAGCAAAGTCGGTTAGCCTAGTTTTTAATACATCTAAAAAAGAAATTGTATGATATGTACAATAAGCTAGTTTAAGTAAGCTAGTAAGTTTTAAGTTTTTTTAAAAAAAAACTCCGTATAGTAAGTTTTTTCGTTAATTGAATTGTTTTCTTAGTTTTAGTTTAACCCTTTCAATACGATTTTTTTTTTTATAGATACAGTCTTTTATGATGTGTAGTGGTTGCTTATGGTCCAAATAATATGTGTTGTTGTACATTTCAAAAAAAGGATATCTAAGGGCAGAGAAAAGTCATGGAACAGGCTTGTCCCATCAGTAAATGTCAGTGGGACATGTGTGTCCCAATAGTATCATAAGAAAACAAAAAACGAATCATGGAATTATGTAAACTTTTTAATATCTACATTTTTTATTGAAACAAGTATGAATGTATAGGTAGTAGGTTATGTAAATAGGTTAATTCAGATGATATTTGGCAAAACACAGCATGCATAAAGAAATATTGCAAGAAGTGCAAACTGTTTTGGTACGTGTCTCCACTTTCTTCTCCGCACAGCTTCTGCAACGACGGCGTGTAGTTCCCTCAATCGGAAGATGTTCTCCAACTCCTGACAACCTTTTTAATCGCTGGAAAGGGCGCCCGGTTGTGCTACGACGTTTAACTTTTGTTCACTCTTTTCCATATGTGATAAGCTGCTCCGCCAATTCAACGAGAAAATTAATTAATGGTATCTTCGTATGCCTTATTATTATTATTATTATTATTATCAAGGGAACGATACAAATTAATTTGTAGCGTCCGGGATTTAACGCCGGGGTACTATGCCCATGTGGCGCGTTTTGTCAACAGCACGCGGAGTACTGAGTTCCCATGTGCTATGTACTTACCGCGCCCAACACTGCTTGATTTCGGTGGTCTAGCGGGAACCCATGCTTTCAGTGTGGCGAGGTAGGAAGTATCGTATGCCTTGTTTCTTGAAAAAGAATCCAAGAATTAGATACGCAAATCTTGAGTATCTAATCCACCATTTTCTGGATTTCCTGTTAGGATCACAAAGAGATGATCTGAAAGATCCACTCCGTCCATATATTTATTGTAAAAAGCAATGGCGTCAAGACATGGAATTTGCATAATGTCTCCTGTTTTACTTTTTCTTTGTACAGATGCTATGGTATCAGTGTGGCAATTGCTGATCAATACAACTTCCTTGGTGTCTTGCCATTTACAAATCAAACATCTATTATTGTTAAATTTGAAGACATATTCACCCCTTTCAAACTTTGAGCCATGAAGGTTTGATAGCAATTTCCTATTTCACATAACTGTGCCTACTAAACCAAACTCCAAAGTTACACTTAGTACGGTAGTAAAAACTCGATCGCAACATATAACGGCTAAGGGATTTGAGAGTGTGGAACACAGTTTCCTTAGAAATCGTTCTCCGAGAGTACCTTCGGTCGGAACTATTTCCTTGCCTGAGTAAATGTCGAAATCGTAGATGTATCCAGTTGTGGAATCGTATCGTTCCCAAATCTTAATGCCTCTTTTGATGGGTTTCATTGAGTTGTATTGCTTCAAAGAATACAACTTAATACGCAGTCGATCCGGCAATTTTTTAAGGTATACTTTAGACACGAAACCATTTCATCAACGTAGTATATTTTCGTAGCATCTGAAGGCTTTTCTGGGTCATTCATATATAGTTTTGATGACAGAAGAAGAAATCGATCTCGGTTTATACCATTTTTTATAACTGGACTGCCAAAGACAAGTTTTGTGACCAGTACATATGCATGTGTGGTACTCGGTTGTATGACATGACCAAGTATACACCGACAACAACCATAATTTCATATGGATCAGTACCCCGTACTGACGGTTTCGCTTTTTTCGCGGAAGAAGAAGCTTGCCTGTTGCTATTGAATATTTTTCTGTTTATTATTTCAATTCTCTTAGTCGACAATCGGCGATTTTTATAAATAAACTTATTGAAAACACTTTGAAGAAAACCTCAAGTTCTTTTGAACTCCTATCAATGTTAGTGAGAATTATTGGCTGCACAAAATTTGGAATCTGTTTTCGTGGCAAGAAATTAATTTTACCGCTGTTAGGCTGCCCTTCTGCTATGGGTTCGTGCATTTCCCTCTCTTGTTCCTCCTGCAAAATGCGCTCCTCTCCTTCTAAATTAGACTCACTTTCAGATGAGCTATCAGCCTTATACGAGTAATTCGGATCACGAACGCTGTCGTCATCGAAGTCACTGCCGCTCTCTAAGTCGATGCTCTCCAAAAAGCTTCGTATGTTTTCATCAGGAATCACCCTTTGACGCCTCCTATTCGTATTTCGTTCGCTGGTTATGAGAAACAATTAAATTACCAAATTACTTAATACATTACTCTTGGGACACATCTGTCCCAGCGAAAGTTACTGTTGGGATATATATATCCCAGACTCAGTTTTTTTGTGGATAACTTATATATTTTTTCCGCTTCTTAGTTAAAAAGTATTTACTTTTATTGATATTAGCTTACCTTGCCATTTTTCAACAAGTTTTAGAAAAAAACAAGCGTAATTTTACAAAAAACACAACTTTTTCACTCACTGACCTAGCACGTGTCACCATTAATTGTAAAACTGAAGCTTGATTGAGCACGAACACAAGATACGAGGGAGGGTCAATAAGTCCGTGACTTTTTGAATTTCTGACCTCTTTACTGAAACAGCAACACTGCTCCTGTCAACAGCATCTGTCAGTTGACTCCTGTCAAAATTTAAACTTGCTGCGTCAGTTAGTTTGTGTTTGACAGCTATTTTTATCAGACTACTCACTAATTTGAGGAGGAAATGGAAAAAAGTGAATTTCGTGTGCTTATTAAGAATTATTTCTTGCGAAAAAAAACCATTACCGATACCAAGGCTAAGCTTGATAAATACTACGGGGACTCTGCACCATCGATTTCAATGGTAAAAAAGTGGTTTACTGAATTTCGTTGTGGCCGTACAAGCACTGAAGATGCCGAACGTCCTGGACGCCCAGTTCGGGTGTAGAAACAATCGAAAAAATTCACGATATGGTGTTGGCCGACCGAAGATTGAAAGTGCGAGAGATTGTGGAAGCCGTAGGGATCTCGCATGGCTCAGTGGTTTCAATTTTGAATGATCACTTGGGCATGAGAAAGCTTTCCGCAAGATGGGTGCCGCGTTTGCTCACAGTCGACCACAAACGCAATCGTGTAACAACTTCACAGGAAGGTTTGGCGTTGCTTAATCGCAATATGGAGGAGTTTTTGCACCGTTTTGTAACCGTGGACGAAACATGGATCCATCACAACACACCAGAGAACAAACAACAGTCAAAACAGTGGGTTTCTAAGGGTGAATCGGCGCCAAAGAAGGCCAAGGTGGGTTTGTCAGCCAATAAAGTTATGGCGACTGTTTTTTGGGATGCACGCGGGATAATCCACATTGACTACCTTCAAAAGGGAAGAACAATCAATGGGGAATATTATGCCAACTTATTGGACCGATTCAATGACGATTTGAAAAAAAACGACCTCATTTGGCCAAGAAAAAAGTTCTTTTCCACCAAGACAATGCAAGGGTGCACACATGTGCAGTTGCCATGGCAAAAATCCATGAATTGGGCTATGAATTGCTCCCTCATCCACCCTATTCTCCAGATTTGGCTCCGAGCGACTACTTCTTGTTCCCAAACCTGAAGAAATGGCTTGGTGGAAAAAGATTTGACTCCAATGATGAAGTCATCTCGCAAACAAAGGCCTATTTTGAGGACCTCGACAAATCATTTTTTTTGGAAGGGATAAAAAAATTGGAGAAGCGTTGGACAAAGTGTATAGAGACTACGTTGAAAAATAAAATTATTTTTTTATCAAAAAATCTGTGTTTTAATCCAAAAGTCAGGACTTATTGACCCGCCCTCGTATAACGGGATCAAACCATACGTAAATACTCACATTGCACGTAAAACTCTGATGGGAAAAAAATGCTTAACAAAATATAGAAATATTTGGCTTTAAGTAAAACAAGAAGACCTAACGGGACGTATATGTACCGTAAGTGTTGAAAGGGTTAAATAAATACAGCATTTTTTGCTTATGTAACCGCACGAAAAGTCGACAGACATAGTTAATTATTAAGTTTTACATAGAGTGCCCGCATGGGGCCAGTAAGTTATAATACGATTATTTTTAAGTTATTAAGCTAATTCTTAACGTTTTTTTGCCAAGCATGTACGAGTTAATTAATGAGGTCATTAAAAATGCATATAAAATGGAAAAAAAAAGAAAACTAACGGGCTGTCATGTTCCAAGCCTTGGTTCAATTCCTGGCCCTGG
Organism: Volucella zonaria; assembly: GCA_963966105.1. Lineage (NCBI taxonomy): Eukaryota > Metazoa > Arthropoda > Insecta > Diptera > Syrphidae > Volucella > Volucella zonaria. Next base: position 97,644,769 of record OZ014530.1, on the reverse strand, counting down.
CAACAGCTTTTTTTTCAAAATCGTTGTCACCCTTTCGGCGGACAATGGCAAAACCCCTGAAAGTAATTCTGACTATGGGAGAGCTTCTCAGGAGAGCCGTTCGGATTCGACAAAAAGCAAGGGACCCCACTGAGAAGTGTACAAATTGAAACGTGAGTAACACAAATGAGTGCGAGAATCTAGGCCCTGGCCCACACCGGACTGTAGCGCTATGTACATATTTATTTTTACTTATTTTTATTTTATTTCCCAAAATGTCCTAAAATTAATTTACTTGAAGCACATTTAAAAGAGCGCTTTAAGCATGTTCTAACTTCTCTTATCGCTTATCCCTGACGCATATTGATAATAATTATACCGCCAATGAAAAAGAAATGCTGGCCGTATTGTGGGCGCTGAATTCTTTACGTAATTAACTATACGGTCCCGTAAAACTTAAAAATTAAAATTTTTACCGATCACCAACCCTTGACGCATGCTCTAAGCAACAAAAATATCAACAATAAAATGAAGCGTTGGTAGGCTATACTCGAAGAATACAACAAGTTTAGTTATAAGCCAAGAACAACCAATGTTATTGCGGATGCATTATCAAGGTCAGCAAGAATTAGCCTAATAAATTCGGGTACAGCCACACAACATAATCACGAGAGTTCAGGACAAAACTAAATACAAATGGCTGCAGAATTCCTTAACGTTTTAAAAAATCAGATTATCTTAAATATTGATGATACCCCCTCATATCAATTTCAAATAACTTTTCCCACTTACCGTCGTCATATTATTACTGAAACCGAATACAATCAAGAAAAGATAATTGGTATTTTCAAACGCTATCTAAATCCCTCTGTTATTAATGGCTTAAAAACTAAAGAAAGGATTCTAGGATAGTTTCAGATTTAGCAGTTGATTCACAGCAAGAAGCTGAAATCATTGAAGAACAAGGAACGCTCGAGAAAACAAAACTCAGTTATGGGAAAGATACTATTTCCCGCATATGCGAGCCAAAATTGAAAAAACACAAATACAACAGGCATCCCAACAAACTTATACATACTTCAGGTAACACCGATACCCCAATATCCAGGTCATATTCTTCACTTAGATATTTATTTTACAAACAAACGTATCATTCTTACCGCAATAGATAAATTCTCGGATAACACCTTAGCCAGAATCCTTAAATCTAGATCTGCAGAAGATATAAAACAACCAAGGGAATTAATGCTATCCTTTGGAGCTCCTGAAACCATCGTTGTAGAATGTAGACAATGAAAAATCCCTCAATTCCAATTCTATTTTATTTATGTTAGAGAATTTCTTTAAGTGTATTCAAAGCACTTCCTTATAAAAACGCTGTTAATGGTCAAATAGAGAGATTCCGTTTCCACTCTATCAGAATTAATGCGTTGCTTGAAATCGGAATTAAAACACTGGCAGATTTTCCGAACTCTTAGACAAGTCAATTTTCGAATTTAACAATTCCATTCATTCAACCACAGGAAAGAAACCAACCGACACATTTTTGGCTAGAAATTTATTCAATAACCCGGAACAACTTGAAAAAAAGAGATAGAATACTATTAAAAAAAATTTAAGAAAAACTGACTACCGACTTAGACTATCATAATAAGAAAAATACACCCCTAAAACGTTATTAAATAGGAGATATTTATGTTAAAATTAATAAGAGAATAGGTAACAAACTCTCAGCTAAATACCTACCATTCTCTACCGTTATAACCAAGTCAGAAAAAACCGTTCACAAAAGTTTGATAAAAGATTAACTCACTTCTACAGGTTACTCGCGCCCTTGTGCATCACAAATATCCAATTGGACTATGCCACCTCCCAACTCATCAAGATTAGAGAACAGAACGGATCGTTCAAAATAATTCACGTCATTGAACAACTTATTAACAATCTGGAAAACATTATATGTAATATAGACCAATTACTAAACTTTCGATCAATCCAATAGATAGCCTTCTCAAAGAGAAACTTACTTTTATTATCAAACAACATGTTAGCAAATACCAACACGGCTTTTAAGAAGGTAGATCAACTGGTTATAGTTTAGTGGAATTTACTAACTCGTTAGAAAACCATAAACAAACTCATGTGATCTACACAGAGCTTGTCAAAGCATTTTACATGTTTACATATTTTACATTAATTCTCTTAAAAACGCTGAAAGCATATGGTTTTTTTGGTCCGTTGCTGCAATGGACCAATGGACGGCAGAAAGCAATTTGTTGTAGTTGGAGACTATTTTTCCAAAGAAATCATTGTTTCCTCTGGTGTTTCAGAAGGCAGCCATCTAGATCCTTCTCTATTCTTACTTTTTATTAATGATCTGCCGACTCTGCTAAAACATCGCTATTGCCTAATATATGCAGATGATATAAAATTGTTTGCCAAAATATCAACAATAAATGATTGTTTAATGCTGCAAAAAGATTTAAATTGCTTCACTAAGTGGTGCAGCTTAAACGACTTATTGTTAAACATCGACAAATGCGCTTGAATGAGCTATAAGAGGACTCCGCATTATGTCTATATTAAATATTGCTCAAATAGGAGTTGTTGACGATTAGATCTGGGTATGATTTTGGATGGAAATTTAACATTTCATTTACATATAAATTACATTGTTGCCAAAGGCAACCCTCTATTATGATTCATTAAAAGGAACTCGTCAAATTTCAAAGATCCCTATAATATTAAGGCCATAGTTCGTCCTGTTGTTGAGTATGCATGTATTTTTTTGAGGTCCTTCCGCTTTTTCAAATATTAGTCGCATCGAAAACGCCAAAAAAATAAATTTAAGATTTGCTTTACGTCATGTGTTTTGCAATACTGGCGTTCAGGTTCATCATTCTTATCGTTTCAAATGTCTTTTACTTAGAATGCAGTCACTTAAGACGGGAACAAAAATGTACAACGTCATGTTCATAAGAGATATTTTATGTGCAACAATCGATACTGAAAATTTGTTTGGTTGTTTGAATTTATATGCTACTTCAAGAGTCCTACGGTCCACACCACTACTTTTTAAAAGTACTCATAGTACATTATATGGTCATTGTGTTGTAGAATTTTTAACTTATACAGCTCAGAATTAGATTTGTCTATGTCAAGAAATATTTTTAAAAAGTTGTTAATGTCAGTAATTAAGCAATGAATTATTTTATTTTATTTACTTGAATTTAAGGTTACTAATTTATTTATATTTCGAAATCTGTTGAAGTTAAATTCGCAGACTGAATAAATAAAAATATTCCCACACACCGGACTGTAGCGCTATGTACATATTTATTTTTACTTATTTTTATTTTATTTCCAAAAATGTCCTAAAATTAATTTACTTGAAGTGCATTTAAAAGAAATTTATATTTCGAAATCTGTTGAAGTTAAATTCGCAGACTGAATAAATAAAAATAATAAAAATAATAATAAGCTAAACGTGATCTTCGACGAATAACTCCCAGATGATGTCAAGATGAAACTGCGTGAGATGGTGAGAGGGCAAAAATAAAAACATTCACGACCGAACCAGTCTATCCTAAAAGCTATCCATATCCCGCTTGTATGCGAAACGTAGTAGACAAGAAAATAAAGGAATTACTTAAAGAAGTAGTGGTACGTCCATCTAAAAGCCCGTATAATTCGCCCCTTTTGGTTGTATCTAAGAAACCCAAGCCTTCGGATGAAAAACAAGCGCTCTAACGGCATAGCAATCCCTGACATATACCCTATTTCGGATATACATAAATTTAGCCTTAGCTAGTCTTAGAAGGGCAAAATATTTTACAACATTGGACCTCACGTCCGGATTTCACCAGATTCCTATGAAAATTGGCGATATACACAAAACCGCGTTCTTTACCACGAATGGAAAATTGTTCAGAGAATGATGGACTACGTTTTAAAGGAATTCATAGGGAAAATATGTTATGTCTACATCGACGACGTAATTGTCTTTGTAATTGAGGAGGAACATCTTAAGAACATTAACACCATGTTCAAAAGAATCACCTCAAGGAAAATGGAAAAACCGCACTTCATGAAAACGCAAGTGGAGTAATATTATAACTCCGGGAGGCATACCAGCTGATCCGCATAAGGATACAGCTATATATCTGAGACACTAAAGGACTTAAAGACCCTCATGGGACTTACGTTCTACTACAGGAAATTTATTCGTTATTACGCGAGGGTTGCGAAACCCTGGAATATGCCCAAGTCAGGGCAAATGTGTCAAAACGTGTACCAGTGAATCTAAATAGTGAAACTGTGAAAGCAGTTGAGAAGCTTAAGCTTTTACTCACGTCATCCGATGTTATAACATTTCCTGATTTTGAAAAAGCGCTCAATCTCACTACTGACGCGTCAAACCTTGCGATAGGTGCTGGGGGAAGTATAGTCCGAATGGGGGAAGGATCGCCCGATTGCCTACATATATTTCTAAATCTCTCAACAGAATGGAAGAGAACTATGGTATGCCACTAATGAGCAAGAAATGTTGGCACTAGTTTGGGCGGTTGACAATTTGCGATCACACCTCTACGGTGTGAGCCGTAGCCTTTAACGTTCGCTTTGAACAGAAATCACAATGTTAAGCTTAAGCGCTGGAAAGCCCGCATTGAAAAGTACAACTGCGAGCTTATTTACAAACTGGGAAAATCTAACTTAGTCTCAGATTCAGGCTAAAGATTGAAGTCAAATACTTGACAAACTCGAAACAGGAATAGAGTTTGTGAATTGATCATGAATGAGCACCGATGGGTGCATAGGAATCCTCGTGAGATCAAAGAACAGCTGCTTGAAAAGTATATCAATAAATATGACAGACATCCAATTAATCCCGAATTTCAATCCCTTCCTAACCGTACCAAGTCCTCTACCTAAATATTATCGAAAAATTCATAAATTGCATAGACAAATTCTTCAAATTTGGTTAATTTTCCCACATCAGGAACCGTGTAATACACACATATAAAGGGAAAACATTATCAAAATTCTTCATTATCTTACAGCTCCCAAAGTACTAGTTATAGATAGCAAGTCCAGCTTCCTTAGTCCAATCATTATCAACTTCATGGGAATTAAATAGTACAATACACCAGTAAGGCGGTCTGGGGTCAATGGCCAATGGTCAAGTGGAAAGATTCCACTCGACGATCTTGGAAATCTACAGGTGCCTTAAGGCCAGGGTGAATAAAGAATTACCAGGGTGAATAAAGAATTAAAACGCGAAATTATGAGAAAACAAAAAGAAACATTGTTGTATAGAAACAAGAAAAGAGCGCAGCCCAAGAAATATAAGAAGGGCGACATCATTTATAGATCTTTAAAATACACAAGGGCAAAAAATAAGTCACTATATAGAAAAGAGATAGTTGCCAAAAATAACAATGTAACTGTTACTACTGCAGACATAATATCAAAAATATATAAGAATTTTTTTTTTTAACTTTCTTTGGAGATCATTTATGTACGAGGGGCGTTCAATATATTCTCGGTATCGATATGAAGGAAAATGCGAATTCAATTTAAATTGTTTTTGTTTTTCAATATGATCTCCCCTAACATCAATGCATTTGTTACATCTTGAGATAAGCTTTTTTAAACCCTCAAAATAATAAATTTCCTCTTTCTCTGCAAAATACCGACTTGAGTTCTTCATCATCCGAAAATCTTTTTCCACGAAGACATTTTTTCAAATCCGGAAACAGGAAATAATCACTAGGGGCAAGGTCTGGACTATAGGGTGGGTGTTGGATTTCTTCGAAACCACAATCTCGCGCAGCAGCCTTGGAAACTCGCGCTGTGTGAACAGGAGTGTTGTCATGAAGAAGCAACACACCCGCTGCGAGTTTACCCCGTCTTTTCTTTTTAATTTCCTCCCGCAAATTATGCAAAGTGGAAGCGTAGGATGTGGCGTTGATGGTTTCACCTTTTTTTTGTACTCAATGAGCAAGATTCCCTTTGAGTCCCAAAAAACTATGGCCATGAGCTTTCGGGCAGACGGAGTGACTTTGAACTTCTTCGGGGGGTCTGTTCCTTTTTTATGCCACTGCATGGACTCTTGTTTGCTTTCAGGGTCATAGTGGTGGACCCATGTTTCATCCCCAGTAACAATTCGATCCATAACACCGTCCGCGTTCTCACTACACATCTCCAAAAGCTCTCTACAGCATGCGATTCTCACTTTTTATCTGAGGCGCTGTGAGCATTCGTGGCACCCACCTTGCACTGACCTTTGAAAGGTTAAGATGGTCATGAAGAATGGTCTGAATGGTACCAATTGAAAGCTTGGTGATCTCTGCCATCATTTTCACCTTTATTCGGGCATCCTCAAGAACAAGTTTTTCGACTTCTTTGATGCTTTCTCCCGTACAAGCAGTAGCCGGGGCGCGCGGAGCGGGGGTCGTCCTCAATGCTCTCTCTGCCTCTCTTGAACTCACTTGACCACTTTTGCACAGTTGATAATGAAGGTGCGGAACCCTGGTAAACAGCCACCATCTCTTCATGAATAGTTTTTTGATTTTTTCCTTGCTTAGTGAGAAATTTAATTACAGCGCGATGTTCAATTTTCACCATCATCGTCTCAGTTGCCATTATGATTCTGTTTAACTAGAGATAAAACGCGAATTAATAATCACATTTATATGAAATTTTACATGAATGCACTAAAATAATAGTGTTACTTGATAAATAAGTCAATTTATATATGCAACCACAGCTTCACCCCGATACCGAGAATATCTTGAACGCCCCTCGTACATTGAAATCGCTAGTTCTTATTCTATATTATGTTATCTGTAGGGTAAAGAAAAAATCCTTTTTTTATATATACTCGTACATATGATTTGTACATTAGCATAAGTAATTTCCAAACTTTAAGTGCATATAGACTGACCTACCTAACTTGCCTAACAACAATTCGAGGCTGCAGCTCGTAATGGATACGGCACCGCTAGTATCCATTAAAAAAGGCAAAGCTTGGATAATCAAGGGAGAATTCAATATCATCCATATCACCGACTTAAGCAGATTCGACGGTCAAGTCAAGAAGATTTGCGACGCCGTCCAAAAGCACTTCAGTGACAAAGACCGAGAGCAGATAATAAATCTCCACTTGATTCAAATACAATAGGTGAACGTATTAATTCACTAAGACTACGGCCCTTGAGAAAACAGAGATCTATTAATTAGTTAGATTCGGCATTTAAATGGGTTGCCAATAATCCAGGCGCTAGAGACTGGGATATAATTCTTAAGAGCCAGTGAAGAATAATAACCAGCAATATAAGATCAACGAGAAGCTTTTTGGATAGTAGAAGACATAAGACATAACCAAAAATTTAAGCAGAATACGCTTCACCAAACCCTGCTCTTAAATGAGGAAGTCAACGAACTGGTGCTAGCCTGCCAGATGACTAAGAGCGGAATTGTCCCTAATCTGCTAAACCACGACGAAATCAGCATGATAATCAACGAATTAGAATCCCATCCGTATGAAAATGAGATCGAGGTAGTCGAATTTGGAACACCATCAATCTACGCCAACAATTCAGTACGTGCTCTCTATACCAAAAGTCCGGAACGACGAATATAATCAACTTCAATTTAAACCCTCCATCACTGATGAGAAACAAGTTAGCATTGAATTTAACAAGGTGTTGCCCGACCAAGATGAAACCTATGATATACTGCGAAATTGGATCTCCATCAACAACTCTACAATCCGCAAAGAAAGCTCGCTTGAGATGATCGCGGAGGACCAATCCCTGCCAAGGTTACTTAAAGGAAGTTACACAGAGAGCAATTACCAAACAAACAAACATGATGTATGAATAATCGAACTGCATCATGAGCATACGAGTTCTTTGACGAATTTTAAAGGACAGCTCATGTCGGATAATCGAATGCTGTACCTGTCGGGAATCTTCAATATACGTCTTCACAATGAAACGGTTCATGTGAAAAACAAGGCACTTTGAAGTGCGTGATCAATAACCTGTCAAGGACATAAAGTGGATGTTCAATTTGTCCACAGTCTCAGCCTTCAGAACATAAGACGACTTGGTGACATTACTGAGAAGCTTAAGTTATCAACTAGGTATTACTGATGGTGCGATCCTGGTACTCATTATACTATGAGAATGAACTGAACGTTGCGAGGTGGCGTGAAACTAGAAAGTTGGATTGGGAGTCAGTCTTTCGGGGGACATCAATTAGAACCCATAAGTAAAATTTCTATTGTAACATAAAGGTGTGAGTGTTTTATTTTACAGTCGAATAGTCAGGGGGAAGTTTTGGCCTCCCCATTCGCATTTTTTTGTCATCACGGAAGTGATAAACTTTAACGTACATAAACAGGAAGTACAAAATCAAATTTCATATATGCTTAATTAAGGTAATCAGACACAGTTTCTCTGCATGGAGTTCACCTGTATGGGTTGTGCCAAAAAAAAATAGGACTCCACAGGCAAACAAAAATGGAGGGTAGTCATTGATTACCACCGTTTAATTGATAAAACGATAAGTGATAACTATCCATTGCATAATACTCGTATAAGCGAGAATTTGCATAAATTTGGAAAATATCGTTACTTCACAACTCTAGATTTGGCTAGCGGCTTCCGTTAAATTGAGATGGATACCTAAGGTATTCCAAAAACTGGCTTTATGGTCGAGTGTGGCTACTGTGAGTTCGTAAGAATGCCGTTTTGTTGAAAAATAGCCCTTTCACATTCAATAGAGTGTTGGATAATGTTCTCAGAGACTATATATGATATAAAAACTATTTTGTAAACTAAAAATAGCAAATCTAAAGATTCCCTTACGTAAGTCCGAGTTTCTTCGTAAAGAAACAATGTTCCTGCGACATACAATATAATCATCAAGGGCGGCGTGAAAACAAATCCTGATAAAATCCGAGCTATTAAAAATTTCCAATACCGAAGTCAACGAAAGAAATAAAATCCTTCATAAATCCTGATAGGCTACTATCGGGAATTCATAGGTGATTTTACGAAATTGACCAAACCTCTTACTCGATGTCTTAAAAAAGGCGTAGAAATTACTTTTGACAAAGAATATAAAAAAACTTTCGAGCTGTGTAAAGATATTTTATCCAACGATCCCCTTCTCCTGTACCCTGATTTTGCTAAACCATTAGTGTTAACTACACATGCAAGTGACATCGCGTTGGGTGCCGTTCTTTCACAAGGACCCATTGGTATTGATAAGCCAGTCTGCTATGCAGGCAGGACGTTAACAAAATCAGAGCCAAATTATTAGTAATTCCTTTTCTATTGTCTGGCCAACAAATTATTTCCGCCCCTACCTTTTCGGAAATAAATGCAAAATAGTCACCGACCACAAGCCTCCGCAATGGCTTATGAGCTTGAAGGAACCAAATAATAATGATAAATAGTAAAATTACAAACAATTCTGTTTAAATAGCTGAAATTACCGTTACTACAGTTACAGTTACTACCACTTGTGGGGGAAAGTCTATTGTCTTTGCTGCCTGGTTCAAGTGAACAGCCCGTTTATTATTTTTTAATGTCTTAAATACATTTACAATTTACAAAACATACAACGCAACTATTTTCACACGCTCAGTCAGCAATATGATATTCCTGAGATATCGTGCTAACTGAATGGTTACGAATTATAAAAAAAAAAATTTTCTGATGCTATCATCATGACATGCTGGGGCCACCTTATGGAGAAATTAGGCAGAAATCAGCATCGTTTAAGCTTATATTCACAAGCACTTCTACTTTCCTGTGTAGCTGCGTTGTTACTGCTGCTTGTGGTGGTCGCCTTTAAGCACATTGCGGCCGGATGAGAATAAAGACTGCAACTATGTATTATCAGAATTATCGCTGCGGAGCTTAAGATGGTGTAGTGTTAAATTTGATGTGTCCTAATTGGCTCTAGAAAGTGCTCCCGACCTTTTTGAATTTTAATTGCATGCTCCAAATTTATCATCTTCTGTGTAAGATCTGATTGCAAAACTGGAGATTCCTCTTGTATAATATGTGTCGGAAATCAATTAACTGTGCGACAGATTAGTTGTTGGCATAATAGATGATTTCCACCTGTTAGTGACAGCTTGCTTGCCGTTGATTATGATTGTTTCTTCACGTATCATACATCCGGATTACAGTCTCAGGATTCCAGTGCTGCTTAATATAACACATTGGCTGAAAAGTCCGCACCGTTTTATAGTAAAACACAAAATTTTTGCAAAATTCAACTTTATCAATATAGTTGCCTTCGAGGGCGATACACCGATTGAAACGATTTTTCAATCTTTCGATACCAGTTTTTTAGTACGATTTCTGTTTTGCCTGAAAATAGGTCTCTGTTTCGGCGATTCGGTCTTAAATCTCTTTCCGGCGAGCATTCTTTTGAGGTCTGCGAACAGGAAATAGTCGCTGGGGGCCAAATCTGGAAAATACGGTGGGTGGGGAAGAAATTCATAGCAGAATTCTTTCAATTTTGCCATCGTTTTCATCGACTTGTGACACGGTGTATTGTCTTGATGAAATAGCACTTTCTTTTTCTTCAAATGCGGCCGTTTTTCTGCGATTTCGTCCTTCAAACGCTCCAACAACGCAATGTAATAGTCACTGTTGATAGTCTGCCCCTTTTGAAAATTATTCCATGTGCATCCCAAAATACGGATGCCATAACCTTGCCAGCCAAGGACGAGGTTCGTCGCCTGCTCGCCACTCAGCTGACTGCCGACTTGACTCTGGTGTGAAGTGATGGAGCCAAGTTTCATCCATTGTCACAACTGACGCAAAAATTCGGCTTTATTGCGGTTGAACAGCTTTAAACACTCCTCTGAACCATCAACACGTTGTTGTTTTTGGTCGACTGTGAGCAAACGCGGCACCCACTTTGAACACAGCTTTCGCATATCCAAATATTCGTGTATGATATATCCAACACGCTCCCTTGATATCTTCAGAGCCTCAGCTATCTCGATCAACTTCACTTTACGGTCATTCGTAATCATTTTGTGGACTTTTTTGATGTTTTCATTTGAAACAGCCTCTTTTGGACGTCCACTACGTGCATCATCTCCGGTGCTTGTATGACCACTTTTAAATTTTTCAATCCACTTGCGAATGGTTCGTTCGGCTGGTGCAGAGTCCGGGTAACACTTATCAAGCCATTTCTTTTCATCGGCTGCATTTTTTCCCATCAAAAAGCAATGATAAATCAACACACGAAATTGCTTTGAATCCATTTTTTTCACAATACCAAAAGTCACTTCACTCACAACGCTATATCTCGAGAACTAATCGTCCGACAGCTGTCAAATTTATACACGTATCTTTTGAAGGTTGGTACTGGTATGGATTTAATTCAAGTGGTGCCCTCTCTTAGAAACGGCACGGACTTTTCAGCCAATGTGTTATTTGTCCGCGTGTTGCAGTAGCAAATAATGTCGATAGTAGTTTCTCTGGGCATGGTGAATATCTAGGTGTTTGTATGATTCATTTCTATCCAGTAAGCCTTTGCTGGAATATTATGTGTTACGCATGATGATAATAAGTTCATGTTATGGTGCAATATACTCATCTCATAGGAACGTACTGACGAACTGGTGGTGAATATTGGACGTTGCAGATTGCACCAATATATGTTGGTTGACCTTTTATTACAGGACGCAAACTCCGCCTTAGTCATGGGGTAGTAGTAGTCTTTTTCCGGACTGACTAATAGATTGACCGATGATGATACAATAAAGTTTTCATTGGGGCTTGTTGGCAATAGTAGCACATTAAAAACCTTACAATCCTTATTGTACAAAAGGGGTAGCGTTATTTCGATGACGATTTTGTTTCCCGTAACTCTTCCCTTCGGTTGCAGCTCCTTGTACAGTTGTAGGATAGATTCGTTATGCCGGTCTCCAGGTATCATCATCGTCCGAGGAATGTTGTCATGTACGCGCAAAAGTTCGTTGTTGAACACTTAGTATGAGTGGATCTATTTTTCCATTATGTGTAGATAACAAAACATCCAGCAAGATACTTTGTGTATGTATTTTGATAATTTATCGTTATCTAAATGGTAGTAAATGCAGTGGAGGTGAACCGTCGGAATGTATTGTACTTATCGGTTTGGTTCTTTAGATTACTTATCAATTCAGTAAGCAACTTATGCTCTTCCTTAAAAACATTTATCGTGAAATCAATGACTGTAGTCTGATATCTCATGAGCTCCTTTATGTTGTTTTCGTTATTGCGTACGTTTTAATTCGTTTCTTCAGATTTCTGGGCAAATCGCTGATCTAGCACGCCGAACAGCTCATTGACTACTGTACCAATAATATCGAATGGAGAGCGTTTGCTTATTTGAACTGGACCACTCTTTGCATGTAATAATATGTCATTATTAAGATCGATTTGCTGAAGCTGGCGCTTGTATTGAGTTAGAGTAGTTTCGCATAACATGTCACTGTCTTCTGCCAATTCGTTTTTATTGCATATTTCACTCATCTGCCATATAAATTCTTTATATGTGTAGAATTCGGACTAGTAGTTAGTCAGGTTAAAAAAATACAACTGTTTTCCAAGAACCTGCCATCATGTTTGCACTATTAACATTTTCAAAAAATATTCCTGGCTGGCTGCAGAAATGAGTTATCTCCACATCATTGAAGGTTTGTTATGAGACAGCTGTTACCATTAATGACACCAGCAATAATGAGTTGATAATTTTTGATCCTGAACCGTCATTTCTCCTTGGCTTGCTTCTGCTGGATTCACCTGGTTCATTATCTGGAGCGTTATTCGAATTTTCCTCGATTGGTAGAGGGCAAATTTTGGTTATCGGCTTCTTCATATATTTATCCTTGCTAAAAACAGTTACAGCATGAACTTCTTTGTCTTTGTCTTTTCCCGGATATCCGGATATGCTTCTGAAATCTTTCCTCACATCCACTTAGTTGGTGCAGACGGTCATCCTTAAGCAGTACAATATCTCCGTTATGGATATTGGATTCCCTTCGTTTCCATTTAGAACGCTATTGAAGATGGGATCTGCTGAACAGATCCTCCAAAAGTTATGGGTCGTCTTTTGAATCAATAGCCATCGGGAACGAAGACTTCTGCTTTGACCGATAATTGATTCTGGCAAAGCGTTGATTGAAAATCCAATAAGGAAGTGACCTCGAGTGAGTACTGGATTGTTATCGATGTCATTTGTCACCGAGAAGAGTGGGCGGGAGTTTAAACACGCTTTCATATGCGTTAACAGTGTTTGTATTTCCTTTTCCGACTGCTTGAAGGCGAGCTTCATTAGTGATGTTATTTCCTTGCTGGCTCCTACAAATGTTGTTCCACAATCGCTATAAATATGCAAACATATTCCTCGCCTTGAGATAAGTCGCCTAAGAGCAGCTTGAAATTCTTCAGAAGTAATGTCGCTAACTAACTCTATATGAATAGCCTTAGTTGCTAGGCATACGAATACTGCTATGTAGCCTTTTAACGTCCGTTCCTCGCCCCTTAGATACAAGAATCTGGATGTGACCAGCATAATCATTTCCCGTATAAGGAAATGGTTTCGAAGGTGTTACTTTGGGTGTTGATAAGATGCCCATTATTTGGCTTTTAGTAGCTGCACTGAATCGGCGACATCGTACACACTTGTAAATTACTTGACGTACAACGTTTTTAGCTTGTAGAACCCAGTATGATTGACGCGAGTTTGCCATGGTTACTTGAATTCCACCGTGTAACATCCTCTTGTGTATGTATCATTTCAACCAATAAGTTCGTGAAAAGGTCGTTCCTTGGTAATATGTACGAATGCTTCTCGGCTTTTTGTAGCTTTGAGTTCTCTAGTAGGCCCCCAACTATTAATATATTATCCTTGTCAAGGCGTGGGGATAACGCGTTTTTTGTGGAAAGAGCTCGATCGATTTTGGTTAAAAATTCGGTTCGTTTTTCTGGCTTGCAGTTTAACTTAAAGCGTCTGCAGTAGGCTATGACTCAAATTAATCTACTGTATGAAGAAAATCGTTCGGACATGTTTTACTTCACGACAAGTGACTTTATTGCTACCTTCGACTCAGGTATGGTGATGTCTTCAATCTCTTCTGATAACCGAGAAGTGACAGGGCCCTTAAGCCATTCTGGACCATTCCACCAAAATCGATGGCTTTTTAATTTATCTCGTGTGATACCTCTAGATGCACAATCATCAGGATTGTCAACGGAGTTTAAATGTCTCCAAGAACTCGGATCAGTAACCTCCTCTACTTGTAACACTCTATTTGCCACAAATGTTTTCCATTTAGATGGGCATCCCTTTATCCATGCTAATGCAATAGTGGATTCTGTCCATGCAAATACGCTATCCACTCGTGACCCAAATATTCGGTTTAGTTCCTTGAGTACTTGTGACAGTAAATGGGCTCCGTACAGCTTCAGTTTCGAAAGGGTGATTTTCTTTTTGATGGGTTATTAACAGTGTGCATCTGAATGTCCCATTTCGTAGTCTTATTCTTGAATATATAACTGCTTCATAGGCTGTTTCTGATGCATCACAGAACCCATGCAATTGCACTTTTTGCTATTTATTGGTTCCTATTGCTCTAGCAATCCTTATGTCTTCAACTGCCTAAAGGTGTACCAATTGGTTTTTAATTCACCTGTAAGGGGATCATCCCAGTTGAGGTTAGATTTCCGTAATTACTGCACTAACAGTTTTGCACAGATAGTAACAGGTTCTAGCCAATACAAGGGGTCTTAGAGTTTCGCAATTCGGAGAGCGTGTTGCACTGGGTTAGTAATATCTGCTCATCGTCACTGATTGTTACCTTGAATTAGAAAGTGTCCACTGATGGACTCCAGTGAATGTCTAATGTCTTGATCGTTTCTTCTTTGTCTATCTTAATACCATGCTGATGCTATGCTTCTGGTAATATATCTATAAGTAACTTGGTGTTGTTACTGGACCATTTCCTTTAGAATGGCAATTAGTTGAGATTGTGCCCTTCTACAATGAGTTAACGTCCCTAGCCCAGACATCACATCGTCAACATAGAAATCATTTCTCACAATCACTGATGCGATGGGGAATCGCTCATGCTCATCGATGGCTAGTTGTTGAAGTGTTTTGACAGCTAGGTATGGTGCTGCTGCTGTACGATATGTGGGTGTTGTAAGCCTGTAATCTTTTATTTCACCGGTTGCAGAATTCCGTCATTGGTAATCTTGATGGTTGCTGCAGATTCTTATCTCACGGTACATTTTCTCGATATCCGCGCAAAGAAGTATTTGTTGCCGCCATCGTAGTACATATAATCGTTGTTAGATCTTCTTGGAGCCTGGGTCCCACTAACATCAATTTGTTTAGGCTTACGCCGGTTGAAGTTTTTGCATATCCATCAAATACAACGCTTAATTTAATGGTTGTACTATCTGGCTTCTGAACAGCTTGGTGCGGCATAAAATAACAATGTGCAAGATCGATAAACTCATGAAGCTAGTGTATTCTCTTCGTAGTTTTTCATCGGCATTAAATCGTCTTTCAAGTTGAAGCAGTCTAGCTACTGCTCTAAGCCTTGATTCTCCTAATTTGTCTACTACTACAATAATTCTTCTCTGAATGGTATGCGAAGGATATATCGCCCATTTGGATCTCGGGCGTTCGAGTTGTTTTTCTATCGTCATCTGGACATTCATCCCTGTGATTTTGCTTTCATCAAAGCTCTTGATTGTAGAGATACGATCTGTTATGAGCCAACCCAATTTTTATTTCTGAGATATATTAGAGTTTTTAGAGCCCTTGCATACTCCGTTCAGCTGGATGTCACCATAAATTTCGACTCCAATAATTATGTTGATTCGACCGGGGGCGTTAAATGTTGGATCTGCTCGCATCAAGTTCTTGAATTGATGTGTTACTATTTCTCCAGTTTCTTCAGCTGTTAATAGCCTCGTGAGTTTTGGTAACACTAGCGCCTGCACTTGAATGTTGAAATTGGACTCAAATCGTGGGGGTACCATGAACTCCACTCTGCTGTGTGCGACGCCCGCATATGTTGCTCCTAGTCCACTTTCTTCTACAAACACTCTTTCCTTCTTTAATTTTAGCGTCTGTGCTACGTCTTCAGTCACCAGCGTTGCTTGAGAACCAGGGTCGATGAGCTCTCATAATAATCTGCTATTCCCATTATTATCCGCTTTTATAATTGCTGTGGCAAGCAGGACATTTTGATTCTGGTGACCAAAGCGCGTCTGGATTTGTGAATCAGCTCGTGGATGTTCTGCTTGCTGCCTTCAACTTTATCCAAATGCACTAGTAAATGATGTTTCTTATTACAGTGCTTGCATGTATTTTTGTTCGTGCAAGAATTCTGCTTTTCATATCGCAAGCAGTTTATGCAGGGTTTTGCTACCCTTTGGTGTCCAGCTCACAAACTTGTGGCACAAACAAATATTGTGTTCCCATTTACAAAAAGCACAATTTAATTTTGTGAAGATATAGACGCTACGTGTTACTTATTTGATGTTGTCTCCGCCCTTGACATCTTCGCGCCAGAAAATCTTATAGCGTTTGGAGTGATGGCATCTTGGTTGGCTTTTCTAGTCCTTGTTCAAAGAGGCTTCTACTTTCTTGATCCAATGCCTTTGTAACGAGATGAACGATGATTGCATCCCATGATGTGGTGTTGAAACCCATGTTCTCAATCGCTGACAATCCTTCTTTTGTTGGGTCTAGGATTGCCTTTATTGAATTAGCTGTTGACTAGTTCCCTTGATGAACTGCTTTAAGCATTTTGTCGATATGCATCCAGACAATTTTTCTCTAATTGTCATATCTTTTCTTTAATGTCTCCCAAGCATAGATATAATTGTCGCTCGAGATTGTCAGGTGCTGAATTAATTGCATCGGTTTTCCTTCTAGATGGGTTTTTAAATATTCCATCTTTTCTGTTGTGCTTAATGAGAACTTGTCGTAAAAGATGGTGAAGAAAATGTCATGGAATGACGACCATTCTAGGTAGTTCCCCTTAAATTGAGTATTTTCAAAGGTGGTAATTTTGCACCTGACTGATTCACGTCTTTTGCCTTACTAGATTCTCCTAATGTAGAGGCCATTCTGTGGAGACATTGGTTTATATCTCTTTTTATGTTATTAAATTCCCTTTTTTGTATGTCTTCCTCTGATGCATTTACCATGAACTCCTAATGCAACTCGATCATGTTTCATAATTTTTCCAACAGTATCTTTTGCTGGTATTCATAAAATTCTTTGGAATAGTTTATGAATGTCTTTTCAAACTCCTCCATATTTCCGATTATCGTGTCAATCTTGATATACAGATTCTTTAGTCGTTGAGTTTGGATAGGCTTGGAGGACCAACGTTCAAACAGCTGAAATTACCATTACTATTGATCCCTTACCGCTGGTGGGGAAGTCTATAATAAAAGAAAAGGTACTGTCTTTGCTGCCTGGTTCAAATGAACAGCCCGTTTATTATTTTTTAATGGCTTAAATACTAAAATAATGCTAACTTTACAATTTACAAAATATACAACGCAACATGAAAATTCATACGCTCAGTCAGCAATATGATACTCCTGAGATATCATGCTGACTGAATGGTTACGATAGATAAAAAAAACTGTCTGATGTTATCATGATGACAATTCCTTTCGGGGAAGAAAGTAAAAATGCTTTCAAACCCTCAAGATGAGGTTTGTTGGGACAATATTGCCTAATAGAACAATGTCCAGTATCCAGTGAATGGAATAAAGATTTCGTCAATGCTCATATTTATTAGCTTACACAAATTTTGACGAAGCCACCCCAGCCGAGTTTTTTCTATAAGGTGTCTTACGCTCCAAATTTTGTCAATTCTTCTTTCTGAACTAATGTTGGCATCTTATAAAAGTTTTAGATTCGATTGCAAAACAATATAACGTTTACGGATCATTGCTCCTTGAACCAGTTGCACACTCCATTTATCACCCCAATATATTTTAATTTGGGGGTATTGGTGACAAGTGAGTGATTCCCATAAAGACCTTGAATTCTTTGATGATTTTCCTGCATGCAGTACGGAAGTCTTATTTATACTTTCTACAATTTACTGCACCACATTTTTCAAAGAACTCCAAAATATTCCATTGGCTTGTATCGCTCTCCAAATAAGCTGGTTGGATAAGAGGTGGTTTGTATGGCGTAAATAGCCCATTCTACCGATTTATTTGTTGTCGGTATTCATTCGGTTAATAATCCTTGTGCTGTCAACTGAAAGTGAGGGGGAAGGGACGTCTGCGATCTAAAAATCACTTGATTTGTTTCGCTTTTGATTGACAGTCGGCGGCAGATTCTCTACTTCAAAATCGGGATCATCTGAATGATCATAGGAAATATCAGCATCAGTTTCATTTAGAATATTCAAGATACCATCATCAGCTAAAGCTGTAATGCATAAATAATAAAGTAGTTAAGTACTTACTGCGTGTTGTATATGTAATATATAAATTCAAAATTTTAAGTCCACAAAAAAAAATCACACTTGATCTTCATTAACATATTAATTTTAAGGCAACATTTACTTTGAAACAGCTAAAGTACTCATAATTATGCACGTATATATTTAAAAATGTTATTTTCAATATTTTATTTTCAGGACAAAACAGAGCAGCGTAAGTCTTTGCTTAAAACCTTTGTATCTTGGAGAGGATGTATTTCCCCACCATTTTTTTACCCAACTATGCGGAACACTCTATATACCTAATTGCTAATTAAGTAGTACTTTTGCTAGAATTAAGTTACTTTTATATTTAATTAACAAACTACATATATCGTATGTATATTCAATGGAAGTGGAAGTTGGTCAAAATTGTTTAAGGTAATAATGAGGTTATAGAAGATTTTGCTCAAAATGTTAAAGTTATGCTTATGAGTACATGGCATGTCAGAAATAAGATAACTGGAGGTCCTGAACGCGAGATTCAGAAGCACTGTAGACTTCGAAATAGGAGAAGTACAAAAAAATTGTTTCGAAAAAAACATGACTAAAAAACTAAAGTCTGCTAGAACATCAACAGACATACACTGGTCTGATCCGCTTCAATTTTGTTTTTTGTAAATAAAAATAAGTTGGCTTATAATATAAATTAGTTTTCTATTTCGGATTGAAATATGATTGATATCATTAGTTATGCAGTGATGAAATATGGCATCATTTAAATGTCCTCCTATGGACCCGAACAATGAATGCTTCTGATCCAATTTTCTGTGAATTTTTTGAATACCTCGGCATATGTTTCTCATCGAATGTTGACTCCTAATTCATCTTTAACTCGCTGCATTTAGCCCCAAAAAAAAATAGTCTAAAGGTGTTAAACCGCATGAGGCCAGTCTACAGCTTGCTCATGCTGTGAGCCTATTTAATATTTATACTAAAAAAAATAGTTGACACTGGACGGTAGCGGCCTCCATTGACTGAAAGTACAACCCAATGGCAACTTCAGCATGAAAATCAAACCTATTAAGGACTGAAACGAATAAAATTTGGAAACTTTAAAGTAAAAAAAAAGCTTTAAAACTCTGTTTTTATTAAATGCATTCACAATTCCAAAAATTAAAAAAAAATTATTTGGGTTCCCATTCTTTCCTAAACCTCTTTCGAATATCCTTCTTAGGGTTGGTGACAGTAACATCCGTGATCTTTTTGGACGCTCTTTTCCATTTAGCACTAAAATCTTTTACGTCCTTTGCACACTGCTCACTTTTCTCAATTTAGCTTTGACCAAAGCCCAATACCTTTCAATGGGACGGCACTATGGAACATTGGGTGGATTCATGTCTTTTGGGACAAAGTCGACATTTTTAGCAACAAGAAGGGTCAACGTCGCATGAGCATAGTGAGCTGAAGCTAAATCTGGCCAAAATAATGTTGAACCCTCGTGTTTCTTTAAGAAAGGAATCAACCGTTTTTTTAGGCACTCGTTAATGTACACTTCTCCGTTAATTGTTCCCATTGTAATAAACGATGAGCTTCTGTGTCCACATTGGCAAATGGCCTGCCAAACGAGATATTTTGACCCGAATTTTTCCATCCCAATCGATGTTGTTGATTACGGAAGAATCTCAGCTTCAAACGAGTTGTAAAACTGCGCACCTGGAAGAGTAGTAAAGTCGGCTTTGACATAAGTTTCGTCATCCAAAACCAAGCACGCTTTCTTGTTGCCGATCAACTCGTATAGCTTTCGGGCTCGTGTTTTTATGACTTTTTTTTTGCTTTTCAGTAACTATTTTTTGTTTTTTTTCGTGTTTTTAGACCGTTACGTCTACCATTGTTTGGTTGGTATTACATTTCCGAGCAAAATCTCTGGATGACATAGTTCGGTTTTTTACGATGGTATCCACTATTTTCCTGTCCAAATTTGTATCATGTGCTCCACTTTTCTGTTTTCGCTTAACTGTCAACGTCTCCAAACATCGTTTAATAACAGAATCCACTGTACTGCGTGCTATGTTTAAAATTTTTTGCGATGAAATGGTTTGGACGCGAAGTATTTTCGAGCCATTTGTCGATGATCTTTTTACGGCGTTCCTCTTGACTCATATTTTATAAATATTTTAAACCGAACCGAATTAAAGTCAATAACAAACTGAAACTAGAGAATATACAGGCTAATTTGGGTACAAAGTGGGATTACAATTTTTACGCATTGGAAGTATAGCCAGTATTAAAATTTACAGATTTTATTCGTATCAGTCCTTAGTTAGTTAGTTAGTTAGTTTTAGACTTTTTATTAAATTCATATAATTTTATTTGTTTACAAAAAGTGAAGATAAGGTCGTTTATGGTTTGGCTTAAGGCCGTCCACCAGATTGACAATTTATCTAGTATATTTAAAAAAAAAAAATAAGTAAATAAAAATGAAAATGTAGTAAGTTAGTAAAAACTTATGCTACGCACAGTAATTGCGTTCAAAAATCGCCTTCTAGAATCCGGGTTCTGTAACGAAAGGCAGCTGTAGAGTAGTTGTATAAAATTTCCCATCCATGACTACCGTTCAAGTCCAGCCAAGTGACTCCGAAATATTTGCAATATAATTAAAATTTTTCTTGCTAAAATTTTTATTTCTGCGGCAATGCTATTAAATATTAGTCTAAGACCCCAAAAGCGAAGAACTGCACCCATTGTGTTTCCACCCAGTGCATTTCCACCTTCGGCATTTACATTTATGACGGCAACAGCTGTCGTTGAAGAACTGTCATTGGTCAGCTGTTTTTGGAGGAGTGTCATCCCACATTCACTGACAAAACCAACACATCGGAATCTGTTGTTTATGTCCAAATATGATTATATTTTAAAATCAGTTGAAGACTTATCAATTTCCCTCGAGCAATCTGCAATATATAATAAAAGTCAATTTAGAAACTTATCTACGCATTTGGCTCAAAATAGTGATGTAATAAAAAGAAATGATAAACACGAGATTATTGAAGATTGAAAAGATTTTTTATCCCATAGTGTAAAACCGTTAAAATCGTACATCCCCGCAATAACAGTACTTCCCGAAGCAGCATTCACTGTCCGCTAAATAATGATCAGTTGCTCATAAATGAACATCATGTCCCAAGTGAATGATTGAAGCAACGAGAAAACCGAATCACGCATGCTGTTAAACGAAATTGCTGATCATATCCGGATAACTTCTAGTAAAATCGACTATATACCGGTACAGTCCCAGCCCCTACACCGACTGCGTCATACAACACCACGAATCTTACTGAGATGCTTTAATATGTAATTATGGACCCACCAATAACTCCTTGGTCATCTTCTCCTCCACCACGGCCTTCTCCGGAAATTGATACTACTACACCAACTCCTGAACCCACAATCTCAAGTTTCGGAATCTTATGCGCTCTATCGGAGTGAAAAAAGAGAATAAAAAAGTTGAATAATTTCAACAAAGCTGAATTGGTTGCCTTTTTAATAAGAGGTACACATCTCGATCGAACCAGGCTAACTAGTCTCTACAAATCAAAATTTAAAATTGATGCCAGCAACTGCCGTAAGATCTCGACCAACAACCTCAAGGTAAGCATCCCGGGTTCATCAACCCTGCTTCCGACGTCTTCAATCTGGGTGTTATTCCACCATGGAAAGATTAAAACCGAATACAGGAAACACCAAACATTGCCTGGATACAATCTTCGAGCCCAGTAATTCAAATTCCACTAAACCTAGACCTAGAAAGCAGATCCATATTACTTTTAAGTCTAACCCTATACCGAACCCTATAACCTACAAAAAAAAAACCAACGCCTAACAGACAAGCTCCTGATCCAAACTGGAATTTTAAAGTTGGCACATTTCCTTTCTTTACTACATACTGCCAATCGCGTATATACAAAACGTTCTTCAACCCCGTCCAACCCAATTTCCAAACGTGTATCTTTTAATCTTGATCCTCCTCTCAGTCATTTAAAAAACTCAACAACATCACCTCATTCCACACATTCAAAAACGGCATACCCTAACTTTATTCGCTTCCATATTTTAAATCCCTCTCCATCTTCTAAGCTGGACACCTACCCTAATACCACACCACCTTCTTTTTCAGACCCCATACTTCCTCCAACGGCAGAGCTAACTAAGCACCTTATCGATTCAGCGGAAGATGACCGGTTAAGAGATCGCATGTTCGTTTAAATCTTGCATACCTACGTAAAAAGTCAGATTCTGTCTGTATTGACGGTATTACGAAAACCAATGCAATGGTTTCCATTCTGCAAGAAGGCCTTCACACTAATCATAATGATCTGCTTTTACACGTTTTCATGATCTCTCTTCTTTTCCGTCTCACGTATGTTCAGAACTAGTATGCGTTCCTCCAGGAAACACGGTCTAGTTTCAAAAACTACCATCGCTCCTAACCCACCACTCAATTCTTTGCCGAAATCTCCCAAATATCGGTCCCTATATTATCAAAACGTAAGAGGATTACGAACTAAGGTTTCTGCTATAAATCTTAATTCGCTGATTCTGCCCTTCGACATTTTTGCCCTCACAGAAACCAATCTCACTCCTAATATTAAGAATAATGAATTATTTAAGTATATGGCCGTGGTGTACTTCTAGTTATACAATCTTGTCTCGAGTCTAAACCCTTTAAAAACTCGTCCACGGCATTCTTTGAATTCGTTTGCATTAGAATCCTTATTTGAAATCGCAACCTATATATTTGTTGCTGCTATATTCGCCTCTCTTCACCGATTTAAGCTTACCAGCTAGCTGTTCATGCAATCGACTGAATTTTTAATGCTGCTGATCCCAACGACGTTGTTATTTTTTTAGGTGATTTTAATATGCCTAAGTTTCTATGGACTCAAACTGATCAGTCCTGATCAGTCCTACTTTACTGCAACAAATCACACCTCTGATAAAGAAAATCTTTTCATCGACTACCTAACTGACTCTATATCAATTAAGTGGTGTCACCAATAACATTGGCAGACAACTCGACCTAGTATTCACCACTGATACAGATAACTGCGTCGTTTTAGAAAGTAGACATCTTCTTTCTAAGTCGGATAGTTACCACCCTCCCGTTTCTCTTACGTTGACATATGACAATGGTCTAAGTCCCGTTTCCTATGAGTATTCTTACAGTTTCAATTTTTATAGGGCTAACTACGCCAAACTGAACAACCTCCTCAGTAAGGCCTTAAGGTTAACTTTTATATCGAAATTTTCAAATGTCTCTCCCAATTTGCACCTTTTTTTACCCAAGAACAATCCCTCATCGTCACCACCCTGGTATAACAAACTGCTGCGATCTCCTCGTGATAAGAGAAATAAGCTCTGGTATACTTAAGTAGTTGAAATCGCGTTCCGACACCGATTTCTTCTACTACCAGTCTTCCCAAATAAATTTCTCTGTGCATTGCCAAACTCTATATGGAAACTACGAGTATTTAAACCGAATGGACCGCACACTCATTTGCGACTCCAAACGATTCTTTCAGTTCATCAAAAATAAAAATAGATCGGATAACTGTTCATCATCTTTGAGTTTTCTTGATAAATCCTCCGGCGATCCCCAAATTATTGCAAATTTCTTCGCAATTTTTTTAGCCTAGCGTTTGCCATTCATTCCCAAGAGCCAGACCACTTTTGCTACTTAAATAGCTGCCCACAAACATCTTTGGAATCTGAGAATATAAACTTAGAGCAAGATAAAATAATAAACCTCAAATATGATTATTCTGCTGGACCTGATGATCTTCCCCCTATACATATTTTTAAAGAAGTATGAAATGCATCTAGCCCAACCCCTTACTGCTTTTTACAACCCAGGGGTTATTTCCCTCAACCTTGAAGGTCTTTTATCATTTCCCTACGTAAAAAAGGTCACACAGACGATATTTCCAACTATCGACCAATTGCTAAGCTGTCCTATATACCTAAGCTTTTCGAGATCATTATTTATGACATAATGCTTTTCCATTTTAAATCTATTGTTTTCTAAAACCAGTATGGATTTCTCAAAGCTAGATCTATAAGCACCAACCTGACGGTTGGTCCATGTTTTCGACCAAATTAAAGCCTCCTCTGGCTTCCGTCCTTGGTCCCTTATTATTTATTCTGACTATTAATGATGTTGATTTCATCATTAAAAATTCATACTTATAAATTTACAACCCCCTTTACAACCAAGTATTCATCAAATCTTACTTGGTAATAAGGATTGCCCTTTTTTACTTCAATTTATTTCTTTTAACACCAACCCTCGTAATCTTAGATCTGAGCTACTTTTCCGGCTCAATCTCCACAGAACGAATTACGGACACCGGGAGCTAATGTCTATAATGTTTCGTGAAGTTAACGATATTCGACTACCATCTCAGCAAACTCTACCTCAAGAATATTCTTATGCGTCCTAACTTTCTTTAACCGCTCCCACTCTTTAGTTTTAATCTTTAGTTTTAAGTGAAATTGTTACTTTTAAGAATAAGCTTGGGCAGGAAATCAAATCGAATCAAATCATTTTGTCGAATTCTGATTTGCAAAGTTTCCTGCAGCAAGAGGTTACGTCTAATATGATGAATAACTGAATATTAGTTAATTTATGTTGTGTATATTTGGAGCATCAAATAGAAGTAAATCGTAATATAATTTAAGGTGATTCAGGATATCATTAGAACCTTTATTGATAACACTTTTTCGAGCTGCGACTGATGGTAGCAGCGAGGCGGCCTTTAATCAGATGCATATCACTGAACGCACTATTGGAGTCTTAAAAAACTGGTTTCGATGCCTTTTAGGGGCAAGAGAATTGTGCTGCAAACCAGAGAAAGTCACCAACATAATTAATGCATGTTGCAGTCCCCACAACATGTGCGCTTATTTTAATATGGATTAACCTCAAATCCAGGAAAATATTTTAGATCTTTCTAACGGAAATGAATCGGCTGGTCCCAACGAAAATGCAGTTTGGTTGTGGAATAATATTATGCGCTCGGTAATTAGCAATACAACATGTTCCTAATAATAAAAAGAACATGAAAATTAAAATACCCATTGATTTGGCAAATTAATTTTTATTATTAGATTCATATTTAAGCTAATTGTTCTTAATAAGAATTTTTTAGCTTTTATTTCCAATGCTCTATCTCTATACCTCTGGTTATTCATATATTTCTTTTTCTTTCTTACATTTTAAAATTTTTCTGAGAATCCTGTTTGTATATTTTGCTCTTTTAAAATGGCATACAGTGCGGCATTTGTATAGAAATTTGTACAAAAACCCTTAATTCAAATTCATATGTACAGATTTTATTTTTTCTGATTAAATATTATAATTTACATACTTTTCCTTAAATATAAAATATAAAATCAGAAACACAATTGAGTTAAGCTATAATTATTCGGAAACTAAATTACTGTCATCGCTATCTTCAAGTTCTGTTCAGTTAAATCAATTTTATCAAATGAGGAAGTACTTATATTTTGTGAATTATTTGACAAATCTTCAATTTGTAAGTACATACTTATTAAAGGATCGAAATTAGGTAATAAAACGTTCATTAGATCCGTGTTTGTCTGATTCCTCCTCATCTTATGCGCGCGCCTTAATCGATTTTTTCGTATTTCCCGATGTCGAGCCTCTTCTGACAGAAAACCTATAGGTAAGTCGAAAGAATCGATGACACCACAACCATGAATCAAGATCTTATGAACGCTACTTGGTTAGTAATACCAATTATACAAACTTATATATAAATCCTTTGTTTCTTTTAGTAAAATTTTAAGCTCCTGATCATTTATTTTTACACCTGACGATAAAATTCTTAAAATCGTGTGATGGTTTTTTTATTAAATTTGCATCTATTCCTGTGATTTCTGAACTAATTTCTGATTCATTAAATAACCTTCTCGCAGTATGTCCATCCATTTGTAGATCCATAGTCCAGTTTTGGCGTATCCACTAAGAGCCCCACACACATTTCAAAAAGGTATTGCACTTTTTTTTATTTTGCGCGAATATAGTCTTATTTTCATGCATGCATGCTGTATCCTGCACTTGCAAATTAGCTTTAAATCTGAGACGAGATCGATGTCAATGATTTTTCAAATGCTTTGTAGGGAAATGTCTAATTGCTCCTGTAGGTTAACCTCTGCAGATATTTGACTTACAGATATATTTGGTTAAAACCTTTTTCTAGCTTGCCTCAAAGTCTTGACGGATGGACAATAGTTCTTAGATTGCTTATTCATAACACAGCAGAGAATATTATACTTTCTTTCAGAAAGTTCAATGTCAAAATATAAAGCAAGAACTTGATAAGGACCTTAAGTCGGCTGATGTTGACTTGTTGATGAAATATCGCATACAAAACTAAGCTCTTCAACGGAGCGTGAACTTATCAGATCTTGAACTATGGGTTTTTTGTCTTTCTAGATGCTTCCTCAAACCTTACTAAAGGTGTCCTGTACCGAGTTTCTTCCTGCGGCTCTCCAGTGGATCTTGATGGTGTTGGTTGCAGATCGATTTCTGTTTCATTTGTTATCAATAGTTCTCTTTGTAACCACTTTGAATATCGCTAAAATAAATATTTGCTGTTTTTGGAACAATTTTTCCATTTTCTACTCATCGCTAAAAAATAAGCTTCATCTGCGTGTCAAATTTTGACACTTGAACTATCAGAACAGTCATTTAAATTTAAAAGAGATTTCAGTTTATGGATAACTTTATACAGTTTCTCTGAATTTGGATTTGAAATGCAATCGTCGATCGTCGACCAAATCACAATTTCGAATCGTTGGATATTGTACTGGAAAAAAATTCACTGTTATTAGGGTAGGAATTTGTAGCAATAAATAACACAAGAACAAAGTCTGATATATGACTTATGCAGAGCAATTAAATGCACGGAATATTTTGCGCCGAATTTTTTTAAAGCTTATTGAAATATTATTTTTATTTTTTAACAATCCATCAATTATCACGCTATATATTTTAATATATCTAAAAAAAATGTGGTGCTAATACTAGAATAACAAACCTTCTTCCAAATTCGACATGATTTTATTTCCAAATTTTACACGCGCTAGAACAAAACAACACTTCTTCACAGCAAGCAAAATTAAAACTAATAAAATTGCATAGTGATCGTTCTACTCAATGCAGTACCGTTATGTTTTAAGAGAAAGCATTTTAGTTTCTGTTTGATTGAGTCAATTTTCTACAATAATACACCGTTTATTGAGTTAAAAGCGAACATATTTCTTTTTTATTTTTGTCCAGTGCGGGAGCTGTGTGGCACTTTGAATTTTTATTTTTTCAGTTAAAAGCGACATCTTCTCAACCATTTTGCTTTTTTTCTGATTTGTTTTCTTGACAATTGATCGAGTTCGTAGTGAATAATCG
This sequence comes from Volucella zonaria, assembly GCA_963966105.1. NCBI lineage: Eukaryota > Metazoa > Arthropoda > Insecta > Diptera > Syrphidae > Volucella > Volucella zonaria. Next base: position 97,616,810 of record OZ014530.1, on the reverse strand, counting down.
TCTTCCTTTCCTTTATTGTTTGGTTTTTTTAAGTTGTTGGAGTTTGAAGTGAATTATCATCTTCATTTTCTTTATTGTCCCTGCTTTCCTCTGAGCTGGGGACCTTTTCAGAGATGGCAGTTTTAACACACTGACCCAAGGGGGTTTACAACAGATGCAGAAGTTTGGCGATACTTTCCTCCATACTGCTCAAATAAGCGAATTTACTCGGTCCCACTCCGGTTGCTTTCAATTCGGAGTCATTTCTTTTCAGCTTCTGCATAACTAAACACTTTTGGTCATTCCAAATCTTAGAAATACAAAACTTAAATAAATTTCGGCGTAACGGAAATAAAAAATAACTTACTTTAAGCCAGCCAGCTCCATTTCTGATAGGTGGTCCCAAACTATTCAGTTTTTCTTCCAAGTTTTTCCAGAAAAGTTTTGTATCTATTCTTGAAACTCATTTTTTGCCGTGGCTTCGTGCAATCTCAACGTTTTCTTCCATTGCCAATACTAAGGACTGCATTTGAATTTGATTTGTAATTTTGCTTTTCACAAGAAAAAACAAAAAAAATATTAAACTACTAGCTGACCCGTGCTCACCTTGCTTCACCAGCCTGATACTTTTAAGACAAAAAGAATTTTCATCGCACTAAGACCTCTCCATAGTCCATAGATAGCCACATTGATAGGATTTACTGAAAATGTTACAATGTGATATCTGTGTTCGTGATTTGGTACGCGCAGACCACTGATATAAGCACCGATACCATTTTTGATAAATATATTCTTACCCCTGGACCTTACTGAAAGCAATATAAAGCAAAAACAAATACAATAAAAACAACAACAATTTAAAGTCTAGTCTTATTTAGTGAGTTAAGATTAACACAAAGCTTCTCTATACACAGTGTTGGCAGTAGAAAGACCAGGGAAGTACAGATAAAGATTGCTGGAGCTGCTAACACGGGATAAAGCCACATAGAGCTGGCCATGCGAAAAGCAGCTGACACTGAGGTCCACGCCCGCAACGTGCAGCGTCTGACCCTGCGCTTTGTTAATAGTCATAGCAAAGCATAAGCTAACTGGAAACTGTACACGCTTAAAACAGAATGGGAAATTATTTGGAGCCGTTCGTAGATCTCCTTAGAGAATAGACGTGTTTCGGCTTTTTCCAAAGTAAAAAAATAGTGGTTCAGTTATTCTCATAAAAAAAATAGTTTCAACTCCATTATTTGACCCGGTAGCCAAGCGGTTAGCGGCGTCGGTCATCAAACCCGTAGGACACACGGGTTCGACCCCGGCCCGAAATTTAAATTGGTATTTTTTTATTGTGTTTTTTTTTTTTTTTCTTTGTGTAATCACAAAAACATAACCAACAATTGAAAGAAATCACGTGATGGATGATGCAGAGCGTTCCGCTCGTCCCATAACGGGAGCTGCAAAAGGCAACAATAGTGTCGCCGGTACCGTGGCGAAAACCATCCAAAGAAGGAGGAGGATAAAAACTACTCCTAATTTAACAAAAAGTAAAATAAGTGCTGTTGTAACAGCTGAATCAGCGAAAACAGCACAACAAAATAAAAAACAAGCAGATGCATTAATGTACATCGCTGATGAAGTCCAGTATGAGGGGGGCAACAACAACTTTGCCTCCCTAGCGGCATCTGAGTCTGAAGATGAGGATGAACTGATTGAAGAGATTAATAGCAGCATACAAAAGCTGACAGAAAAAGTGCTTGCTATTAAACAAAACCAAACTGCACGCAGGCAGAGGGAGCAATTGAAAGCAGAGAGCTTCCAACAACAAGAGCAGAAACAACAACTGCAGCAACAACAAAACCAGCAGCAGCAGAAACAACAACTGCAGCAAACAAGACAGCAGCAGCAGAAACAACAGCTGAAACCACTGAAAAAACATCAGCAGCAGCAACAACAACAGCAGCAGCAACAACAATACCAGCAGCAGCAACAACAACAGCAGCAGCAGCAGAAGAAGAAGGAGAAGGTACCTCCTATTAACACCTATAAACTAGAGGTAAGTGCTACCAAGGACCTGTGTAGGTTGGTCATTGGTAATAACTTTAATATTAAAAGATTGGGAAACGATCGCCATGCCATCCACTGTAATACAGTGGAGGGCTACGCGAAAGTTAAAGAGCTCCTAAAAGAAACGACGACGGAGTACTACTCATTCACACCGAAGTGTGAAAAGCGGCAATCGATGCTGCTGAAGGGGTTGGAACCGTCTTCTGATCCTGAGGAGATCCTGGCACTGCTCAAAGAGAAGAAGTGCGAAGGACTCAAGTTTGTGGGGGTAAAGCCATTTACCACAGCTAGAGCCAGGCGGGAGAAACGGAGTCTGCCGTTCTTCCTGGTGCAGCTCAGTCCCGAAAGCCGTCTGGATAGTCTAAGGAGTACAAATGTCCTAGACTACCAGGTGGTTCACTGGGAAAAATTAAAAAGGAGCGAAGGCGTTATACAATGCTTTCGCTGCCAGAGGTTCGGACACGCCGCGTCGAACTGCCAAATGCAGCCTCGATGCGTGAAGTGCGCAAAGAACCACAGTTCCGAGGAGTGTGCTCTAGGTAGGGACGGAGCATCCGATAGGACGCAGCTCTCGTGCGTGTGATGTGGGAACGTGGGACACACCGCAAACTATCGGGGTTGTCCTAAGTTCGCTGACATCAAAAAAGCAAAACTGGCTCGGCAGCAGAAGGTGGACGTCAAACGTTCACCTGTCAGGTTTCAAACACCAGCCGTTACGTCCCAAATTTCCTACGCCCAAATGGCGGCAGGTAGGGGGGCTACGGTACAGCAAGCGACTGTTGCTTCTCCGGCGCCAACGCCGAGAACAACGTAAGCTGCACCTAAAATGCTGGCCATCTTGCTCGCAATCCAAGGGCAGATGGCTCAGCTGCAAAAGCAGGTGCAAGAACAGGCCAAGCGGGTGGACCAGATCTACGCGCTGCTGCCTGGCCTAACGCAACACATGTCGTAATGGGTACGCACATGGTGGAGCAAACTTTGAAGGTCCTTGCGGTGAATGTTAATTCACTGATTAGGATCGAACGAAGAGCCGCGGTGTTTAAATTGCTACAAGACCAAACTCCTGACCTGCTTTTCGCCAGCGAAACCAAGCTAACCGATAAGCACAAACTGGAGTACAACAATTATATTGTTAGAAGAAGAAACCGGCCCCGATCCAAACGTGGAGGCGGTGTCGCGATCTTCATTAAACAAGGTATAAAATTTCACAGAGTGTATAAGGGAGTGTTGCGTAGGTTCCGGGTGTTGGAGGCAGTCGTCATTTACATCCCGCTCCGCAGTGGAAAGCGGCTATACTTGGCCTCTGTTTATGCACCTGAGACTTCACAATCCACTTTATTTATTACAGAGCTCGACACGCTTTTTCGACTTCTGAGGCTGAAATCGGGGGAGAATTATTGTATTTTATAATCGGCGGGGATTTCAACGCTAAATACAGAGATTGAGGAAATAATTTGCCAAATACTAGAGGGAACCTACTACTCGATTGGTGGGGTCAGCACGATGTCATGTACAGACTCGGTCTTAAAGCGACGGATAACCCGTCGTTTCCCAGAGGCGGGTCTTATTTGGATCTACTGCTGTACGACGAACGTTTACGACTGACTGGTACGAATTTACAAACGCTAAACTGTCTGCGCACATTCGTGTATGACAGCGACCATTGCGGTTTTAGCACCAAAATTACAGTTCCTAACGAAATTGCGGAATTGAAGGAGTTTGTCCAAAGATATTGTTACAACTACAGTAAGACTCGATGGACACGCTTCTCCGCCACCTTGACAAGAGCACTCTCCTCGAACACGCTCCACCCACCGTCCAATAGGAATTTGTCAAACGAGGAGATCAACAATTACCTAAAACAAATGGACGAGACAATTAAACAAACTATGGACACTACAATACCGCGATATCGACATACGACTAACGAAGACCTGTTCCGCAATCCTACTATTGACGCTCTACACCGACAGAAAAGTAGACTTCTGACAAGACTCAAAAACTTGTACAGACAGTTAACTGACAGACAAGACCCGGAGATTAGGACACTGAAGTCGTCGATTAAAAACCTTCAAATGTTAATAAAAGAGAATTACAGAATTTCTGTAAGTTCGTATTGGAACAACAGGGTTCGGGCTGTAAACACCAGCAACCCGAATATGTTCCCGCAAATAAATAAACTATTTCGGAGGAAAAATCAAAACGACCTTCAGTGTCTTAAAATAGCGCGGACAACAGACAACGAACGGTTACTGACAATAGCAGGTATTGATCCAAATGAGGCCGCTGATGATGACGACTTCTTTGTGATCGAGGATCCACAGGAGAGGGTTGAGACCATAGGAGCGACTTTCCAGGAAATATACAAGGCCAATGATACCATTGGCCCTAATTATGACCTGGACAATCGCGTCTTGGTGCACGACCTCTACATTCGAAATGAAGTAGAGAACTGGCGATCCGAGGGCTCTGGTTTTACCCGGTTCAGCGACGAAAATATGGCAAATAATGTCATTACCAGAGAGGGTGATCTACCCCCGTTCATTTCGAAGGAAGAGCTCCATGAGATCTTCGACACAATCAGGGCTAAGAAATCAGTGGGGACCGATGGTATTCCGAACATCGTGCTTCGACATCTTCCTCTAGAAGCGGTGGGCATTTACACCACCCTGTTTAATAATGCAATGAATAATGCACATTATCCAGCGCATTGGAAAACGGCGGTGGTGCAACCTATCCCCAAAAAGGGAAAGGATATATCCAATCCGGCGAATCTTCGGTCGATAAGTCTCCTTCCGAATATCAGTAAGGTGTTTGAAAAAGTAACCAATAGAGCTCTGTCTAGGTGGGTTGAGGACAAACATATAGTTCCGGATAATTAATTCGGTTTTAAGGCGGGACATGATATCTCACATGCCGCGTCTAAACTGGTGTCCGATATCCAATGGAATAAAGGCAAAAACCAATGCACTGGTGCCTGCCTTGTTGACTTGGAGAAGGCCTTCGACACCGTATGGTTAGAGGGTCTTTTCTATAAGCTAACTAGGCTGGGGATCAGTAAATCACTCTTGTACATTCTTTATAATATGCTAACCAACAGACAGTTCATCGTGAAAAATGGCGATGTGACTTCTGTTGGAATATTTCAAATGAAAAATGGTCTTCAGCAAGGCGCGGTCAATTCGCCGATCCTATTCAACATTTATACAAGCGACTTGATAGGTTCACTTCCCCATACTATTGCGTACGCAGACGATTTGATAGCGTACAGAGCAGGTCCAAAAATCGAGGTCATTAATACTCTCTTGCAGCGTGACTTCGATAAGATAAGACGATTTTGCGATGACTGGAAGTTGAAAATCAACTTTCAGAAGTCGGAAACCATTCTCTTTAGGACGCCGTTGTCTAGAGCCTCTAGGGATACCAGAAAAAATTGGCGAAAGTTCTCGATCATTGGACAACACGGACAGCCTCTTGCCTGTCGAAATGTAGTCAGATACCTTGGGATCTGGCTAGATCAGTTTCTGTATTTTGACAAAAATGTAGATGCTGCTCTGGCCAGAGCTAAAGGCGCTTTTGCTCTTACAAAGAGACTGTTTTATAGCAGCCAACTCGATGCGAGGGTAAAGGTAATCTGCTACATGGCCCTTATCAGGCCCATGCTGGTATTCGGGTGCCCCGTGTGGTTCAATGTACGAGCAAGCTTAATGGAAAAGATTCGGGTGTTTGAGAGGGCTTGCCTTAGGGCTTGCCTTCGCTTGTACAGAACACCAGAGTCAGAGTACAAAATTTTTTATCCTAATGAGGTTCTTTACAACAGGGCGAACCTAATACGAGTGGACAACTTCGTAATTAAGCTGACTCGAAGGCACATTGCAAGAGCAATGGCCTCGACAAATAACCTGATATCTGGGGCTTACTACCCCAATTACCTTTACCACGAGTGTGTGCGCTCTGATGGCTTCGTTCCACCGGAAGCATTCCTCTACCTAGATCAGATAGGGTTGATCCAGGATAGATCGGCGGTCCCGTTAATCTTCCATGTCGCTCGGAAAGCTGGGGACAGGCGACTCAACTACGGCAGAGACGTCGCACACGGCAGTGTGGATCTTCTCAGGTTCAGTAGGGCGGTGGGGAATCGCGATAAGAGGGATGTCGTTCGGCAGCACCAGCATTTCCGGTGGTTGAATGATGGAGAAGATGTTTCGTCGTCGTTTCCGTCAATTACGGACCAGCCTCACTAATGAGGCAGAGCTGACCAATTTATTTGCTCTGTAAATAGCGGTGGCCAGCTTGCATAGGTTTAGGTTAGCATTTAAGAAACGCATATATATATTGGTATATACATAGATATATACTAGTATATGTATGTCATTGTGTAAAATGTCTATATGTATGTATGTGTGTATTGTATAGGTAGGTTAGTTAGACTAAGGTTTATTTTAAGTTAGATATTAAGTTTTTATAAAAAATAAAAAATTATGTCCATATGCTAAATTTTTTGTTAAATTCTTTTCTTAGCCTTAAGCATAGAAAATAAGTATATATAAGTATAAAATGTAAACAAAGTCGAAAGACATATATATAAGAATTTAGAGTAGCTTAGAGTGCCTGTGTGGGGCCAGTAAGTTAGTATAAGTTTGTTAAGTAATTTTAAGCTAGCATTTAAGCATTTTTTGTTAGTATGTAAGAGTTAATGATTTAGAAAATAAAAAAATGCATTTAAAACTAAAACTAACACCAATCATTGCTGCAATACTAAATCCGAGTTTAGATGAAGCCAGAATACTTAAACCGCTTAAAGTAGCTATTGTAAAACCAATTTACAAAGGCGGGACGAAAAATATTGTAGGCAATTATAGGCATATATCGAACAAAAATAAAAACCACATTGTTCTACTGCTGGTCATGAATTTCAGCAAGGCATTCGGCACACTGAATCACGATCAGCTATTACGAGCACCCAGCAAAATTGCAATCCGGGGAAATTTTGAAAATTGGCTTAGAAATTACCTTAGTGATAGGTCTTCTCCTGTGAAAATTAAGAACCATTATACACCGTTTGAGGTGCCGCAAGGATCGAAACTTGACCCAATTTTATTCATATTGTTTACAAATGGATTATAGTACTTCGTGTCCGTACAAAAATCCATCTTTTGGCTTTTGCTGACAATACGGCGATAGTTGTCATAGATGTCCTGCCACCGCAATCCATTCACTTCAAGAGGAATTTGACAAAGCAGTTAGGTGGTGCCAAGACAATGGTTTTGGGCGAAGCCTTGATAATTGGACGGGGGCCGTGTGTCGAACAATAGAAGATCCCGATAGGGGAAACGAAGGACTATCCGTCGCTTTTAGATCGAGTCGGTACGTAACAATATAACATTGTGTCGCCCGCACCAAATGGGTAGTAGGTTGCCTCTAGTGTTTGGTACAATATGGTATTTCCCCAATCCCTGTGTTTAGCATTATAATCTCCGCCGATTAGAAAAAAAATTCTCCTCCGATTCAAGCTTTAGGAATCGAAAAAGTGTCTGGAGTTCTGAGAAAAATAAAGTGGATTGAGTAGCATGAGGCGCATAGATAGTTACCATGTACAACAACACGATATATGCTTCCAGCACCTGAAACCTATGCACTACAACGGAGTTGGGTCGGTTTTATGTCTTCCGCTCCTTATTTTATATCTTTTCGTAAGCTTAGTTTCGCTAACAAAAAGCACTGCAGGAGCTTGGTCTTTGAGCGGCTTAAAAAGTGTGCCTCTTCTCTCGATCCTTATCTGTGAATTTGTGTTCAACGCAAGGATCTTTAGGTCCGTTATGTTCGTACCCATTACGACTGGAGGTTCTTTAGGCGCGGCAGCAGCCCGTAGATTTCATCCACACGCATAGTCTGTTCCGTTATTTGACGTTCAAGCTAAGCAGTCTGCCCCTGGATAAAGAGCAAGATTTGGACGTAGGTAACTTGATTAATGACGGCTATTGTTTGAATGTGTACAGGTGGACGTTTAACCTCCACCTTTTGCTGCCGGGCCAGATTTACTTTCTTCTGGTATTGAAACTTATGGCAACCCCGATAGTTTGCGGTGTGCTCCGAGTTGCATAAAGCGCAGGAGAGTTGGCTCTTTTCAATCGCCACATCCCTACCCAGAGCTTATTTCTCTGTTTTGTGGTGCATCCCACTCTTCACGCATCGAGGCTGCATTACACAGTTCAACGCGGCGTAATCGGATCTCTGCAAGCAAACGTACCTTTCACTGAGGACGATTCTTCGCGGAAAATCCGGATCTTCTTTCATTTTTAATAGAGTCCAATCAGCAAAAGTTTTGCAAGCTCGTTATTCGGCTTTAGCTCTTCGGCCAATACTACCTTATACGGACGTATTCCCAAGTGGACATTCCATAGATGCCTAGCTATTTAGAACAGCAAGTGATCGATTGACCTACAGACTAACGTACATCCGCAATATACTCTTCATTTCTGGCGTATTCCCGTCTCACTGGCGCTGCAGCATTGTAGAGTTAATAAGTCGATTTGAATTTTTTTCGTCAAACGTTCAATTGTTCGCTTACTGGGATAATTATAGCAGTCGATAATTTAAGATAATGCATGTAAAAAGTTACTTTTCCATGATGAAAGATGAAATGATAGACTTTCTCAAATATAAATATAACATCTGTCAAAACATGGTATGCGTGAGTTCAGTGAATCCCTTTGGGGACAAATGGGGTGCATTTAATGAGAAACTCTATATCAATAAAACTAGTAACCTCTTGGGTAGGGGTATTCCTTGGTGGGTTGTTAGTTTTGCAGTGCGAAATAAATATATAATATAAAAGTTTCAGTTATACCTTTAAGTTGTAAAATCAATTTAAAATTTGGAATGTTATTGAAAACATTTATTATATTTATTTCATTTTTAATCAAATAAATTTTCTTTTTTTTTATATCAAAAGAACATAGCTATGGAAAAAACACTGTCCGTGGACTGAAAATTTTAACCTCTCAAAGAATAGATTTAACTATTAGATAAATAGGGAAGCAGATTCATTAAAATAAGAATACTTTCCAAAATTTCTTAAAAGATCCTGATAACTATGAGAAATAAAGGAGATCTGCTCGTCCACCAAAAGCTGACGCTCGAATTGAAATTCAAATTAGGCTCTTAGCCGTTAACCAGTAAATTAGGCTCCAGTTTTTTTCCAGTAACAACAAGAAGACTTTTAAAGAGGAATAAGTATCAAAAGCGCTTGCCTACCCCTAAGCTACTCCACACACACGTTTTGGATAGTGGAATGAGAATTCGTCATCTTTAGTTATGAAAAAAAAATTTAGTCTTGATGGTCTTGATAATGGCCAGATGTATGGGAGCGATATACGCCGAAATTGCGAAGCTTGGCAGTCGAGAAACGTCCAAGGAGGTTCTTTAATGATGTGGAGAGGTTTAGGGTATGTACAAAAGACTCCAATTGCCTTCTTGCTCATAAAATGAATTCGGAGAAATATAGTATGTACTGTGCAGTGTTCTTATAGATTTTTATGAAAATATATGGGGCAAAGACTGAACTTTTCAAGACGAAAAATAACACTATTGAGTATAATATACAACAACTTTTTAATATTGCGTAACATCCCTACTCTTGGGATTGGGCCCGCAGCAAGCCGTGACTTAAACCCCATAGAGAAACCTTGGGGCATGTTGTAAAAGGGGGTTTACTCAGGCTAGGTGAATGCTAGTTTGAATCGCTTTTGCTGCCAAAAACCAATATTCAGGAAGAATTTTAATGCCTCGTAGCTGTATTTTTTTTTATGTAAAAGATACTGCGAATTATATGCGAATGAGAATATGCACTCAGACACGAAACCAGCCCATTATACTCCATGCGTTCCCGACTGCTAACTGCAGGCGTTAGCAGTCCAGTTAGCAGTCTCTGCTTGATTTCGGTGATCTAGTGGGAGCCGATGCATTTTTTCTTTCATTTTAAATACATTATTATTTCAATTAATGCATAAACTCTTACATGCACGACAAAAATATGCTTAAAAATTATCTTATTTGTTTAAAAAATATCTTAGTCTAACTTACTGGCCCCATGCGGTTAGAGTGAGCTAATACTATGTCCTTTGATTTTTCTTACAGTAAATAGTGATTTATATTTTTACATCTATTAAAATTAAAACTAAGAACAATTTTTATCTTTTATGTAAAACTTGCTAAATGGGCTTTCTTTAAAAAAGTAAAACAATATTTTTGTATGGATTATTTGTGTCGAATATCCTGGATTCGGCCAAAGCAACATCTATATGTTTGTTCAAATACAGATATTGATCTAGCCAGATCCCAAGGTATCTGAGTACATTTGGACAAGCAGGTAGCTGCCCATGCTGTCCTACGATCGAAAACTTTTGCCAATTTTTGCTGGTCTCCCTACAGGCCGCAGACAAAGGAGTCCGAAACAGAATGGTTTTCTACTTCTAAAAGCTGATCTTCAATTTCCACTCGCCACAAGATCGTTTAATTTTATAGAAGTCGCGCTGCAAAAGTATATTAATGTCTTCAATCTTTGGACTTGGCTACGTAAGCTATGGCATTGTGCAGTGAACCTATCAGATCACTTGTGTAAATGTTGGTTAAGATCAGAGAATTTACCGGACCTTTATGCAGATCGTTTTTAAAGTGAAATGTTCCAGCTGGAATCAAATCGCCATTCTTCACGATGAACTGTATATCTGTAAGCATATTAAAAAGAATATACAGCAGTGGTTTACTAATGCTCAGCCCGTTCATCTTGTAAAGGGTTGTCCCTTTGGTAGTTTCTTTTTGAATCACATGTTATTATATGACAGCGACAGCGATAGCTCTTTGCCGCTCTAAATATTGACTACTTTTTTGTGGGGCGCCCTTAAAACTCGATGTAATACTGGCAATTCAAAAACGATTCAATCCCTTCGTCCGAGCAATTCCTGAAATAGAGCGAGAAACATACAACAAGGTCTTGGAAAATTGGGTTGACAATATGCGCTACTGCGAAACCAGCCGAGGCAGCCACATGAATGGAATCGTATTCCATAACAGTAAGCAATCTTTGCTCTTCAAATAAATCAAAAACATACCGAACATTTATTTAACTTTTAAAAATAAACTTGCATTTTAACCACCATGTAGAAGAATCGCTTTAACCAAAGGATATCGATGGCCTTCTCCAAATCGATCAGGTAGGCCCCAGTGCACTGGTTCTTGATTTTGTTCCATTGGATATCGGAAACCAGTTTAGTTGCGGCATGAATTATATTATTATGCCCCACCTTGAAACCGAATTGATTATCCGGGACTATATTTTTATCATCATCCTCTATTGATACCTTTTCGAACACCTTACTGGTATTTCGAGATTCGCTGGATTGGTAGCGTCTTTATCCCTTATGGCCATGGGTTGTACCACAGTAGTTTTCCAATGCGCTGGATATAATGCATTATTCATCATTATTAAATAAGGTGGTGTACGAATAAATGTCTATCGCTTCTAGTAGGAGATGTCGAAGCACAAAGTTGGGTATTCAATCGGTTGCCACTGGTTTCTTACATCTGATCATGTCAAAGATCGTTTAGAGCTTATATATTTGCGATGACATCACCTGACATATTTCCGTGACTGAACTGGGTTAAACCCGAGCTTTAAATTCGCCAGTTCACTATTTCATTCCGAAGGTAGAAATTTTGCAAAAGGACTCGATTTTCCAGGTCATGGTTCGGCCCAATGATGTCATTGGCGTTGTAAAATTCCTGGAAAGTCGCTCATATAGCCTCTACCTTCTCCTGTGGATGCCTGATCAAAAAGAAATATGTGTTCATTGTCCGTTGGTCGGCCGATTTTAAAACACGAAAGGTCGTTTTGATCTTTCCTCCGGTATATTTTATTTATTTGCGGGAACATATTCGGGTTGCTGGTGTTTACAGCCGGATTTTTATTGTTCCTATACTCAGTAATTCTCTCTTATTGACATTTGAAGGTTCTTGATCGATGACTGTCGTGATCTACGGGTACCTCAGTAAACTGTCTGTACAAAATTTTAAGTCTGAACAGGAGTCTGCATTTATGTCGATGCAGTGCATCAATAGATCCAATGTATCGTTTCCTCCATATTTCCTTTAATTGTCCCGTCCAATAGGTTTAGATACCTGCTAATCTCCCCGGTAAACAGATTTCTATTGGAAGGTGGGTAAAGCGAATTCGATAATAGTGCGTGGGAAACGATACATTCAGCGTGACGAGGCCAAACTGAATATCAAAATATTATTTTCAAAACATTTCACTGAAATCATTACAGAATAATTGACTTTTAAGTTCCTGTCTGTTATACTTATATCATTCAGAGTTTTGCAGAATATATATATTTTTTTTATAAATGCACAGCATTAATTTTTTTTGTTGTTTTTCATTATTTGAGGCGCCGAATTCAAATAAAATAAAGTCCTTCTAATAAAAAAAATATATATTTCAATCAAAACTTCTTTCTTGTCCCATATAATTATTTCGCGTACTGTACCGCTTTTAATCCTGCTTCCCATAAACCTCAAAATGTGATGCAAGCGGGGAATAAAGTGTCAATTAATTGAAGCGCGAGGAATTGACTGGGATTATAAACGAGAAAAGTTGTTTAAATAATGTAAATTGATGTATTTGGGACAGCTGAACCACGAAAGTTTGTGCCGTTATGCGAATACATGTGTAATGGTTCGCCTCTGCTCATACGGAGTTGGTTGGAACAGGCATCGAAATTTAGGGATTAAACGGGGCACATAAGCAAAACTAAAATCCAACCGATGTGATGTCACGATAAAATTCAAGATGACATCAAATTAAACGGGTGGTGAGGATTCCTTAATAAGTAGCTTTGTTAAAGCCGGTTTTTCTACGAATGCTTGTATTCCAGATGCTTGTGAAAGCTGCATTATTGGCCAGTTGTCATCACTTCTTCTCAACGGAATTAAACCTGACTTAGCGTGATGACATCGATTTCGAGATATGGTTATGGAATTTCAGCAACTCGATTTCCAACGAAGATTTTATAACGACGTATATATGACGATAGCGGTGCTGTGAAATTAAGCCAACCGAAAATAAATAAGTAGAAGCATTGATTATGAAATGAAGCTGAAGAAAATGTTTTCAGAAATTATAGCTCGCATTTTAGGAATACGGCAAAAGAATTCCTAATACCATTTTTACAATTCCGAATGTTGGATTGAGAGAGCATGTAATAAGTATTTAAAATAACGATTTACATATTTCAAAAAGCGTTAACTGTGCAATGATATCTTGCGAAAGAAATAATTCATACGAGCTTTGAACTGTTTTGACTAAATTTTTTTCATATTTTAAGTGGAGTTAAAAAAATTTGAAGACGTCTTTCAATATCCTACATTCATAGGAATTGTACGAAGGATTGCCCTTCCATATCACAGCCCTATTTAACCTAAGGCTTATAAAACTTCATATACGTTAATTATTTATTTTCAATCCATTTCTGTGTTCAATCTCGTATACAGGTGTAATTTTAGAATGTGGCAAACGGAAAGGTTTCAGGACTGGCTTATTAGTATCTTGAGCTCAAGCAATATAACTTATATACTGGTTGTGCCTTATTTGGCCAATTTTACTTTTATCCGTCAGTTTGACAGTTGTGGAGACCAAAACAAAATACAATTTCTCCACATACTCACAATTGAAAGAGTAGATATTACAATAAAATGTTTTAATGACTTAAACAAATTGTGTGGTTAGATGCTCCAAACCTGATTGATGACAAACTATTTCGGATCCCTTCCCTAGAATTTGAGAATTTTGCTTACTAACAAACCCACTGACACAGAAGTAAGCCTCATCTCTGAACAAAAATTTTATGTAAAAAGTGGATCGAATTCCAATTGTTCAAGTGCCCAATCAGTGAAGTCACGACACCAACTATAATCGGCTGGCTTCAGTTATTGCAGCAATTGAATCTTGTAAATGAATAGACCAAGATCCTTGCGTAAAATTCTCCACAATGTCAATGGATACAGCCCAGGTTCCTGCGCATGATGATGAATTGATGAACTAGGATCTTCCTCACACTTGCTGTTCGAGATTAAGATTTGATTAACTAATTATAATATAATACAATATATGATAATGTAAAATATAATATATGTGAAAGGGGTAAATGTAAAACATTAGTAATCCACTGCATTACCAATAATAATGATATGCAGAAAATTCGAGTCCTTCGAGTCCTTACGATTGGTAGTAAATCAATCAACGTGTGTGAAAGAGTTTTAAGATAAAGTAAAACAGTAGACATTAACTTAGAGAAATTATAGACAAAAAGTGAAGAACAATTCTACAAGTGAGTTTTTTTTTAAGGTGCAAATCGGTTTCCCGCGTCGTGCAAATTCTTCCTTTTTCTCAAATTGTGTTTTAAAAAACATAAGGCCAATAAAAGATTGCAGAAAATCGCAGCTATAACCTTCATCTCCGTTGTTCGACCATTTGGCTGTTCCAGTGAACAATTCTGCTCACTGTTGGACTACTTTACAACAGTACATCCACCGTTGAGGCCGTTTCCAAAGCAAAGGCTCCGTTGGGATATCCGCTACAACTGTGCGACACACATCTAAATACATTGATAAATTGATTTCAAATCAATTTTCTGCAGATCTCCGGCAATTTAAATAATCTAAAAGATACGTAAGTTGAAATACACCCCCATTTAAATTTTTTTTCTCTTACGAGTATTTTTTTTACTTGATTTCAACAATGAGCACCGTTCTGAAGCTCCAAAAGAATTTGCTAAAGCAAATTACAAAGGATTGGGAAAATTTTGGAAAGAGATCCCCGAAGGAGAGGGCAAAAAATTACATCTCCAATAGGATTGCCGTGCTGGAGGAAAATTTCAGGATTAGTACCCAACATAACACCGATGGAATATCCTCAATTGAAGCTGGAAAGGAGGATGAATTAGAGGAAATCTTCGACAGGATTAAAGACAATTACCTGGACTACAAAAGAGAGCTATTAGATAGCAAATACCTCTAGCGATAAGAGCATCATTCGATTGCCGAAAATAAATTTACCGGTCTTTTTGAGAGAATATGAATCTTGGAGATCATTTCATGATTTTTTTGTATCTTTAATACAAGGTTGAGAAATTACATTATTTGAAATCTAGTTTGGGCGGTGAAGCCGAGCGTCTCCTTCAACATTAAGTCATTGACAACGGGAATTATAAACCAGCTTGGGTCATTCTAACATCTCGCTATGACCATAAACGTATCCTGGTTAATGCACAGCTGAGAATCTTTTTTGCACAAGAGAACATTAGAACATTAGATACATCAGTGGAATGTCGACACGCTTTGAAAAATCTCGATGTACCGGTGGAATACTGGGATGTAATCCTTACGTTTTGTTTAGAGAAAACACTTCCCACAATAACACAACAACTTTAGGAAGAAAAGCTAGGGACAGATAAGGAATTACCAAGGTTTGAAGGTTTCACTGAATTTTTAGAAGCGAG
The DNA here is from genome assembly GCA_963966105.1 of Volucella zonaria. Classification (NCBI taxonomy): domain Eukaryota; kingdom Metazoa; phylum Arthropoda; class Insecta; order Diptera; family Syrphidae; genus Volucella; species Volucella zonaria. The sequence goes on along the minus strand of OZ014530.1, from coordinate 97,601,223 downwards.
GTTTAGGACATTGGAGGCAATTGGTCAACGGGAAGATATAGGCGTCAGTAAGATCTCTAGGGCACCATTAACAAAAACAAAATCGTTTTACTTGAAGCAGAATCAAAAAAGTCAGTTCAGCTGTAAAGTGTGCAATAAAGGGCCTCATTCACTGCGGACCTGCAACCGGTTACTTTATTTACCTTTATTACCTTTATTACTGATCGGGCAGTCAAGAGATTAGGTAAGAAGGGAAAACGGACTTTCGTAGAGGTATCCGGGTTGGGGAAGGTCAGCAGCGGAGCTTGTCACAGCTATGTACGTTGACCTTAGATTGCGGTCTCTGCACTCGGTCTATGAAACCAGCACCCGAGCCTTAATATTCGAATCGCTGACTGGCCTTCTTCCGGCCCACGAGCTAACACCAAATCAGTGGAAGCACATACACGGATTAACTCTAGCTGACCCAACCTACTATAAACCCACCGAAGTCGATCTGCTATTGGGAAACGACATCTACTCCGAGATAGTACTTCCAGAAATCATCCGTGGCGAGGAAGCAAAGACATCCATTGCGCAGAACACGTCACTTGGGTGGATTTTGATGGGTAAAGTACATAAACCCAGTCGAACCATAAGGAACTTCCTTCAAGTACTTGATGTCAGCCGGCAACTCCAACGTTTCTGGGAGATGGAAGAAACAGCCTTAAAGGCTCATCAAACATATGAGGACAAAGTTTGTGAGGAGGCGAAAAGGTTGGATAGCGGACGATACGAGATATCGTTATCATTTAAGGAAGGGAGCAGACCTGGACTAGGATCCTCGAAGGAAGGAGCTAGAACGACGATTCAGGTATGACCCTACACTACACTTAGAGTACAAAGGGTGTATAAAAGAGTACTTACATTTGGGACATATGAAAGAAGTCGAAGTGAGCAAGGACGAAGTACTAAAAACTCCTTATCACTACTTCGTGCCGCACCATGCCGTGTCCAAAGCATCCAGTTCAACGACAAAACTCCGGGTCGTCTTTGAAGCTGCAGCCAAAACTTCAGACGGAACTTCATTGAAGCAGCATTTAATGACAGGACCTAAACAACAGACGGATATTATTGAAATTATATTATGATGGACAAAACATAAATATACCTTTACCGCAGACATTGTACAAGCAAATCCGAGTCAGCTCAGCCGACTCTTATTACCAGATGATTGTTTGGCGTGACTGTGATATCAATCCAATCAAGGTATATCGCATTCAAACAGTTATGTTCGCTACAAACTGTGCACCCTACCTTGCCATTCGATCCCTCAATGAACTGGCTACTGATGAGGAGCACAACTATCCGTTGGGCGCACGAATAGTGAGAGAAGACACTTATATAGACAATCTGTTCGCTGGAGCTGATACTGTTGAGGAAAGAGTGTTGAGGCGTGATGAAGTTAACAGTTTGCTGGCCGCAGGAGGGTTCAATCTGCGGAAATGGGCAAGCAATTCCAACGAGGTTTTGGATCAAATACCTTCAGATCAACGGGAAGTTGCCTTTTCTTTGCTCTTAGATACCCCAGATCACGTCAACACTCTATGAATCAAGTGGTTTCCAGTAGAAGATAGCCTTTCTTTTCAGAACATTCAGCTCGACGGTGCTGACCCAACAAAAAGGACAATTCTGTCCACCATTGCTAAGCTCTTCGACCCTTTAGGATTGATTTTACCCTGCGTCGTCAAGGGCAAAATTTTGATGCAGAAACTGTGGCGAGTGGGACGAGCCTATTTCATTGGAGTTGAAGAAGGAATGGAACGCTTTTCGTGAGGAATTACCGCAACTTGAAAAGATCCGTATCCCTCAATGGGTCCACATGCACAACACTCTTAAGGAACTAGAATTACACGGTCTCAGTGACGCGTCCGAGAAGGAATATGGGGCCGCTATATACCTTCGAGTTCTCGATTCCAACGACGTTATCCACGTACAGTTGCTTTTGTCCAAGACCAGATTCGCTTCAGTGAAAACCCAAACTGTGCCACGACTAGAACTCTGTGGAGCTGTTACTCTTGCAACACTACTGGACTATACTTCTAAGGCTTTCCAGATGTGAAGCAATATGCGTGGACTGACTCAACCATTGCGTTATCGTGGATTGCTGTTATTCCAACTAAGTGGGCCACCTTTGTTAACAACCGGGTAGTCAAAATACAACGACTGGTGAGACAAGAAAGCTGGAAACACATTTCCAGTGAAGTGAATCCTGCGGATATAGCATCCAGAGGAACAACGCCTTCTGCCTTACATGCTAACAGACTTTGGTGGAATGGTCCAGATTTTCTGAGCGAATCTTGGGAGCTTGACATGTTTACTCCCGACGTGAAAGCCAAAGCTCCAAGCTCACTCTGCCCTTATACGAACTCTGATGGAATCTTGCGAGTCGGAGGTAGATTGCAACAGGCGGATCTTCCATTTCATCAACAACACTCAATCATACTCAAAGGAAATCATCATTTCACAAAGCTTCTGATTGCTGATGCTGATCTGCGAACGTTTCATGGAGGACTACAGCAAACCACAGCATACTTGCGCAACAGGTACTGGATCCTGAAATTTAAAAATTGCGTTTAGGGATATTTACATAGCCGCATCATCTGCTATCGGTATCGAGCTAAACCGTCGCACCAACTGATGGGTAATCTACCGGCCCCAAGAGTGCGCATCTCCCAACCATTTACACATCCCGGGGTCGACTACGCAGGTCCATCGAGGTAAAGTCATGGAAAGGACGGGGGGCCAAAACCTTCAAGGCATACTTTGCCATTTTTGTGTGTTTGGCTACCAAGGCCATACACATCGAATTGGTGAGCAACCTTACTACATACAAAAGCGTTCATCGCAGCCCTTCGACGATTCACAGCGAGAAGAGGATTATGTTCGCATATATTTAGCGATAATGGAACGAACTTCGTGGGAGCCAACAAGGAATTGAAGAAGTCATTTGAGAAATTGAAGTTTGACTGGAAGGATCTGGTAGAAACGAACTCCAAGGAACGAATAGAATGGCATTTTATTCCTCCAGCTTCCCCCCACTTTAGCGGACTTTAGGAAGCCGGAGTAAAATCAACAAAATACCACCTTAAAAGGATCATCGGCACCGACACTTACACATTTGAAGAACTCACCACACTTCTACATAAAATAGAAGCGTGTTTAAATTCGAGACCATTGTGTCCTATGACCCACAGTCCTCACGATTTCATCGCTCTCACTCCCGGACACTTCCTTGTTGGACGACCTCTAAGCTCAATCCCTCAACCTGACTTAGCGGAGATCAATAGCGGACATTTACAACGATAGGAGCGCCTGCAGAAATTACAACAGCTATTCTGGAAGCAGTGGAAAGCTGAATATTTGACGCGTCCGCAACAGCGCCCAAAGTGGCACAAAATTGAGGAGCATCCCAAGATAGGAGATCTAGTCCCGATCAAGGATGATAACATGCCCCCCACAAAATGGAGTTTAGCACGCGTCATAAGCACGTATCCTGGGACAGATTGTCAGGTTGAAAACACAGAATGGAGATATAAAACTACCGAACACAAAAATTTGCTTACTTCCGACCAACAACACATATAAAGATGACGAATTAATTTAATGGCTTATCATCTCTTACAAAACATACAAAATCCAAATCAGCAATAATAAATATTCATAAAATATATTCATACAAAACCTTCAAAACGCAGACGACAAACCACAAAATTTAGAATGCCGACGGCAAGTACAACGCACAGTTTTTGTCCCGAATTTATCTAATGCACATAACAAAATACTTATTATATGCTTTATAATGATTGATATAGGTACAACAATAACAAATTAATAACGCAATCCACACAATCTTGCAAACAAATCAATTGCAAATTCGAATCAAATAATAACAAATCCTTTTAAAAAGTCTTGCAATCAGGCTCCCACTCAACACATTCAGCTGATAGAGCATGTCCTCATGCGATAAAACTATCAAGACCCACATTCGAAACACACACAAAATTCTAAAATTTATTGTTGTGATATAACACATCAACGAAAACATACAGTGGCTCAACATTATAATGGGACACTTACAAGAATTAAAAATATCAATTATTTTCTAGGAACTTACAAATGGTATAGAGGAAATAGATATCGAATTTGAATGTTCATACTATCAGTTTATTAAGAAACAAAAATCATATGAATTCATTACCACAAAGGAAAAAAAACAACCAAAAACTAAAAAAGGTCAAATTCTGTAGGTCAAAGTAATAATGGGACACCCAATATAAATACATAAAAAAAACTTTAATTCAGTCTCAGAATTTCAGATAAAAAATTTTGTTGGAAGCCGTTTTGCCGTATTACTGCTTCTAGGTGATTCGGTATCGATTTCACTATTTTCTGGTAATAATCTGGTGAAATTTTCTACCATTCATTCTTCAGAGTTGAAATCAGGTCATTTTTATTGCTAATTTGGTGTTTTTTTTTAGTTTTTCTTCTAAATAACTACACACATGCTCTATGGGGTTCAAATCCGGCGACTGTGGTTGCGCTTCGAGCACATGGGGCAGATATAGAGAAGCCAACTTCTGATATTATAGACCTGGTGTTTGGGATTGTTATCCTGGTAGAAGTAGTAATCGTCCGCAATACCCAATTTTTCGGGGGAATCTGACAGATTTGATCTTGAAACGTTTAGATAATATTTGTGGTACATTATGCCTTCTATAATATGAAAATTTCCAGGCCCTGCTGCCGATATTGCACCCCATACATATGTAACTTCAATGGTCGAGTTGCTAGGAAAAAACCTTTTATAAGTAAGGCAAATTAGAAAAAAAGCCTAACCTTCGCCAACAAACATAAAAATGAAGATTTTACGTTTTGGAGTAAAGTAATTTTTAGTGATGAAAGTAAATATAATGTTTTTCGATCAGATGGGCGTTCATATGTGTGGAGAAAAGCAAATGAAGAGCTACGGGAAAAAATGTGAAGCCAACAGTAAAGCACGGTTTGGGATCAGTTATGTATGGGGTGCAATATCAGCAGCAGGGCCTGGAAATTTTCATATTATAGAAGGCATAATGTATTTGATTTTGACCTTTTTTAGTTTTTGGTTGTTTTTTTTCCTTTGTGTTAATGAATTCATATGATTTTTGTTTGTTAATAAAGTGATAGCATGAACATTCAAATTCAATATCTATTTCATCTACAACATTTATAAGTTCCTAGAAAATAATTGATATTTTTAATTTTTGCAAGTGTCCCATTATAATGTTGAGCCACTGTACACCCATTACACTCAAGCAAACACATGCGTAGCCATCTTACTCGCATACAATTTCGCAGGGAATCGAAATACCAATACCACAAACGTGCCGTAGTTTAATTTTTTTTGATACTATGCACTTATTTTTCCTCACAAAAAACAAAGAAAAATATTTTCACTAATGCCCTTTTTTCAAGTTTTTTTTTTTCTCCGGGTACAAAGTGGTACATTTCGCAAATTGGAGTTCAAGGATAACACGACACTTCACGAAAATCTAGATCGTTTACAAATTTCCTATACGTACTACGCGCACGAAAGAGAGGAAAACAGGGATGAGCAACTTCCATTGTGAAATACACTACACAGTTGCAACAATAATGGCCATTGACCCAATAAGGCATTCTCAAATATCTATTAATTTTACTTTAAATTACCTGGTCAACACACCATACTTACATTATTCATCAATATCACCATACTAGGAACTTCACAGTTTGATTAAAATCCTTTTCCTATTTTTATTTTTTTTTCGACGCACAACACAGCACTTACACTACACATTATGCCGGTTCGGCAATTAACACAATAAACATCAATAATGCACGAAGATGTTCAAAAGGAACGAAGAAGAAGATGGCTATGGGTGATCGACAAGGAAAGCACCAACATGAAGGCAGAGACACTTTACGAAATTATGGGTCGACACACATTGAGAACTATGTTCACGGCCGGGGATGATGTTCGAGATTAAGATTTGATTAACTAATTATAATATAATATATAATAATGTAAAATATAATATACGTAAAAGGGGTAAATGTAAAACATTAGTAATCCACTGCATTACCAATAATAATGATATGCAGAAAATTCCCAATATAAATGATTGTAATTAAGACTCAGTATATTGCATACCTTTTGGGGATAAACCAATTACATTCAAAATTATAACCACGTAAACAAGACGTGTTTCATTTTTTCCGCCCTTTATTCTTGGTCCGTGTGGTGTTCCTTTTATCGAATTTCACTTGCCATAACAGCGCCGATGTTTTCATATTTGCGTTCTTGTCAGTGGCTTGGTGTCAAAAGAAGTAAATGTAGGGTAAAAGTTTTCGATTGTGTTACTATTGTACTTCATGAAATTTTAAGTTTAAAAAAAAAAAAACGTTTTCGATCTCCAATAACTTTTGACGCATTACTTTTAGGGCAACATTTAATTTGAAACAAAATAAGTATCATACTTATAATTACGAGTTCAATGATACTGGTACCAACCACACGCATAAATTTGAAAGATGTTATTTTCAATAGGAAACAACGCAGAGTAGCGTTTTGGGTTGGGTGCGTTTCCAACTTCCCCTACGCTTACGATTTTCTCTCAGAATATGTCAAGAAATCTCCCGTTGAAATCTTCGAGACATTATCCGGAACACCCCATATGTATATTAATTATTTATTTTCTCCAGACTGATCACATTAGCTAGTATTGCAGTGTTCAAAGAAGGTCCTAGAAAAACCCTAACCCCTAGCTGTAGTTCGAAGAAAAGGTTGGAAGAAAAATGATTTGATTACTCAAATTAAAAACATCACCAAAAAATTATGATGTCATACAAAACTGATCAGCCTGTCGAAGAATAATCGGGTTTGCCAGCGGCGCAGTAGCAATAGGGATATGGTACGAGGGCGTCCGTGACTTTTGGATTAAAACACAGATTTTTTGATAAAAAAATAATTTTATTTTTCAACGTAGTCTCCCTTGAGCTCTATACACTTTGTCCAACGCTTCTCCAATTTTTTTATCCCTTCCAAAAAAAATGATTTGTCGAGGTCCTCAAAATAGGCCTTTGTTTGCGAGATGACTTCATCATTGGAGTCAAATCTTTTTCCACCAAGCCATTTCTTCAGGTTTGGGAACAAGAAGTAGTCGCTCGGAGCCAAATCTGGAGAATAGGGTGGATGAGGGAGCAATTCATAGCCCAATTCATGGATTTTTGCCATGGCAACTGCACATGTGTGCACCCTTGCATTGTCTTGGTGGAAAAGAACTTTTTTCTTGGCCAAACGAGGTCGTTTTTTTTTCAAATCGTCATTGAATCGGTCCAATAAGTTGGCATAATATTCCCCATTGATTGTTCTTCCCTTTTGAAGGTAGTCAATGTGGATTATCCCGCGTGCATCCCAAAAAACAGTCGCCATAACTTTATTGGCTGACAAACCCACCTTGGCCTTCTTTGGCGCCGATTCACCCTTAGAAACCCACTGTTTTGACTGTTGTTTGTTCTCTGGTGTGTTGTGATGGATCCATGTTTCGTCCACGGTTACAAAACGGCGCAAAAACTCCTCCATATTGCGATTAAACAACGCCAAACCTTCCTGTGAAGTTGTTACACGATTGCGTTTGTGGTCGACTGTGAGCAAACGCGGCACCCATCTTGCGGAAAGCTTTCTCATGCCCAAGTGATCATTCAAAATTGAAACCACTGAGCCATGCGAGATCTCTACGGCTTCCACAATCTCTCGCACTTTCAATCTTCGGTCGGCCAACACCATATCGTGAATTTTTTCGATTGTTTCGGGTGTAGAGACCTCAACTGGGCGTCCAGGACGTTCGGCATCTTCAGTGCTTGTACGGCCACAACGAAATTCAGTAAACCACTTTTTTACCATTGAAATCGATGGTGCAGAGTCCCCATAGTATTTATCAAGCTTAGCCTTGGTCTCGGTAATGGTTTTTTTTCGCAAGAAATAATGCTTAATAAGCACACGAAATTCACTTTTTTCCATTTTCTCCTCAAATTAGTGAGTAGTCTGATAAAAATAGCTGTCAAACACAAACTAACTGACGCAGCAAGTTTAAATTTTGACAGGAGTCAACTGACAGATGCCTGTTGACAGGAGCGGTGTTGCTGTTTCAGTAAAGAGGTCAGAAATTCAAAAAGTCACGGACTTATTGACCCGACTTCGTATGTTAACAAAAAATGTATTGTAGCAACAGCTGCAAAATAATTGTACCATTACGAAGAAGAAATGAAATATTAAGTTTGACTTACGTGTGATATCAAAATAAATATTAAAGTATAATCATATAATTGTCAATTCCAATACAGATTTTTGGTTTGAAAAAATACGCCGATATTATAATGAATTGTGCGTGCCGATCAATGCCTACAACAAAATAATAAGCAAGACATTTAATGATCATTGTTACTACGGGGATATTCGTGTTTGGGAAAAAAAACAGAGCCTACAGAATTCCTATAATTAAAGAGGAACTAAACAAACTTTGTGGGAAAGCACAAATTGGACAAAATGAGCATATCAATAATATAGACCTACAAATATTGGACGAAACAAGCTAGGCTCATTCAAAGAACCAAGCCTTTTGCCTTAGAGCCAAACACGTTTATTCCATGATAGAAAAATTGCTTGATAAATGAATAAGAATCTCGCACTATTATTAAATGGCGCCTGTGACCCTAATAGTGCCTATAGAAGATTTTTACATACATTACATTCGATTTATATATTTGCAAATAACTACGATCCCATCGGCATATTTGTGTGTGTGATTTAATTTTCAACCCCATTTCACATAATTTATTGTCCATTGAACAGAGATGTATGTGTAAGTTCATTGACTCCTGTGAATGTATTTTTGGAAAGCTGAACAATTACAATTCCAAATTGTACATCGATTTCAATTTCTGCGGATGGATGGCTGCAACCACAGCCCCAAATAGAAATGCAATATCCAAATCAAAAACTATTTCACTTTGCAAAGTAACTCAATTTTACACGAATACGGCATGTCCTTACGTATTGATTTGTCATGCTTTGATACAATATTCAATATACAGTTATGAAAGCGTATTTCATTTTGTATTTTTATTGATCGAATCAAATAAATACTGTGCGACGTACTCATGTGAAGGGACAATAACCCATTTTGTTTTTGTATTCACAACTGGACCTGATGACGTAAAAGTACTTCAATGCGGTTTCGGAATGTACGTCACTCAATTTTCTGCATCAATTAATCCGGAATACCAGGAATAATTAAATTGAAAAGTACGTACGAGTGAAACCGACTTCCGGATTCAATGTCACTGCAATGAAATGCGGTTGAAATGTGCGATGGAGATTGACTATCCTGGTGGATGGATAAGGAATGCCGATTGTTTATCGTGAAATGGATATTTTGCAATTCAGTTATTGGCAATTAGTTATGTAACACTTTTAACATTAAATGAATAAATTTTCATGAAATTAAGTTACTAATTATATTTTATTATTATAGTTAACTGTAAATTGAAATTACGTAGTTGTTGAGTAGCTACTAAATTAAAAAAAAATTCTTTTGATACTAATTACTACTTAAAATTTTGTTTAATTTTGTTGTTTCTAAATTAACTATTATTGTTAATTTCTTAACAATAAGTATCTGCGATAACGGTGGAGGAAACAATTAAAAAATCAATAATCATTTCTACGTCAAAAAACCTTATTACTTTTTTCCTAGAGCCCTTGTCTCACAATTTCAAAAAACAAACCACGAAGCTTAAAATAAGACAGTGTGTGCATAGCAACTACGAGTACACAGTTAAAATCTGTTATAAATCCATAGACTCAATGTTGCAAAATCTTTTGTATTATTTTAGAGAAGTAAATATAAATATAAACATAATTATAAAAAAATAATTATATAAATACATACATTATATAAGAATAAAGGATAGTAATAATAATTATCTGTAATTCAAGTTATTTACGAACAAAAAAACAAAACATCCGAAACATATTTTCTTTCAATCCTTTTCTGCTTGTCTGCCTGCAACACCACGTAACTACAAACCCGATCTTAGTACGAATTTAAAAAGCTATGGTCTTACGTTAATTTGAGAGAATATATTTTAGCGCTGCGATAAAAAGCAATAAAACAAATTCTTAAAATTAACTTTCATTATCTTATAACATATGATACCTTTTATATATATGTATGTATACAAATTAGAATGAAGCAGCTGTACAATGATGACAGTTTTTATTTCTATTGTTAATTTTAATTTTTTATAATGTTTCATTTTATTTATTGGGTATATAACTTAATTCGTAAGTTTTTTTTTCAAAATTTGAACGTTTATTTAAGAAAAACATGTACAATAGTATTATTCAAAGTATTGCCCATCTGAAGCTATGACTTTTTCCCACCTTTCTGGCAATTTGTGGATCCCATCCCAAAAGAACTGCGCCGGTTTGGCAGCCAAGAATGAATCAAGCCAATTTTTAATATTCTGCTCTGATGTGAACCGTATTTCAGTGAGGGCGTTCTGCATCGACCGGAACAAATGGGAGTCAGAAGGGGCAAGGTCTGGGCTATAAGGCGGGTGGGGTAAGACTTCCCATCCACTGTTTTCCAAATAGGCATTTTTCATCACCAGTAACAATCCGATGCAAAAATGACTTCCTTTTGTGGCGTTCCAGCAGCATTTCGGACATGCAAAACCGCCTTCCGACGTCTCTCGGCTTGAGTTCATGTGGAACCCAATTTCCTTGTTTTGAATATATTCAGCTGCTTTTAAACGTTTTGAAATGGCTGCTTGAGTGACACCCAAAGATTCTGCGAGCTCTTCTTGTGTTTGGCAACAATATTCATAGAGTAATGCTTCCAGTTTTTCATCTTCAAATTTTTTTGGCTGCCCAGGACGTTCATCGTCTTCCAAGCCAAAATCACCACTTTTAAATCGTGCAAACCACTTTTGGCACGTTCGCTCAGCTAGCGCATGTTCACCATAAACTTTTACCAAAATACGATGACTTTCGGCAGCAGTTTTCTTCATATTAAAGTAATGAAGAAGAACTCCCCGCAAAAACACTTTTTCAGGCACAAAGTTCGACATATTTGAGTGAAAAAAAATATTTTTGCTTACGCTTCAAACGAATGACATATACTGAAATGACGTAGCTTTCCAACGCATGTTCTAATGGAATAATAACAATGGACTAATACAAGTTACGCCATCTCTTAGCAAACCGCACGAATTAAGTTATCGACCCAATATTTCATTTATTTCAATCATATAATTCAATGATTGAAAGTCTTATCTTATAAGATAGCATATGCTTCGGAATGTGAATTATACATGGAAGCATTACATTAATTACAACAATTAATGAATAACCCTTGAAAATCGATAATCTTACAATCAAATTATGTATATTAACATTCGGATCAACGGACATATATTTTAGATAATGATTTGTTTAAACATTATTATATTTATATTACAATATTTCGATCTGATACAAAAAAAGCAATAAAATAAAAGTAAAGACAAAAGTTTAAAATATAAGGCCATATTTTGATGTTCTAGACAGACAGATGAGTCCTCAATTCTATCTGGAAACAACGATTCCCCCCTATTCTTTTAAGGTGACTTGATAAATAGTTCCACAACCGGATAGCATTGATAAAGAACTTTCGTTTAGATGTACGGCAAGAATACCTCGTATATAAAATGTGTCGCAATCTCATTAATAAGGACATTTGTAATATATGTCTGCATGATGTTGAAGAGTATTATTAATGTCCGATATTGCCTTAGGTTATCGAAAGATAGATTGAGAATTGGTCTGGAAAACATAGATGTCCGGCCATGTCCCCGGAGGCCATAAATTTATATTTTATATAATATTTAAAACAACAATTAATGCTGGCAAAAATACTTATTGTCCCAATCTTAACATGCGGTTGAGAACCCACAAGTACGTCGTATGATTTACCATTAATAGTGTTAATATGCTTCTCCCAATTTAGAGTCTTATCATACACTAGTTCAAGACTTTTTACAGACTCGATATACTCTATTGGGAGTCTTTAAGTAGAAACAGCGGAAAATATGAGGTTTTTAAAGCCTGCGGTGATAATATTTACATTGCATTTTTACTTAAGGGGATTTAAGAACAACCCGTTTTCTGGTGACCACTGTGAGATTTTCTTTAAGAACCCATTAATTTTATCCACACATATTTCTATGAAATTAAGTGGCAGATTTTATACAATTCGATATCGTCTGCATACATTAAGGACAATGACTGTGTTAGTGTCGAAAGAACACTGAGAAACACCTCTCAATGTCGGAAGGAATTCTGAAACACAATCATTATTCACCACAACCTGGTTTCTATTAAACAAGTAGGAAAATATTAACTTAACGGAGCCGGGCGAAATACTGTACAATTTTGAGAGTTTTGAAAAGTCCAAAAGTACTAAGAAAAGTAACTCTACCCAGAACTCTGCTTATATCTTCAATAACACTTGTAAGTACTTTTATGCAGCTGTGTTTTTATCGAAAATCTAATTATTTGGCCAAAATATATTTTGAGCATGAAGATCACAATTCATTTGTTCTTGCATAATTCTTTCAAATACTTTTGGAAGAAAGGGTATACGTGAAATGGGTCTAAATTCCTTATAAGTTTGATCTTTTGGAATTGGTATCTGTTGGTTTCCAACACAACATACTCGTAAAACATTTAAACATTTCAAATTTTACATCTAATTAGACAAAACTAAAACACCACCGAACACCACGGATAAAAATACGAAATCGAATGTTAACAAATGTCAACATTCTCGTAACAGATGGTCTCCCTCTGGTACACGTATGTAAAACGAGGTCAGCAGTCATCTCACCGTCACCAAATTGATCATGGCTGACCTCAAGCCAAGGAGAAAGGATGCATTTTTTGAGGCGATTACTTCCTACATACATGTTGAATAGGGGGGCTTAATAATTGTAAGTGTATAACACTTATGAAACATAACCCATGTAAATATACACACACATAAAAGTAAAGTCTTAACATATTAATGCATAAAATATAATACATGTAAACATACACATACATAAAAGTAAAATCTTAACATATTAATGTATTGAAAGAAATTTAAGTTCAAGTTTATGTGGTTATTGCCCTTCTTATGTAAAATCATAATTCCATGTTAATTTTACAGTACGAGTAGCACCTAAAAGCGAGGTTTCATGGAAACTAGATAAAAATTATATAGCCACTTGTCGGTTAGCATTCATAAGAAAAATACAATAAAGAGCAAGTTATAACGTCTATATAAAACAATTTTATATTTTTTGAAGTCAGTTTAGTTTGAGCCAAGACAACATTGCTTGGGCAATTTATTTCTAAGTCCAACTTGACTTAGAACATTGCTTGGGCAATTTATTTCTAAGTCCAACTTGACTTAGAACAGTATCAATGTAGACATTTTCCATTGCCTGGGGTTAGCAATAGTTGTCAAAATTGTGTTAGAAATATTTGTGATATAGGACAGTATGATAGGGAGGACACTTTTAAAGATGGTACGATCTCGATTCCGACAGCATACGATTTTATAGATACTATACTTTCAACTATTTCAGTGTCATCGATTCTAGAGAAATCAAAGGCTGTTCTCCTAGAGTTCATACGATTCGTACCCAAGTACCTATCTCTATGAACTGGGAATGGTAAGCTAAACAGATAAGGTTAAGCGCGTTGCAATCAATATTTTCAAGTCTGTTGTTATTCTTTTTTCCCCAATAATCTTTCATAATTGCCGTCCACTCATAGATTGATTTAATTGGTTTGAATAGACGGTCTATTTTTCTGCACATATTTTACAATTGACTTGATTATGGAGGTTGCAATAGCTACGGCGATGCCCGTCCAAACTAGTTGTGTTTCCAGCGATTGTGAGCTTGATTACGAAGCCGCATTAGTTGCCGAATTTCGGCTGTAAACTAGAGCTTTTGACCGAAGTTTAAAGTCTTGCTCACAATCGGAACATGAGCGTTAAAGAGAGATTGAATGTTATGATTCAGGAATTCTATTTGGTCATAAATACATTCCCAATCTTGGAACATTGTTTTCCAAAAAGGTGTAGTCAATTCTTTTAAAGTCCCGGTAGATGTCTGTCCATTGCAGGTCAAAATCAAAAGTCAGATATATCAGCCCGTGCCTTAAAAAGGCGGGTGGTGCGAACTGTTCATTGAACATTGAACGATTCACATCACTAACAAAAAAAAAAACACCCAAAAACGTACCACAACTTGCGAAGATTAATCGTATTAACTGGAAATATATTAAATACTCTCATGTTATCATGAAAATTGTCTTGAAGTAGGTTACTATTAAAGTCTCTGTTGATTATAATTTGGGTGCACTGAGAGATTATTTTTCCGTGAGTTGGTTGAATTGCGCAAGAGTTATGTTTTTATTCGGTGTGGTCACATTTTATATCGCATACTATATCAACAAACACATATTTAATATCACTACCAGCATCGAAATACACCTTGCAATTAATACCTTCGCACACGAATATAGCAGCACCATCTTCTCTCAGTTTATGCCTATTGGCACGAAAGGGTCTTTTATTGTATATCTATTGTAATCAGACGACATAAGGTATCATCAATTTGACAAGTTTCAGATACACAGATTACATTGTCTCTTGATCTTTCGAACAAATCCCTAAACTCATCAATTTTCGGAAGCAAGCTCTGTACATTCAGGTGGCACACCTATTTTTTTTTACTTAATACACTTATCATTGATCGCAGAATATCATCCCTATCCGTGTTTGTGGAGTGATCCCTTGACTCCTCTAGTACCATGTTTGTTGAATACTAAAGAAACATATTTTTTTCTTGAAGAACGGTATTCATATTATTTTGGGTATTATTCAGAGCAAAATATTTATAGTTTTAAGAAAAATTAAATCCACTAAAGAGAAAGGGAAAAATAATGATACTACAAAAGAAAATTAAATAGATGTATGCATGTGGAAAAATGGAAAATTAAAAAATTAAAATATCTAAAATTGAAGGGTTACAGTCAAAAATATAATAAGTTTTAAGTTGACTTTTACATGCATGTGGCAATTCCGTTCAGGTCTTCTATGTTGTCGATGATTTTGCTTCTTCCTTTGCTAGACATTTGATGTACTCGTAAATAATTCCGCGCATTGTGTACACAGATTTAACCAGGTTTTGCCTTTTAAGGTGAGGAGCATGATGCAATAGCATATGACGTTTTTTTTATTAAGCACTTGTGGAAATAAATAGAGGTAGCCGCGTTGAGTTTCACTTAGCGAAGACAAAATGTTTTTCCTCTTATCTTTCGGTAGTTTGCGATACTTTTCTAAACAAAATTCTTGCGGTAAATATCTTTGAGTGTTAAAGGTTTGACGACAATCGTGTGACACAAGTGGTTAAAAAATGATTTTAAGTTTTCATCTGGTGCGTGGAAAGCGTCCCCCGCAACATTTTTGTCGTTTTGCTCTTCCTGCGCTTTTCCTATGTTCTGCATTTTATCTGATGCACCTGCGAGCTCAGCTTTGACGTTTGCTAGTTTGGTCGCATTGATTATGTAGAGTAGACGTTCCTTCCTATTTCAGTGCGTCCGTGCGATCTCCGATCGTGGAAGTGTGTAGACATTCAATTTGAGTGATGTGTTTCTTAATATTTGATATATTTTTATTTATTTAGATTATTTGACTTTCAATTTTCTTAGAAATTTTCTCTTCCGATTGTGAATTTTGGTGGAAAAACTCACTTTGTTTACGTAGTCGTTCATCCATTTTGTCTCAGATTTTTAATTTTCTTTCATAATTTTCGATCGTCTTAAAATCGAAGAATTGAAGATGAATTTAATTTAAAAGTCGATGTCGATGTCGAGTCACTGATAAATCCTAAGAGGAAAATCAACGAGGCAAGTATATTTTCATACTTCATATATCGTTTGATCTCATGATTTACATACCTGTCTTCCAAGCAAATCTCAATTTCAGAGGTTTTCAAGGGCTACGCACGTGTTTTATATCGTTAGTGACTCTTGCTGCCAATTCTTAATAATTATACTTAGTATTTTTTTGTTGTGTTTTTTTCACTTCTATATATGTAGTATTCTATGTATATTGTGAAATACAATTGTCAATTGCGCTATATGTTGACATTTGATAAAAACTATATATAAATAATATGATTTTTCTCCATTCAAAAAAATTTAATTTATAATGTTTAAACTAAACGGACTAGTTGTTTTATTTAACTTAATTTTTGGATCGTCCTAAAGAACTACATTGTCCTTGTACTCAACGACAAGGGCGTATTTTATTTAAAAGAAAAATTTGTAAAATTCTAAAACTCAATTGTCAAATTGTCAAACCCAAACCCGCGCCGTAATTCAACAAATCGCTGAATGCAAACGATTTCCAGCACCGTGTAATCCGTCATTCTCCAGAAAATAAACTTCAGGCTGCCTGCAGTATAAACGATGAGTAAGATAAGTCAATTTAGCTCGTATACCTATATATACGTACATATGTACATTACTGCCAACTTTAATAAATGAAGGATGGAAAAGAGTTGCAATCATTAAAATGGAATACCAGAATTTCAATTCTACTCAAAATCAAAATCCAAAGCAAAAACAAACGCATATTGCTGCCATTAAGGAGCTTAGGTATTATGTTTGAGCTAAAAAGGAACTGTTTGCCGCCAGGACAATCAACAAAAAAAGTAAAAAAAGACGAATTGTATCCTCCGTAGTCAAAAGTCACAGAGTGAAATTACAGACTTTGCCGGAGTATGCAAAGAAACCAAACGAAACAACAACTACAATAAATTAACTCAAAATCGACCAATATGCATTCTTTTCCTTTAAGTGGATTTAAAATTCTGTTTTATTTTATGACATGGCTATCGAATTAGAAATGGTCTGCCAACATCGTCATCGTCTTCAAGAAATCTCTGGGTCAGCTGATTGCTCCGATGGTACGAGTATAACTATAGGTCATTGAACCATAGTGGGATTCCTCGTCTATGCCAATTTGTCTACAGGTTTTTTCATCATTGGCCATCTAACACTGTATAAACATTCATTGCAAAAAAAACTCGTATCGTGGGTGGGGCCAAAAGTTAAACTATTGAAAACCAATTTTCAGAGTTACTTCCCACAATGGGATTTATGTCATCATTCATGGCTCCCCAATTTTTGGCTAAGCGATAGGTAAGCCTACTGATCCATGAAATGATGAAAAAAGAGAGTATACCTGATAAGGCGTGAGTCGACCATTGACTCGGCTTTTGTGCTATGCTGTCGGCGTTTCAAATATGTGATTTTTCAGGTTTTCTGTTAAGTAGATAACGAATAATGCGTGTCGCAGTTTTTCTTTTGCTTATTTAATTATTTATATTTGTTCTATCCACGATTTATCAAACAACAGACCTCGAAATTCTTATTAAATGTATAACTTTAAGTAATATAATAACTCAATTCATTGATTCTAGAGCTGGCACATACCTACATATTTCTACAAATATTTCTGTGCAAAATTATATCCATGCAGCTCATCGATTAAAAGTTTCGCTACACTAAGAAACAAGATATGAAAACTTTCAAATACTATAGGTCAAGGCCTTCGAAATCTACGAGTAAAAGGACAGATAATAAATCTATACAGATGTCTCATGCCTGTAGAAAAAAATGGTTCACTTTTGGTCGGCTAGCCGACACGAGCTTTCGGAGTAATATAAAGCTTTTTTATTTTCTCTCTTTTTTGCTTTGTTTACTGAAAGATTTTTTTTCTCTTATCACAAGTTGTGGGCAGTGGCACAGGGAATATGAAAAACATTTGCAAGGGGCTTGCGGAAAGGGGTATGAAGACTTGGCTGTTTGTTTTCATTCGACTGCAACAGGAAATTACATAATTTTTCATGTATTGGTATTTTGTTTGAGTGTATGGGTATGTATGTAAGAAAGAACAATTAAAAGGCGTGAAAACTGGAATATTTCGTTACATTTTGTAATTGAAGTTTGACAAGCAAAATATTATTCGTGTTATTAATCTGCAGTGCATATAAGTAATAATAAGTAATTGAAAAGTAATTGAATTGAATTGGAGTGAAAATTAAAGTGCACAGGTTGAACTATTAATTTACGTTTCTTTGATAGTTATATACATATTTTTATTTTAATATATTTTATCCACATACATATGTGTTATTTGACATATGTATGTACATATATCTACTAAATTTTTATATAAAGTAACTAGCGTTTAGGTGCTGAAAAGGTAAAGGAGCCGAAAAGTAGGTAAACACATTTATATTTGAACTACAATCTACTAAGAAAAATGTCCTGGAGGAGAATAAAGTGCGCAATAGCACATTGCTGTGCAACCGAAAATGAGTTTTCGGATAGGAAATTATTTCGTTTCCCTAATAAAGGCACTGTTAAATATGATGAATGGTTTGCTTTGACGGACGAGTCTCGTGAACATATAAAATGCCTTAAAACACCTTACACTTGCAGCAAACATTTTGAAAATGGCTTATTAGGGAAAAAATATTTAAAAATAAATGCCTATCCCTCTCTCTTTTTAAAACGAAGCGAGAGTGTTCCGAACTCTGAAGACGATTCTGTTTGCTTTGATCCAGTCAAAGCTAAGATTACGTATGAAAATTACAAAGATTTAAAACTGAGTTCGAATGAAGCTACAATAGGAGAACTAAACATTGCTTCTAAAAATTTATCAAGGACAAAATTCAATGATCACATGCTTGCGCCAATTGTGAGGCTCATGTAAAAAGGCAATCTTTTTACATTAGAAGAATTGAAAAGCTAAAGAAATTGAACAATGTCTTGAGAATAACTATTAAAGAAAATAGAAAACCGAAACTAAATATATTAAAGAAAATTCGTCGTTTAAAAGAGGACAAGAAAAGGCTACAGGCGCGTGAAAAGCAAAACATTCAAGAGAAAATCGATTCATTGCTTGATATTCATCAAAATGATATGACATTTTCGAAGTTCATCTTATTACAGGGTAAAAATGAATACACCGAAGAGGAGAAATGGATTTCGCAGTTCATCTTTTTTCGTTCAGCTGCCGGATACAACTTTTTGCTTGATCAACTTGAAATGCACTTGCCGCATCCATCTTCATTGCACAGGTGGATTAAAACTAAAAATCTGTCACCTGGCTTAAATAGAAGTGTTATGCAGGAAATTAAGGAAATAACCTCGAAATTACCACCAAACAAAAAGAAGTTGTGGTTATATTTGACGATATGAGCCTTCAGACGGATCTAACCTATAATAAATTTAAAGATGAAATTGAAGGTTTTGTTGATTACGGAAGAAATCAAAGATATAATTCATACGCTAAGTCTGCATGCGTCTTTATGATTCGGAGCATATGTGGAAATTTTAAGCAAGTTTTATATCACGTCGTTTGTCCGAGCAATATACCCACCAAAGAACTTGGAGTTGAGGTATATAACTGCCTTGATATATGCGCAGATCTGAAATTAAATGTAAGAGCTATTTGCTGCGATCAAGGACCCACTAATCGTAGTTTATATAGAAAGCTTAGTATAAATGAAAAAAACTCAAGCTTTATTTACAAAACAAATCCATATATGGAATGTATGATATCCCGCATCTATTGAAAAGTATTCGAAACAACTTAGTAAAATACAATTTGACCACTTTTGATGGAATTGTTAGTTGGAAGGTAACTGAATACCTTTATAATACAGAAAAAAATAATACTACCAAAATATGCCCAAAACTGAGAACGGCACATATTGACCCAACTGAATGTCAAAAGATGAACGTAAAGCTGGCTGCACAGGTTCTAGGCAGATCTGTAGCCTGTGGAATTGAAGCTTTAATAAAACTGAACAAATTCCCAGGCCATATAGCCCAATTTGCGAAATCGATAGCTGAATTTATTAAAAAAATAGATCGCCTTTTCGATCTTTTAAATGGAAAACCAGCTCTTGTACGGAACGATAAAAATATCCATTTTATAATAGAAATGAAGGATTATATATTAAATATTAAACCCATTAACACAACAAATAGATCATTCTGTTTCAAAGGTTTGGCTCTAACTATAGGGAGCGTTTTAAGAATAAGGGAAACGTTATTCATGAATCATGATGATTTATATTACATTTATGTAAATAAATTTAATCAAGATCCATTAGAAAACTTATTTGGGA
Source organism: Volucella zonaria (assembly GCA_963966105.1). Classification (NCBI taxonomy): domain Eukaryota; kingdom Metazoa; phylum Arthropoda; class Insecta; order Diptera; family Syrphidae; genus Volucella; species Volucella zonaria. Next base: position 97,580,877 of record OZ014530.1, on the reverse strand, counting down.
AAATAAGAGCGCGGAACATAAATAAAAGTAACCCCAGTGTTGCTGAATTTAGCTCATTGATAGCCAAAGTTATATCGATTAAATTTCTATTTAAATCGAAACGTTCCAATTGCGAGGAAGACGATTCGGAATACTTGCAGGTGGATTGGAATGCCGTTTTGCAGAATGATACAGAGGACCAAACTGTGCTTAAAGAGAATATTCTTCAGAATGAAAACTGTTTTGAAAATAACATGAATACTAACAATATAATTAACCCATTAGATGAAAACGCAGTATCAGTTAAGGTACCGGAAGTCAACGACCTTGCTATTAGATATTTTGCAGGATACTGCTATTTCAAAACAATAAAAAATATGAATAAAATCTGTGAAAATTGTGCGGGAGAAATGTTAAAAGACAAGCACGATTTCAATCTAACAGAAGTACTGATAAAATTAAAAGAATATGAGAATTCGAAAGAAAATACAGTTCTCTTGTGGCCGTCCGAAAAACATTTTCAGGTATGCCGTCTTCATACACAAATATTCTCCGCATACTTTGAAAAACTGCCTTTTGCATCTAATTTAAGAGAAAACATAATCGAAGAATGTATAAAGGCAACAAATATGAATTTTCCGAAATGGTTTGATACCCCTAGTGTACTCGTATGTTACGAACACAAGATTAATTTAATAAATTTCCTAATAATTGTATTGCTCTGGAAAAATTGTAAATGGGTCCTTGATAAGAACAGAAATAAAAACACGATTCCCAGAAATAAAATAAAAAAATTGCAAAATATAATGAACGCTTAAAAATGTAAGTAAGCCGACATGATAAATTAACAACGATTATTGGAGGGTTGGGAGGGTGGGGGTCGATGTCCTTCCACGTCCTCGCTCGTGTCTCCTGGAAACTACGTAAGTAAGGGTGCTTTAACTATAATTTGTCAAAACATGTGATTTCTTAGAATTAGTTTTTCAATTTTGTACTTAAGCCGCCTTTACTTAAGTAGGCCAAGAGCAGTGATCAATTATTATATAGGTATATATATAGATAATACTATGTACATATATTAGAATATATACGTGGTATGTCCCAAAATTTTCTACCGTGCCAAACCCTTACTCTTAAGGTACGTTTTGAGTTTGGGCAATAAAAAAAGACGCACAGGGCCAAACCCGGACTCATTTGACAAAACCACTGATAAAAACATGTTTCTTCTGGGACTGATTTGATTGAACCCTTCGTAAACAACCTGATTGGACCCTCTCAGTGCGGTTTCACGCCAGGAAAGTCCACAATCGATCAGATTTCCACACTCCGGCAGATCCTGGAGAAAACCCAAGAAGTCCAGATGGATACCCACCACCTGCTTATCGATTTTAAGGCTGCCTATGACAGCATTTATAGAGACGAGATATATAGAGCGATGTTTAGTCTTGACATCCCTGCCAAAATCGTCCGTCGGTTTGCCTAATGTCGGCTATATGATTCTATTCAGTGTACTGTGTGAACGTGTAAAACCTCTTCGGTCCACAAAAATACAAAACCTCAGTATTTTTCCAAACCTCCACCCGATTCCGCCAAATAGATACGCTCTCATAATATGGTTTTTCAATGTCTTTCGCCAGCTTTTTCCAGCAGTGCTGCACTCCAAGTTGGTTTAGATCCCATTCCACTTGTTCGCACTCCATACTATATTCGGCCGTCCTAATATTTTGCGTGTAGTTTTGAAAACTCCATTTTACATAACTTGAAATAAAAGGGAGCAAATACGTACTCGTAAATATACATTTTCCGAATAAGTTCGATCTTGCTCAATGCTTGGAAATTTATCAAATATTGTAGTCCTGCTCAATGCTTGGAAATTTATCAAATATTGTAGTCCTGAGCACAAAATTTCACAAAAATCCTGTAATGTATCATAAAATAAAAGACAAGTTCACATCTAGTATTGTTACACATTTTATTTCTTGTTTAATTGAGAAGCGAATTAAAGAGATGGTGCGAACCAGACTGCCGATAGTTTATCATGCTCTCTAATATTCGGTCTTGTTCTTACTTAGTGCAAGTGTGTAATCATACGTAATCACTAGTACATCACAAATCCAAATAGGGAAATCGCTCTTGCGCTTATGTACATATTGTATATCTTTAACCCCATAACACGTATTAGCCCTTAACACCTCGTGCTTCAAATACCAATCACTTTTATAGTGTGGTGCAACGTCATACCCACCCCCTCCAGGACTTCCACCTTCCCGGACAATCGATTTCATGATCTTAAAAATTATATTCCTACCCCCATTTAATTTACATTGCATAACAAGTTACAAACAAAGTAACAAGCACACGTACATAAACCCAAGCAAACCGGTTATACTGGGCAACGTCAACGTATGATGCCTTTGCAAATCGCAGTCCATTCAAGTACAGATGGGCGAATGGTTTTTTTTTATTTATTTATTTCGTTACGTATTGTTTTTGCATATGAGGTAAACGGCTTTGCATGTGTGGGTGACAAGTAGCAGGAGCAAAAAGCGAAAAGAAATAAAAAGATCTTTCTGCTCTTTGTGAGAACATGCAGCTTTTTAAAAAGCTATTTTTTGGCTTGATTTGATTTTCATAGGACACAACTTCCCATATGAATGAGACATCTGTATAGATTTATTATCAGTGCTAAAATTGTCACTCAAACCACTAAATAAATTCCTACTATCAAAAGTTGCACCTACGATCGCAATAAAAATGACCTGGCACTAAAGTTGTCACCCGAAGTTCTTTGGCTTTAATTTTCTTTATGAATGAAGAACGTTGGTCTGCTTTTGGATTATGTTTACTTGATGTTTCCATTAAGTCGAGAAAATAATATCGGTTAAGTGGCTGCCGCCAAAATTGATGACCATTCGGACCCGAATTGGGGCATTTTAAATCACTTCCGGCTTATTGCCAGAACTTCCGGCGATAGCACCTCGCATTCTTGACGGATATTCTCTTTGAGGGCTTCAAGAGTCTGGGGATTGTTGACATAGAACCGTGACTTCAAAAATCCGCACAAAAAGAAGTCTTGAACGGTTAAATCAGGTGATCTTACGGCCAGTATATATCCCCATATATTCTTCATTCCCAAATGGGCCTCGTCACTCATGATGATTTTCGATGAAAGTTGTCCCGTCGTAGACGAGATTCAGTATAGCATATTTAGGAGTATAGCGACATCTGCCAGCATTTGTAAAAATTATAGAACTTTCCGATAGGGTGATGAGTAACAGGCATTTAGAGCAATAAGTGTGATAAACCTCAATAGCATTATTGTTAAACAAAGACGTTAAGCTAAACCTTAAAATTTTTTTGAACGCTTTCTATTCTAAGATAGTGGTAAGATTCCTGAAAAACTAAGCATACTACAAGTGTAACCTTACTTTAAATTATTTAAAATAGTTTCTGAAAAGTGTAGGAAATCTGAAGAATTTTTCTTAATGAACCCCAAAACTGAATTTAATTGGAAGCAATATATTTCACAGGAAAGTTACAAGGTCTTTAAAATCAGCAATCAATTTTATTTTAGCATTTTTTAATAATTATTGTTGAATAATATGATAAGTGAGTTACATTATTTTGTTATACGAGTAGCTCATGCATGCAGACTTAACGATATTTAACATTAAACCATTTACAATGCAGTGAAAATATTAACAATTTTATAATAGTAAATAGTGACTTGTAATTGTTGTAATTTTTTTTAAAGTAGCTTTACTTTAATAAATACGGTAGATATTGACGAAAAGTAAGAATATAAATGAATCTATCGTAGATGGCTTCCTGTTGAAAAATTAGGGATTAGTAAATATTAAAAAAGAGTTTCCAATTACAACATATTATTTTATCTCATGAAAATAATTACTCAGCTATGACAGCAATAGGCTGTGAAAGCCATATCTATGCCTTAAGCTTTTCTAATAGAATGATCAAATTTACCGTATTAAATGCTTTATCGACGTTAATGCAAATCACACGTTCTTCTTTATGTCTTTCTAACGAACTTATACACAATTATTAAATTCAACTAAACTCGAGATGTTGATCGTCCGCTCCATAAGCTAGGAAAGTATTTAATAACATATTGCTTAATTGAAAAATTAAGTACTTAATAAAGCTATCCAAAGGCTTAACCGAATGCTTAGTAATCGGTCTGTATTTTGACATATGTTACCTCGTGTTCGAATTGTAAACAGGATTTACAAACGATATACTCGTATATAAACCTACTATACAATTGATCAAGACAAATTTCCATAGACATAAATTGATTAAACAATTTTTATACGGTAAAACTGAGTAAGCGAGGACAGAGACATAAAATGATTGGATCTGTTGCTACCAAGGGAGAAGTATAGTAGACCGAGCTGGTGATCTAAGTAAGGTAGCAGCTGATTTTTCCCAGGAAACAACTTTGAAATTTTACAGTGATATTAATCAATAACAGATGGAGATATAGAATTTTTTCAATTTTAGCTCCTCAAAAACTGTTTCCAATGGGCCTTTTTACACAAAATATTTCATTAACACCTACCAGCATTTTCACTCAAGCCATCAAACGCAATATATCACACTGCACTTAATATTATAGATAGTATGAACTGTTAAATTAGACAATTGGTAATCAAACATCAGGTTTTACTTTTGAAGCTACGAATACAATAAAGAATGTATTTGAACATATTGAAGACTGAACGTCTTAAGACTAGTTTCAAAATATCCATAACAGACATGTACCTATACAGCAATAAATGGTACATCATTGTAACACGGACATTAAAATCGCAACGCCTCGAAAATATTATTCCCACACCAACCAAAAACTAAGGAGATTAAAGAAGAGTTCATTTAGATCAACGTCATACAAACCTTGCACATCGAAGGAAAAAATTTAACGCAAAAAGCTCTACCTCCGCCATAAGGCGGTGTTACCCTCGACACACAAAATGTGCTTCTCCAATAATTTTTCGGAGCCATTTTTGTAATGTTTGTAAACTTTTTTTCATTTTCTTTTTATTATTTCGTATGATTGTACAATATCTTAAAGTAAGGACTGAAACGAATAAAATCTGTAAATTTTAATACGGGCTATATTTCCAATGCGTGAAAATTGCAATCCCATTTTGTAATCAAATTAGTCTGTATATTCTTTAGTTTCAGTTTGTTATCGATTTTAGTTCGGTGCGGTTTAAAATATTTATAAGATATGAGTCAAGAGGAACGCCGTAAAAAGATCATCGACAAATGGCTCGAAAATACTTCGCGTCCAAACAATTTCATCGCAAAAAATTTAAAAATAGCACGCAGTACAGTGGATTCTCTTACTGAACGATATTTGGAGACGTTGACAGTTAAGCGAAAACAGAAAAGTGGAGATAAAAGTGGAACACTTGATACAATTTTGGACAGGAAAATAGTGCGTACCATCGTAAAAAACCGGACTATGTCATCCAGAAATGTTGCTCGGAAATGTAATACCAACCAAACAATGGTACAAAGATCTAAAAAACGTAAAGGTCTAAAAACACGAAAAAAATAAAAAATAACAAAAGTTACTGAAAAGCAAAAAAAAGTCATAAAAACACGAGCCCGAAAGCTATACGAGTTGATCAGCAACAAGAAAGCGTGCTTGATTTTGGATGACGAAACTTATGTCAAGGCCGACTTTACTACTCTTCCAGGTGTGCAGTTTTACAACTCGTTTGAAGCTGAGATTCTTTCGCAATCAACAACATTATTGGGATGGAAATATTCGGGTCAAAATATCTCGTTTGGCAAGCCATTTGCCAATGTGGACACAGAAGCTCATCGTTTATTATAACGGGAACAATTAACGGAGAAGTGTACATTAACGAGTGTCAAAAAAACGGTTGATTCCTTTCTTAAATAAACACGAGGGTTCAACATTATTTTGGCCGGGTTTAGCTTCAGCTCACTATGATCATGCGACGTTGAGCTTTCTTGTTGCTAAAAATGTCGACTTTGTCCCAAAAGACATGAATCCACCCAATGTTCTACAGTGCCGTCCCATTGAAAGGTATTGGGCTTTGGTCAAAGCTAATTTAAGGAAAAGTGAGCAGTGTGCAAAGGACGTAAAAGGTTTTAGTGCTAAATGGAAAAGAGCGTCCAAAAAGATCACGGATGTAACTGTCACCAACCTTATGAAGGACATTCGAAAGAATTGCGGAAAAAATGGGAGCCCAAATGTTTATTTTTATTTTTTGTAATTGTGAATGAATTTAATAAAAACAGGCTTTAAAGCAAATAAAAAAAATTTACATAAATTTTGAAAATATTGGGTCTATAACTTAGCAGTTTGCTAAGAGATGTCGTAACTAGTATTATTCCATTGGAACATGCGTTGGAAAGCATTTCAGTATATGTCATTCATTTGAACTTTGTGCCTGAAAAAGTGTTTTTGCGGGGAGTTATTCTTCATTACTTTAATATGAAGAAAACTGCTGCCGAAAGTCATCGTAATTTGGTAAAAGTTTATGGTGAACATGCGCTAGCTGAGCGAACGTGCCAAAAGTGGTTTGCACGATTTAAAAGTGGTGATTTTGGCTTGGAAGACGATGAACGTCCTGGGCAGCCAAAAAAGTTTGAAAATGAAAAACTGGAAGCATTACTCTACGAGGATTGTTGCCAAACACAAGAAGAGCTCGCAGAATCTTTGGGTGTCACTCAAGCAGCCATTTCAAAATGTTTAAAAGCAGCTGAATATATTCAAAAGCAAGGAAATTGGGTTCGACATGAACTCAAGCCGAGAGACGTCGAAAGGCGGTTTTGCATGTCCGAAATGCTGCTGGAACGCCACAAAAGGAAGTCATTTTTGCATCGGATTGTTACTGGTGATGAAAAATGGATCCATTATGACAACCCGAAGCGCAAAAAATCATATGTGAAACCCTCCCAACCAGCCAAATCAACGGAAAAGCCGAATATCCATGGCGCGAAGGTAATGCTCTGTATTTGGTGGGATCAGATGGGTGTGCTGTATTATGAGCTACTAAAACCGGGTGAAGCCATCAATTAATCCGTTTGAAGAGAGCAGTGGCCGAAAAACGCCCGGAATATGCGACCAGAAACGAGGCAATAATTTTCCATCATGACAACACTCGGCCCCACGTTGATATTCCGGTTAAGAACTATTTGGAAAACAGTGGATGGGAAGTCTTACCCTACCCGCCTTATAGCCCAGACCTTGCCCCTTCTGACTACCATTTGTTCCGGTCGATGCAGAACGCCCTCACTGAAATACGGTTCACATCAGAGCAGAATATCAAAAATTGGCTTGATTCATTCCTGGCTGCCAAGCCGGCGCAGTTCTTTTGGGATGGGATCCACAAATTGCCAGAAAGGTGGGAAAAAGTCATAGCTTCAGATGGGCAATACTTTGAATAATACTATTGTACATGTTTTTCTTAAATAAACGTTCAAATTGTGAAAAAAAAAACGGACGAATTAAGTTTTATACCCAATATTTTTTTTTACTTTGAATTTTCCAAATTTTATTCGTTCCAGTCCTTAGGCTACACACTATCATTTTTGAAATGACGTGATGTAGAAATGATACTGTGTAGCTTGGAATGAAAAATTACGACTGGCATGACGGTGAGAATGATGAGGGTTGAAATTTTTTGTGGATTTTGCTGGAATGACGGAGAATGATGCATTAGAAATGTTTATGTGTCGGCAAATTTCATCATTCGGCATTTTTCACAAGTCGTGTTAGTATCGGTTCGGAAAAAATTTTTTAAAATAATGGCTCCTATCGATCCAAAAGAACTTTTGGAGGAATTTATTAATTGCTACAGAAGTCACAGCGTTCGTTGGGACACTTCAAACAAAGACTATTTTCAAAATAAGCTGCTAAAAAGTGTTGCGTATGAGGAGCTGCTAAAAGTTTTGCGGAAATATTGGAAAGATGCGTATTTAGCTGAAGTGAAAAGAAAAATTAATATACTTCGGTGTGCTTTTCGAAAGGAGTTGGAAAAAATCAGGTAATCCGAATCCTTTTGTGCTGGATTAGACGACGTATATATTCTTTCGCTATGGTGGTTTGAATCGATGATTTAAGCCATCTGGAGAAATCAGTGCCATCACTTTCAACAATATCCGACTCATTCGAAAATGAGGATGGAAGTGTAAGTAAAACAATTATATGTTCTTAAATAATCATATACTAATTATTATTATTCTATCCATATTTTATTAGTGTAATGAAACATTCTATTTTTTTCTCAGATTAATGCCCCAGCTTGATTAGGGGAGTGGTGTGATGACTGATACTTAGGATCTACTGAATTATTTTTTAGTTTTTAGTACATTAACTTAAAAATTTTTTTTACTTATTTTTTAGTTTATAATTGAATGTCTTATCTGAAGAATATAGAACGGTAGCAATAAAGTGCTGATAAAAGAAGCATTTCCGCCTTTTGAATCCGCATTGCTCTACTCATTACATGATACTCGTACGAAAACGAGTCGTTTCGAAAAATTCATTTTCTTTTAACTTTCGAAGAACCGTGTTTGTAAAGACAAACTTAAAAATCTTATTAGCGACATGTACTTTGACTTTACTGCTGACACGACAAAAATTAATCTTGTACTATCAACTTTTTATTCGTTAATTTTATCCCAACCGGCTCCATATTCCCTCCACAACAACAAGGAGTTGCGCTCGCTCCACAACAGCAGGATCAAGCCGTGGTGTAAATTCTTAACAACTCGATAGGATTTCAATTGCAGTGACTATCGGTTTTTGCACTACTGTTTTTCAGAACTTTGTGGGTCTCTTTAACACACTCTGAATATCTCTACAACATCCTTCCATTCTTTGGTTGTCTTATAATATGTCCGTGTAAAGTGAAGAAAATGAAACACTCCCTTTTTCTTCATTAATTAACTAAGTCTACTCTCTCTCACAGTACATACAATTTTTCTTAGCATATACTCTTAACATATCTGCATATCTAATAGCTTTTTTGCAATTCTTTTGCAGTTTTGTCTTTTAGAATTATTTGAGAAAGATTCTTCACTTGAAACACTTTTTTCCGTTTTCCGCTTTTTCACGTCCAGTAAGTTTGATTTCAGGAGATGTGCGAAAACATCTGTTGCATCGTTAGTTTGTGCATGTTTTTCATTTGATTTTAATTTTTCAGTTTTGCTTGTAAATGTTACTTTTTTAGGAATGTTAAAATCAATAGCCCTTTTAACTCTTCCCCTTAACCATTGGTCATGAACCTGGCGAAAATCTTGTTCTACAATATTTTTACAATATACTCGTACGAGTAATTGGATTTAGAGATTTTTTTAAAAATCTTACTGCATTATCAATTTTATAGTGTATATTAAACAACTTTCATTCTGATTCTTTTCTACTTTTGAAATTGTTATGTTGCCGTTTGGTTTAAGAAAATCAATTAAGGTTCTTGGCGAACACAAAGATATTTTTGAAGGTGGAGCTAAATTAGCACGTTTTAGTTTAGTTTTAGTTTTTCTTGACTGGTTAATGGGTTTAATTTTGAATCGATAAAATATTTCTTTAACGACGGCTTTACAGTCTGTACCGCACGTCCAGCACTTCCATTCGATTGCGGGTGATATTGTGCAGTTTTTGTAAGTCGAACGCTGTCTGCAATACAAAATACTTCCAATTCTTTACAATCAAAAGCTGGTTAGTTGTTAGACAGTATCTCCTTCAGTAAACCAAAAGTTGCAAAACACTTTCTAAATGAATGGATAAATAGCCTTTGTAACAGTTCCCGAACTTTTGTTCGGTATTGGAACGGTGGAAGATATTTTGTAAGGTCACATATAAGTGTGGGAAATGAGTATGCTATAGCCGTTTTCTGATTTGGGAAATGGGCCAATGACATCCACCAATACATTGTCGAAAATTGATGAAGGTGCTGGTGTTATGGTGTAGTTTTTGCCAGTTACCATTGTTTGCATGCTTTTATATATTTTATTATGTCTTGTTTTATTTTGTTTCGACTTTTGATTTTTCTGAAGGTTCGTGTAATGCCTGTATGACCTCCTTCTGCGTTGTCTCAACAATATGGCTGCAATTTCTTCTTTATCGTTTATGATGGTTACCTTTGGTAGTAGCGCTACTTTCAAATATTTTAAGACATTATTGCCCTTTAAATAATCGTGGCGAGGCAAATTCGAAGATTTGTTCGCTAGATACCATTTGTAAGTTGTTTAGAAATTAAATTCAAAATCAAATTATAAAAAAATTGAATTGAATTGTAAAAAAAAGGAAGACAAAACCTTCCTATTGTAACCTTTTGACTCACTGTGCACGCATCAGCCGATATTTAAATATTTAATTGATTTTCTTTCATGTGAGCATACATACAAGCATTCAGTTGTGCTTATTATATTATGTACATATCGTTTATGTTCTCGATCGGCTGATGCTTGTACAGTTGAGCTAAAAGAACAGTTCACCTCAGCAGTATCCATCGGACCATGTAAGCATGCAAATATGTGTGTACATGTGTGCACTATCTGATAGTCATCATCTCTCTTCGTATTGCAAATAAATGTGATAACATGGTTCGGTGGCTGCTGCTGAGTGAATTGCTCGTCCACTTGGATATCGGACATACTTGACGGAGGGCCCCTGGATTGTAACAGCTAAGTAGCAAAATAAATTTATAACGTTTAATTAAATATTATTTTTTTTGAAAGTGTTCCTTCCCCTTTTTTTGTCTCATCGGCAATTGGCACAATCTAAAGTGTCAGCATTGTGTCATCAAATATTCCTAAACATATTGGTCCCTTGCAACCGAATTAAATAATAATCTTTTATTTGTAAATTTGATTTATTGACTTTGACTTTTTTAATAACTCTGTAAACTGTGTACGATGACTGTAAAAGCGAAACTCGCCAGTGCTAAGGGACACATTACGTACGCGGAGATTTTCTTAAGGTCGGTTGACGAGAATACTTCCATTGAACTTTTAACCAAACGTTTCGACAAACTTGAAGAATCGTGGCATTCGTTTTGCGAACTTCACGACGAATATCTTGCTTCGGTTGAGGAGGATTCTCACGCGGAATTAATTGTAGACTTCGCGAGATACGTGGAAAAATACTTGCTGAAATATCACGAGCAATCCATTGCCGTCATCCAGTTTCTTCCGCAACTGATGCTAACGAAACTGTACTAGAAAGGTTGGCAATCCAGCAGTCTACGTTTCTTGAGAGGTTAAATGACTCGGGGCCCAGGGACGCGAATGTGCAGCTCCCTAAAATCGCAGTTCCACCTTCTTCCGGGGACTATAAAGAGTGGCCGTCATTTAGAGACCTTTTTATGGGATCGGTGGACAGTATGTCAAACCTCACAGCTACGCAGAAATTTCGATATCTGAAGTCTTTCTTATCAGACGAAGCGGCTGCGCGTATTCAGCACAGCTCAATTTCCGACGTGAACTACGCCGAAGCTTGGTCCCGGTTGGAAGCGCGGTATAATGAAGAACATTTGATTGTTTAATCTTTCATACAATCCTACTTGTCACTTCCGTCGATGAATACTGACAACACACAGACTCTCCGTAAAATTACTGACGGTGCTGACGAAGTCGTTCGTGGACTTAATGCACTTAAACAAACTGCTCGCGATCCCTGGTTGGTTTATCTACTAGTGCGAAAACTAGATCATGATTCTTGCCTAGCGTGGGCAGAGTTTTCGTGCTCTCGAAACAATACAACCATTGATTTACTTTTGAACTTTCTCCAGAAACAATGCGCTTGAATAGTGCCAATCCAACTCTCGCTCAGTCCCTTTGCGTATAAAACCTACAACACCGCTTCGATCACATGTGTCGGAAATCAAGGAATCGAAACATTAATGTCCTAACTGCGCTGATTTCCATTCATTACCACAGTGTCCAAAGTTCGTTTCGTTAGACATTCTTTCGAGGCGCGAGTTCGTTAAAACCCATTCGCTCTGTTTTAATTGCCTTCGGGTTGGGCACTCAGCCAATAAATGTCGATCTACGTTTAGATGGCGTGTATGCAAGTCATCGCATCACACATTGGTACATTTGGAAAATGCACCATCGAAACAATTTCGTCGTCCAACCATTGCTCTCCCTCGCCCTCATCGCCCACTTCATCATTGGCCAATCAATCGAAAGTACCTTATTCGCCTGCACAATTTTCGCCACTCGTCAATAACCTATCGCTTGAACCTAATCGTGGTAAACATACAATTCTTCCAACTATTTCGGCAACGGTTAAGAATATTCAAGGTAAACCTATCGTGTTTAGATTCCGGGTCGCAGTTATCATTTGCCGTGGAGTCGTTCGCTAAACGACTAGGCTATCCTCATTCGCCTGCGCATATTCCCATTCGTGGACTTTCGTCGTTAGACGCAGGTTATACCAAGGGTTGTGTTCACTTGAGCTTTCGTCCCTGGTAAGTTCAGCTGCACCCTTATGGTGGTGGCATTTGTTCTTGCAAAGCTGACTTCAAATCTTCCTGGCCAGGATTTTGACAATTCTGTTTCGTCACACCTTACTGGACTTCAGCTCGCGGACCTTACTTTTAATATTTCGTCTCCAATAGATATTTTGCTCGGTGCCGATAAACTTTGGTGTGCATAATACAGGCGGGACAAATAAGAGGAGAAGAGGGCTCACCTGTTGCCTAAAACACTTCATTTGGATGGGTAATTACGGGGGAGTTTTTCAACAACATATACTCGGATAATCGTTCGGTCAAATGTTTTCACTTAACTATAGATATTGATCATCTGTTTAGACGTTTTTGGGAGGTTGAGGACCAGACCGCGATTCAGCAGTTGAAGATCCGGCCGAGCAACATTTCAAAGATAACCTCAGTCATGCTTCGGATGGGAGATATGTCGTGTCGTTGCCATTTAAAACCCCTGATCCAATTTTTGGTGATACACTGGGAGCAGTCTCTAGATTATACTCAATGGAACGTCGTTTTCGGTCAAACCCAGAACTTCGTCGAATGTATATAGACTTCATGGCTGAATATAGACAACTGGGCCATATGTCGCGCATCCCTGTCGCTCAGTGCAGTGCAGTTCCTGGGAAGCATTTTTATCTCCCTTATTACGCGGTCGTAAAACAAGAACGTTCGACAACGAAATTACGGGTCGTGTTCGACGGTTCTACAAAGGATTCGCACGGACTGTCGTGGAATAATTCACTATTAGTCGGTCCACCAATCCAGCGAAATTTGATAGGCGTGTGCTTACGTTTCCGTCTACATCGCGTTGTTTTTACAGCAAATGTCGTTAAGATGTTCCGACAAATCTGGGTAGACGATGAACACTGACTTCCAACGTATTGTGTGGCGAGAAAACCCTAGTGATGAAATTATGCATTTTCGGTTGCGTACGGTAACATATGGCATCGCGTCTGCCCCGTTTCTATCGGTTCGCCTTTTAAAACAGTTAGCTGAAGATTACCAGGTAAAATACCCTTCTGCTTCCAAGGTATTTTACCTGGTAATCTTCTACGTCTACGTCTACGTAGACGATGTTATGACAGGATCCAACTCTTCAAACGGATTGATCGGACTAAAGTCAGAACTAGTATCGTTACTATTGGAAGCCAAACTCCAACTTCGAAAATGGAGCTCGAACTGTTCGCGGTTGCTCGACACTTTGCCGGAAGGAGATCGTAATGCCTCGATGTTGGATCCGCTTAAAGTTTTCTTATAAAATTTCGAACCCGAGCTTCGTTGATCCACCCACCCGAAGTGTCTTTGCTTTCCGAAGTGTCGCGTATTTTCGACCCTCTTGATTTCCTCGCTCCGTCGGTCTTATTGTTCAAGGTATTGTTTCAAGAGTTGTGGTCTGCTGCTTTAAGTCTAGATTGGGACGATCCTCTTCCTCATCCCCTGTCGTTACGGCGGAAAACCATCACCATGAACTGCATCTGTTGGAACAACTTCGAGTTCCACGTTACGCATTTTCGTCGCTGGGAGAGTTTGAGCTACACGTATTTTCAGACGCTTCTTCCCTAGCCTGTGCCGCTGTGATTTATAGTCGTTGCAAACTTCAGGAAGGAAAATACGATGTCAATATTATCGCTGCCAAAACGAAGGTAGCCCCGTTAAAACCAGTCTCCATCCCACAACTCGAGGTTTGTGGAGCCATGCTGCTTGCTCGGTTATTTCAACTTGTAACTACCGCGTTGTCATCGAAACCAACCAATATTTTTGCCTGGTGCGATTCTGAAGTTGTTCTCCACTGGTTATCGTCACCACGATGCTGGGTTACCTTTGTCGCAAATCGATCGGCGGCTATTCTTGAAACACTTTCACGTCATGCCTGGCGGCATATCGCTTCGGAACACAATCCAGTAAATTGTGCCTCAAGGGGTCTTACTCCTGCTCTTCTTACTCGCTATGACATGTGGTGGAAGGGTCCATCTTGGCTATCACTCGATTCATCTGAATGGCCACAGTCCAGGTTCAACCGCAAGAACGTCCCAGTGGCAGGACTTGAAGAAAGGATGCCTAGCTCACGAGCCCTGTTTGCAGTCGTAGAAAATAAGTTACTTGAACTTCTTGTAGCAAAGTTTTCGTCATGGAGTCGAATGCAGAAGGTAGTTGCGTACTGTTTACGCTTTATTTTCAATTTTCGTGTAACTCAGTCCGACCGTCGAAATTTGCACTTAAAATTCTTTGAAATACATCACTCGAAATTGTCTATACTCAAAATGGTTCAACAGACTCTGTTCGATGCAGATATTCAGACTCTGGCCCAAGGTCGCAAGCTTTCATCTCGTTCCAAACTTCGTTCACCTTCTATGTTTATCGACAAGGAGGGATTCCTTCGCGTAGGAGGAAGAATTCAGGAGGCTTCAGTTTCATTCAATATAAAGCATCCCATTATTTTATCTAGCAGTCATCCGCTTTCACCTTTAATCATTGCAGATTTTCACCAAAGGTACCTTCATCCGGGAGTGTCGGAAACATTTGCTCTGGTGAGACAGCAATGTTGGATATTCGGAGCTCGTAACAATATACGAAAAATCATCTTTCGGTGCAAACCATTCTTTTTACAACGTAAACAAACTTGCAGGCAGATGATGGGGAACTTGCCTTCGTATTGTCTTCATCCAACTCGTCCATTTCTTAACACGGGTGTCGACTATGCTGGCCCATTAACCATCAAGATGTCCCGGACCCGAAAACCTCAGCTCTCCGGGGATATATCGCGCTGTTTATATGTATGTCCACGAAGGCCATGCACCTGGAGTTGGTCAGTGACCTCACTACTGACGCCTTTATTGCTGCACTGCGCCGCTTCATCTCTCGTCGAGGAAACTGCACTAACATTTATTCTGACAATGACGCAAACTTCAAAGGAGCTCATCGGTGCCTGTCAGAATTGCGGAAACTCGCGCTCTCGTCATCTCACAACAACTTCTTATCAGCTGCACTTGCTGAAGATGGTATCGAGTGGCACTTTTCTCCGCCATCTGCCCCGCACTTCGGCGGGCTATGGGAGGCCGGTGTTAAGTCGGTCAAGTCCCATTTGCGTCGGGTGATCGACTCTAGCATTCCCACGTTTGAAGCTCTTTCCACTGTTTTATGTCAAATTGAAGCAATTGTGAATTAACGTCCTTTGTGTTGGCTGTCCGACTCAGATGCAAATCCACTCACACCATCTCACTTTCTTATAGGTCAGCCCCTGACAGCGGTGCCCGAACCCAACCAACTAGAAGTTCCAACAAATCGGCAAGATCACTAACAACAACTACAAGCAATGGTCCAAGGTTTTTGGAAAAGATGGCACATTGAGTACCTGACTGCTCTCCAGGATAGGCCCAAGTGCCAAAAATCAACGCCAAACCTAAAGATCGGTGATGTAGTTGTCCTAAAGGAGCCCAATCAACCTCCTACCAAATGCGTCATGGGACGCATTATTGACTTTAACTACGGTAGAGATAACTTGGTAAGGGTAGCTACTGTGAAGACAACCGCTGGCATTTTTATTCGACCCATCACAAAATTAGCTGTCCTTCCGGACAGCTGAACTCGTTCAGCCGGGCAGGGATGTTTAAAAACTAAACTCAAAAACCAAATAATAAAAATATTGAATTGAATTGTAAAAAAAAGTAAAACAAAACCTTCCTATTATAATCTTTTGGCTCACTGTACACGCATCAGCCAATATTTAAATATTTAATTGATTTTCTTTCATGTGAGCATACATACAAGCATTCAGTTGTGCTTATTACATTATGTACATACCGTTTGTGTTCTCGATCGGCTGACGCTTGTACAGTTGTGCTAAAAGAGCAGTTCACCTCAGCAGTATCCATCGGACCATGTAAGCATGCAAATATGTGTGTACATGTGTGCACTATCTGATACTCATCATCTCTCTTCGTATTGCAAATAAATGTGATAACATGGTTCGGTGGCTGCCGCTGAGTGAATTGCTCGTCCAGTTGGATATCGGACATACTTGACGGAGGGCCACTGGATTGTAACAGCTAAGTAGCAAAATAAATTTATAACGTTTAATTAAATATTTATTTTTTTTTGAGAGTGTTCCTTCCCCTTTTCTTGGCTCATCGGCAATTGGCACAATCTACAGTGTTTCCATTGTGTCATCAAATATTCCTAAACATAAAAGATTGACTCTTTTTCAAGCATTTGGAAAAATTAATTTAGATTGAGTTTTCTATTAATGTATGAATTATCAACATTTTTTCGTGATAATGCTTCAAGAAGCATTTATTGAAATACAATTTTAATATTACGATTTTCTTAATGTCGTTATAATTAATGACTTCATAAACGTTAGACTTTTTTTATTTTGCATTATATTTGACTCAAATGAATTATTACCTGCTTAGGTCTCCTGTTGTCGCTTTATAAATTGTATTTATATATCGTATTTTGCTCTTTAAGTTCATTGATAGTTATACTAGAGACAGCATCAGCAACTTGATTTTGTTTCGCTTTGAGATATTCCACCGTATAGTCATATTCTTCTAAATCTTACCTCATTCTGGTTAGTCTGGAACTAGAATTTTTCATCGCGAATAAATATGATAATGGCTTGTGATATGTTTTAACCAGAAAAAGTTTTCCATAAATATACGGTCTAAAATGAAGTATTGCCCAATGTATTGCTTAGAGCTCTTGTAGGGGATTTATTACTTTCTCCCTTTGCAAAGATTTTTGAGGCATTGAGCACTGCACCACAAGCATGTTTGCTATCATCTGTGGTAATACACAACTCTTTTTCGTTATCAGGATATTGTAATATGTTAATATCCGACTCATTAACTCCTTTTTGAGATGAAAGCTGCATTGCATTCATTTGTCCATTGAAGTTTTTGATGAATCTCCTGTAGTAATTACAAAATGCGGTAAATCTCCTAGCGCTAATGGCATCTGTGGGTACGGGATAGTTATTAATAGCTTCGTGTTTCGCATCACCTGGTAGTATGCCTTTGTCTGTGAATAATGAACACTTTTCAGGATGCAATTTATGGTTGTATTTTCGAGATAATTCAAAGTCTTTTGTTAAGTTTTTTAGCATTGGTTTTTCAGAACATCCTATTACCAAATAGTCATCCATATATACGGAAGCTTGCGTTGGATCTTAGGCAGAGAAAGCAAGTGTCATCTTGCTTTGAAAAGAATTTGGCGCTTCCGTATGGAAGTCGTCGATACGATATGTCGTTTGTTAAAAACAAAGTAATATTTCTTACTTTTTCATCAACTTCAACCTGGTGAAATCCAAACATTAGGTCGAGGCATGAGAAAAATTTTGTTCGTCTTAATTTTCCAAGAATATGTTCTATCCTTGGAAGGAGGAATTCATAAGCAATTATTTTTTTATTTATTTGAAAGTAGTCAACTACTAAATGCTATCTCAAGTAGTGGGCTATTATATTCTGAAATTGATGGTTCCACTATGTTATCAGCAACTAATTTCATGACCTGTTTATCTAGTTCCGTCTTATGGGTATTGATAATTCGACACGAGTACGATAACTTTAGCGCCAAAAATTGATAACGGTTTTTTATAGAGGGATCAAAAACAAGCATTTTTTACTATGGCAGGGGGGGTCTATCTCGCCCCGTTTAGGAGGTAGCGGCAATTTTATTAAAAAATAACTTAAACTGGAAAAAAATTATTAAAGAACAACGGCAACACTTACAATAAAGTACTGTACCAGTTTCGAAAGTCAGAAACCTATTCTTCAACCCTAGTTTCCAGCTATATTATTTGTATCTATAGTTTTTTTAGAAATTCGCATGCAAACCTAAAATTTTAATAAAAAAAATTTAAAAACCATTTTTTTTCAAAATTGTGAAATGAAGTGCTAAATTGGATTCCTGTGGTCTATGCCTATATCAATTTTAAATCGAACACAAAAAACCGAATGGATTTATGTCGTCTAGTTTTTGAGAAAATTGAAAATTACTAGTTAGGTTTCTTTTTCTTTTTTTTGGCATTTACATGGTCTTCCCTTGAGGTAAGTAAATGGATATGGCAGGCGCCTATATCAATAGTTTTCTTAATTAAGAGTACACGGGTGACCCGCTTCGCGGGATTAAGGGATTCCAACTCTCTTTCCGCAGGCAGCAGGTCCCGCTCACGCAACTTCGTTGCTCCGCTCGGGGTATGTGCTTTTCGTCAGGCAGGCGCCTATGTCATCAATTCTCTTTACCTACAGTAGTCATTCCAAAATTATAGAAAATTCACATGTTCAAATGTTGTAGCAAATTATTTACTTTGCGTAGTATGTATGTTTGTACTTTGCGTAATGTATAATGCACTCGATAATAATGCAAAATATAACCGAACAAACGGGTGACTTTTGTACTGTTGTTTTGTTTTTCATACACATGCGGTAAAGTGTTAGTTTTAGTTTTTTAGTTTTAAACGCATTTTATTTTCTAATTCATTAACTCTTACATACTAACAAAAAATGCTTAAATGCTAGCTTAAAATTACTTAACAAAGTTATACTAACTTACTGGCCCCACACAGGCACTCTAAGCTACTCTAAACTCTTATATATATGTCTTTCGACTTTGTTTACATTTTATACTTATATATACTTATTTTCTATGCTTAAGGCTAAGAAAAGAATTTAACAAAAAACTTAGCATATGGACATATTTTTTATAAAAACTTAACATCTAGCTTAAAATAAATCTTAGTCTACCTAACCTACCTACACAATACACACATATATACACATAGACAATATTCACAATGACATACATATACTAGTATATACCTATGTATATACTAATATAAATATGTATTTCTTAAATACTAACCTAAACCTATGCAAGCTGGCCATTGCTATTCACAGTGTAAATGGATTGGTCAGCTCTGCCCCATTAGTGAGGCTGGTCCGTAATTGACGGAAACGACGACGAAACATCTTCTCCATCATTCAACCACCAGAAATGCTGGTGCTGCCGAACGACATCCCTCTTATCGCGATTCCCCACCGCCCTACTGAACCTGAGACGATCCACACTGCCGTGTGCGACGTCTCTGTCGTAGTTGAGTCGCCTGTCCCCAGCTTTCCGAGCGACATGGAAGATTAACGGGACCGCTGATCTATCCTGGATCAACCCTATCTGATCTAGGTAGAGGAATGCTTCCGGTGGAACGAAGCCGTCAGAGCGCACACTCTCGTGGTAAAGGTAGTTGGGGTAGTAAGCCCCCGATATCAGGTTATTCGTCGAGGTCATTGCTCTTGCAATGTGCCTTCGAGTCAGCTTAATTACGAAGTTGTCCACTCGTATTAGGTTCGCCCTGTTGTAAAGGACCTCATTACGATAAAATTTTTTGTACTCCGACTCTGGTGTTCTGTACAAGCGAAGGCAAGCCCTAAGGCAAGCCCTCTCAAACACCCGAATCTTTTCCATTAAGCTTGCTCGCACATTGAACCACACAGGACAACCAAATACCAGCATGGGCCTGATAAGGGCCATGTAGCAGATTACCTTTACCCTCGCATCGAGTTGGCTGCTATAAAGCAGTCTCTTTGTAAGGGCAAAAGCTCCTTTGGCTCTGGCCAGAGCAGCATCTACATTTTTGTCAAAATACAGAAACTGATCTAGCCAGATCCCAAGGTATCTGACTACATTTCGACAGGCAAGTGGCTGTCCGTGTTGTCCAATGATCGAGAACTTTCGCCAATTTTTTCTGGTATCCCTAGAGGCTCTAGACAACGGCGTCCTAAAGAGAATGGTTTCCGACTTCTGAAAGTTGATTTTCAACTTCCAGTCATCGCAAAATCGTCTTATCTTATCGAAGTCACGCTGCAAGAGAGTATTAATGACCTCGATTTTTGTACCTGTTCTGTACGCTATCAAATCGTCTGCGTACGCAATAGTATGGGGAAGTGAACCTATCAAGTCGCTTGTATAAATGTTGAATAGGATCGGCGAATTGACCGCGCCTTGCTGAAGACCATTTTTAATTTGAAATATACCAACAGAAGTCACATCGCCATTTTTCACGATGAACTGTCTGTTGGTTAGCATATTATAAAGAATGTACAAGAGTGGTTTACTGATCCCCAGCCTAGTCAGCCTATAGAAAAGACCCTCTAACCATACAGTGTCGAAGGCCTTCTCCAAGTCAACAAGGCAGGCACCAGTGCATTGGTTTTTGCCTTTATTCCATTGGATATCGGACACCAGTTTAGACGCGGCATGTGAGATATCATGTCCCGCCTTAAAACCGAATTGATTATCCGGAACTATATGTTTGTCCTCAACCCACCTAGACAGAGCTCTATTGATTACTTTTTCAAACACCTTACTGATATTCGGAAGGAGACTTATCGACCGGAGATTCGCCGGATTGGATATATCCTTTCCCTTTTTGGGGATAGGTTGAACCACCGCCGTTTTCCAATGCGCTGGATAATGTGCATTATTCATTGCATTATTAAACAGGGTGGTGTAAATGTCCACCGCTTCTAGAGGAAGATGTCGAAGCACGATGTTTGGAATACCATCGGTCCCCACTGATTTCTTAGCCCTGATTGTGTCGAAGATCTCACGGAGCTCTTCCTTCGAAATGAACGGAGGTAGGTCACCCTCTCTGGTAATGACATTATTTGCCATATTTTCGTCGCTGAAGCGAGTGAAACCAGAGCCCTCGGATCGCCAGTTCTCTACTTCATTTCGAATGTAGAGGCTGTGCACCAAGACGCGATTGTCCAGGTCATAATTAGGACCAATGGTATCAGTGGCCTTGTATATTTCCTGGAAAGTCGCCCCTATGGCCTCAACCTTCTCCTGTGGATCCTCGATCACAAAGAAGTCGTCATCATCAGCGGCCTCATTTGGATCAATACCTGCTATTGTCAGTAACCGTTCGTTGTCTGTTGTCCGGGCTATTTTAAGACACTGAAGGTCGTTTTGATTTTTTCTCCGAAATAGTTTATTTATTTGCGGGAACATATTCGGGTTGCTGGTGTTTACAGCCCGAACCCTGTTGTTCCAATACGAACTTACAGAAATTCTGTAATTCTCTTTTATTAACGTTTGAATATTTTTAATCGATGCCTTCAGTGTCCTAATCTCCGGGTCTTGTCTGTCAGTTAACTGTCTGTACAAGTTTTTGAGTCTTGTCAGAAGTCTACTTTTCTGTCGGTGCAGTGCGTCAATAGTAGGATTGCGGAACAGGTCTTCGTTAGTCGTATGTCGATATCGTGGTATTGTAGAGTCCATAGTTTGTTTAATTGTCTCGTCCATTTGTTTTAGGTAATTGTCGATCTCCTCGTTTGTCAAATTCCTATTGGACGGTGGGTGGAGCGTATTCGAGGAGAGCGCACTTGTCATGGTTGCGGAGAAGCGTGTCCATCGAGTCTTACTGTAGTTGTAAGAATATCTTGGGACAAACTCCTCCAATTCCGCAATTTCGTTGGGAACTGTAATTTCGGTGCTAAAACCGCAATGGTCACTGTCATACACGAATGTGCGCAGACAGTTTAGCGTTTGTAAATTCGTACCTGTCAGTCGTATACGTTCGTCGTACAGCAGTAGATCCAAATAAGACCCGCCTCTGGGAAACGACGGGTTATCCGTCGCTTTAAGACCGAGTCTGTACATGACATCGTGCTGACCCCACCAATCGAGTAGTAGGTTCCCTCTAGTATTTGGCAAATTATTTCCCCAATCTCTGTGTCTAGCGTTGAAGTCCCCGCCGATTATAAAATAATTCTCCCCCGATTCCAGTCTCAGGAGTCGAAAAAGCGTGTCGAGCTCTGTAATGAATAAAGTGGATTGTGAAGTCTCAGGTGCATAAACAGAGGCCAAGTACAGCCGCTTTCCACTGCGGAGCGGGATGTAAATGACGACTGCCTCCAACACCCGGAACCTACGCAACACTCCCTTGTACACTCTGTGAAATTTTATACCTTGTTTAATGAAGATCGCAACACCGCCTCCACGTTTGGATCCGGGCCGGTTTCTTCTTCTGACAATATAATTATTGTACTCCAGTTTGTGCTTATCTGTTAGCTTGGTTTCACTAGCGAAAAGCACATCAGGAGTTTGGTCTTGTAACAATTTAAACATCGCGGCTCTTCGTTCGATCCTAATCAGTGAATTAACATTCACCGCAAGGACCTTCAAAGTTTGCTCCACCATGTGCGTACCCATTACGACATGTGTTGCGTTAGGCCCGGCAGCAGCGCGTAGATCTGGTCCACCCGCTTGGCCTGTTCTTGCACCTGCTTTTGCAGCTGAGCCATCTGCCCTTGGATTGCGAGCAAGATGGCCAACATGTTAGGTGCAGCTTCCGTTGTTCTCGGCATTGGCGCCGGAGAAGCAACAGTCGTTTGCTGTACCGTAGCAGCCCTACCTGCCGCCATTTGGGCGTAGGAAATTTGGGACGTGACGGCTGGTGTTTGAAGCCTCACAGGTGAACGTTTGACCTCCGCCTTCTGCTGCCGAGCCAGTTTTGCTTTTTTAATGTCAGAGAACTTAGGACAACCCCGATAGTTTGCGGTGTGTCCCACGTTCCCACATAACACGCAAGAGAGCTGCGTCCTATCGGATGCTCCGTCCCTACCCAGAGGACACTCCTCGGAACTGTGGTTCTTTGCGCACTTCACGCATCGAG
Organism: Volucella zonaria; assembly: GCA_963966105.1. Taxonomy (NCBI): domain Eukaryota; kingdom Metazoa; phylum Arthropoda; class Insecta; order Diptera; family Syrphidae; genus Volucella; species Volucella zonaria. The sequence goes on along the minus strand of OZ014530.1, from coordinate 97,557,723 downwards.
GCTGCATTTGGCAGTTCGACGCGGCGTGCCCGAACCTCTGGCAGCGAACGCATTGTATAACGCCTTCGCTCCTTTTTAATTTTTCCCAGTGAACCACCTGGTAGTCTAGGACATTAATACTCCTTAGACTATCCAGACGGCTTTCGGGACTGAGCTGCACCAGGAAGAACGGCAGACTCCGTTTCTCCCGCCTGGCTCTAGCTGTGGTAAATGGCTTTACCCCCACGAACTTGAGTCCTTCGAACTCCTTCTCTTTAAGCAGTGCCAGGATCTCCTCAGGATCAGAAGACGGTTCCAACCCCTTCAGCAGCATCGATTGCCGCTTTTCACACTTCGGTGTGAATGAGTAGTGCTCCGTCGTCGTTTCCTTTAGGAGCTCTTTCACTTTCGCGTAGCCCTCCACTGTATTACAGTGGATGGCATGGCGATCGTTCCCCAATCTCTTAATATTAAAATTATTACCAATGACCAACTTACACAGGTCCTTGGTAGCATTTACCTCCAATTTATAGGTGTTGATAGGCGGCACCTTCTCCTTCTTCTTCTGCTGCTGCTGCTGCTGCTGTTGTTGTTGTTGTTGTTGTTGTAGTTGTTGTTGTTGTTTTTGTTGTTGTTGTTGTTGTTGTTGCTGCTGCTGCTGATGTTGTTGCTGCTGCTGCTGCTGCTGCTGCTGTTTTAGCTGTTGCCGTTTTTGTGGCTGCTGCTGTTTTAGCTGTTGCCGGTGTTGTGACTGTTGTTGTTGTGTCTGCTTTTGAGCAAGCTGCTGTTGTTGGGATTGCTCTTGCTCTTCCTTCTTCCTTCTTACCATTTGTTTTTCTTTTATGGCCAGCACTCTTTCTTGTAGCATTTTGATGCTGCTACATATGACCTCCATTTCTTCCTCTTCATCGTCAGATTCGCTTGCTGCCAATGAAGCGAAGTTGTTGGCCGTTGGTAGGGTGGGCTGTTTTACTAAGTTGGAAGTTTTACAAAGCTTCCTCCTTCTCTTTGGTTTTGGCGTTTGGATCGAACCACTTGACGCCTCACTTGGTATTTCAGCAGATCCCGCTATTGACATAGCGGACCGCTCTCCACAATCCATCACGTGATGGACAACACTTAATACCACTTTAAATTTATTGTTTTTTATAAAAATGAAAAAAAAAAAAAAAAGTTGTTATGAGTACACGGGGATTCGAACCCACGACCGTCAACTGTCGGCCGAGCACACTTTTCAGTTTAAATGCATTTTTATTTGATCTCTTAATTTACTCTTACATGCTAGAAAAAAAAACGCTTAAAAATTAGCTTAAATAACTTACAAATATTCTTATACTAACTTACTGGCCCCATGCGGGCACTCTAAATTAATCCTAACACTTAAACTATGTCTTTCGACGTTTTGACAGGTTTTTTTTTTATTCTTATATTTAGGACAATACAGCTTAAACTAAGAAAACATTTTTTAAAAAGCAAAAACTTAGTATATGGACTCTTTTGAGTTTAATACTTACAACTATAAACTTACAGACTACCTACAAAATAAATCTTAATCTACTTAACCTACTTACATATAATACATTCATACACATATATACAATACATAACACATATACACTTCATATATACATATATGCATATACATATACATATATGTATATATTTATATTTTTTTTTGGATTTTTTTTATTTTTATTCATTTTTTTTTTCTGCTTTTTTTTTTTATATTTTTTTTCTTAAAATCTAACTTAATACTACCTAAAACTATATAAGCCGGCCATGGCTAAAAAAACAAAAATTAGGCTGGCCCACTCTGCTTCACATGAAGCTACCTATCACTGGAGGAGATCGACGACGAAGCATCCTCGCCTTCATCAAGCCACCAAAATTGCTGGTGCTGCTGAGCAACATCCCTCCTGTCACGACTCCCTACCGCCCTACTGAACCGGAGACGCTCCGCACTGCCATGTGCGACGTCTCTCTCGTAGTTGAGTCGCCTGTCCGCAGCTGTTCGAGCGACGTGGAAGATTAGCGGCACCGCCAATCTGTCCTGGATCAGACCTTTGCTATCTAGGTAGAGGAACGCTTCTGGAGGAATAAAGCCGTCAAGGCGAGCTCTCTCGTGATACATATAATTGGGGTAGTAGGCCCCTGAGATCAGGTTGTTCGATGAGGTCATTGCTCTCGCAATGTGCCTTCGAGTCAACTTAATGACGAAATTGTCCACTCTTATCAGGTTCGCCGTATTGTACAAGACCTCATTAGGATAGAATTTTATGTACTCAGACTCTGGTGTTCTGTATAAGCGAAGACAAGTCCTAAGACAAGCCCTCTCAAACACCCGAATCTTTTCCAATAAACTTGCTCTCACGTTGAACCACACGGGACACCCAAATACAAGCATGGGCCTGATAAGGGCCATGTAACAGATTACCTTCACCCTCGCATCGAGTTGGCTGTTATAAAACAGTTTCTTTGTAAGGGCAAAAGCACCTTTGGCTCTGGCCAGAGCAACATCTATATGTTTGTTAAAATACAGATACTGATCTAGCCAGATCCCAAGGTATCTGACTACATTTCGACAAGCAAGTGGCTGTCCATGTTGTCCGACGATAGAGAACTTTCGCCAATTCTTTCTGGTATCCCTAGAGGCCCCAGACAAAGGCGTCCTAAACAGAATGGTTTCCGATTTCTGGAAGTTGATTTTCAACTTCCAGTCATCGCAATATTGTTTAATTTTATCGAAGTCACGTTGCAAAAGTATGTTAATGACCTCAATCTTTGGACCCGATCTGTACGCGATTAAGTCGTCTGCGTACGCTATGGCATGGTGAAGTGAACCTATCAGATCACTTGTGTAAATGTTGAATAGGATCGGCGAATTTACCGCACCCTGTTGCAGACCGTTTTTAATGTTAAATGTTCCAGCAGAAGTCACATCGCCATTCTTCACGATGAACTGTCTACTGGAGAGCATATCAAAAAGAATATACAGCAGTGGTTTACTAATGCCCAACCTGTCCAGCTTGAAAAAGAGTCCTTCTAACCATACGGTATCGAAGGCCTTCTCCAAGTCAATCAGGCAGGCACCAGTGCACTGGTTCTTGCCTTTGTTCCATTGACCGAGCACACTGACACCCTGCTAATTGGAGCCTGTAGCAATTTCCTCAAATGTCTCGTTTTCACTGATTTTACTAATCACTGTACACTCGCAAGCCGAAACACGTCTGCTCTCCACGGAGATATGTGAACGACTGATGCGGTAAAGTGTGTAGTTATTGATATTCACAAAGGTATTATTTATTGTGAATAAGCAATGGCGGCTAAGCATCCTTTAATCCATCCTAAACTAAATAACTTCTCAATATTTTGTTCGTTTGCGGATTTGGTGTCGACAAACAAAAACTGCATTGCTTTTTTAGAAGAAATTGGTCTAATTCCCACTAAAACATCAACTCCCCCACTGTGTTGCAATTTGCAGATGAAGGTGGAAAAATGCAAAAATATAAAGTTCGGTTGGATATGGCGATGCTCAAGAAAAAGCTTTAAAAGAAAAGGTGACAAAAATTGTAGAAATACAATTAACCCATCTATCTGCACATTTTTCCTAAGTTACAACTTTATTTTTTTTTAAATATTGTTGTATATCATTTTTTTAAAATTAGCATTTAATCGCCTGGCGCCATCATTACAATAAAAATGAACTAAGCAAATCTACTATGATAGATTACTTTAACTATTGTCGTGAAATAGCCGAAATTATACCGTCTCACGTTGATGTTAACATTGGCGGCAAAGAAAAAACTGTACAAATCGACGAAACTTTTCTTATGAAAAGGAAATACCACAGAGGCCGTATTACTGAACAAATGACAATCGTGGTATTGGGGTTGTTTTGCAAAGAAGATAAGGTCGGGCGTTTCTTTAAAGTAAACTCCAAATGTAAGGAAGATTTCTGGCCTTATATCCATAAATACGTTGACTCCAACACCAGTGGTATTTGTACCGACAACGCGCGCCAGTCTATAGGTGTTGAAAAAATATTCTCCAGTTCCACAACACATGAAATTACGAACCACAGCAAAGACGAATATGTTAACACGGTGCAACCAACACAATTAATGATCTGGAGAATCACAACAAGCTTCTGAAAAAAAACAATTTTATGCCAAATGACAACATGACGATGATTTTATTGACGAGACTTACATACCTTTTTAAGTTTTTTAGCTAACTACTGACTTACTGACAAACTGACTGACTGAGACGCGGAGTGCAATGCAATTCTACCTCCTCGTGGTGCATTCTGGGTAACGCTGAATCATTTGCAATACTTTACTTACAAAGATGATACGTTCATCAACATTAATCCTCAAAGTGAGATCGCCGTAAATACTAAACAACAAAAATCTCATAAAAAAGTAGTTTTGGTAATTTTCAATTTTCTCAAAAATTAGACGACATAATTCCATTCGGTTTTTTGTGTTCGATTCAAAATTGATATAGGCATAGATCACAGGAATCTAATTTAGTATTGTACTTCATTTCACAATCTTGAAAAAAATTGGTCCAAACTTCATTTTTTACATTTTTTTTATCCAAATAGATTTCCGAACAATGGTTTCGGACAGCGTTAATATCCCTCTTGGAACATGTGTTTCCAATCAATCAATCTACATCTCTAAGGCCAATGGGCCCGAAGCCTCCAATCAAAATGGGCGTGGACAGTTCCGCTAAAACCAGAAATGTCAATTACATGAATCGACTCAATAATCGATTCAAACTGGAGGCCAATACGGGTAATTATTATCCCAGGAAACAGCAGCTACTCAACCATATGGAAACGGGCACCTCCGAAACTATCGAAGAACCGGTAAGTACCTATGATTCAGCCCCAGAAGTGCCTCGTTTCTAATGTATCATACCTAGACGCGAGACCTGCGCGAGACAGGAAAATCCTAGATTTCCTCGTGGATACTGGTGCGAAGGCAAACCTATCACCAAAATCCTACACTTCTCAGAACCCTTTCTATATTAACAGTCCTGCTGGGAAAATCCTAGTCAAAAACTAAATTTGCACCAAATTTTTCTCTTTCGTCGGCTGCGATTTAGAAATAACTTTTTTTATTCCCCAAATATCGCATCATTTGATGGAATAATCGGTGACGAGAACCTGAATGAAATAAAACCCATTATTTACCGAGAAAGAAACGAATTAATTATCGAGTCAGACATAAAAATTCTCTTAAAGACTAAGCCCTCGGATGTCGTAAAAAAACTACGTTTTTGAATCCTCTAAAATCAACACAAAATTACAATATTTTATTTGTTTTATATATGTATATACTCGTATATACGGGTATGCACTTTAAAAAAATATGCTAGTTTTAAAACTCAATCGCGATAGAACTTGCTTAAACATGTTAAGCACTGTTGCATAAATGAACTAACTAAATAGACACGTTAAAGGCAGATCAGCCATTTATATAAGATCGAAAGTAATAAAACTCCTACACTTCTGGTCACGGACAACGAAAGCGGCTTCCTTAGCCCAATTGACATAAACGTGATCAGAAATTTGCGAGTAAAATTATACCAAACGCCATCTCATGGAAGCGAGGTCAATGGCCAAATAGATCGAGCTCACTCTACCATTCTGGAAATATATTGTTGCCTTAGAGCGGAGCACTCAGAGTTTAATGTCGAACAACTCGTCTACGTGGCTGTTGATCGGTAAAATAACACTGTACATTCTGTCACCAAACGAAGTCCTACAGACGTATTTTACAATAGGTTGCAGAGGGTTAATTTTCCAAATCTTTTCAACATTCGTTCAAAAATTATTGAAGATCTCAGAGGGTTAATTAGAAAAAATATGGAAGCCAGTAATTCAAGATGAAATCTGAAAAAAATTGTCCCGAGAAAGTACTGTCAAGGGGAGGTTGTATATATTGCTGTAAAGGGCATAAAAAGCAAATATAAGCCTTTATACCAAAAAAATTATCGCGTAATCGTAATAACAGTAAACCAGAAAAAAATATTCATAAGACTCATTTGAAAAATATTAAGCAACTTGAAAAGAATTCCATATATTCATATTTTTATACCCTCTCCTTTTCAAAAAAAAGGGAGTGATTACTCCAACTAATACGAAACAAATTAGCTTACTAAAATATGCCTAGAAATATGTATTAACCTTATAACTAAAGCGGACGAACACGAACCTTCCGATCCGGAGTGACTACCTCGAAAATTTAATGTAGAATTACCTCATCGGGCATCTAGTGACCAAATTATCGTTTCTAAAGAACTTAATGAGATAAAGACCAAAAAAGGTCATACAAATCAAATATCTTGTAATTAAAAAAATTAGAAATCAAAAAAAAAAAATTAATGTAAATATTAATATGAAAATGAACGAAACATAACGAAATCAAGGCTACGAGTACCCATGCCATATATGTAATTACATTATACATATACATACGTTATAACTTAGATTTTAAGATAAGATTGTGAACTTCGTCTCTATATACAATATATAAAAGGTATTAAATAAACTTTGATCATATTGCAGATTAGTGGTTCATTTCACTACTATGCAGACTCTGCATATTTTTGCCTATGTATCTCCAAACGTGACGGTTAAGGAAGGAAACGCTTGGGTGAAAATGGGGTTTTTAAATTAGTACATGTTATTGACTTGAAAAATATGATGCATTCATTCAAGATACTGAGGGACTGATGTTTAACCATGTTAAGGACAAAGAAATGCTGCCTATTTTGAGTTATCAATTAGATCAAATTAAGGATCACATTAACGAACTGCGGGATACAATAATGAGGAAAGCTAGTTCAGTAAATTGGATAGGAACTACTTGGAAACCGGCAGGTGGATCTCCGGATGCAATTGACTGGGATAACCTTCTAGAAAAGCAAGCAGACATTGTAGAGAATAATAACCGACAATACCTAATTAACGAAAAACTGTTATGACACGAGTCGGGAAATCACAGTAAAAATTAACAACGCTATAGAGAAAGGACTGACAGACCAACTTAGGCACTACTTACTAAACAAGATCAATACTCTCGTAAATGAACTAGAAACTTTACCTTACCAATACGTTGTGGAAGCTATTGAATACGGCCGTTTAGGCTGTCCATACCTAAAACGGACCCAAAGGTTATATCACCTAATCACGGCTCGTGTAGCAATCAGGAGCGGTAGACAAATTGATATAGACTTCTCAAGACTTATTATTAGCCATGACAAAACGTATGAACTAAAAGCGAAATGCATAAGAATATGTAACACATCTATGTGCCAGGACTATATTGTTCAGGAGCTGCCAGAAGACTCTTGTTTAACCAGGATCTTTAAAGGCGGGAACGCACTTTGCGACTACAAAACGAAAAATGAGGAAATAGTCGAGTTGGTCGGGGAGAACACGATTTTCCTGACGACCGTCAACGGGACTATTTTAATTAAAAATTCCTCTATTCCTTTAATAGATACCTACCTGATTCAGCTGGACAACGACATGGTCCACATATAGTAAAAAAAAGATATATAACAGCAGAACGGTCTTTATCTCAAATTTGTAATGTAACTTACGTGTTTTAATTGGTAACTCATTCGATCCGGAGCTTTTGCTTGCGTATGACACTACCTTTCCTTTAATCCAAGTAAGAAAAAAGAAAGACAAGAAAAAAACAAAAAGCAGTCAAAATACCCAAGCGCGTTCGGTCGCCTGAAACCGAGGACAATTGTTCGTCCGTGGATAAAAAATTTCGAAACGTTATGAGCGTCAATAAGAAAAACTCCAGAAAAAACTACTGGAGTCCTCTTCAATGCCTGCCAGACAGTGACAATGACGATATAGAAGATACTATTGTTTCTAGTGAAGCTAAAAAAAAAGTTTGTGTTCCACCTGTTAAATTGCTTCACAAATCTAGTGAATACGTATGTACACAATTTGTTGAAATCATTAAATATTCAAGCCTATTACATCAAAAAACTTTCAATCGCAATTAAAATTGTATGCGAATCCATGGAATCGTATAAAAAACTAATTACCAAATTGAAAGAAGAAAAGTGTAAATTTTTTTCGCATGATCTTAAAGATGCGCGAGTGTTCAAAGTTGTACTGTATGGTATGGGAGACATGGACCGTAATGAACTTAAAGTCGAAATAGTGAAAGCCGGGCTAAAGTGCATTGATATTAAAAAAATAGTCAAAAAGTATGAACATTACACTGACACAATATATTTAATATCTTTGGAAAATGGTTAAATAAAACTAATAAACGTTATCGTGCTATTTTTCACACTCAAGTTCTGTGGAGTTACCAGAGAAAACTTAAAGGTAAGCTTACGCAGTGTCAAAATTGCCAAATGTTTGACCATGGGAAGCGAAATTGTCATGTAAAATCATACTGCGCCTTCTGCGCCGGTTCTTATAAGACTGTCGAGTGTGACAGTGCTGACAAAGTAAAGTGTGCTAATTGTAACGGAGCTCACAAATCATTCGATCCTACATGTGAAAATAGAGCACAATACAAAAGAGCCAAATCTGCAAATCTGATCAACGAAAAGCTCCCAATTCACATGTCGCTGCACAATCCGCACAGAGAGTAGTTTCGGTTGATTCTTACATAGACTTTCCCGCATTACCTTCGCGCCATAGACAAAATAATACTTCTGCAGACTCTCGCTCTCCATCAATTACTGTTTGGAGGAATAATTCCCGCAACAATTTGAACACTAGTACTTCCAGTAACATGACTAGCAACATTCCTAGCAATAACTCTAGCAACTTTTCCAATACGCTGTTTACGGCTGAAGAAATCAATTCACTTTGTATGGAGATGATAAATTATCAGTTTGTAAAAATAAGATTGAACAGTTCAATGCAATCGCACATTTAGCTACTAAGTTTTTATACCCAAATGTCAAGTATAGACCTTAAAATTGTACGAGTAACTTGGAATGCGAAAGGAATATGCAGCAAAATTCTAGAGTTTGTTTATTTTTTAAATAGAAGTAATATTGATATTGCTCTAGTTACTGAAACCTGGCTGCAAACGCAAAGTGATGTAAATTTATCCACACCTATCTTTAAATATTATCGCAACGATCGTTGCTTGACCAGGTGGTAGTGTTGCAATATTTATTTGTAGAACTATTCAGCGTTCGCTTTTACCTGTGGTTAAAACTTTTTTTGTTGAAAACGTAGGAATTGAGATAAAAACAAGTAATCAGCTTTAGTTCAAAATTTTTTGTGTCTACTTCCCCGGTAGCCATGTATCAAGTGTAAAAAGAATTGCTCTGAAAAAAGATTTGCAAAAATTATTCACCATGAGTGGTGAATTCCTTATTGGAGGAGACTTCAATTGTAGACACAGAGATTGGGGATGCCTAAAAGCAAACTCTTGGGGTAATATTCTCTCGAATCTTTGCACATGTTTACCAATCTCAATTTTGTTTCCTCCAAGTCCAACGTATTTCCCGTGTAGCTCTCGTGGTCGTCCGTCTGTCCTAGACTTTTTTGTTAGTAATGTACCTAATTTAATTACACCACCTACTGTGATGTATAACCTAAGCTCTGATCATATTCCCGTCTTTTGCAAGCTTCGATGGTCAGCGGAAAAAACAGTGCAATATGTTGAAAATTTTAAAAATGCCAATTGGTCGCAATTCCGCTCAGAAATTAGTTCAACTCTACGTAGCATTTCAGTAGATTTGAAACGTATTTCAAGCACTGAAGATGTTGTTTTTATTACAAGCGAATTTACATTCAAAATATTAGATGCTGCTGACAATGCTATACCTAAGAAAATAAAAAGTGATGATAACATCAAGCTTCCTTCCCACATAATAGAACTGATCAAGTTGAGAAACAAGTGTATACGAGAATGGCAAAGATATCGTCAGAATCTTTCTAGATATCAAGTCTCTTTTTTGAATAAAATTATTGCCTTAAATATTTCGAAACATCGTAATAAAGAATGGAACAACAAACTAGGTGCAATTGACAAAAATAGTAGATTTTTCTGGAATACAGTTAAGATTGTAAGGAATAAAAAAGACAAATACCGTCTTTAAAGGATTCTGATAAGACATATTTTTCTGATATTGAAAAGGCTAATGCTCTCGCATTAAACTTTTTAAAGAATCACTCCATTTCTAGAAACCTTGGGGACTTAGAAACTAATGCGTATGTAGACAGCACAGTTAAGACCCATCTTGAGAGCAGTTCTAATGTTAGTTATGCAACGGAGGAAGACATATTGTTTTTTGTCAAAGGCTTAAATATTAGAAAAAACAGGTGGTATTGACACCATAAAAAATATTTATCTGAAGAATTTGCCTAAATATGGTATAAGACTTCTTACATTTCTTGTTAAGGATGCCTAAAAATGGAATAGTTCCCTCATGCCTGGAAGGAAACTAAAATCATTCCTATCCTAAAAGCTGGAAAGCCTATTGAAAACATAGACAGCTACAGGCCTACAAGTTTGCTTAGTAGTCTTAGCAAGATTTTTGAAAAAGTGCTTAAAGAAAGGATAGTTAAACACATTACCGATAATCATATATATCCAAACGAGCAATTCGGGTTCAGACAATATCATAATACTGCGCACCAGGTACTCAGAGTCTGTAAACATGTTAAGCAAAATCGTTTAATAGGTAAGTCTACTGGAATGGTTTTACTCGATGTGGAAAAAGCTTTCGACACGGTCTGGCACAATGGTATCATATTTAAAATGATTCAATTTAATTTCCCTATATATATTTGTAAAATAGTTTATAGCTTTATATCCAGTCGATCTTTTAAAGTGTTTGTGAATAGCAGCCAATCTAGTTTGAAGTTATTTAATGCAGGCGTGCGGCAGGGATCTGTTCTTGGCCCAATACTGTTTAATCTGTATACATCAGACTTTCCAGAGCTACCTAACTGTGGTGCTGCTATTTTTGCTGACGACGCCGCCATATTTTCATCACATGAATTTTCTCTAGACATTGAGAGAAACTTAAGAAATGCGATGGAAATTTTAGAAAAATATTATTCAAAGTGGAAAATAAAAATTAACGGAACTAAAAGGCAAGCTATTTTTTTAACAAGAAAAAGAAAGACTTGCTTTTTGCCTAACTTAATGGAGTACACATTTCATGGGAATCCTTGGTGAGATATTTGGGCGTTTATCTCGATACCAAACTTACGAGGGCGGGTCAATAATTCCGTGCATTTTTCAATTTCTGATCTCTTTACTGAAACAGCAACACTGCTCCTGTCAACAGGCATCTGTCAGTTGACTCCTGTCAAAATTTAAACTTGCTGCGTCAGTTAGTTTGTGTTTGACAGCTATTTTTATCAGACTACTCACTAATTTGAGGAGAAAATGGAAAAAAGTGAATTTCGTGTGCTTATTAAGCATTATTTCTTGCGAAAAAAAACCATTACCGAGACCAAGGCTAAGCTTGATAAATACTATGGGGACCCTGCACCATCGATTTCAATGGTAAAAAAGTGGTTTACTGAATTTCGTTGTGGCCGTACAAGCACTGAAGATGCCGAACGTCCTGGACGCCCAGTTGAGGTCTCTACACCCGAAACAATCGAAAAAATTCACGATATGGTGTTGGCCGACCGAAGATTGAAAGTGCGAGAGATTGTGGAAGCCGTAGGGATCTCGCATGGCTCAGTGGTTTCAATTTTGAATGATCACTTGGGCATGAGAAAGCTTTCCGCAAGATGGGTGCCGCATTTGCTCACAGTCGACCACAAACGCAATCGTGTAACAACTTCACAGGAAGGTTTGGCGTTGTTTAATCGCAATATGGAGGAGTTTTTGCGCCGTTTTGTAACCGTGGACGAAACATGGATCCATCACAACACACCAGAGAACAAACAACAGTCAAAACAGTGGGTTTCTAAGGGTGAATCGGCGCCAAAGAAGGCCAAGGTGGGTTTGTCAGCCAATAAAGTTATGGCGACTGTTTTTTGGGATGCACGCGGGATAATCCACATTGACTACCTTCAAAAGGGAAGAACAATCAATGGGGAATATTATGCCAACTTATTGGACCGATTCAATGACGATTTGAAAAAAAAACGACCTCATTTGGCCAAGAAAAAAGTTCTTTTCCACCAAGACAATGCAAGGGTGCACACATGTGCAGTTGCCATGGCAAAAATCCATGAATTGGGCTATGAATTGCTCCCTCATCTACCCTATTCTCCAGATTTGGCTCCGAGCGACTACTTCTTGTTCCCAAACCTGAAGAAATGGCTTGGTGGAAAAAGATTTGACTCCAATGATGAAGTCATCTCGTCATTTTGAGGAACTCGACAAATCATTTTTTTTGGAAGGGATAAAAAAATTGGAGGAGCGTTGGACAAAGTGTATAGAGCTCAACTGAGACTACGTTGAAAAATAAAATTATTTTTTTATCAAAAAATCTGTTTTAATCCAAAAGTCACGGACTTATTGACCCGCCCTCGTACTTTTAACGAACACATAACACAAACAACAAAAAAGATAGGAATTGCAATTAAAATGCTTTACCCATTTGTAAACAGGAAGTCACTACTCTCTTCTCATAACAAAATGATAATTCATAAAATCATCTTTCAAGAGATCCTATTATATGGGTGTCAGGTGTGGGGTACTTGTGCTAAATGTCGCCTTGAAAAACTACAAATATGTCAAAACAAAATATTAAAAACGATGCTCAACTTAGCTTGGCATTATTCCACTACAGATATCCACAGGAAAGCGAGCGTTGAACCTATATGTTCTAGAATCAAAAAACTTAACGAAAACTTTTTAAGACGCTGTAATTTTGCTGACAATCCTTTAGTACTCCAATTGAACTCGAATTAAATTCACATTATTGAATCAATTATTTAATTGCTACTTGTTATATGTTCAACTTTACTGTTCATTTTTATTTATTTGTTTTGTTAAAAAAAAAGAAGAAAAAAATATTTAATTTACCTATTTGTTTGTATATTTATGTATTTATTTATTTATTTATTTATTTACTTATTTATTTATTTAAGTTTCCACTTTTTTTTTCTATTTATTCTTTTGAATTAATAATTTATGTATTCCTTTATTCGAATTATAATTAATTTTTATTATACTCCAGTCAATTCGTATAATATAGTTACTATCTCTATGAAGATAATTGTAATTGGAGGTTTTTGCTTTCGTGTTTTCCTCCAAACAACTTTCCTATTATTATTTATTATACTTAGAAGATACACTAAATAATATTTCAGAGGAAAACTAATAACGTTAAATCCCTGTATAATATATTAAACGAAATAAAGATGTAAGATGTAAGATGTAATTGGTAACCAGTTAGAGGTCCCTTTAAAATAAATTTTTTTACTTGTAATATGTAGATGTGCTGTATGTTATTACTATAATTGTTGCTGTAGTTGCTACGGCTGAAACTGCCTCTACCTCCGCGACAAAGGTTGCCACGGTAGTTACCACGGGAATTTCCGCTAGACATGAAATGTCCATTATTTTGACGTGTATAAAACAAAACTTGAAACAGAGTCATTCATATTTGTGAACTGTCCTGCTTCCATTATCAATTTTACTTTTTCCAATTGAACAGTTCTGAGTCATTGCATTCACTGCCTGCTTAGTTGAAAACTTGTCGCCTTGTTCTGCCTTAGACCACCTGATACATTTATAGGCACCTTGTTGTCCTTTTGTCAGTTGTTCAACATCTTTGGTGTATTGGTTGGTTGTTACGCTGTTGAACATTCATCAGCTAAGTCACCAAAATCTGCACAGATTCTCCTTTCACGGACCCTTTAATTGTTTCCTTTATAGCGGAAAGAGTTAACTCATTGGTCATTAGATTTCTACAAAGCTACTCCTTTACTTTGGTTTTTACTAATGAGACAGCTGATACAATACTTCATGCTCGCCCTTGATTGTATTCACGAGCTCTAATGCATCAATAAAACTTTCTAGATTTTCAGCAAAGCCATCAAAATATGTAGTGTATGAGTTTGGATGCCGCATTGAAAAATTCAACAGCAGTCTGAGTCATGTTGACTGGTATAGTCAACGGCTGTGTACGTCTGTTTGTACTTCTTCGCCTTTTTTATCCTCTAATTTCTTAGTCTTAATAATCTTTTTTATTTTTTGTTTATATCCTTTTATTATTTCAATTGAATTTAATCTGTCTATTGTTGTTAGATTATATTTTTGTTTTTATTAATCAAAGTTTTTACCTGGTTATTATTTCGTGACAGTACTTGATCATGTTTATTAAAAATTTCATTTGAAACCTTTTGTTTTCTACCCCTGAATGACTTGAACTGCAACCAACTTCAGACTACTATAATTTCCAAACCGTTCATGACAGTGAGCTCAAATTTTGACACATGACAGATAATTTTATTATTTGCAAGGCTTTTAAACGATTTGCGTCTCAGTTGTGTTGAAAAAAATTTATCCGCGATGGAATTCAAACGTGTTAGTGTGATTGATTTATATTTGGCTAGAAAACCACAAGTAGCTATCGTTAGAGCCCTCCAGCACCTCAACGTGAATAAATCATTTGTGTCTCAAAACATAGCTCGTTACCGTAATACTGGCAGCGTTGCAAAACGCCATGGAGGTGGTCATAAAAAAACAGCATAAATGGTTTGGAAAGTGAAAGCTCGAATTGAGCGAAATCCGCGTCGAAGTGGAAGAAAAATGGTACGTGAGCTCAACATATCGTTGGAACGGATGCAACATATACTGAAAAATGAGATTGGGCTCCAGCCATTGAAGTTCCAAAAAGCACACCATCTTACACCGCAACAAAAAAAAGTTAGAGTCGAAAGAGCGAAGGAGTTGCTACGCTTGCACGAAAGTGGTGAGTTGCCGAATTTGGTTTTTTCCGATGAATCGCCATTTGTTATCGAGCAACATGTCAACAAACAAAATGACCGAGTTTACTTGCTAGAGAGGTCCTTCGAAAATTTACACCTTCAGACGGCCACCAGAAAGCGGGCAGCACCGATGGTGATGGTTTGGGCTGCCATAACCGCTGATGGTCGCTCTCTGCTCGTATTTTTGGACCGTGGCGTCAAAATTAATACGATCGTATACCGTGAAACTGTCTTAGAGGCAGTATTGATGCCTTGGGCAAACAATCATTTCGGTCGGAGACCGTGGACATTTCAACAAGACTCGGCACCGTCTCACAAATTGCGCGTCAACCAAGATTGGTTAAAAAACAATGTTCCACACTTCATTTCTTCGACACAATGGATTGCAAATTCTCCGGATGCAAATCCGTTGGATTTCTCTGTCTGTGGTATTTTGAAGGCGAAGGTTGGCACTAAAAAGTACCAAAGTTTGGACCACCTCAAACAATCACTTCGCCGGGAGTGGGCCAAAATACCGCAGAGCAACTTGCGTGCGATGCTTTCTTCGGCCGCCTCAAGGCCATTATTCGCGCCAAAGGTGGACATATTGAAAACTACTGATACAATTTGAAAATTGATATATTTTCCAACATTTTTTGCTTTGGCACAATAAAATTTATCAAAAAATAAAAAAATTATAGCATTTTAAAAAGTTGGAGTTCGAGTAAGTCACCCTGTATATACCGATTTATACGACTTAGTAAAATTTTTTTTATATACTTTTAATTATTGAAGGACGTCTGTCTATGACCCTATTTACAGTATTATTATATATATAAAATATTAACTTTAGCAATGTTTTATTTTTTTTTAATCTATTTTGTTTACTGTGACTGCCCTTTTTAAATATCGTCTTTTTAGTTTGTCTTTCCACATTTTATGTAATTTAAACACAAAATTTGCGCATGATATTACTGTTATAATAAATAACATTATTTTTATAGTTTGCGTATTCGGTATTTTTATTTGTTCTTCTACCTTAACTTTATTAACCACGTTTGCGTTTGCCTTTTGATTTCTTAAGTGATTACTTCCCATTTTATGTTTAATTATCCTAACCGCGTTTAAAATGAAAAAAAAATATTTTGGTTTTTTTAGTATATAGTAAATGTAACATATGTATTTATTTGAGTTTTTACCAATATAAAAAATATACTTAATTAGTTAATAGAATGAATAAGCTGGTTCTAAAATGATGACGGCTGCGGTTAGATGAAGTCTCGGTACCTTAGTTTTTCTTCTAATGAAACGATGAAGCTTTAAGGAATTTGTCTACAGTACAGACAGCACAGAACAATACACTGAGATACTCTTTTTATTTTTTTATTTAATTTTGAAATTTTTTTTGTTTTAATTTTTTTTTTTGATACTGAGTGGTACTATGCGCTGAGATACTGTTTTTTTTATACTGAGAGTTACTTTTTTCGTACTGAGAGATACTATGCACTGACATCCTTTTTTTTGATACTATGCATACTAAGGCATTCAATGCCCCCACACGTTTACTTGAATCGGGGATAAAATCGCGCTTGTTACCGTCGCAATGTAATAAACATTCTCCTTTTGAGACTGTTTTAATAAAAATTTAAATAAATGGATAAATAAAACATTGCAACATGCTGTGGGAAAAGAATGTTGATATTAGATAATATGTCCAACCACACATATGTAAACTCCATTCCGTCGAAAGGCTCCAAGGCGCTGTCATCCTTCTGGCAGTGGATAGGAGCTTTCGGCAAGACATGGGACCTGTTACCAAGAAGAGTTCTTTTGATATAAAGGCTATTTATGTATATACTATTCATCAGTTGTCTGGAGGAATAAGTTCTCACGAAAATACGTCATTGCAGCTTTTACCAGACTCCAAGGAACTAACTGTCTCGGCTGCATGAGGGCTTCCCCTAGCACGCCTGGCTCCGCTCTAGATGCAATGAATCTCCCTCCCCTTGAGGGGAGCCCCAATTGGGCTGCACTCTCAAAGCCATTTTCCGTTTAAAAAGAAAAGAAATAAACTATATTGAGAAGAACAGATGCTTTCGCATCTGTACCGACAGCCAAGCTTCACTTACAGCCCTGCTGAACCCTCTTATGACTTCCTCTAGCTAAATTCACTGAGAGTTTTGTCTAGATCCGAGGTCACAATGAGATCACGGAAAATTAAATTGGCAATGAACTTCCTAGGCAAGACCCAGGGGAGAGTTTTTCAGGACCCAAACAAATGCTTCCCAGTGACTCTAAGAAATCAGAGGCCTTCCTGCTGTCACTCAGTTGGAAAGACTGCAGGCTGTTTCCTGCCATAGTGACGGTACACTGCATCTTTGGTTATCACTTAAATGCCCAATAAGTAATACAACATCCTTTAATACTTGCTGTGAAAGTGATGATGACACAGCTCAGCACTACCTCTAGGCACTGTATCACTGAAGAGCTGACTCATCTGTTTTGAAAAGACTAAAAGATTTCAATAAAACCAGCTTACAGGGAGTACGATGAACTAGTTCCTTGTCTGGGTCCTCTGTTCCGGCAAAAAAAGATGTCTACTCCATGCAATTTATTTTAATCTCAGACCCTACGAGTCTCCACTAAAGTTGAATAGATTCCCTTTAACTGATAAGTTACTTAAGCTACGAGTATATGAGGAAATCTCCGCAGACGTTGTTCTTCATATGCAACATAACAACATCTTTGGTATCCATATTATCCACATAACCAAATTAAAGATGATTTTTCTTTCAACGTCAATGGCCTCGTGGCTATTATATTTATTAAAAAAATGTGTAAATCATCAATTCCTTGCCGCCCCTATCGCCTATCTGTTCCATCAAGATCTTTTATTTTCCTCTTGAAAGAATTTTATATCATCCTTATCTCTAAAAAAAACAGCAAAGCCGAAATTAATAATTACAGGCCCACACCAAACTCTCATGCATACCTAAACTATTCGAAAGCATAATCTATCAAGAATTGCTTCCAACTGTATAACAGTTCAGCACGGTCTCATGACAGGTAAATAAACCAACACTAGCCTAAGTAAATTCGTCTCTATGATTCTTTGTGCTCTAGAATATGGTAATGGAGTCGGTGCAATTTCTACCGATGCCAGTAAGGCATTCGATAAAATTTCTCATAAGTTCATCATTTTCAAACTAAAAAACATATGGTTTATAATCAATTTGTGGTAAGTATTGAAACTTATTTAGAATACCAACAGTATCTACAGAGTTATTTTCAGATCCCAAATATCCGTCCCTAACATCTGATGTTCCTTAAGGTAACCATCCTATCGTAACGATGGATAATATCAATTCCATTATAACGAATTCTAATGTTTCTAACTTTCGCTGATGACATTAGAATTTCTAGAGTCATTTCGGTACCACCTGACTCACATTGCTTGGAAGGCGTCTTAAATAAGTTGTCGATATGGTGCAAGCAAAACTTTTCAGAGCTTAATGTTAACAAAAGCCAAGCGATAACCTATTTCTGCAAATGTCTACCATCTTCTCTAAAAGACTACTTCATCTGCCATGGACTAATTCCTTCTACTGTCGAAGCACTGTATCTACGGCTAAATTTTGATAGACTTAATTTCCACTAACATATTGACAAAATCATTACAAAAACTTACTTTGCACTTGGCTTTATCAAGCTCGGATCTGCAGAATTTTCGAACCTTTATGTTTCAAGTCCCTTGACATTAATTTTTTAAGACCTATCATTGGTTATTCCACTGAAGTTTAGTCACCCTATATAGAAATTTACATTGAAAGAAGAATGGAAGGCGTTCAACGTAGGTTTATTCGTTTCTCACTACATAGTTTACTTTGAATTAATCCATATATATTGCAACCCTATGAAAATAGATTTAAACTGCAATAATTCGCAATAGTCCAATAGTGCTCCACCTAAACTCAGGATAAATCAGAGGTTAGAGGAAGCTGGTCAGAACCTGAAAAGTTCTGTTTTTTGAACTGGCGTGTCCACCTAGAAATAAACCTTGCAGATGGCCCGTTACTTGGTGGAACGCAGATCTGCAGCGATCTCCAAATTGCAATAAAAAAAAAAATCTACAACAACTAATTTCTGACAGTTGTTACTCGTAGTAATCCTTAGGAAACAAAAAATATTCTTCGCCAGTATTGCATATGTCAAAGCTCGATTGCGTGCGTTGTGATACCAAATATGTACATATATTCTCGAATTTTTTAGGAGCGAGTATGCGGTAATTTGCCTCTTTTTCAACTTGTATCGTGCATGTTTGTTGATCCACACTCCGGCACATGCACATAAAATACATAGATCTGATCATGTCCAGCAATTGTTTTCTACGAAGCGAAGGCAGTCGTAGATGTAATCACATCACTAATTGGTGAACTACAAATGCGCTCACTATTGACCTTCTCAAGACTGATTTTATTCTCTTCACGAGAAGGATGAATCTCACTGGTCTGCTTTATCTAGTGGAATGAAGTTAAGTAATTAAATGTCATACTTTGGACTTAAAACGTTTGCATCAACAGCTTTTAAGGCACTGTTGGGATTTCCACTGAGCTGACATCAAATAGATAGATAGGATAATCCGTTACGCAGAAACCTGGCATCCGTAAATCAGCTTTAGGTACACATCCGAGCCAATGAAGGAGCAAGGAATCATAACGAATTGTTCCAAAATGAAACCACCCAAGACAACTGAACGTTCCGAAAGGTAATTTATAATCAATTGAAGAAGAGCGCCATCTATCCCAAATGCACGCATTTTCGACAAAATAGACTCCTTACAGTCAGTTGGCAACGGAGGCATCCATGATGAAGGAGGAGATGGCGGTGGCACGCTCGCGGTTGCTCGGCTATAGCTCGTCGGATTGTGTTGGTTCTTGCCACTACCCTGTGCATCTCAGCTCAACTTCCCTTTTTGTTTCGTGCCGGAATATCAAAAAAAAAAAAAAAACAAGGATAGTTAAGGAGAAAGCTACGTTATTTTGCGATCGGACTTAAAGGAGAGGAGGAGAGAAACCCGATAGAAAAGAAAGGAAAAGAAAGAGCAAGATCACATCTATGTGCCATCACCACTGTGCAAGACCGGGACTTTCGCGATGTAGCTAACTAAACCTATACTAACCTAAACCCTAGGTGCCGAAGTTCAATTTCGCATAATAACTAAACCTAAAGCTAACTTAACCCTATGCGCACCACACCGAATAATACGTCCCAGGGTCACACAGCGATGACAGCTCGTCACGACCTTAAATAAGCCGGGTGTTGCTGGCTGAGGATGTCCAACCCACCCTTATCGCACTTGGGTGCGACCAAGTGCTACCATTCTGGCCAAAACTATGTATGGTAGCCCCTAAAACGAAAACCTTCCAATAAAACAAACTTCAGGAAAAGTCTGTCACGTCATTTCCGTTATGTCGTCATCGTTTGTAGGTCACGTCCGGTCTCAGTCGCCCCAACAAAGGACGGTCGGTCCACCCATCCACACACCACTTGCGTTGGATTCACTCCATCCTTTTTAATAAAAACAACTTAATTCAACTGACAATATAATTCATTTTAATTTATTTAGCTAAAAGGTATTTATAAAATAAAATGAACTTACTGATTCTACGACAATTGTGACTTTTTCTTTTTTTTTGAATTTTATTCCATTTATCTTACTGTATCTTTTAATTCAAGCCAATACAAAAAAAGGCTTATACCTAGAACTTACCGATCTTAGCGGATCCCTCGTAGTTCTGGCGTCAGCACTTGAAGAATCGCTTGGCGGAATTTATTAAAGAAAATATTGTTTTTGTTTCCGCGCACACAAAAATACAACAAAATAAAATTAAAAAAAAAAACTTAACTTACAGCCTATCCTTACTCTAAACAATTTAATTAAAAAAAATCCAAATCTGGAACATAACCTATTGGGAAATAAAACTACTCTTATTCACTAAATTCCAATTATATTTTTTTTATTTTTTTTTGTATATGTATATATTGTATGTATACCATATGTAAGTATATATAGATACATAAACAATTTTTTTTCAATAAATAAATTTTTTTTTACAATAAACAATTTTTTTTTTGTAACTTGCTACTGTCACTGTTTCTGTTTTTTGTATGAATTTTTGTTGCAGTTGATGTTGTCCCGCGGAGCACTTCTTGCAGGCGATGTAGCTATGGCTCTTTTGTATTTGGCACAAAACCGGCCAGAACTTTTCGCCCACCAGCTTATTTGTGGGTTGTCTTTTCTGCACCGCGCAGGTGTAATGGGGGGAGGATGGGGGCAGATGTACCGCGGTAGTCAGTTAGCGTGTGTTTTTATTTTTTTGATTTGTCCGGGGAGAATTTCCACCGACTGTTGGCGAACTGGTTCTTTTTTTTTTTTAAAAACTCCTCAATTCGAGGGGTGTTTAAAAGGAGGAATATGTCCGCATATATACTTTTCGCGCCGCGCCGACTGTATCAAATCCTTTTTTTTTTTGTGTTTTTACCACTTTTCGCCCCGACTAAATCTCAAACGAAAATCCAATTCAACCTTCTTGGTCTATTCTCTGACATCAACTGTCTCAACTTCGAATCCAAAAAAAAAATGGGAAAAAAAGCGCCATCGAACACGACCTTGCCGCTATGTCCCCAGACAGTCCAACAAAAAAAGTCCCGATTTCATCTGCTGATTTGATCAGCTGATCGAAACACGTAAAGGCCTTTGACCTGTCTAACTGGCCTCTTTCTCTTAAAAATCTCATTTCTTGTTTCCTATTTCGCTTCCTACCTCTTTCATTTCCTATCTCGTTTCCTACCTCTTTCGTTTTCTACTCGTAAAATCTATTTCGCTAAAATAGGTTCCTGCCTAAATTAGGTTGTCTATCACAGTACACAACCATACATGCATAAACATTCATATCTAAATTACTCCTACACGATCTGTAGCCTTAGCAAGGCTTTCCACCTCTTCCTCCTGAATTTAAATTAACAAAACACAACGCTCTCTACGACAAAAGGACATATTCACCATGGGAACAAGAACACGGGAGAGAGTGAGCCTACGAAGAAAGTGGAATGGGGGAATTCGAAAATAGAGGGACGTTTGACAGAGTCAGGTTTTGCTGTGAATTGAGAAAGAGAGATTAGTAGGTCCAATTAATAGATTGGGAGGGGAAAAGGTCCGTTTTTAGAAAAGGGGTAAATTGACTGGATTTGGTACAGTGAGGGAGCATAAACAGAACACCACAACTAAACATATTTATTTTTTCTTTTTGCAAAAAGGCTGACGCTACAGAGCCTGATGCCAAATTCTGTCAACTGCCTTAGAAATATCAAGTGCAAATATCTTAATTTCGCCAGATTGATGTACGCTTTGGTTCCATTTTTCGGTGATACATGCCATCAGATCACCAGTCGACCTCTTGCTACGAAAACCGTATTGCTGGTCATTGAGAAGCTTTCGTGTTTCGAGACAATTCATGAGCTGACGGCTTATCAGCGTTTCCATGACCTTGTAGAGAAGGGGCGTAAATGCAAAAGGTCCGCAGGAGGAAAGAGAAGAAGATTTGCATAGTTTTGGGACGGGCTGTCCAGCCCGGGATGCAGTAAAATTTCTAATATTTTTGACGAACAACCAAAAATTGTTACTGCCCTTGGGACATTGTAGTATTTTTTTCCTCAGTTTTTGGTCGTATTGGAACTTCACACACTTAAGAAAGATGTTGCAGTCATTGCTGGCTCGTTTAAACTTTTTTCGGTTTCCTTCTGTCGGGTTGGTCTTAAAGGACCGAAAAAACAGTTCTCTAACCCTGACAACCTCTTTACAACCCGAGTTGTCTCATGCCTTTTCTTTTGGTTTGATAGCCTTCATCCTATGAGGGATAAAGGATCTGTAGCATCAGCTTTTTAACAAAAAATAAATATGTTTAATTGTGGTTTTCTATATGTGTTCGCTCACTGTACCAAGTCCAGTAAATTGACCCCTTTTCAAAAATAGACTTTTCCCCTTTCAATCTATTAATTGGGCCTACTAATCTATTTTTCCGAACTCAGTACCGTGTCGACCACCGACGAGTGCATACGCCACCCATTGCACTCGTAATTTCTCCTGTGCTGCACACCGAAAAAAAAATAAGACAGAAAAACAAAAACACGAGTAGCTTACCAAATTCCACCACAATGTAGTCCCTGTTCCAATCCGGAATTCAATTTCATGTGGTTAAAATTCCATCTCCGTAAGCAAATTATCCACCACTGCTTTATTTACAGAAGCCCCAAACTATACAACAACTCGAGCTTCCACGAGTTTGATAAGCTGTCTGACTTCATCCAACGAATTGGATACCTGTTTCCTCAAACTGAAATCGGGGTTACGGGCGATTTCAATATACACAATTCAGGTTGGCTTCGACATTCTGGATAGACAACACCCAAAGGACGGAGTGTTGAGATATTCGCTGCGGAAAATAACTTAACCCGGCTTGTAAATGAGGCCACATGCATACCAAACGTTGATAGTCATACCGCCAACACTCTGGATTAGTTTTTAACTTCTCACCCTGACAAGTACTGCGTTGATGTGCTCTCCCCTCTAGTCTCGTCGGACCATTGTGTCATATCAGCTAAATTCTCGTACACCCACCACACAGTTAGAGAAAAGATTCCTAAAAGAACCTCATGGCAATACGGGAAAGCCAATTGGAGCGGACTTAACAACTTCTTAAGGAATTTTAACCGGTCGTTATGTTTCCTCGATAACGACGTGGATGCCGCTGCTGACATGATCACAGAAACTATTCTCTT
The DNA here is from genome assembly GCA_963966105.1 of Volucella zonaria. Lineage (NCBI taxonomy): Eukaryota > Metazoa > Arthropoda > Insecta > Diptera > Syrphidae > Volucella > Volucella zonaria. Next base: position 97,534,013 of record OZ014530.1, on the reverse strand, counting down.
TGGAATGAGATGCTTTATCCCCCACCAAAAGAAAAGGCATGGTACGACTCGAGCTGTAAAGAGGCTGTCAGGGTTAGAGAATTGTTTTTTCGGTCCTACAAGACCAACCCGACAGAGGAAAACCGAAAAAAGTTTAAACGTCTGCAACGTCTTTCCCAAGCATGTGAAATTCCAATACGACCAAAACCTGAGGCAAAAAATACTGCAATTTCCCAAGGGCAGTAACAATTTTTGGTCGTTCGTCAAAAACATTAGAAATTCTGCCTCATCCTCCATCCCAACGCTCATTTACAATGACATTCCAGCTGTCAGCTCTTTGGACAAGGCCAATCTGCTTGCTGCACACTTTGTGGCTAGCTCAACACTCTCAGATTATGCTTTGACCCCGCCTACACTTGAGTGTGTCGAATCTACAATGGGACGAATCCACTTTCACACTCGTGTAGTAGCAAGAGTACTTAAAGGTCTCAACATACGTAAATTCGCTGGTCCAGATGGTTTATCTCAACTTCTTCTGAAGAGGTGTTCTTCCACACTGGCAAAACTACTGCGTAAGCTTTTTCGTCAGTCCTACTCTTTAGCACTGTTTCCGAGCAGATGGAAAACAGCATTTGTTCAGCTCGTCCCTAAAAAAGGCGAATCTACTTCCCTCTCCTCCTACAGACCCATTGCACTTACGTCCCTTCTTTCCGTCAGCTCATGAAATATCTCGAAACACGAAAACTTCTCAACGACGGGCAATACGGTATCGTAGTAACAGGTCCACTGGTAATTTGGTGGCATATCTCACCGAAGTACCAGTGGAACCAAAGCTTACATCAATCTGGCGAAAGCAAGATAGTTGTACTTGATATTTCCAAGACATTTGACAGAGTTTGGCATCAGGCTCTTTTGTAGAAAATGCGTGCTTTTGGGATCGATAACTCCCTTCTTCAATGGATTAGAAATTACCTTTCGGAACGTTCAATTCAAATTGTCTTGGACGGTTTCAAATCTGATATTCACAAAATAAATACTGCGCCCCAGGGCTCCGTTCTGTCTCCGACACTCTTTTTAATTTTCATTAATGATCTCTTGTCTGCTACTTCTAATCCATTATATTCCTTTGCTGATGACAGCACTCTCTGCTTCTCATATCCGTTCCCGGACTCACGCCCCTGCTCTTCGGCTGTAGAACGGAAACCACAGCGTATGCTAAGCTCATTCAATTCCGATATTAACAGCATAACCAACTGGGGAACTATCAACTGAGTGGAATTTAATGCTTTCAAAACTCAACGCTGTCTGCTGTCATTAAAACGAAATTCAAATACCCAGCATTGTCTGTGAATGGCACTTGCATCGTCGAAACCGATAAACTTTCCATTCTCGGTATGTGTGTCAGAGATAACCTACGTTAGAATTACCATAAATTCGATGTCGTCAAAAATTCTGCAAAATGTCTAGGTTTCCTCAAGCGATGTAAGAAATAATTTACCACCTCTAATCCGGCCACAATATATAAGGCATTCATCCGCTCAAAACTGGAGTACAATGCGCACATCAGGTGCTCCTAAAACATCTCCGCACCTGCTAGATAGGATGCAAACCGTGCGATAAGACTCATCCAATGAGTCAATCAATTGACACCCTCGAACAAAGACGTAATATCTCCTGTCTCACTTTATTTTATCGCTATTTCCACCACGTCCATTCAAACTTTCAACCGTAACACCCGTCTCGCTATGAATGCTCATCAGTATACCCTCAAGCCCATTTTCGGACATACTCTAAAATATCGAGATTCTTTCCTAAGCCGTACAACTCGCTTACGGAATGCTCTGCCGATCTCTGTGCTTCCTGGTCGTTATAACTTACAAACGTTTAAAAACAATGTACGTCGGTACCGGTCTTTTCTTCCTCCCTAAATTTCCTTCACTCACGCTGTGTACATTTTAAGGGTGCAAAAACCCCTTGAGCGCGCGCTCATTATGAAAAAAACAACAAAACCTGATTCTATCAAACGTCCCTCTATTTTTGAATTCCCTCATTCCACTTTCTTCGTAGGATCACTCACCCCCTGAGTTCTAGTTACTATGGTGAATATGTCCCTTTCGTCGTAGAGAGAGTTGTGTTGATTAATTTAAATTCAGGAGGAGGAGATGGAAAACCTAACTAAGGAGGTAGATTGTGTGGGAGTTAATTGAAGCATAAGTTTAGGCAGGAACCCACTGTTGTGAGGCAGAAATTAGAGTGGGGACTAAAGATAGACAAATAAGAAATTAAAGAAATGGGAGCTTGTAGAAAAGAATGAGTTAGAATAGGAAGGTCAATGACATTTAGCAGAAAGTCAACTGATCATCTTTCTATGCGGACCAGCTGTTGTCTAGTTGGTGTCAGGCGATCACAACAGCAAGGTAATTTTTTTGGAGATTCGAAACCGTCAGCGCTAAAGTTTGTTGGATTTTTTTCTGGTTTTAGCTTCTGGTTCGAGACTTCCGATCGAGACAGTCCGCAAGGTCGTGGAAATTTTTTTCTTCCTTTGAATTTCGGTTTCGAGAGACAGGCGCGACAAAGTCCTTCTAACAGAAAAAAAGGAAAAAAGAGACCTAGCTCTATTCGGAACAGTGTGCGTAATAAGAAAAAGTTTTAAGAATTTAATTATGTGCGGTCATCTTGGGAGCTGAGTTTAAGACTATTAAAAATCAAAAAAAAAAATTTACAGGGTCATTAGACCAAAACAACCCCATCCCCCTTTTGCACCAACGCATTAAGGTGTTGCTCCACGGCTCAAATAGTCCAACGGGTGTGCAAATTCCAACAACTAGAAGAAAAGAATCAAAAGTGAATAAAACAAACAGTCTAGATAAAAAATTATTAAAAAAATATTTAAAAAAGTGAATACTCGTAATTGAAGTACAGAAAAAATTATAGGTTAAGATATAAAATTGTTCTTTTATTACATTGTGTAGAGTAAAGATAGGGTGTAAATTTAAGGGCGAGTTAATTTTTTTTGAATTCTATTTTTAAGTTTTGTGAGTTAATTTTTGTTGAATGTTATTTTTAAGTTTTTTGGCAAATAAAAAAAAATTTTAATTTTAATTTTAAAATTGCGAAGATTTTTCAAGTGCTGGCGCCAGAACTACGAGGGATCTGAAACAACCGGTAGGTCCTAGAAAATATTTTTGCGGCTAGAATTACAACAGAATAGCCATATGTTAGTTTTAGGAAAACAGAATTAAAAAAAAAATCTGCTTATTAGTTAGTAAGTATTTGTTTGTTGAATTTTTATTTTTTTAATAAATTTGTTATGAATTATATTGTGATTTGAAATAGATCTTTTACTGTAATGATGGACTAATTCTAGCGCAAGAGGTGTGCGCATGGGCGGACCGACCGTCCTTCGATTGGGCCGACTGTGACCAGATGAGTAAGTTTTTACAGTTTATATGCATTTTTATTTACTTAAATAATTTAATCTTGCATGCTGGACAAAAAAATGCATAAAAATTAGCTTAAATAACTTACAAATAATCTTATACTAACTTACTGGCCACAGGGCCACCTTGAGTTAAACCTAACACTTAAACTAAGCCTTTCGACGTATCAGTACATTACAATCTATATTTATTTTTATATTTACGTGTTAGAACTAAAACTACGAAAATAAATTTTAAGCAAAAACTTAGTATATGGACTGTTTTAATTGTATTGTATTTAAAAATTTAAAACTAAAGACTTACAGACTACTTAAAAAATAAATCTTAATCTACTTAACCTTCTTACATCTAATACGTACATACATATATATATATACGAGGGGCGTTCAACATATTCTCGATATCGGGGTGAAGCTGTGGTTGTATATATAAATTGACTTATTTATCAAGTAATACTATTATTTTAGTGCATTCATGTAAAATTTCATATAAATGTGATTATTAATTCGCGTTTTATCTCTAGTTAAACAGAATCATAATGGCAACTGAGACGATGATGGTGAAAATTGAGCATAGCGCTGTAATTAAATTTCTCACTAAGCAAGGAAAAAATCAAAAAACTATTCATGAAGAGATGGTGGCTGTTTACCAGGGTTCCGCACCTTCATTATCAACTGTGCAAAAGTGGTCAAGTGAGTTCAAGAGAGGCAGAGGGAGCATTGAAGACGACCCCCGCTCCGGCGCCCCGGCTACTGCTTGTACGGGAGAAAGCATCAAAGAAGTCGAAAAACTTGTTCTTGAGGATGCCCGAATAAAGGTGAAAATGATGGCAGAGATCACCAAGCTTTCAATTGGTACCATTCACACCATTCTTCATGACCATCTTAACCTTTCAAAGGTCAGTGCAAGGTGGGTGCCACGAATGCTCACAGCGCCTCAGAAAAAAGTGAGAATCGCATGCTGTAGAGAGCTTTTGGAGATGTGTAGTGAGAACGCGGACGGTGTTATGGATCGAATTGTTACTGGGGACGAAACATGGGTCCACCACTATGACCCTGAAAGCAAACAAGAGTCCATGCAGTGGCATAAAAAAGGAACAGACCCCCCGAAGAAGTTCAAAGTCACTCCGTCTGCCGGGAAGCTCATGGCCACAGTTTTTTGGGACTCAAAGGGAATCTTGCTCATTGAGTACAAAAAAAAAGGTGAAACCATCAACGCCACATCCTACGCTTCCACTTTGCATAATTTGCGGGAGGAAATTAAAAAGAAAAGACGGGGTAAACTCGCAGCGGGTGTGTTGCTTCTTCATGACAACGCTCCTGTTCACACGGCGCGAGTTTCCAAGGCTGCTGCGCGAGATTGTGGTTTCGAAGAAATCCAACACCCACCCTATAGTCCAGACCTTGCCCCTACTGATTATTTCCTGTTTCCGGATTTGAAAAAATGTCTTCGTGGAAAAAGATTTTCGGATGATGAAGAACTCAAGTCGGCAATAAATGGGTATTTTGCAGAGAAAGAGGAAATTTATTTATTATATTGAAAAATAAAAGCAATTTAAATTGAATTCGCATTTCCCTTCATATCGATACCGAGAATATATCGAACGCCCCTCGTATATACATAATACATATTTACTTAATATATACATATATGTACATCTATATATAACAATTTTTGTCAGTTTTTATTTTTAATTATTTTTTTTTTGTTTTTATATATTTTTTTTTCTTAAAACTATGTAAACCAGCTATGGCTAAAACAAACCTAGTCTGACCCACTTTGCTTCACATGAAGTTACCTCTCACTGGAGGAGTTTGGCGACGAAGCATCATCTCCTTCATTAATCCACCAAAATTGCTGGTGCTGCTGAGCAATATCCCTCCTGTCGCGACTGCCTACCGCTCTACTGAACCGGAGACGCTCCGCACTGCCTTGTGAGACGTCTCTGCCGTAGTTGAGTCGCTTATCCGCAGCTGTTCTAGCGACGTGTAAGAGTAGCGGCACCGCCAATCTGTCCTGGATCAGACCTTTACCATCTAGATAGAGGAAGGCTTCTGGAGGAATAAAGCCGTCAAAGCGAACTCTCTCGTGATACATATAATTAGTGTAGTAAGTCCCGGAGATCAGGTTGTTCGATGAGGTCATTGCTCTTGCAATGTGCCTTCGAGTCAACTTAATGACGAAATTGTCCACTCTTATTAGGTTCGCCCAATTGTACAAACCTCATTAGGATAGAATTTTACGTACTCAGATTCTGGTGTTCTGTATAAGCGAAGGAAAGTCCTAAGAAAAGTTTGTTTTTCCAACAAACTTCCTCTCACGTTGAAGCACACAGGACATCCATATAAAAGCATCGGCCGGATAAGGGCCATATAGCAAATCACCCTCACCCTCGCATCGAGTTGGGTGTTATAAAACAGTCTCCTTGTAAGGGCAAAAGAACCTCTGGCTCTGGCCAAAGCAACATCTATATGTTTGTTCAAATACATAGTATCCCTAGAGGCTCCAGACAAAGGCGTCCTAAACACAATGGTTTCCGACTTCGTTTAATTTTGCCGAAGTCACATTGCAAATGTATATTAATGACCTCAATCTTTGGACCCGATCTGTACGCGATTAAATCGTCTGCGTACGCTATTTCATGGTGAAGTAAACTTACCATCTGTCTAAATGCTGAATTGGATCGGCGAATTTACCGCACCTTGTTGCAGACCGTTTTTAATGTTAAATGTTCCAGCAGATGTCACATCGCCATTCTTCACGATGAACTGTCTACTGGAGAGCATATCAAAAAGACTATACAGCAGTGCTGTACTAATGCCCAACCTGTTCAGTTTCAAGAAGAGCCCCTCTAACCATACGGTATCGAAGGCCTTTTCCAAGTCAATCAGGCAGGCACCAGTGCACTGGTTCTTGCCTTTGTTCCATTTGTTATCAGAAACCAGTTTAGACGCAGCATGAATGATATCATGCTCCGCTTTAAAACCGAATTGATTATCCGGAATTATATGTGTGTCCTCAACCCATTTAGTCAGGACTCTATTGATCACCTTCTCGAAAACCTTACTGATGTTTGGAAGAAGACTGATCGAGCTGAGATTCGCCGGATTGGAAGTATCTTTACCCTTTTTGGGGATGGGATGTACCACCGCAGTTTACCGATGCGCTGGACAATGTGCATTATTCATCGTATTATTAAACAGGGTGGTGTAAATGTCCACCGCTTCTAGTGGAAGATGTCGAAGCACAATGTTCGGTATTTCATCGGTTCCCACTGATTTCTTACTCCTAAGTGATTCGAAGATCGTTTGGAGCTCTACCTTCGAAATGAACGGTGGTAGTACCATTTCATTGGTGATGATATTATTTGCCATATTCTCGTCATTGAACTGGGTGAAACCCGAGCTCTCAAATCGCCAATTCACTATTTCATTTCGAAGGTAGAAATTGTGCACAAGGACTCGACTTTCCAGATCGTGGTTCGGGCCAATGATATCATTCGCCTTGTACACTTCCTGGAAAGTCGCTCCTATAGCCTCTACCTCCTCCTACGGATCCTCGATCACAAAGAAGTTTCCATCATCAACGGCCTCATTCGGATCTATGCCTGCTGCTACAAGTATTTGTTCGTGATTCGTCCTTCGTCGTTCGGGCGATTTTAAGACTTCCATGTCGTTCTGATTATTTCTTCGAAATATTTTATTTATTTGCGGGAACATATTCGGGTTGCTGTTCGTTTGATTGCCTCGTCCATTAGTCTTAGATATCTGTCAATCTCCTCGTTTGATAGATTTCTGTTGGACGGTGGTTAGAGCGAATTCGAGGGGAGTGCTCTAGCCAGTGTTCTGGAGAAGTGTCTCCACTATAATTGTATGATTGCCTTTGCAAAAACTCTTCCAATTCCGCAATTTCGTTGGGAACAGTTATTTCGGTACTGAAAATGCAATGGTCGCTGTCATACACGAAAGTGCATAGACAGTTTGTAGTTTGTTGGTTAGTGCACGTCAGTTGTATTCGTGAATCGAACAGCAGGAGATCCAAATAGGACCCGTATCTGGGAAACGACGGACTATCCGTCGCTTTAAGGCCGAGTCTATACATCACATTGTGCTGACCCCACCAATTGAGTAGTAGGTTCCCACTAGTATTTGGTGTATTATTTCCCCAATTACTATGTTTGGCGTTGAAATCTCCGCCGATAATAAAATAGTAGTCTTCCAATTCCAGCCTCAGGAAGCGAAATATGTCTCGAGCTCTGAAATGAATAAAGTGGATTGAGTAGCCTTATTTGCATAGACAGACACCATGTAAAACTGAAACTTACGTACAACACGACTCTATACTCTTTTGAAACGCAGTCCCTTTCTTACAATGATCGCAACACCTCCTCCTTGAATGTAATTGGATCGGTTTCTGACTAATATTTCATATCTTCTGTCCCTCATTTTGTGTCTTTTGGTAAGCTTAGTTTCGCTAACCAAAAGCATATCAGGGGCTTGGTCTTTAAGCAACTTAAATGTTGCCGCTCTTCGTTCGAACCTAATCAGTGAATTAGCGGAGGTGCACCTCCGACTGGAGATGCATTAGGCCCGGCAGCAGCGTATACGTTTGATCCACCCGCGCGGTCTGTTGAGTTAAATGACGTTGGAGCTGAGCCATCTGCCCCTGGATAGAGAACAAGATAGGTAGCATGTTAGATACTGGTTCCGGTGCTCTAAGCGCTGGGGCCTGAGCAGTTACCTTTGCTTGTTGTACCAGATTCCCCCCACCTGCCGCCATTTGGGCGTAGGTAACGCGTTTAACTTCTACTTTCCGCTCCCGAGCCACGTTTACTCCTTTTATGTATTGGAATTTGGGACAACCCAGATAGTTTGCGGGGTGTCCCGTGTTCCTGCATAAGGCGCAGGAGAGTTGGCTTTTTTCTGAAGCTCCGTCCTTACCTAAAGTGCATTCTTCAGACTTGTGGTTCCTTCCACACTTCACGCATCTAGGCTGCATTTCGCAGTTCGACGCGAGGTGCCCGAACCTCTGGTAGCAAATGCATTGTAAAATGTTTTTACTCCTCTTTAATTTTTCCCATTGTACAACCTGGTAGTCTAGGAATTTTATTCCCCTTAGACCATCCAGTTTGCTGTTGGGACTGAACTGGACCAGGCAAAACGGTAGTTTCTGCTTCTCCCTTTTGGCTCTAGCCGTGACGAATGGCTTAACCACCACGAATTTGAGCTCTTCGCACTCCTCTTTCAGCAGTGCAAGGAGCTCCTCCGGTTCAGTCGACGGTTCTAGCCCCCTCAGCAGCATTATTTGCAGCTTTTCCCCCTTCAGGGTAAAGGAGAAGAACTCCGTCGTCGAAACCTTCAATATATTTCTTACTTCATTATAGGGCTCCTCTGTATTACAGTGGATCGCATGCCGACTTACATAGTTCTATCGTATCCTTGAGTTCCATCTTATTAGTGTTTATAGGTGGAACCCTTATTTTTGAAGTCTTTTGTTTATGTTGTTGTTGTTGTTGTTGCTGTTGTTCTGATTGCTGTTGTTGTCGTCGTTGTTCTGGTGCCTGCTGATTTATTTTTTGAACCTATGTAGGCTTAGGCTGCTGTTTTGGTTTTTGTTGTTGCTGTTGTTGTGGCTCTTGATAATCGAGAAGTTCTCCTATCTGCTCCTTCTAACTTCTTGCTATTTGCTTAGTTTTAATATCTAGCACTTTTTGTTGTGGCTCCTTTATATTGTTATTAATTTTTTGCACCTCCTATTCTTCATCATCTGATTCAGAAGCCACCAGACATGCGAACATATTTTTATCTTCCAGTACCTTTTGCCTCGTTTTCTGCTGTGCTGCTGCTTTGGTTATTATAGTTGGCGCCTCTTCCCTCGCTCCACCAGGCAGCTTTTCGGTTGATGCTGACAGGGAAGTGCGCTTCACTGCGTTCGGAGTAGGCTCCATCTTCCTCCTCCTCTTCATCCTTGGCTCGACCACTACTGCTGGTTGGCTTGAACCACTTGAAATATCGCCTGAATGTTCAGCTGGTCCCGCTATTAGCATAGCGGGCCGTTCTCCAGAAGACATCGCGTGATGTTATTACGCACTTTTAATTAACAAAAAAAAAAAAAACACAAGTTCTATTCGACTCCGAGTCGAACCCACAACCTCGGACTTGGCAACGGGGCACACTACCACTGGGCTATTTGGAGCCCTGTATTAAACTCGTCAAATGTCGTTTGTACTATTACCACTACTCAAATAAAAGCCAAATCACCCAATCAGACAAGCTAGAGCCGAGCAAGCGCGAGCGTGCCACTGCCATCTACTCCTCCATCATGGATGCCTCCGTGACCAACTGACTCCTTACAGAAATCATTCCAAAGAGAATAGTGTCAGTGATCATATTAGCAGCGGCATCTACGTCGTTATCGAGGTAACATATTATGCGGTTCTTTTAGGAATCTTTCCTCTTACTGTGTGGTTGCTGTACGAGAAATTAGCTGATATGACACAGTTATCCGACAAGCCTAGAGGTGTATTTGTCAGGGTAACAAGTTAATAGCAAGTCCAGGGTGTTGGTGGTATAACTGTCAACGCTGGTATTCATGTGGACTCGTTTATAAGCTGGGTCAAGTTACTTTGCGCAGCGAAGATCTCAACTCACCGTCCTTTGAGTGTTGTCTGTCCAGAATGTCAAAGCAACCCAGAATTGTGTATATTGAAATCGACCGTAATAGCGATTTCAGTATTAGGATACAGGGATACAATTCTTTGAATCCATAAGACAGCGCATTAAACTCGTTAAAGTTCATTTAATCAAAGTTAAAATTGTTATGGAGTTGACGTTATGTTGACATGATTGAAAGATTGTTTAGTTATTAATATTTGTCTTTGTCTACCTCGGCTCTTCTATCACACCTGAAAACGACATCCCTTTAGAAATCAAACGAAGAATAACGCTTGCCAATCGCTGTTTCTTTGGGCAGAGAAGGCACCAATGTAGTAAGGTCCTCTAGTGAACAACGAAGGAAACTCTATATAAGACCCTTGTAATCCAAGTCCCGCTCTATGGTTCCGAAGCATGGACCCTTTCTAAAGCGAATGAAGATATCGTTGGTCGTTTTAAGGGAAAAATTCTTCGTAAAATATTTGGTCGCGTATACATACGTTGACGAGCTCTGGAGTAAACGATTCAACGATGAACTAAGAGCTGTATAGCTACATCGACCTGGTCAAAACACTGCGCATCGGGCTTCTGAGATGGCTGGGATATGTAGAACAAATGAAACCAACGCTCCAACCCGCACAATCGTCGACCCTTATCGGGAAGGACAACGGAGTAGAGGAAGGCCTTAGGTGGTGTGCAACTTACGGTGGCCACCAACACCCCAATCGCCCCCTAGATGCATAACAATAACAACAACAGCAGCATTTCAACTCACTCCGATTCAATCATACAGAACAACAACAACAACATCAGTACAACACACGCCGATTCAATCACATATAACAATATCAACAACAACAACAACAACAGCAACAGTCACATAACCCCAACAGCAACAGCAACAGTACAGCACACGCCGATTCCATCACACATAACAACAATAGCAGCAATACAACACACCGCGCCGATTAGAATACAAAAACAACAGCAACAGCAGTTCAACATACGCCGGATGCATTATTGCAACATTGCGACATTAAAGACCAATATGTTCAATTAGACAGGTGAGTATATGAACTTGTTGAATAAACGTCTGGTGAGTTTCCGGCCCAAATTCAAGTTCATGGGATCGCACTGCATTAATTAAGTTAGGTATTAAGCTAAAATTTGTAAGAAGCTCAGTTGATTAAAAACATTGTTAATGTGAAGTTGGTTATTTTTATCTAAGTACAAGGCTTAGAACATAACTTGCGTAGTGGTCCGGAGCGGTTAAGGGTTTTCTTTTTTTCAAATCTCAAGTTGTTTTAGAAAATAATTAAAGTGCACTTATACCGAAATAAATTCACCAAGTTAAGCTCCACCGCGTACTTTTGTGCAACTTACTATACAGCAGTGCAGACCAGGAAATAAAGGTGGAACAGACCCGTTGGGTTTCAACCCTTAATCACGCGTACCGACCCCAAAAACACCCGCGACCTATCAACAAAGAAGATACTGAGGAAAATGTAGTGTTGTGTCAAAATTATAAAATTATAACAAAAAAAAAAAAATAATAATAATAATAAGTACGCAATAAAGTCTACTGTGAACTCTGTTTAGAAAATAGAGTATAAGTAGGCCACGAACAATGTCGCCCAAACAATCCACTTTGAACCCACGGAGGAAAAATAAAAACAAGGTGCATTCACTGCAAGGTTGTTTGGACGAAATTCGAGACATACTCGTATAGTCGTGAATAATTTCACAATTTTGTTGTTCCACTTAATTTTTGTCAAATAAACAAAACAGTACGATACTCGTATTAAAATATTGTCAAATAAGCAATTTGTGTGTAAGTGTTAGTCGTAATTTAAGTTAAGCTAAGTAAGCAATAAATTTGTATAAATAGAATTAAGTTTGAAGCAATAAAGCACTGTTTTTTCAACACAAAGAAGAAGAAGTCATATTTAGTTATTCCCCCACCCGAGGTAAGATAGCTAAATATCATTCCCAATTACACTGATATATTGGTACAAGCACCTAATATATTCACAATAAGATCAAGGTACATGCACTCTGATCATACCGCCGGAGCAAAATAGTTCCGACTTTAACAAACTCCAACCAGGAGCACTCCAGTATAATAATACATATAATAATTTGTATACTAGATGGAGTGAATTAAAATTTTTTTTTTTAAATGTTTTTTTATATTATTCAATATGGTCCCCTTTTGGTTTGATACACTTATTCCAGCGATTTTCCAACTTCTTGATCCCGTCTGAAAAGCAATTTTCCGGAAGGCCCGCAAAATACTCCTTCGTGGCGTCGATGATTTTCTCGCGTGAGCTGAATTTTTTATTGATCTTTTGAGATAATAGTCCGAGGGACCCAAATCCAGTTACCAATCGACGCCAAAATCCGCCCGATTCCGCATCAGCAAGTCCAAACACTCTTTCGAAGTGCTCTCGCGTTCGTGAGCGAGAGTTCGCTTAGTGAGCATTCGCGGCACCCAGCGGCTGGATAACTTTTTCATATGCAGAATATTGCCCAAAATATGGCGTGTGCACTCAGTACTAATCTTTGTGGTATCTGCTAGCTCACGCATCTTCAGTTTCCGGTCAGCCAACACCATTTCATGTATTTTTTTGGCATTGTCTTCTGTAACCGCATCAGAGGGTCTGCCGCTGCGGACTTGATCGGTAGTGGAGTTGCGGCCACCACGAAACTGTCCAAACCAATATTTGGCGGTGTAATCTGACGGAGCATTAGCCCCATAACATTTATCCGACTTTTCTTTTGTTTCCTTCGCCGTTTCGTCTCTCAAAAAATAATGTTTTATGAGAGAACGAAAATCGTTTTTGTGCATACTCAACATGATGCCAAACACGTCAACAATAATCAGCTGTCAAAATGAAACTAAAGACAGTATCGCACTGAAATTTGGCATTTCTGCCTAAATATGAACCGACTTCAAGGCACCATAACCTTTTTTGCAGTAGCACCGCATTCTGGCGGTCAAGGATGTCAATTTTCACTCCATCTAGTATGTGGCGGAAAGGAACATACAATATTATATAAATATAAAATTTTTAGTTTTAAACTACTGCGATCTCTACCCAAGAGCACTCCAGTAACACATATTATATAAATGTACAATTTTGTAATTTTAAACTACTGCGATCTCTACCCAAGAACACTTCAGTAATACATATTATATAAATATAATTTTTTTTATTATTAAGCTCCAGTACAAAGAAATTAATAATTCAAAACAAGATGTTCTACATGCATGTGCGTTAACAAATTAGGACAAAAATGTTGTCTTCCTTCTCTGTGTTTTGCTAGTACCTTTGTTAACAACAAAAAAAAATCATCCGAATGCCTAACCCGAAAAAAACCTAAACAAAAGATCGGTTTCTTTGCATATAACTTGAGAAGAATCTCAAAAAGTCTAACTTCCATTCCCGAAGACGATACCCCTATACCAGAATCTTCAGCTTCATCCCTTGACAGTTCGTCGGAGATAAGTTATTGTAACATAATGCCTAATCAAATAGATCATTCTAGCCGGGCCACAACTCAGGCCGACATTTTCAATTCGCTCAGAATGCCTGACGCAATAAAAGATTTACCTAAGTTCCATGGAAACCTCGACCTCTCAGAAATATAGGAGAGATACTTCTCTAGATAAGAGGAGTTGATAAAACACCATATGGTCAAATTTTCCTCAGAGCTATTCGAAATAAGATCGAAGGAAAAGCAAACGAGGTATTGAACATGTTTGGTACTCCACTCAATTGGGACGATATAAAAAACTTACTTATTCTTCACTACTCTGATGAGCGCATAGAAACGTCGCTTATAAAAGATCTCCACAATGCAAACTATTGTAATATGATAAATCACTAGACGCATTTTACAGCGAAATCATAGAAGTTCAAGCGACACTTTGCAACAATATATTTATAAACGAAACAGGTAGTAATGTTATCAAAGCGAAGAAAGATCTGTACACAGAAATGTGTTTGAATGCGTTCTTAAGCGGACTCAAAGAACCCCTTAGGTCTAGGGTAAAAACCATGCAACCACATAGTCCCCGCCGAAGTCCGAATTGATCGACTCACCCAAGCTACTCACCTAATTGGAGTAACCAAGATATGACAAGTTCGAGAGCTGAGACCAATGGATCGGACCAACAAAGGCCTCAAAATTCGTCACATTGAGCAAACTATGACAACCGAAGATCCGACCTAAGAAACCAGCGAATGGAACCATCAACCCAAATATCAATGAACTCTAATCATAATACCACCACAGAAGAAACCCTAACCAACAAACAAGAAAATCCAACAACAGAAACTTCAACATTCAGAAAGCTAATAAAGTCGAACAAATTAATCAATACCCCCAAAATACCGCAACAAACATTGAAGAAAACGGAAATCTTTCCACATCAGCCTTCTGGAAAGGCTACTTAAACAAAACACGGTATCTGACTACACTACCTTTTATTAAAATTTCTTCATCTTCCGGCAGACCCTACAGATTTTAAAAAACCTTACTATCTTTCTAAATTTAACGAATATCTGAATGAACTGTGCCTTAAAATACAAGACAAAGTTAAAAACATAACGGAACATAGAATTCAAAAAGTCAATAATACAAGGGAGTATCCTGAAGATATCGACGAAAATAAAATCATCTTTAGGAAAGAAGCTAGACTGAACAAACTGTCAAATAGATTTTCAAAATACATAACTCTTAAAAGCAATAAATTCACAATTTTAACCAAAGATAATAAAAAGTTACACAAAAGTAAGTTATGAAGAAATCAGAGTACAAGGTCAGTCTTTAACGCATACATATACAGTGGCGAGCAAAAATGAGTACGTGATTCAAGAAAATGAAATAAAAGACAATAATTGTATGTTGTTTCATTACGAACTTAATCAAATTATTTGTAATCGTAAAACTACAATAAAAGTTCACTATTCAATAAAAAAATAAATAAAAAATACTGAAGAAATAACGGTATAAAAATTTAAAAGTAACAGAGACTCGCATTTATTCAATTTTGCACGTTCCTTTGATTTTCTTCTTGCATTATTTTCTGCCACTTTTTAATATTTGGTCCATAATCCCTTATCTTTTATAATACTCCTCATCCTTTTTGACTCACTCTCCACCAATGTTTCAAGTCACTCAAAGTCTTTGGAGGGTTATTGTATGACGCCAGCCGTATTTTCAGTATGCCCCATCGATTTTCTATCAGGCTGACCACTTAATAGTCTGAAATACCTGTTCCCCATGCCAGTTTTGGGCAATCCATGTGATGTGTTTGGAGTAACTGTTATGTTGAAAAATTATCTCATCAATCGGGTAAGCACATTCCTATACGAATTCTTGCAAGTTGGTACGCAAAATATCAAGGTACTGTTTCTTTTTCATTATAACTTCCATCCTCATCAATGGACCTGTATTCCACCCCGTAACGTATCCCCACACCATTAAGCTTCCACCGTCAGGCTCCATGGTTTCTTTAACGCGGTACTTTTGGAATCTCTCATTTGTTCGACGCCAATAATACTCCTTACCATCTTATTGAAAACTGATAATTCTTGTCTCATCTAACCAAATAACTCGCTTCTAATCTTCAACATTCCAGTTTTTATGTTCCTTACAGAACTTTACACGTGCCTTTACATTTTTTTTTGTACAGAGCTGTTTTTTTCTGTGTAGCAGCTGCTACTAAACGAATCTCTTGCAAAGCCTTTCTAGCTGTCCACTTGCTGGAAAACGTTCCATCAAGCGCGCGTCACTATCAGTTAAAAGCCTTGGCCGTCCTGGACTACGGTTTTTTGACTGTACGTTTCTTCTTTTTTTACCATTGGCAGACCAACTCACTTTTTGCGATCTGTCTTGAAGGAAAGCCCTATAGTATTTTCAACTTCAGTTAAAATTTTCCACATTTTAATTTTTTCTTTCACAAAAACAAAACAAAACACTTTTTCCTTAAATATATTAATTTAAATATCAATATAACAAGAAAATATAAAAAAACAAAAGCTCGAAATATTTATCGTCAATCTGAACAAAATGTAGACAAAATAAACAAAGAAACAAAGCTTGATCAATAATAACGGAAGTTGTGAGAAAATTGGCAGGAACGTGGAAAATTGAATAAATGAAAGTCTCTGCTACTTTTTAATTTTTATGCAGTTATCTCTGACGTATTTTCTACTTATTTGTTTATTGAATAGTAAATTATAATTGTAGATTCAAGAATAAAAATAATTTGATAAAGTTCGTAATGAAAAAACATAAAACTTTTGTCTTTTATTTCATTTTCTTGAAACATGTATTCATTTTTGCTTGCCACTGTATATGAAAACTATAACAAAATAAAACATTTAGGACATAAACATGGTAGTTTAATCATTACATATGATTTTGACGCTTCCCCAACATGTTTTGTTTGATAAACAATAACACCTACTAATTATACATTATTAACCTTACTAACCACTTCAGAACACTGCATTCAAACATTTTCTATTTTTCTTCCTAACACCTTCTTTTAGAATATCTTTTGCTTCACTTCAGCTAATCGAAATCCACAACATAATTTAAAAAAATTTAAGTATATTACCCCCAATTTTCATAACCTCATCCTAGTTAATAGAAGACTACAAAAATAATATTCAAGACATTACTAAATCTGTCGAACTTTTCAAGAAACATGCAACTAACACTAACCCTGTCCAAATAACATTCCCTAAGCTCAAAGAACTTGAAAGAAAATTGCTAACTATATTTCTGACCATTAGAAATAAAAAAGGTTTAATCAGTGGACTTGGGTCTGCCATCAAATTTATAACTGCGAACTTAGATGTCAACGATGCAAATACATAGAATCAATAAACAAAGAGACAGCATAAGCTCTAATTCACATAATCTGACACATACAGCTTTGAATCAAAACGCAATAAATTTTGAAATGGTTTTAAGTCTAAAACCATTTGGAACCACACTAACAAAGAACAGAACACATAGAATCATTCCTTGAAAAAACGGCAAACAAAGTAAAGCCAAATTAACTTAAACCTAGACCTACAAACCACATTTCCGATCGATCCGATGCAATGATGCTAAGTAAACTTAACATCATCCCTAAATTTATACTAAACCCAAACGAACTTAATATAATACCAAATTTCTTACCAGAAAAATATTATTTATGTCACATCATTCATTTACCAATTAATGACACAATTAATTATAACAAATCATTATATGTATACATAATATACAATGAAAAACAAAAACAACACTACAAAGCACTTTGCTCCAAAATAGAAAATACATACATATTACTGCACACAACGGGTGGCCGTGGTGTAGTGGTACTAGCTATCGCTTCTCTCGTTCCTTTACCTAGATAGCAAAGGTCTGATCTAGGACAGATTGGCGGTGCCGCTAATCTTCCACGTCGCTCGAACAGCTGCGGACAGGCGACTCAACTACGAGAGAGACGTCGCACATGGCAGTGCGGAGCGTCTCCGGTTCAGTAGGGCGGTAGGGAGTCGTGACAGGAGGGATGTTGCTCAGCAGCACCAGCAATTTCGGTGGCTTGATGAAGGCGAGGATGCTTCGTCGTCGAACTCCTTCATGTGAAGCAGAGTGGGCCAGCCTAATTTTGTTTTTTTAGGTAGTATTAAGTTCGATTTTAAGAAAAAAAAAAAAAAAAAAAAAAAAAAATATTAAAAAAAAAACAGAAAAAAAATGAATAGAAATAAAAAAATCTAAAAAAAAATATAAATATATACATATATGTACTTGTATAGGCATATATGTATATATGAAGTGTATATGCGTTGTGTATTGTATATATGTGTATGAATGTATTATATGTAAGTAGGTTAAGTAGATTAAGATTTATTCTTTAGGTAGTCTGTAAGTTTAATTAAAAAAAGTCCATATACTAAGTTTTTGATTAAAATTTATTTTCTTAGTTTTAGTTTTAACGTAAATATAAAATTAAATATAGACTGTAAGATTCGTCGAAAGACTTAGTTTAAGAGTTAGGTTTAACTTAGAGTGCCCGCATGGGGCCAGTATGTTAGAATAAGACTATTTGTAAGTTATTTAAGTTAATTTTTAAGCGTTTTTTGTCTAGCATGTAAGAGTAAATTAAGAGATCAAATAAAAATGCATTTAAACTGAAAAAAAAACTGAAAGCTATCGCTTCTCACTCGGAAGGTCAAGGTTCGAATCCTAGCCACGACAAAAGTTTTCATTTGTGTAATTGGAACTCAGTCAGAAAAATCTGCGTGTGAAGGCATAACACTGACATGTAGATTTGGCTGTTGTAGGGTTTTCAAACACAAAAACAACCGTTAAAATTCACAACCTCACCATTCTGAGTGAAGAAAATCTCTCCGTCCTATTCGGACTCCCACCCCTGGAGAGTCAATATCGAAACCAAACCCACCTGAGTTTCAAACCACTACATCACAAACTTTCCTTTCTCCTCCTTCTACCTTTCCGCCCGCGCTCAGGCAACAGTGTAAGGGTATTCATAACCCCTTAGGCACGCGTAAATTATAAAAAAAAAAAAAAAAAAAAAAAAAACCTGAATGGGAAGAAGATATCATCAACTCCAAAGGTCTAGGAAATTTAATGTAGAATAAAGCCGCCCATTGCCCATTCAACGATGTCGGCAAAGTTGAAAGCGTATCGCAACCTGAACCAAATTATATTCTATTTGTTAATGCATCAAAGATTATAATTAATTCTATTTGCAGTACTCAGACCACAGCACTACTTCACTTATAGAATTGCAGCACTATCTTTGACGGTATATACTATGAAGACGATCCAGAAATATTTTAGGATGAAATTCATGTCCAACCGACACTAAACACCAACATTCATGCAGAAACAACTAAGGGTGTCCTAAACCTACATAAATAAACTTAAAGAATCCAACTCCATAATCCAAATAGAACTATTCACCCTGAGTCAACTATGCAGGTTGTACCGATCTTGGCAACAGAAAGAAAATGCCAAGCCATGTATTGTCAAGCGGTATTAGAACAGATACAGCTGTTCATAGACAATCCCATCACTTGTTTACAACAGAAGCCAAGCCATTTATTGCCAAGCGATAATCCCATGAGGCCAAATACGCTGTTGCTATGCATGAAAAAGCTGCCGAACTCTTTGTTGTTTTGTACGCTGTATGTAAGCCCAACAACAACGCTCTGTTTACAGCATGATATGTTGTTTTGTCTACAACAAGCTGCACTGCTATTTTTCTTTTGTTTTTTGCTAAGAGTACTGTTAGGAACATTGTGCAAGATAGGTTTCATTTTATGTTAAGGCAGTTTTAGGATTGACTCTATGTTTGGACTCAACTGAATAAAGAGCTCTTATTAAAATATTTTGGTGTTTAATTTTTCTGGGGACCACGACCGGCTCCCACTCATATAACTCCTCGGATCAAAGCCTTGCATCTACACTACATCACCGATACATCGATAATTCTCTCATCGATCACCATCAATATAGACATCATCATAATCATCTTCTTAAAAACGAAGTACAAAGAGAAGAGAATCCCAATTACTTATACAATCTTTCGCTCCAGCCGCAATGTCGCAACTTTGGTCGTCGCTTTATTCTAAAGGGAGTGGAGTTACGGTAGCCACGAACACCCAAATAGCCCCGTAGATGCATAACAATAACAACAACAGCAGCATTTCAACTCACTCCGATTCAATCACACATAACAACTCACATATAACAACAACAACAACAACAGCAACAACAACAACAACAACAGCAACAGCAGCAGTACAGCATACGCCGATTCCATCACACATAACAACAACAACAACAACATCAGCAGTACAACACACCGCGCCGATTAGAATACAACAATAACAGCAACAGCAGTTCAACAATGCATTATTGCAACAATATGTTCAATTAGACAGGTGAGAACATGAATAAACATCTGGTGAGTTTCCGGCCCAAATTCAAGTTCATGAGATCGCACTGCAGTAGTTAAGTTAGGTATTGTATTAAGCTAAAATTTGTAAGAAGCTCAGTTGATTAAAGACATTGTAAAAGTGAAGTTGGTTTTTTTTATCTAAGCGCAAGGCTTAGAACATAACTCGCGCAAGTGGAAGGGGATCTCAACCAACTTGGGGTCTGCAACTGGAGGCAGTTAGCCAAAGACCACGCTAATTGGAGAGGTTTATTGGTTTTGGCCCAGGTCTACCCCGGACTGTAGCGGCGCCTAAGTAAATAAGTAATTATTAATATCAGATTCCTTTCATTTCAACTATCCAAATTTTATGTTAATCAATATTTGCTAGCATTGGTTGGCAAGAATTTGAAAGGACACAATATTCTATTTTTTGGTTTATCTGTCAGTGTATGCAAATTTTTATTTATACAATTATTCATTACGTGCTGAATGATTCACAGCCTTGGCACATGTTTAACAATAAAAAAAACATACTTATAGTGATAGATAGATAAATAAACATCCTACTTTCATTACAATTAGCAGTCACCCGAAAATTGGCTTTTTGAATTTAGGTGTATGAGCTCGGGCACATATGGATTTCGATTTTTATATAAGCTTGCGGTAAAGCATACATAGCATTCAACCCAAGTTATAATTTGTTTGTAAGAATCGCTTACAATTTTTAGGGAGGAAATAAAAATTCAATGATTGTCAATAAAGTTTTGAAATTGTTTGAACTTTTCTTAAATTCACTTCAATTTGGTCCTTCCTTTAGTTGGCCAAGGAAAATGCTGTATTTCTGTAATAAACTAATTTCTATGTACTAAACTTAATTTAGAACAACTGGTTTGGTTTTTTTAACATTAAAGAAAATCATTTGCACTTCACGAACAATATAGGAATTCATACATACAAAATACTGATATTATTTCTGTGCATGCACTGTGTATGCTTTATTTTACCGATTAACCAATCCAAAAATAAATTGAATTATTTGAAATCAACCCTGTCCTCTTCAAGTTCGAATTGACTTACGATTATTCTCCACATCAGTCTTTTCAACTAACAAACTCGTGCACTAATATTAAGATAAACTGTTTACGCGACAAATATAATAAATTTTCATGTGGATGAATCTCACACAGTGGAAAATTTTATTTCGTTCTTGGGAAATTACAGAATCCTGGCACTATTCCATGACGTACTTATTTTTGCACTTTCAGGTAACATGGCATACAGTATCTGCTGCAGGCATTTTCAATTTGCTAATCGAAAAGTTTGCACTTCAACTTCCCACCCACGTTCTCATCGTACTTACTATTGCCACCGTCGCCGTGCCATGAAATTTACGAAACGGTATCCGACATCCACGATTTAAGTTTGTTTGGTAGTAAAGCATTTGCAAAATTTAACTTCTTAGACGGTTTTGAATTTGACTCTAAGTGGGATAAAGCCAAGACAATGATTTTTCTATATGTGCATTAAATGTAATGGTGCGATTAAAGGAAGTTCACGATTCATTTGGAAGACCAGAATCCGTCAATGAAAAATAAAATATTTTCAAAGGGGAAAGTCTTGGCAAGGAACAAATGAAAATAAAAGTTTTAAGAGCTTTGCAGCCCAATTTATGAAATATTGTGGCTAAGTTCGGAGTTGCTTTGATTTAAACGGCTTTGTAAAGGAGCTTTGCATGTTTTACATTTAAGACTATATAAAACTTTGGGAAATTTAATTCTTAACATTAGTGTTAGATATATATAAGTATACGTATAATTTTGCAAAGACTTTTTGACGATGCATGGTATCGTTACTGGCAATCGAAAAATTTATAAAATCTGCCCTGTATAATAGGAAATTACAATATATTAAGTTAAGACGCTAGTTTAAGTTTTTATAAATACAGATTAAACAGACAAAAAAATCAAAAATCAAACTATGAAAAATGTTATATTATTTAAACTAAATATGAAAAAATGCTCGAAGTTGAAGTTATTAGTGTAACTTCCAACGAATTGACAGGAAATAGATAACATTTAACATATGTACTCGTATATTCTTATATGAAGATATTATACATATCAGAGACAAAGCGTTAACATACTGGATTAAATGCGTGCTCAAGCGTCGTTCTGGGTTTTCTTTGCTTATTTCATAGTGAAGCGGGCAAAGAAAGACCCAGTTCTCAATTTGCAGGAATCTTAATAGCTATCGAGGAATGAGTCAAATGTCAAATACACTGATCGAAGATCTTGTTACTATGTAATGGTCTGAGGTAATATCTGTTAACTTACGTGTGATTAAATTTCTTCACAATGCGTCTACCACTAGATCTATGTAATATCAACGCATGCTTAAAATTAAAAACTAGGTTTAGTTAATATCCGGATTTCGTAAAGTTTTGTCAAGAACCCATAAACTTCAGGAGGAACAACGTTTTTTGTTTCTTGGGGGTTATGGCAGAATATAAGGGGTCTGTATTCAATTTTTTAAATTATTTAGTGCAGATTGCTACCAGTCCAAGCAATTGAGCAGTAAGGCCCTATCCTGAAAAACTAAGAAGACTCTATATAAGACCTTGATTATCCCAGTCCTACTTTATGGCACCGAAGCATGGACCCTGTTATTTTTGATTCCCGGTACCGATAGCGCGATGCTCCGAACTAAGCAATAACTTCTTCTGCTGGGATCCCGCTATCCCACTAGGTAGCGCTTCGACAGCAGCCAAACCTGGGTAAAATGAAAATGGCGCCACGTAATTTTTCCCCCGGAATCACGAAACCTTTGCGATAGAGAAAGAAAACAAAAGAAAAACTTCCCCGAAAAAAATTTAACGACGCAAAAAACAATAAGTAAAAAAAAACAGAAATTTTTCACAACGTTATAACGGCTCCGTTGGAGCTTGACAATTTATTTTGGATTGACTTAGCGGTACACTCGTTGTTAGAGTGACCCGTTATTTAAAAGTCATGAAAAACAAAACGCTATGTAACGAGCGCGTGTCTCGCCTAATCTCGAAAGTTTCAACGCACGCGCGGCCTCCCATGTACAATTAAAACAACGGATTTTTTTTTTGCGCTACTCTGCACTATACTTATCTTTTTTCCTGCCGTTGCTGTACCTCTTTCTGGCACAATCTTGGGTCCGGCTACTCCTGCACTAGATCCTTTCTTTCCTTCTTCCTTTCCCTTTTCCCCTTTTCTCACCCTTTGCTTTTCTTTCCAAAGCAAAAACTTACTACCCTACTTTAACAAATCTATTTTAAAAATGTTTGTTACTACAAAAACTCAAAGAACGGAAAAAACAGCTTTTCGCAAAGAGAATTCGCACTACTTCCAAAAAAACTTTTTTTGACCTGTCTACTTGCTAGTCGTCAGAAAAGTGTCTTCCAGATTTTTGTGTCTAACAGCACACACACATTCACGTACACACTGACTCACACATTCATTCAGCTTTAGCGGACCCAACGACGGCGTTATTAGCTACGACATTGTTGTTGTTGTTACTTGTTGTGTGTTGTTTGATGCTGTTTATTGTTGTTTGTTGTTGTTGTTGGTTGTTGGATATTTTATGTTGTTTGTATGTTTGTCTGTTCCTTCGTTGGATCCGTTCTTATTACTTGGACGTCCGCCTGCACGCTTCTGCTGCTCCTTCCGTGCTCCATCAGTGGGGTGCTGGCTTATAAAGGGGTCGCCATCCCTTCACCCATCGATCAACTGGCTCGGTGCATCCACATCCATTATAGAGATGTGATTCTGGTGCTGTCTTCACATCGGTGGCGGAATGTGGTGTTAATTAAGCCTCATGTTACTTGGCTTTTGTTGGGATGTAAGTTCCAGGGATCATCTTCCCCCACCCGTCATCAACGTGTTGGGGTGTCTGGCTTGAAAGGACCGTCCGTTCCCACCCGTCGGCGACTTTCAGGGCTTCACCGACCAAACGTCCTCATTCTCCTCTTCAGAGAGAACCGCCTGTGAGACCTTTGTGGGTTATTTTCCGAGGTCTGGTGTTGGAGGGCGACTGGCTGATGGGACCATGGCTGCCCTCCACCTCCGGCAGAGCTCGCTGTTTCCACTTACCGAAAAGAAAGACCGAAGGGACTTGCAGGCGAAAGAGAGCCAAACTGTGGGAAAATTTACCACAACAACCTTATCGAAAGCGGATAAAGATATCCTCAGTCGTTTCAAGAGAAACATCCTTCGAAAAATGTTCGGTCCTGTCTGCACTGACAAACTTTGGGGGAGTTGATTAAACTATGAACTATACGAGCTGTACAACGCCATCGACCTAGTCAGAAAAATGCGCACCACAACTCGCCTGAGATGGTTAGAACATGTAGAGCGAATGGATACCAATGCTCCGGCCCGCAGACTCTTCGAATCTAACCTGGTGGGACAAGCAATAGAGGAAGACCCCATTTTAGATGGTACGCACACGTAGAAGGCGACTTCAACCGACTTGGAGTGAGCAATTGCAAGCAGTTAGTTAAGTAAAGGCCTGACTAATTGGAGAGGCTTGTTAGTTGAGGCCCACATTCACGGCGAACTGTAGCGCCACCTAAGTAATTAAGTAAGCTACCAATAGATGACACGATGCCCACTAACTCAGCGCATAATACCAAATCTAGTACCGAAACTTGTGCTAAACTCAATAAGATGATCGGTTTAATCCGGGCGCTCTGTACAATAAAAACTCTGCAATAACTAAGTCATAGTTGCAATTTAACCCTTCGGGTTAGGGGTGGTTAAAGTCAAAATTTTTAAACTTTTTGAAAAAAGTTAAACAAGAATGTAATATGCAATGAACAAAACTAACAATATAACTACCCCATAGGTTACGGCAGGTAAAATGCCGAATCAACCTTCTTCGCAGGTCGGTTGCATGGATTCTGGTGGGAACCATTTATTGCTAAAAGATTATCCTTTCAGAAAGAGTAAAATGGTAAGAACACCACCATCCCAACCAACATAAAAAGTATCAATGTTGGAAGTCTGATGCAAGCAAGCCTGTGAGGAAAGAGACCATTTTATCCTATTCCAACTCAGTGAAAAGCTGACAAGCGAAATTGACAAATTAAAACTTAAGTTGCAGCTGCTTAAAAACATGTCAATAATAACAATAAAGATGAACATACGGGTATGTAGCTGCTTATTGTGACATTTTGTGCTAGTTTGTGCTAGGCGTCGATGTCGTGTGTTCCTCTTTGTTGACAACATGTAGTATACTTTATTTTCCTCTGCCACTAAACCGATCTTTGTCGCTTCTACTTCAATAGTCGCAAACGCTCCATTGATAGCTCCATATATTCGTCTGCATACGCAAATCACTGAATAGGCTTTTGAAAGGTGGCGCCTCTGGGTTTGACTCACTTTTTTCTTGAAATTCTTTTAAGGATGGTGTTGAAGAAATTACGTAACATCACATCGCCTTCTTTATGTCCTTTTCTGACATTGAAAGATTCGGTTTTGCCATTACCGATCTTGACGGAACAGCCTGAACTCGTCTACCTGCATAGTCGAATAAGCTTGCCAGGCATTCCAAAAACCGGACATAGCTCTATATAATTCACCTGTACAGGTCGATAAAAAGGTGGCGTTTATAGATTTGAAACTCTTGAGTTTTTTCTAAGATCTGCGATAATAACATCAAATATCAAAATTTCATCTATGGTGGGCTTTAATGGCCTATAACTACATTGACATTGCCTGGTCAAACGGTTTATAGGGTCTATGGCATTCACATAATACCGCAGAGCAGTCGATGAATGAAGATTATGCCAGCCACGTCTCTGCGTTTTTCGAGGGTATTAAAGCTAACTTGCTTGAGAAGGTCATAATAGCATGGTAAAATAAAAAGGGCATTTCAGGGTAGACTTCGAAGAGCAAACCTAAGGAAATCTTCTTAATTCGGAATATATGAACTTTCTGAAAGGTATATTCAATCATTGAAAAGGTAATGTGAACTGGTCGTATAAGGTTTAGAAAATTCATCGTTTAATAAAACCAAGTGGTGAATTTGCTTTACGGATTATTCCATCAGTATACAAGCAGAAATTTAACTCTATATCGTACAATATTCCATGGTAGAGAGGGGATTGAACATGATTTAGAGATTGGGCAAACAAAGATAAATTCGAAGAGGGGGAAATAGGTATTTTCAGTGTACAGATCCATTATCGACCAGATATTTACCTAACTACATATCTTGGAAGAAACCCTTTAGCTTCAAATCAATATCCACCACTTATTTATTGACTTAAGGGCCGCTTTTGATGCCAATTATATAGAAGAGCTATATAAAGCCATATCCACCCCTGTAGGATGACAATGGAGAGCGTTCACTGCTCCATAAAAGTAGTTAATGATCTCTGGTAATGATATCAGCGAGGCGTTTAATGTCAAACAAAGACTTCACGAAAGTTTGTGATGAAATTGATATATTGAGTAGGAAAAAAAAAATTTTCTGTCAATCCAAGGTTTGCGACCATTGAAGCAAAATCGTCGAAAATATTTGGGTGTCCTTTCTTGCAGCATCAACACCAACGGCTCGAAAAGCAACCACAATGGCACACTACAATGTTAAAGTCGTTGAAGACTTCAGCTTAGTGTCTTTGATTGCACTTAGATTTCTAGGTGATAATAAATACGTATAACGTATACATCAATTCTTAAAGCTAACATACCTATTTGTGTCTAAGAGTGGAGGGCAAAAGATAGGAATAGGATGAGAAAAATAGGTAAATATTTGTAGAGAGATTGGTAAATTTAAAAAAAAAGTGGATAAAGAATGAAGAAAATAAGAGATGTGAAGAAGGATTGCACTTTTAAAGTTCGTGGCGCTAGAAATTTCCTTGATTCGAGGAGGTAACATTTTCCGTGATTTGCGGGATGTATGAATAATAACCGAAAGAATTTATTGTAATTGTGATGAGTTACTGCATGGCGCGGAAGCATGGACTCAATATAAAACGGACGAAAGTATCCTA
Source organism: Volucella zonaria (assembly GCA_963966105.1). Lineage (NCBI taxonomy): Eukaryota > Metazoa > Arthropoda > Insecta > Diptera > Syrphidae > Volucella > Volucella zonaria. The sequence continues at coordinate 97,506,941 of OZ014530.1, read as the reverse complement.
GGTTGCTTCCAGGGAAAATTTATTCGAGTGGTTTTCGGTCCCGTCTTCATCCCCTTACTTTGTGTTCGCAACTGAAGATGTTAAGCGCAACATTGCGCTAAACGAGTAATGCTGTTCATTGAGTCTCAAATCCATTCAAAACTGTAACGCCACCTCAAATAAATTCAAATCAATTTTATAGAGCTTCTTACAGAAGTTGGCTTACAAAACCGCAGGCGACATTATCTTGGCTTTAGCCTGTGGTTTTAATTAATATTTCCCAGTTTCACACAAAAAAAAAAAAAAAAACAAACTACATATATACATTTTACTAATCAACTTTTTCAGCACAAACAAATATTACACAGAAAATATAAAAGAAATTAAAAAATCAAACTTTAGCGTAATCATTCGCTTAAAACCTGGTTTGTCCAGAGTTATCACGCTGAATTTTCACATTATTTTTGCTTTATTTCGCTATAACTAACAGTTCAAGGTTATCCAGCATATAGCCTATATTATGATTCAAGTGAATTACCACCTCCGTGTACTCGTATATTAGAGTTCGTTTAAATACGGTCGATAAATTCTACCACATCTATCACGCATTGGCAGACACCTTGACGCCGCCGGTGTTCAGGCTTAAATCATAAAGACTCAACTGACTACGGTCGGCTGTGGAGGCGAACTAAGTACTGCGAAACCAGATTCCAGTAGTGGTGTGAGCATATACCAAATCGCGTTCAAGGATGAAACGTTGGGGGTCAAACCAACCGCAAATGAGCTCTCTCAGGCGCCTGGCCACAGGCCTGTTATACTTAGCCTTACCCAGGTAAGCGCTGCCTGGGCTGATCTTTTATTTCCGTGGGATCTAGATTAAATTTTTAAAATGAAAAAACAAAAAACAAACAAAATACAAAACACGAGACAGACTATCACCGTCCAAGAAGAGTTAGTGGCGAGTGAAAACAAAACATCGACCTCATCTATCTCCCTCCTGGTAGGGGAAATTTAAGAAGTATATCTACTGGCTAGCGATAGTGAGGTGTGCGAAAGAACACTCACTAACAAGTGCGACTGCACCGGTGAGCAGGCTGGTACTCACACCAGTGATACACAGGGCAGGATCTCGGTCAAAGGGGTAGCCAAAGTAGCTGGAATATCCGCTGCCGAAGCTGCCTCCAATAGGCAAAGAAATAAGGGCAAGACTGTGGTGGTGCAAAAAGTGGAAACAGCTGGCTCAGCCGCTGTGCCTGCCGCCTCTATCACCGCTGCTCACACCAAAAGGCTGGGATTTTGCTGCGTAACGCTAGGCGTAAAGTAGAAAAATATGAGAGCTGTGAATGGGAAAATCCGCCTTTGAGAGAGCGAAGGCCATTCTGACCAATAAATCGCTAACTCAACAGGGGGCAAGCAAGAGAGATCTAGCTGCAAAGAGGAGAAGCCGATCAGGCGCCCTCCTACGTGGTAAAATTAAAAGAGGGGGCTTTGCAAGTTTCAGCAACAAGAGGAGCAGATCCAACGACGTCGAGGGGCCGAACGATGCAAACAAGGTGAAGGCTGGTACAAGCTAAAATGCACGACGGTGGCAGAGTTGGAAAAGTACACTCCGTCGACAGGGATGGTAAGATACAGCATGGGGAGATTGATGGTTAAGCCATGAACCAAGGGAAAGAACGAGGAGGAACCCGCCCAAGATGATGAAAGTACTGCAGATAAACCCGCACCACAGTAAGGCAACAACGGCCTGTCTGGCGTTGTCAGGACTTGAATCCTTAACAAAAACTAAATAGAGGCATTTCTTTTGAATAATTATAGCTCAGGAGATCTGACGGCGGTACCCAGTGAAAGAGAGTGTGGCAAACCACTCTGTCCGATCCCCTATGACCCCGAGGTAGTGATCTCGGGAAGCTAAAGGACTTGGTAAGGCAGAAAAATTGGATGCTGGTATTGGGCCGTGATGGAAACGCCCATAATACACAATGGGGATCAGTGATGTCAACCCAAGATGTGAGTGCTTGTACGTTTTATTTTATCTGGCAACCTCAATAATTGTAACAGAGGAAATTCACCCACTTTTGTGGAGAAAAATAGGCAGGAGGTGATAGACTTCACCCTTGCTATATATACAGAAGGGTTAGAAATAAGGGAATGGAGAGACGACGAATGGTCGACGAAGCGTCAATGTGGAATTACCGATGGATACGCTTCAAGTTGAATTTTCACAACAGTATATGTAGTTTTCAAAGAAATGCTAGGAATACTGATTTGGTCAACTGATTACAGAAGTGGTAAATGTATACCTGGTTACCAATCAATCACCTGCGATAATATTGTTAACTTAGATAGGGCGGCAGAATATATTAAAAAGGCTTCGAGAAAGTGTAAGGAGTCAGTTGGCCACGGAGGCATCCATGATGCAGGAGTAGGTGGCAGTGGCACGCTCGCGGTTGCTCGTCTCTAGCTCATTGGATGGGGTTGGTTCTTGCCACTACCCCATGCATCTCAACTCATCTTACCTTTTTGTTTCGTGTCGAAATATCAAAAAAAAGATCAGAAAAAGAACGAAGGATAGTTAAGAAGAAAGCTACGTTGCGATACGGACGAACTTAAAAGACAGAATGAGAGAGAGATGATAGGAAAAACGAAGAAAAGAAATAGCAAGATTACGTCTGTGTGCCATCACCACTGTGCAAGGCCTGGACTTTCGCGTTTAAAACTAACTAATCACATACTAACCTAAGCCCTAGCACCGAAACTTACATAACGATTTATAACTAAACCTAAAGCTCACTTAACCCTATGTACCCTACACCGAATAATGCGTCCCAGGATCACACAGCGATGACAGCTTGTTAAGACCTGAAATAAGCCGGGTGTTGTTGGCTGAGGATGGCCAACGCACCCTTATCGCATTGGAATGCGACCAATTGCTACCATTATGGCCAAACCTGTGAATGATGGCCCCTTAAGTTCCTCCCAGTCGCCATCTGTAAAACAAACCTTCAGGAAAAGTTAGTCACGTTATTTCCGTTATGTCGTCGTCGTTTGTACTCCACGTCCGGTCGCGGTCGGCCTCAACGAAGGATGGTCGGTCTGTCCATCCACACACCACTCGCGACAACCGTTTTAAGCAACCATCATAAAGAAACTAACTTTATACCATCATACAATCCATGATTTATATACCATATATATTTAAAACAATAAAAAAAAATAATAATTCACAAACGCAAACTTATTAATTAAGAATTTATTAACAGAAGAAAAAAAAGGAAAAATTTACAAACGCAAACTTATGACCTAAGAGGAATAATGATTTTTTTTTTCTTCCAGCCACTTATACATTTAGGATTTACCGGTACCACTGATCCCTCGTCGTCCTGGCGCCAGCACTTCGAAAGATCACTTAATCAAGTTAATAATTATTCAAATTCAATCTTACCCTTACACCCTAAATAATAAATTCAACAATAAAACAAAAATACAAATTCTAATTTTAACAAATCTTATCCTAGGTATATATGGTATGTATATGCATATATTATATATATATGTATGTATGTATGTGGCAATATGCTTAGTCACTCGTACACATTTTATTTTTTTTTTCTTTTTGGAAAATTCACTTTTTGTTTTTTTATCAATTGCCTTTTTATATAATGTATTTAAATCAGTATTCATGTACAAATGTTGCTGCGTTGTCTGATGTACCGCGGAGCATCTTTTGCTGGCGATGTAGCTTTGTATGGAGTAGGGGGATCTTATTTCACACTACTATATTTTTTTTTTTGGTTTCGTACAAAAGGAGGAAGGATTTTTCGCCCACCAGTTTATTTGCGTGTTGTCCTTATTACGCAGGTAAAAACCCCTTCACGCATAGGCAAAATGGGAGAGGGGTTGGGGTGGGGGCGTCAATTTGTTTTTTTTTTTTTTCAAAAAACTTGTTGGCAAGAGTGCGATAAGACTCACTAATCTGGGATACTTCAAGAGCAGTAGTTTGGGATATATCACGGTCCTAACGGAGCTACTGTCAGGCAATTCAATTCTAACGTATGAAATTCCTTCATTGGTCAACTTCGACATTAAGTATGATATACCTTATACCCGGAGAGAGAGGACTAGCAAGAAAATGCAAAAATCAGATAGCTCAAAAACAGATTAAGGAACAGGTTCTGGTATCTTCTCAGAAGACCCAGAGCTAAGACTGCTGGACGCAAGTAGTGTCTTCCAATCAGAGGTTCTGGCTGTCTTCATTGCGGCTGAGCTAATGCATATGAGATCGTTATCCGAAAGAGACATCGCTATCTACATCGATAGCCGGACCGCACTCAAGGCAATGGAATCAACCAGCGTCAGTCAGGGGCTGTCAAACAGTGATCTAGGCATTATGCAGTCAGAACCGGGTAAGACTGTGCTGAGTGCCAGATCACTGTGGTATTAAAGGAAATGAACAAGCGGACTAGCTTGCAAGAAAAAGAGGGGTACTCGACAATAGTGAGGTTACCAACCTCAAACCACCCCTTTGCATAGTGTCGGGCACTATCGAGGAAAACATCACAAAGACTGCCAACTTAAGGTGGTCAAGTCTTGAAGGACACAGGGTAAACAAGACTCTTTGGACGCCTTTTAACGGCAAAAGATCTAGGAGGTTAATAAAATTAAACAGGGATGCGCTTAGGATAGTAAAAGGAATCCTGACAGGACGCTGCCTCCTGCGGGAACACGAAAGAGCGTCAAATTGTCAGATACGGATATTCGCAGATTCTGCGGTGATCTGCAAGTTATTCAAGACATTTTGTGTGAATGCGAAGTAATACCGAATAGTCGAAGAAAATTTTTTGGAAAATACTTTTTCGAAAACCTAGAAGAAATAGACGGCAAGAACTTCAAAGGCCTTCTTGGCTTTTGCAGGGAAATTGCGTGTTTTACCATGGGAATTGTTTAGGTTTTTGCCATTTGAAAACAACTTCAACTGGTTCCACAGAGATTGCGATGGGCCCGTTTTGGTGTCTGGTGTCTGGTGTGTGTGTGATGGCATATCCATCATACCCCTGTTTAACCTAAGCTAAGCTATCACGCATTCATAGTGATACGAAAGTCAAATAACCCGTCAAGCATTATATCTATGTTGTCTTTCGATATTGCAAACAAATTAACTTAATGACTGACGACCAGATTCATATTTTCAACGACCACTTAGAATTCTGGAGGCAAATACGCAGAAGCAATATACACGATGCGCTGAAAAGCACATAAGTTGTGAACGCAAGTGCCAGCAATAATATAAAGTAATTTAAAGTTCATTAATTTAAAGTAAAATAGTTAACTTTTAGTCCATATTTCTAATTTTATCCTACTACTATTTTGAAAATAATAGCTATTCTTGAGCATGGTGATTTTGAGTCACCACCCTTCTCACTTGACCAGGCACCTTCTAAAAGTTACGGTAATCCTGTAAGAAATGATCCCCTGCGCTTACATTTCACCTAAAATACAGTAATAGAGCCTAAAATTTTTTGACTCTGAAACTCATTTCAGCCCCTAACCTCCTAATCTCTTGCCTTAAGCTTCTCCTGATACCAAAGGCCTCAATGAGATTATTGTCCTTATCGATCTAGATTTTCCATATTCTTCCCCGTATATTTTAATATTTGATCAGTTATGGATTTGTTGGACCCAAACACGCACTGACAGAGGGCAATCGGATGGCTAATAAATGGTTTCAGACGTTCATATAATATAGCGGACAATATCTTGTAAGCAATGTTAATGAGACTGTTGTCTCTAGAAACCACAATTTATTAGGTTTCCTTTTTCATGGATCGGGCAAATAATGCTGTCATTTTCCTCTGACTACATCTTTGAAATGAGTTCATCTCTTTCTTAGTTTAGATAAGTTTAGATACTCATGTCCTTCGTGTGGATAGAAATATATACTCATCACATAAGTCATGATCTTGGTGCAGAAAGCGGATGAAGACATCCTTAGTCGTTTGAATGCAAGAATCTCCGAGTAAAGCAAAGCAAAGAAGGAGGCCTCTCGTTAGATGGCGCGCACAAGTAGAAGAGAACCTTAATCAGCGTAAGTGAAGGTAATTGACCAAAGTCAACGCCAACTGGAGACGAGGACCAGGTCCACCCTGGACCCCAGTAGCATTTCAGTAAGCATGTATATTTTCAAATTTGTAGCTCCAGGCTTAAAGGTGAATTTTTAAGTAGCCAAATTATAATGCTTGTAGTTAAATGAGCTTTTCTTAACTATTGGCGTCTTTTATTAAAGCATATCCGACAAACCATCTTTAAATATGTTTCTATCTAAAAGGTTGCCCTATTTTGAGCCAATTTTATTGATTTTCTAGACTTGTAACACCTCCTACAGTTGTTTAGTTCACTGTACTCGTAGTATAATATAATTAGAGATGCATTTGTACTGGCGACCAGAAAGGCCAACAAAAACGATCAACTATATCACATATCAAGCCAGCGGCAAGTTGTTGGTTAGTGTCTTTTACAAATTTTGTGTTCCTATCCATTATAATCTCAAGCCTCAGGGTCATTATTCGTTTTATACACCCGTTAAACTTTTGCGAATTACCTGCTCTTAAAAACTTAATATTTATGCATATATGCTTGTGATTTGCAATTATGCGAACCCTCACTATTGTAAAGAATTATACTCGTATTTATAGAAATCGTGTGTTCATTATCAATCAAAAATACTCGTAAATTCAAAACTACGATATTTACGAGTAAGCCTATACGCAGAATGAGATAAAGGGAGCAAGTGTTTCTTTTTCATATATTGTACAATACTTGCATTTATCATACTGTGCACTCCTGTTTATTTGTCCCCCCCCCCCCTCATTTACAAACATTTAAAAAAGGAAGTAATATATCCATACCAGAATTCCAAACCATTCCTCAATCCCTTTCGAGGACCAATACATCTTGTATGTACAAAACACAAAAAAGCAGTATACATATGTACAACACATACGAGTATGTATTAACACAGCAACGCAAAAATTCAATTCGGAAGTATGCACCATTACTCATCGTAGAGAGAATTGGACCAATGCAGCAGATTGAATTCTAGATCACATACCAGTGCATACATACATATATACGAGTATGTACATACCCAGATAGATTTTATTTCGGCAAAATTTCCATTTAGTGCTTTTTATGGAAGAACGAATATCGAATTGGTTTGGGAACAAATTCCATTGCATAAAAGAATAAATCGGACATGAAACTAAAACATTGAATCAATGTGCGCTTGTACTTTTTTGTAACCCAAAAAATGTCAACACTTCACCTCTAGTCCCGGTCCCAAATGCATACCCTTTAAGCTTTATCTGTAAAGAATCACAGCCCTATAAAGATTCACACTATCATATACTCGTATAATCAGACATAACCACTGTATAATCGCATACAGTGGTAAATATTCATTTAAATTATGCGTTAAGAAATCAATCTTAGAAGTGATGAGGGACTCAGAAATAAAATATACTCGTATAAGTTTAAAATTTCGGATGTGAGGTAAAAATTGACAAAAAAAATTAAAACTAATAATTTATTTGTAATCATTTCAAATAGAAAACAATAATATGAATTATATATGTATGTAGTTTATATAAGTTAGTTTATGTAGTTTATATAACTTACGTGCTAAGTAAATTTAAATAGCACGTAGCGGAATGTTATTACTCGTAAGTATAAAGATAATAAAACTGTCTTACGATAGATTTGGTAATAGCATAGTCAAGATATACGAGTAATAGCCTGGTTTTTACTTTTTTCATGAACGAGTATGAGTTACAAGTTGTTCTGATGGCCAAGGGTAATTTGGTAAATAGTCTTGGGGCAGTAGTTGCGCAGAAATTAGAAAAAATGGTTCTATTCGCGATTGGTACGTCTACTAGAGCCTTATTATTAATGCGTAGTCCATATACTCTACAGTTCCTAGTGGCAATGTTGCCACTTTGCTTAAAGTACTCTCTTAGTACTTTAAACACGTAATGAGGTCTTGTAGGAATAATATGGGAGTTTCAAAATAATGGCCAACTTGTGGCGAAGCGATTCGGTCCACTTACAATACGAATTAAATGTTTTTGTGCTATAAATAAAGGGTCAATGCTAATGTCATAGCATCCACACCAGCAAATAATTCCATATTGTAACTTTTAATATGCGAAACCATAAGAAACCATGGTCATAATGGTTTTGGAGCAGTACGATCTTAGATGATACATCTTACTCACAGCTTGAACTAAATAAGATTTAATTTCTTTGCAATGTTCCTTCCAGTTTAGTCTGTAATCTATAGAAACACCAAGGTATTTATAGCTGCTTACTGATTCAATTTTAAAACAATGCAAATGAGCATTAACTCTTTGTATTGTAGTTCTATTCACAAAGGCGACAACTCGCGACTTAACGAGTTTCGCAAAGAGTTTGGAGAACGTTGTGGGCAGCATTCATTCGAGACACTTAAATTAAAAATGTTACAGAGAGCAACTACGTACAGTGCAATCTTTTTCAGCAATATGTTATGTATACCATCAAAATGCCTTTTTGCTTCAATGAAAGTATGAGTTTGTACAGTTCTAAAGAAGAAATCGATAACTATTATTGTATGTAGATTGTAAAGTTTCGGAAAAAATGCCAGACTTGATATTGCAGTCACAGCTATCATATGCCTTAAGAGTAGGTTACATTTTTTCTGAAATTTCAATAAAAAACTTATTAAAATTAGTTGTATTGCATCTTTTTTCGGAAAAAATAACTACATCGACTTCAAAATTATTTATGTCAATAGAATTCTCACTTCTCCTTTAAATAACAAATTTCCATTCTTCTCTGACATTACTCTTAGTTCTTTGAAAAACACATTTATGGTAGTCCTCGCGCGTTTTTAACTTCCTGATATGGAAGTTCTTGCATTCGAAAATGGAAATTTTGTAATATTTTTACGTTTTAGGTTGTCTATAGTACAGTGTTTTTAGACAGTTTTTAACAAATGGCCCATGATACTCGCGAACAAATAGTGCTATCGATTTGAATACCTTTATGACAAATCACTACCATCAGATTTTGACCAAAATCGGCCGATGACTTTTTAAGTTATTCAAAAAAAAAACATTGACAAAACACAATTATTTTTTTCTTGCAAATAAAGGACTCTTTCGAAATTTTTGCGGTACATGTCATTAAATCATATCACATTACATCACAGAAAGTTCTTGGAGTAACCAACCGGTTGCACCCATTTTGGTTGGTTTTAATTTCTATCTTAAGTTTATTACATAATTTACTAGAACAATTTTTGAGTTATTGATTGGGTGTTTTTTGCACTTTGCCAAGAAATAATTTTTTTCTTCTTATTCATCTTAACGATTTACCAGTCACACACGGTTTAAGTTTTTCGCAAGCTTTCTTTTGAAAGACAATGAATTACATGTTCCTATATGTTTTCTCAAGATTGAAATAAATAGGTCATAGGCAACGGAAGGATCGTTTTCGGAATAAGCTGATTCTCAAAATTCATATTTTAGATATTGGTACTTATGGGGATTAAATACTATTATAGCCAATACTTAATCTATCATATCCGCACTAGACAAGCTTTTATTTTTCTTAGAAATCCTGACAAATAAATAATCAATGCAAGTTTTAGTGGAACTAGTCACGCGAGTAAGTTCAAAAGTAAGACTTACTTTTGGTCCATTGGTCCATTGGGAGCCATAAAGAAACTATTGTGTTCAAAGTCTCGATTAGTATTATCAATAAGATCAATATTACTTTCACTGACGAAAATTAAATTATTATCTTTCATTTGCTTTAAAGTTCTATTCAATTCCTTAATAAAGACACTTTTGTTATACTTATGCAGTCTATAAATGCAAAGCATTATGTATTTAATTTCTGCAGAGGTAAAAGATAAATTTATGATTTCAGCATTAGAAGAATGTATTTCAAGGACAGCATAATCGCGATTAAAACATTTTCATTTTATTTCATCATTACATTTGCAGGTACATACCATATACAAGATAGAGTAAAAGTAATGTCATAATGTAAATTGGCTATTGTCATAATAAATAGAATTGGGCTCTGTTTTCATTAAGACGTAAAATAGATGAAATTAAGGTGAGGAAATTATATCGGTCAAATGACCACCTTCTGAGTTGATGCACATTTGTGCTCGTTTTAAAGCATTTTGAATTGTTGCTCACAAAACATCTGGCTCCAAATTGGTGATTTCTTCTTAAATGTTAGCTTTCAAATCTTGCAAGGCTTGTGGTTTGTTACAGTAAACGCGAGATTTCAAAAAGCCCCAAAGAAGAAGTCTGGATACGAAATAATCCTCTTCTTGCACCAGATTTAACAGAGCATGGGAGTAAGATAACCTCACTTGACGGCACTTTATAAGGGAAGATCTTCAGGTCTTTCACCAAAATTCGATGCAATAAACGTCTGCTGATGCCAAATTGTGTGCATACATAGTTATCTCGTCGATGTTTGTGGACACTCTTGGACATCCTCGGCCACAGCAGTGGGTTGGACGAACAATACAGGGACGGTCGCTTCTGGCGACTTCTATAGTGGACACAGTTTGAACGAGATGCTCGCCAAATGCTTAACTGTTCGCGCACATGGTACAGGAAAACGAGGAAAACGACGACGAAATTCACGCTGCGTTAAAACAAGAGACAGGAAATTGGTCAAATAAGCAGTAACAATAATTCCGCGTTCTTTAGCTGTGTATTGCTCTATTTCTTGTTGTCGACTAATTCTGTATAGAGTAACTTTGGGTAATGTGATATACCACAATATTTTAGGAAATAAGCAAGTTACGACAAGAATTTTCTTGTCAACATAATAGCAACAGTAAAAAAACAATTCTGCGGTCTTATGCGTGCCTTCATTCGTTATATTTGTTGTCAGTTTGGTAAAATTTAATCAGCGGTGCGGTCGAAGTTTTTTGTGTGGTGGACTTTATGTGTTTTTTAAGCCAAAATTATTAAAAGTTCTTAAAATAAATATTAAAGTATGTTTGTGTGTGAATTAAGCTAGCCACAAATTGGGTGAGTTTTTAGTTTTCTAAAGTGTTTTTTAATAAAAAAGTCGTGATTGTTTCAAAATCTAAATTCGGCTAATATTTACGTATTAGTTACGTAAAGTGATTATAAATTATAACAAATAGTTATAATTATTTCCAAATCATACCAAAGAAAGGAGAGATACGCATATGGGATGCGGAAGCAATGCGAAAAGCAATTTTGGCAGTAACAGGAGGAGTAATGGGCATACTTTCGGCGTCGAAGACATTTGAAGTTCCATTTCCAACACTGCAAAGAGCAGCTCGCAGTAACAAAGAAATCGACGATATTTTATCCACGCCCTTGGGACACAAACCTGTTTTTACCCTAGAAATAGAATTGGAGCTGGTAAGTTATATTGAGGAAATGGAATCACGTTTTTGTGGACTAACTCGCAGTGATATTCGCTCATTAGCATTCCAAGTGGTAAAAAGAAATAGCATCCTGAACCCATTTTCAGTAATGAAAGAATGCTCCGGAAAGTACTGGTTGTATGCATTTCTGAAAAGACACAAATTCGAAATTAGCATCAGGACTCCAACCGGTATCTCAATCGACAGAGCAAAAGGCTTTAATGCTGAAAATGTTTCCAGATTTTACACCTTACTGGAACGGGAATATGAAAAATATAATTTTTCCCCAACACGTATTTGGAATGCGGATGAGCCAGGAGTGTCTACTGTTCAAAGCAAGCAACCAAAAATCTAAGCGTGTAAGGGAAAGAGGCAAATAAGTTGCATGACGCACGGTTGTCAGCTGCATTCTTTATTTTTCCCAGAAAAAAACATTTTCCAGTTCTAATGAAACATGCTCATCCTGGCTCCGATTCCGCTTGCCACATATCGGGATTGATAAAAATCGCAATATTTTTCAAATGGTTTGATCATTTCTTGCGGTTTACAAACCCTTCCAAGGAGAATCCTATGCTGCTGGTTCTGGATGGCCATTACAGTCATACCCGAAATACTGAGGTTCTGGATAAAGCTCGACAAAATGGTGTTGTAATTATATCGTTACCACCTCATTGTACTCACAAAATACAACCGCTGGATAGAGCATTTATGGGGCCTCTCAAGACATACTGCAATGACGAAATCAGAAGATATATGCGAGAACAGGGCCGAAAAATAACCCAATTCGATATCATCGAATTTTTTTCCAGACAGATTACTATTAATGGATTCAAATGTCAGGAGCATGACTTTATTGGTGAAATATCTGAAAAGCTACCGAAAGAAGTATTTGAGCTCTCCAGACAGGAAAATGACCTAGACGAACCAGTTGCCAGCACTTTTAAAGCGGCTATGATAAATGCAATCACACCGGAAGGACCCGTTCTTCGTACTAGTAGTGCAGCTTTGAAATAATTGATAACACCTTGGGAGATTTCACCACCACCCAAAATTCAACGACCTACCAGCGGTAGAGGTAGAAGATCAGTCGCAACGGTGCTAACAACATCACCATATATGTAAAATAGCCTTGGAAGAGAGCATTCGAAATATCGAAAAACGCAAGAAACCAGTGACGAAAAGACCTATCCCAGTAAAATCAAAACCGACAAAGCAAACCATAGAAAGTTTCTCTAGCGATTCGGATGAAAGTTTGCACCTACCAAGCTCAGACGACGATCCTTGGGCCGAAACTGGGTATATCACATTATACGAACCTTGTAGATATATCACATTACCCGCCAATTCCATTAGAGGGAGTTATAGTACTTTTTTCCATTTTGTTGATGTAACTCAAAATTGGCATACGCTATGGATTTCGTAATTCGTAATCTAATGCGCAATACACCGAAAAACTATAAGGTGTAATGCTGTATAAGTTATGTTATAAAATATATGTATTTGTTATGCCTATATCACATTACCCGAAGTTACTCTATGTCTCAACATAAATGTCAAAGCAGAATAATACTTGACACCATGTGCATTCACATTATGATATAATACAAGTGCATTATCGAATATTTTTTTTTTATCACAATTCCAAATTCTGCTTACAGGAATAACTTTTGGAAAGTTTATAATCGATTGAATGTGTGCTAACAATAAATGAAAATAAGAACTACGAATATTTTGATGTAAAGAAAAAAACGATAGAGAGGAAATTGGTGGATTAACGAAGTTGATATATAGGGTGACCAGCTAAGAATGATAGGAAAAAAAATGTAAATAGAACAACAACGGTGTGAGATATAAAATTGATTCTAGCAATATTTTGAAGCTACGTTCGTGCCATTATGTGTGAAATAGTACATCATTCAAATGGCCGCCTCGGCTTCCCTGGCAGTGCTTCAAGAGGTCGGTACAATTTTTGATGGCTCGGTCCAATATATGCGGCGTTATTCCGGCAATAGCGTGCCGAATGTTAACCTTGAACTCGTCGAAAGTGGTTGTCTTGTTAGGATAGACTAAGAACTTGATGTGGCCCCAGAGAAACTATTTGAGTGGTGTCAAATCGCATGATCGCGGCGGCCAATTAATGAACGCTCGCGTAAGATGACCCAGTCGCCAAATTTCTCCTTCACAACTTCGAGTGTTGTGTCGCTTGTATGGCATATAGCGCCGTCTTGTTGGAATCACAGGTCGGATATATCGATGTTTTTGATCTCAGATAAAGAAAGTCGGTTAATATCGCTATATACCTGAGACCGTTGATGGTAACGGTGTCTCCTTGCTCATTTCGAAAGAAACAAGGTCCGATGATGCCGCCATGCCATAAACCGCACCAAACAGTCAATTTTTGTGAATGCAACTATGCTCGGACGAACACTTGTGGATTGTGTTGTCTACAATAATGGTAATTTTGGTTGTTGGTATAGCCGCTGAGCTAAAAATTGGCCTCGTCCCAGAAGATGATTTTTGGGCCAAAAATTCGGATCTGCGGCCAAAATCTCCAGCGCCCCATTTGCGAACTCAAGGCATTGTCAATGGAAATGTCCGGCTTCAATTCTTGCGTCAGCACAATCTTATACGGATACAGGCCCAAATCCAACTGCAAAATAAGCCGGGTTAAATCTCTGGGGATGCCCAATTCAGCTGAACGGCGCCGAATCGATATTTCTGGGACTTCTTTAATACTGGCCGCTACGGCGGCTATGTTTTCTTCATTTCTGCACACTGAAGTCATGATGGCGACCGACCTCACGGCAAAATTCACGTTGCGTATTTTTCGATAATATTTTTTAATAATTTCGGTAAGCATAAAACTATGAAATGGCAAACCTTACAGAATACTTTGACAGCTTGATGTCATTGGTAACTTTGACAGCTGCTGAAACACAACAATTGGAAACTATCGTTGCTATCTGGTCAGCAAATAGAATTCATAATCGCTTTAAGTCAGCAGCACAACTTATTCTTACTGGTTTATCACCCTCCCTCCATCGCATGTTCCATGTCCACACATATTTATACCTGTTGACTGATTGACGACTACCAGCTGCAGTCGAGGTTATTGACCTTTTTTCAGAAATGTAAGTTTGCTCTCTCACATGTTGTTGAATTTGGATTAAGAGTTGCTGATATGTTTTTTTGAACTTTTTAATTAAATTTTACCCGGTATTTGTTGTGCAGTGCGGGTAGCGCTACACTTTGTTATTCTTTTTTAAATAGGCCATTAATGAATGACCATTAAATTTGCGCACTGAGACTAGAACGTCATATAACAATTCAGTGGATATCTTAGAATTTTTGTCGAAATGAAACAAATCGGTTGCCGTAACCCCAAACCATAAGGCTTGCGCTGGTAAAATTACTTTTCGACCTCATCAGAAAAAAAAAGTGTTCCCACCCATTAACAGAGTTCATATAATTGTTGGCAAACAATAACCTTTGCTCTTTATGTGAAGCGGTTAGGTTTGGCTTCTGGGAATTCACGCATTCAGTGTTTTGGATTAGTCAGTTCCAGTTTTTCTTTTATTTGTCCACAATTCAGCGGATTTTCCGTTGATTCCTGAAAAAATTTGTGTTTTTGTCGAGATGTCATTTTCGTATTACCGTTTGTTTTTGGTTTTCTTCCATAATTTTCGGTGGCCTGCGTGGCAATTGGTCGGGAAACTGCTGAGTGTCCTATAACTTGAATTGGCCCAGCAGCGCTACAATCAAGTTCGTAGCAAAGTGCTTATCTTATCTCCCAGCGGTAGTCCCCGGTAGTTACATGAGAAAGAGAGGCTAAAATGGCAAACGCATGCCCTGACAGTAGCAATATACTGGCCTACGCCGTCATAGGGCTTACAATTAAATATGTGACCAACCAACCAATTGCCTCGGAAGAAAATGGACTCACTGTTGACTACTCTAGTAAACGTTTAAAAGACAACGACCTTCGGATTTGCACGTGGAATGTTCGGATACTAACCAGGCCATGTACAGCCGAACAATTAGCAGAAGCTCTTGAGTGCTATCACGCAGATATCACCGCTACCTAGGAAGTATGAAGGGATGGGCAGAGCATAAGGAGGATGAGAAACTACGATATATACTATGGTGATTGCTATAGGAAAAAGCAACAGCGCTTCTTCAGATGCGGATTTGCAATATGCGGAAAACTTAGGCAAGAAGTTTTTAGTTTCTGACATGTGAGCGACCGCCTTACGACAATCCGCTTCAAGGCTAAGTGGCTAACATAAAACTTATATGCACTAACGTCCCTACCGAAGACAAGAACGCTGCTACCAAATGCGCCTAATCGCCTTCAGCTACACGGGTTCTGTGATGCATCTGAATGAAGATGCATATACAGCAGTGTATCTAGTAGTCGAAGATACAGAATGTAATATTCACATGCACTTGCTCATTTCAAAGTCCAAGGTCGGACCTCTTAGTCCAGTTACTCTTCCTCGGTTGGAACAGAGCAGAGCCGTTATACTCGCCAACCTCATACACCACACTACACAAACTCTTGAGAGGAGAGGCATTCCATGATAACATTGTGCTGGAAATGCGCAGAGGCTACAAGGCGGGAAAACTTTTTTTGTATGTATGTGTGTGTGTATGTATGTATGTTATTTATTTCTCTTAAATTACTTATAAATATAATATAAAAACAAATCCATATAAAAATTGTACGTTAAGAATTACAAAGTAAAGTAAGAAAAAAGATAAATAAATAAATAAATCTGGTGGCATTCGGTATTTTATGCATAGTGAGTTCAAATAGTGTTGAATGCCACTTCAAAAGGAACAATGCAATAAGATGGGGTGGGGTGTTGAACAAAACATAAAGAAAAAAGAAAACAAATTTCAGCAATATAATTCATTTAACTTGATATCAATTTGTTATCACTTCATAAAGGATGCAAAAATTTATGTAACCAATATACTAATATCAAAAGTTTCAACAAAAGTTAGATCAAAATATTAGAAGTAAGAGAGTCTAAACTATAATAATCTTGAGAGAACAGCCAATTTTTTACGCGCTTTAGAAAACATTTGGACATGTGAACACATCTGATTTCTTCCGGGAGGACATTAAATAAACGATAACATATAACTGAACAAGAATTTCTATATGCGGTGGTTCGATAGGTTGGCACTTGTAACATATTAAGCGAGTTATTACGTAGGTTATAGTTTGAGATTATACGAAAGTTTCGGTTACCAGACTTCATAAAGAATGCTTTTAGAACCTTAAAACAGTATAAGTGACGAACAGGAAGAATACCTAATTGACAGAACAAAGGAAAACTAGGATGCCTACCAGGTTTACGACAAATCTTTCTGACAACATTCTTTTGCAAGACTAGCAATGGCTGAATTTTGTTTTGATAGCCACCTCCCCAGCAATTTATACCGTATTGCAGCTTAGAATTAAAAAGTCCATAATAAATTGTGGTTAGGAGCTTAGTTGAACATGTATTACGGAGGTAATAAAAATGCCTAAGTGTGAAGATAAAGCACTTCTTCAATGCAGTAGCGTGAGATGAAAATTTCATATTAGAGTCAAGTAAGAGTCGTAGGTACATAAATTCGTCTACATTCTCATCACTACAATTTTCACTAGCACAAAATAATTGACCAAACACACTGGTTGCACATTTACATTGATACAAATTAAATTTTTGCAATTCGGTTCATGAAAATATACATCTGGTTTTGGATTAATGGATGGAGATAAATTAAAGAACATTAATTTAGTCTTAGGACTTATTACAAGTTTGTGTTCAGCGAACCATTGTCTTAGAGTCTGTACATCGCAATTTATGTTAGCATTTAGATCTAAGGGACTGTTGACGCCATACGATAACCCAACATCGTCAGCAAACAATGTAGGTAAGAATTTTAGATTGAGGTGGAAGAGTGAGTTGATATAAATCGAAAATAGAATGGGACCCAGAACTGAACCTTGTGGTACCCCAAGCCTGATAAATTGCAGATCACTGTGATCTATTCCGATATGACCTATTATTCAGATATGAGTTAAACCATTCAAGCATGAAGCCACGTACACCTGCATTTTCCAGTTTACTTAACAGAATTTTATGGTCAACCATGTCGAAGGCTTTGGTTATATCAATGAATAACGCAGCTTTAAATTTTCTATGGTCGAGGTTGCATGTTATCTGAGAGCAAAGTGCGCCCTCGGTTGATTTGCCCTTTTGAAACCCAAATTGAGAAAGATGTAAGAACATCGTCTTGTGTAAAAAATATACTAATCTAATTTTTATAAGTTTTTCGAAAACCTTACTTATGGTTGGAAGAAGGGAAATCGGCCTATAATTTCCTATTTCAGTTGGAGATCCTTTTTCAACAAAGGAATAACATCTGCACATTTTACATCGTCAGGAAAAATACCAGAAAAAACACTACGATTGAATACATCAGCTAATACATCCATAATGAAACATGCAATATTTTTAAGGACAATATTAGAAATACCATCGACACCACATAAGTTTGAGTTATTCAAACTGCCAATCGTACTTAAAATCCCTGAAGGAGTTATAGGGTCAAAAACAAAACTTTTACAGTGCACAGAATTTACATCACTAATAGCAGAACACTGAGAACATAGATTTTTCGTTAGTCCACTATGTAATTTAAGTCCGATACTTGAAAAATGTCTATTAAAAGCGTCAGCGATTTTATTTGTATTTGTCATTTCCTTATTACTAGTACGTAGGACAATAGTTTTTTGAATGGGAGATTTTTTGTTGAGAATGGTGTTTACAACTATCCACTCTTTCTTTAGATTACCTGTAGCTGAATAAAATGGAGCACGGTAATAAGAGTCACGGCAAATTGGGATTTCCTTTTTCAAATCAGCACATAATTCTTTATATTTCATTTTTAGAAATGCGTTGTAGGGGTATTTTTTGCACTTTACTCTAAGTTTATTTTTAGTTGTTACTTTAATTAATAAAGAATTAGATAACCAAAGCTTAAGTTTAAAAGTAGATTTTCTTGTGGTCAGAGAACTGCAACTGGCAATATGGCTTTTGAGAGTGATTAAGAAATTAGAATATGCATTTCATACGTCACTGCAGTTATAAACACTGTACCAGGAGTCAAAACACAAGTTGTTACGAAGCTTAGTATAATACATTTTTGGCTTGCCTTGGAAAGATTTCTGACAGTCTAGACAATCAATATTAAAATAACCTACAACCATTAAGTTTTTGGATTTATCCCTATCTAACACAATAGAAAAATCATTAATAAACATTGTCACATTAAACATCTGCTATCTATAAACACACAAAAAAAACTAATATTTCAGTATTTATTTCTATGAACACCTTTAAAACGTCTGCACTAGGACAATCAACTTGGGAAACATCAAAGATTTTAAAAGTGTTCTTTATAAAGCAGCCAACGTCACCTGCTGCGTAATTTTCGTTTGTTTTAGCATAGAAACTAAAACCAAGCAGGAAGTAATCATTTTCTTCCATATCTCAGACACGAACACAATATCCGGGACACACGCAAACGAGTTAATATGTGCGACGAGCGCAGAAAAGTTTTCTCTAAGACTTCTAATATTTTGATGAACAATAAATAATTTTTCATTGAAATAAGAACTATTAGATAGAACCGCATCACAGTGAGGTTTGCATTGGACAAGGATAGAAGAGTTATCAATTAAATCATTTTTAGAATTCATAATACTATATAAAAAGAATAGAAAAGAAAACAAATTCAAATGAGTGAGGTATCATTAAATGATGTGATGGAGATAACTCTTCCACACTCCTCTTTTCTTAATAAAATTTGATTTTTACTAAACCATACGTATTGTGCTCCTTTTTTCTTTGCTATCTCTTTCATCTTCATTAAAAGAGCTTTCGTGTAACGAGTAAGGCAGTCGTCCGAAACAGAGTCGAGGACATCCAATAGTTGACAAAAATGAAGAACCATGTTCCCACTCATCACAATACTGCCAATCCGGGCCAATTTGTGGTTTAACGGACCCAAATTCTTAGGGGTTGGATGGGACTTTGACTTCGCACATCAACCCACTAACTTTAACGACCGGTGGAAGACGATTCAACTCCATATGCGCAGACATTCAGGAAGTATTTGATCGGCTGCAACATAGACCGAGGTGGCTAAAGCAGCTACCACTTTTAAAAATCGGAGACCTTGTCCTTCTCAATAACTCCCACCGTCCTAATAGAGTTCAGGTCGCATCGTGGACATCTACCCCAAAACTGACAACCTAATCCGGGTCGTAAAAATTAAGACTCAAGCTGATGAATTTCAAATGCCTATCACCAAACTCTGTCCACTAACAATAAACATCATCCAAACTAAAGATATACCACCTATCTTCCAGAAACCAAATAGGAACACATAAAACACCTCACATCCAGTCTCACATTAAATATCATGGCAAGCGGATTTCATGAAACTTATATATAATACCTACACATGTTCTAATACACGACACGAAATAACAACAACAAATACACATCCATCGGCAAAAATAAAAACTCATGCAGTCCATTCCTGTCACAAGTCTTCATCCATACATTTCCATTTACAATAATTTACAATGCAACCAATTCACATAAGTCATTCACCAGCTAGAGCATAAACACATACCAGTATTACCAATTCCATTCCACACTACTGTTCACGCAATACAGGACACTAAATTTTACAAACATTATGAAAGCCCACACTTAGAGGCAGGCATGGCAACACACCAACACACACATGTTCAATCCATAAGTACTACGATTTCACCATTAAATCAAATTAATATGAATCATTCACACAAGATCGCAAACTCACCACAAATGAATCTCACTCACCAACACTGACATCACAAATAAATAACTTAATAAAAATAAATTAAGCCCATAATTAAATGGATTAAAAACATCACATAAACAC
Organism: Volucella zonaria; assembly: GCA_963966105.1. NCBI lineage: Eukaryota > Metazoa > Arthropoda > Insecta > Diptera > Syrphidae > Volucella > Volucella zonaria. The sequence goes on along the minus strand of OZ014530.1, from coordinate 97,486,504 downwards.
ACATCACAAAGAGTCAGAAATGAAAACGCACAGAAATCAAACAAAACGATTGCAACACGAATAAGCAAAATATTTCCTGTACCGGTAAAGTAAGTAATTTTCTACGAACAAACATAGGAACATGCATATTCCCTCTCTTAAAACACACAACACTACACTTTAAATATATTTAAAAAACAATAAATTTCATAATAATAAAATAAGAAAACTAAACTCACCTGCGATTATGTCTTACAACAATAATCGAATTTATTCAACCATGCACTCCACTCAGTGGCGTAGTGTGGGTTGGGGCCGCCCGGGGCAGACCCAAATTATGCCGCCCCTAGTAATTTCTTCACACACTAAAAAAAAAAAAACCTTTGGCTACGGTTTCAACCAGTTATACCTACACATATGTATGTCAATGAACTTGGTAAAATTTCTTTTCAAAATTTTGTCAACAGTTGTTGGTACTACTATCGAGAAAGTGAAGCAAAAATGAAGCCGCAAATTTAAAATTTTCCCATATTGGTTACTTTCCGATTTCCCAATCTGGAAGCGGATAAAAATTACTTACCTTAGGATATCAAATAAATAACGGTAATTCCCACTAAACTTTAATTATCTAAATTCAATTTCTTCAGAAAAACAGGATTCGATTATTTTTTGTAATTTATTTTCCAGTTATTTATTTTTTTCTTTAGCTTTTGAATTTTTTTAATTTTAACTTAATTCGTGCGGTTTTTTTTTTCAAAATTTCAACGTTTATTTAAGAAAAACATGTACAACAGTATTATTCAAAGTATTGCCCATCTGAAGCTATGACTTTTTCCCACCTTTCTGGCAATTTGTGGATCCCATCCCAAAAAAACTGCGCCGGCTTGGCAGCCAAGAATGAATCAAGACAATTTTTGATATTCTGCTCTGATGTGAGGGTGTTCTGCATGGACCGGAACAAATGGTAGTCAGAAGGGTCAAGGTCTGGGCTATAAGGCGGGTGGGGTAAGACTTCCCATCCACTGTTTTCCAAATAGTTCTTAACCGGAATAGCAACGTGGGGCCGAGCATTGTCATGATGGAAAATTATTGCCTCGTTTCTGGTCGCATATTCGGGCCTTTTTCGGCCACTGCTCTCTTCAAACGGATTAATTGTGTTCGGTAGTGTTGTCCATTGATGGTTTAACCCGGTTTTAGCAGCTCATAATACAGCACACCCACCTGATCCCACCAAATACAGAACATTACCTTCGCGCCATGGCCGGGTTTCAGATATGATCTTTTGCGCTTGGGGTTGTCGTAATGGATCAATTTTTCATCACCAGTAACAATCCGATGCAAAAATGACTTCCTTTTGTGGCGTTCCAGCAGCATTTCGGACATGCAAAACCGCCTTTCGACGTCTCTCGGCTTGAGTTCATGTGGAACCCAATTTCCTTGCTTTTGAATATATCCAGCTTTTAAACGTTTTGAAATGGCTGCTTGAGTGACACCCAAAGATTCTGCGAGCTCTTCTTGTGTTTGGCAACAATCTTCATAGAGTAATGCTTCCAGTTCTTCATATTCAAACATTTTTTGCTACCCAGGACGTTCATCGTCTTCCAAGCCAAAATTACCACTTTTAAATCGTGCAAACTATTTTTTGCACGTTCGCTCAGCTAGCGCATGTTCACCATAACCTTCCACCAAAATACGATGACTTTCGGCAGCAGTTTTCTTTATATTAAAGTAATGAAGAAGAACTCCCCGCAAAAACACTTTTTCAGGCACAAAGTTCGACATATTTGAGTGAAAAAAAATTATTGTTGTTTACGCTTCAAATGAATGACATATACTGAAATGACGTACAATGACAGTAGCTTTCTAACGCATGTTCCAATGGAATAATAAAAATGGAAAAATACAAGTTACGCCATCTCTTAGCAAACCGCACGAATTAAGTTATATATCCAATACATTAAATTATTTTTGATTTTTAATTTATTTAATTCATTAATAAATAAATAAATAATTTCATAATTAAAATTTGTTTAAAAAAAATAATTTTTAAATGGAAGGATGAAAGCATTTAATTTAGGTTTTAGTAAAAAGGTAAATGCAGGTGCATAATGTAATTCATTGTTTTTTATTTACAAGACATATATATTTACAGAAAACTTCTTTAAAATTTTATTTTCCTACTTACTCGTAATTATAGATCAGATAGCCTTAGGGTGCTCATTGTGGACCTTAAATAATTTTTAATAAGCTTCAATTTTGAGAAACTCCTCTCACAGCTGGCATTACTTATTGCAATTGTGAGAAAAAGACGAAGCATTATTGTTATGTTAGCCAGACTAACTTCCAGTCTAAACTGTAATATATATTTTAATAGTTCGAGTGGGCTTTTATTGGTGAGTTCATTTGTTTAGCCTGTAGGAGACATAATTGCTCTTAACTGTACGCGTTCGATCCCAAATTCATCCTTATCCATGTCATCCTCATGAGGTGCAACATCTGAATTGCTTCCATAATTTTTATCTAAGAGTTTGGCTGGGGTGAGAAAGTCGAACTTTGTCGCCAAATTTCGTAGCTGTTGAAATCTGTCTAAGGATGAAAATAATTTTCGTCGCAGTTCGTTTTCATAGGATAAAGCAGCATCTATATTTCCGTCACTAAAAATATGTTTTTTTTTTATTTTCCTGGGATGTTCCATTAAAATTCCAAGTTTTTGACATACATTTTTAGCATAAGTAAAAGTACCGTCTACCAATTCATCTCGTTTCTGTGTAGGGAAGATCTGTAATGCATTTCTTTTTTGAGCACATTGATGAAAGTTCAGCCCTTCTGTTTGTTAGTATATTTGGGCATCATTAACTTCGTGCAGTACTGGTTTCCAAAAGCCCAAAAAACACAGAAATGAAAACGATTGTAATGCTATTAGCAATGCTCCTGCATCCGTCCGTGTGTTTAGGTTTTCGTCTGCCTCCATCAGTTTTTCCAAGGTATTAAAAATGCCCTCATAATGGTTCCAGGTATTCTCGACTGCATCAGCTCTTGCCTAAAGCACCAAGCAAAATTTCCCAACGGTGTGTAGACACGGAAAAAAATAAATATATGCGTTCTAAGGTACCGAAGAAAGTGACCGAATTTGGCTCAACAGCTGCAGCATGTAAACAAACTAAGTTCAAAGAGTGATTTTGTGTGATACATCTGGGGTACTATCGAATATCATGGAATAATATTTAGCCTTTTTAACTTGAAAGAAAATTTGTTGACGAACGTAATCTCCTAAAATATTAATGAACTCGTTTTGAATTTGTGGTGACATATGGTATAAGCGACAGTTCTTCCACCCATTTTTATTCGAAAAATGAGTTCTCGAAGCACTGGTTCGTAATTTGCAATTAGGTGCACCAGTCCTAAAAAGTTGCCCGTATTTGTACCGGTAATTTCTTCTCTGTGGCCACGAAAAGCCAAATTCTGTTTTGCGAGGAATTTAATAATATCGACCATTGTAGTAAGAATTTCCTGGAATTTTTTCGTTTCTTTGGGTACGATATTTTCCTGTATTTTATCAATTGTCTCTCCTGTTCGAAGTCTGGCCTCTAACTCCTTCCATTTGCAAAGATTTTGGTTGTGTTGGAGACATGATTCATGCCTGGCTACCTTGGGATTTAGTTTTTGCCAGTTATTAAAACCATCATATGAGCAAAACTGTGATGCGTTGCTTTTGTCCGGAATTTCAAACAAAGGGCAACGAAAGCAAAATAATGACGATTTAGAAGGAGAATAAGCCTATCTATATCATTAGGTCACTTGCCCATATCATCTAAATTTTTTGCTGATTCTAATGCTTTATCAGTCCCAGTGTCAAATTCAATGTCAAAATCAGAGACAGAGCCGGAATCAGAGCCGGGGTCGGAGCCATAACTATTGACAATTATATTTGAACATGTCGTTACAGATTGAGAAGTTGTAGGAATCTGTTCAGGTACAGCAGCATTTGTATTTCCAAGAGAAGGAAGTGAAGCTGAGGGTGACATATTTGGAGTATTAACTTCAGGTTTTTTTTTTTTTTTTTATAATTTACGCGCGCCTAAGGGGTTATGAATACCCTTATACTGTTGCCCGGGTGCGGGCGGAAAGATAGAAGGAGGAGAAAGGAAAGTTTGTGATGTAGTGGTTTGAAACTCAGGTGTGTTTGATTTCGATATTGACTTTCCAGGGGTGGGAGTCCGAATAGGACGGAGAGAATATCTTTGTTTAGTTCTCGCACTACTTTAGAATCTGAATTGTCAACAGTCAAAATATCTGTTAGAGATCTTATACCATATTTAAAGATAGACCCTTGGTTTTTCCTGATACTTACTTCGCGGGCTCTTTTTTTTACTTCGATACGAAGCCCCACTTTCTTTTATTCTTTTCATTTTAAGATAACTATAAGGAGAAATTGCAGAGCAAAATTATTTTATAATTAAGAAAAGACTGCCAGTTTAGAGAAGAAACACCTACATATAATTGAAGATATTATTTGTGGCATCCGATGGTTTTTTTCAACACATATATAGATACTCGAAGATATTACAAAAGCAACATCAAACACAAGAGCATGGACAAGGACAAGTGAACTGTTCAAATTAAACACATATGTATCTATTTTTTCTTATTATTGTAACATATAGCTAGCTTTTTAGCTAAAAATTTGAAATTAAAATATGTCGCAGAATATTCGGCAAGCAAGAAAAAAAAACCAAAATAAGCACTTGTAAATTAGACTTAGACTTTATTCTACAATACAATTAAGCGCTAATAACTGGGAGTGATCCGGCGCCTTCGACGAATGTACTCGTACATGGACTGTGTCATTGCCTAGCTTGTCTAAGCTTTTATTTCATTGCATTATGCATACAATATGCAAACACTTGTCGCATATTATGCCGTCATCTTCGGTTCCAACAACCGTTTCTCTTTAATAAAACCTTTACTGATGTCGGTCGCAACTACCATTACTTTGGGATCGACAACCGATGATGCACACAAATTGTGTCAAGGACACAATAATGTACTACTTATCGGGAGCGACCGATGTCGATGTTGACTTCTTTTTTTTTTTTTTTTATATAATTTACGCGCGCCAAAGGGGTTATGAAAATACCCTTATACTGTTGCCTTGGCGCGGGCGGAAAGGTAGAAGGAGGAGAAAGGAAAGTTTTTGTTATGTAGTGGTTTGAAACACAGGTGTGTTTGGTTTCGATATTGACTCTCCAGGGGTGGGAGTCCGAATAGGACGGAGAGTTTTTCTTCACTCGGAATGGTGAGGTTGTGAATTTTAACGGTTGTTTGCGATGTTGGGTTCATCGCTTATCAAGCAAGCGCAAATTTCATAAATTTTGTTCGCAACCACCGCTATTCGGGAGCGATCGATATTTAGGTGCAAAGTGCATTATGCATTGTGCATTGTGCAAAGTTTTTGATTACTTATGTTACAGTGAAGCAGTGTTAATGCTGGTAAACTTTGTTAATAAATTCATTGAAATGGGAAAAGAATCCGTTTTGTAAATTTTATACATTAAAAAAAAAAAATCCGCTCCAAATTGCCGCCCCTAGCAAAGTGCCGCCCGGGGCCTGTGTCCCTGGCAACACCACTGACGCCACTTCACTTTGTGGTACCGCCATTGTTGTTTTCATGCAATTTTTATTCACAAAGATCGTCATAAAAGTTGTAAACAAATGGGAAAGAAAACAAACCGAAAACAATGTCTTTCGAGCGACAGAGGAAACAGGATAACCATGCCAACTAAGTTCGACATCGGCATGGTGAATGAGCACGCGTATAACCCAATACGTGTTTATATATTTGTTACATTTATGATATCCTTTTCATTTGCTATTAACTAATCCATTTCTCTTTGCATGTGCATTCGCATCGAAAGGTAGTAGATCTCCGAACCACACGGTGTCCGATACCACACTATAAGAGGAATAAATTTATTGCGAACTTCGTTTACGGTCGGCAGAATGTAGCAAATTAGAATTTATTAAATCCAACTCGAGTAGAAAATAAACAGCTCAAATGTAAACTTTACTAATTTGTTAGTTATTATTTGTCTAAATAAACACATTTCCTTATAAATATACCAGAAATGCAAGAAATATGTCACTGTAAAGCCTCGTTATAAAAACCGAATACTTTTTAGCAGAAATATACATTATAACGTTGTAAATAAACCGGAGTAGTTTTTTTAATTTTTCTGTAATTTTTTAACGCTTCTCTTTAAGTTCACAAATGAACAATAGGAATATCTAAGATAAAATCCAACATATCAGCTGGACCTGACAGCTTACCGGCCGTGATATTCAAAGCTGCTGGAAATGGCTTTGTGCAGAGCATGCACCAACTCATTTCCCATATCTGGTCAGAAGAATATATGCCTGATGAATGGAATCTCAGCAACGTATGCCCGATCCACAAAAAAGGAAACCCTCTCAACTGCGCCAGCTATAGAGGTATAAGCCTAATCAACATTTCATAGAAGATCTTATATGCCATATTGTGTGAACGCCTGAAACCTTTCGTCAATAATCTGGTTGGCCCCTTCAGTGTGGTTTCAGACCAGAAAATCCCACTAACGACCAAATCTTCATACTCCGGCGGATCCTGGAAAAAACTCAAGAAGTCCCAATTGATATCCACAATCTTTTCACCGATTTTAAGTTCGCATATGACAGGACTTATAGTGGCGAGCTACATATATAGAGCCATGTCTAGTTTTGGCATCCCTACTAAACCCATCCGTCTGTGCAGCATGACGATTGAGAACGCTCGCTGTTTCGACAAGGTCGGTAACGACTTAATTTATGTTAAAAGTAACTTTTCGCAATTTTTCAAAAGTTTGTGCGACTACTAACGTACGCCGATGATATCAACATAATTAGGAGAACTCAGGGGGCTGTTACCGGTGCGTTCTCTGGTATTAAAACGGAAGCTACCAAAATGGGTTAAGCGGTGAACGAGAGGATAACGAAGCACATGCTGTCAAGAATAAGGTACACACAACATCGACGAATTGGCAGAACGTCACAATCAACAGCTATAATTTCGAGTTAGTTAAGGATTTTGTCTACCTTGGATCTGCTATAAGCTCTGCCAACAACACCTCAGCAAAAAAAAAAGAATCTTGCCAAATGCTGTTTCTTTGAGCAAAGAAGGCAATTATCCCGGAAAACCAAGGAGACTCTATACAAGACCTCGATCATCACAGTTCTGCTTTATAGCGCAGAAGCATGGACCCTATCGAAGGCGGATGAATATACATATTCTCGTTTGTTTCAAGAGAAAAATCATTCGAAAAATATTCGGCCCCGTTTGCGTTGATGGATTTTGGATGAGAAAGCCCACAGAGTCTTCGAATCTAACCCGGAGAGGCAACGGATTAGAGGTAGACCTCGTCTTAGGTGGCATACAAATTAGAAGGGTACCCAAATCGGTTGATTTGGAGTGCGCAACTGGAGCATTTGGCTAAGGACCGGACTAAATGGAGAGGCTTGTTAGTTAAGGCTCGGGTTCATCCCGAACTATAGCGCCACAAAGGTAAGTCCATAATTGCGAACAACTGTCTCTGATCTTTTTATTTACTTGCAATTTTTCGATTAGATAACATAATATGCCTTTGAGATATTCAAACCTTAATTTGATCAATTTCAACCGTTGTAAGTCGTTTTCTCTTTTCCCATGGTTGTAAAAAATTATTTTATTGCATTAAAATATCCATAATTTACCGATAAAAAAACAATAAAGAACAAAAGACAAATAAATTTATAATATATGTGTGTATCACGCAAATACTGCCACTGCCTTTAAACGGATGTTTCACTTTGAAATGTACAATTCTGTATTCAAAGTCCTTTGGTTGCATTACATAATATGCGAGTACCTACACCCAAAGATAATTCTGTGCATAAACCCACAACGGTCCACATACATACATATGAGCATAGGTTAGGGAGAAAAATAATTTCCATTTCATTTTTCCAAAGCATGTGAAAAGGATATTACGAGTACAAAGTAGGATCTCACTGCGTTTAAACGCATGTTTATCACTGTACATATGGAAATATGTACAGATTGTATTTAATTGTGTCTATATTATTTTAATTATTCAGTCAATATATGTATGTATATTTTTATACGTGCAGTATTATTAAGTATAAGATGCCTTGTTTAAGCAAAATGACGTTATTCGTATACATATACAATACATACGTAGGTACATACTCGTATGTTATGTAGGCTAAGTCCAGTGCTTATCTACCGAAGAAATTAATTTATGCTTACACTGTATTCATTCCTAGTTTCTTGAGTTTGATAGGAAGATGGAAATGAATGGAAAAGAGGAAAGCTTCAACACTTTTCACATTATTGCCAGATTGCGCCCCCCTTTCTTTCGTTTAGTTTCTGGATTTAGTTTTCTTACACAGGTGGATACTAGTGGCAATCCTGCCCACTTCCATTGAATTTTATATATAGCCAGCAAGGTGTGTACGAATCATGGTTATGTTCACGTGAGCAACCTTACCTATATCTCGTTTTACTGTTAATCATGGATACGAGTTCGAGTATGTGTTGGGATTGTATGGGTCGTTTCGTCCTTGTGTTTAATGCGAAAACTTTTTCACTTGATCATTCAATTTTGAATTATGTATGAAAGTAGAAATCCTTGTGATGGACATTTGCAGTGTGTTTGCGTGTTGTGTTTTTTATGTGGTCCATTGACACCTATGCAGGAGGATTTTTCTATAAGATAAGTTATGACCAGGCTTTGAATAAGTTTTTTTTCGGACGGTTACAATAAAAGTGCAAATGTGGATAGGTTTTACGAATGTATTATAATGAAAAGGAGTTTGTGGACGATGCTGAATGGGAATTTAATGAAGTGCAGAATTAAATTAAATATCAGAGTTATTCTGACAATCTTGTCAAACTATGTTTGGCTTAATCGGTGAAATTGTATTTGATAGTATTTTTCGAAATGAACAAATAAATTGCAAATTATGTATATTGAAGATTTTTCAAGAATACGACTTCAATACGTCGGGGACGTATTTAACTGCACTTACGTTTTAACATACGAGTATATCTATAATCATATGATCACTAATGTTTATATAATAGTTTCAGAAAAAATACAAGGTGGGCCAACAAGCGTTCTACCATGAGAATAGTAAATAAAAATGTTTGCATAAGAAAGATTTCGATTTGTTTAATGAATTATGCTTATTGATGAACAACAATTATGTAAAAGATAATATCGGCCAAATGTTCACCACGGCTTCCTCGGGGGCATATACAGGTTGTCCCAAAAATCAACTTCAAGCCGAAAACGGGTGATAGGTCAAGTAGTGTCGGTTATCGCAAAACTATAAAAAAATATCTAAGTCATGTACGTTTAAAATTATCTACACTCAAAAAAAATCGAGAAATCTGACACCCTGTGACGATCTTTCAAGTACTGTAACCGCAAATCATTACTTTTCTTCGATTTTTTTGTTGTTACGTAACCCTGAGTAACTGTTCTGTAAATTAAGGTCCAAAATTGAAATGTAATTATATCGGTCTTAACTAAAATATTGCTTTTTTGTCCATCCATGTATCTGAAAATCATTAATCACCTAACTTGAACTGACTGTACGGAAAAAAATGTACTGTGCCATTTTGGCAAGTAACTTTAAAAGATGGCGTATTTAGTCTGGATTCCAAAATAGTATGACATTTGTTAGACTAGCGCTTAATTGAGGACAAACAAAATATCTTGCTAAACAAACCCGATTTATAGTTAATTCTTTTTAATAAGTTAAGTGATTAAGACTGATAAACACGCCATTTCAACTAGTGTGAGTGAAACAGATAGAGGTGCCACAGTTGTCATTTCATTTCATTTTTTTCCCGTCACAGAGCACACAGAACACTACGTTCTCTTGGTGTATACTCTCAGGATCGCCATCTACCGATCTTGTACTATATCTTATAACAAATGTTCAAACTGTTTGCCTTCAGCAGCAATGCAAGTTCTGCATCTTCTTACAAATGATTTGGTAATTAGACGGGCATATCTTCTGGAGTTGATGTCTTCAACGGCTTCTGCAATTTTTTGTCGCCGCTCTATTAAATTTTGTACCGGCTTAGAATAAACTTTTTCTTTTACTGCTCCACAGTAAAAACATCGAGTGGATTTAAACCAGGTGAACGGGCTGACCACGAAATTGTACCAGACCGTCCTATCCACCTGTTGGAGTATTCCCGATCGAGAAACTCTCATACTGTGAGAGCATAATGCGCTGGGCAGCCATCTGGTTGATACCACATGCATCCATAAACATTTAGTAGCACGTCTTCCAATAAATTTGGTAAGAGGTTCTCCAAAAAATCTAAATAAACCTGGGCATTCAAATTCTGCGGCAGCTCGAATGGGCCAATAATTCAACCATTCAGAATTCCCGTCCACATATTTACTTTAAAACAGTACTGTGATCTATCTTTTTCTTTTTATAATTTACGCGCGCCTAAGGGGTTAGTGATACCCTATTACTGTTGCCAGGGCGCGGGCGGAAAGATAGAAGGAGGAGAAAGGAAGCATTGTTGTGATGTAGTGGTTTGAAACTCAGGTGTGTTTGGTTTCGATATTGACTCTCCAGGGGTGGGAGTCCGAATAGGACGGAGAGTTTCTTCACTCGGAATGATTCAGGTTGTGAATTTTAACGGTAGATTTGTGCTTGAAAACCCTACAACAGCCAAATCTACATGTCAGTGTTATGCCTTCACACGCAGATTTTTCTGACTGAGTTCGGATTACACAAATGAAAACTTTGTTGTGGCTAGGATACGAACCTTGACCCTCCGAGTGAGAAGCGATTGCTAGTACCACTACATCACGGCCACCCCCATCAAGTGTGGATTTTCCACATGCCACAAATTGTGGAGGTTCATGTAACCGTCCCTTTGAAAAGTTGATTCGTCCGACCATAGAATTTGGATAATCTCGTGGTAGCAGACTTTGTATCCGTTGTACAGGCTACGGATGGAGCTGGTTTTTCCTTAGAATTCGGTGTGCTGTACTTTTGGGCACTCCTATGTTTTCTTCAATTGCGCGTATTGAGGTACTAGCATTTGGGTATCTCTCATGATAAAGTCTGGCAGCAGCACTACCATTACACCTGCATTCCCCATAAATGAGATGCATGTTAACATATTCAATCAACAATCAATAATAGCCCAGAAAAAATCCAGGTTCGACAGAAACCATCAGATAGCAAATCAAAGTCGCAAAGTCGCATGCAATGAAGTCCAATTAAGAAGCCAAAGTTGTAAGCACGAAGTCAACACGAATACAGAATAAAGCTTCGCTTAGAGCGTAACGTACTGCAGTATTGCATGATGTGCCTATGCGTCACTGCTTGACAAGGGCGGCATTTCTATCTGTTTCACTCAAACTAGTCGAAATGGTGTGTTTATCCGTCTCGCACACACTTGGTACTCATTTTACCTTATTAAAAAGAATTAACTATGAATCGGGTTTCTTTAACAAAATATTTTTTTTGCCCTCAGTTAAGCGTTAGTCTAGCAAGTGTCACACTATTTTTTAATCCAGACTAAATACGCCATCTTCCAAAATGGCACAGTACATTTTTTTGTCAGATACATGGATGGACAAAAAAGCAATATTTTAGTTAAGACCGATATAATTATGTTTCAATTTTGGACCTTAATTTACAGAACAGTTACTTAGGGTTACGTGACAACAAAAAAATCGGAGAAAAGTAATGATTTGCGGTCACAGTACTTGAAAGATCGTCACAGGGTGTCAGATTTCTCGATTTTTTTTGAGTGCCAATAATTTTAAAGGTACATGACTTAGATTTTTTTTTATAATTGTGTGATAACCGACACCACTTGACCTATCACCCGTTTCCGGCTTGACGTTGATTTTTGGTTGATACGTATTGTATATATCAATACGTTTGACTAAATTTAAGATGACATCTTAACATCTATTCCACCAATATGCCTTATTATCTCGTCCATTAACTCTTAAATTTTTGTTGGTTTATTGGCATAGATTTGACTTTGAGAAAACCCCAAAAAAGAAAGTCCAATGGTGTGAAATCACACGGTGGCTAACTGACATAGCTGTTTCGCTAGATAATGCGTCAAGAGATTTTTTCGTGATCTGTAGTTATTATTGTTTTGGTTGTGCGGCATGAGCCACCGTCTTAGTAGAACTATATACCGTCCACATCCATATATTCCAAATTGGAACATAAAAAATTAGTTATTATGGTACGATGGCGTTCACCTTTGACAGTAACAGGATTACCGGTAACTGTTTCAAAAGCAAAAGGCATCATAATTCCACCAGCCGTAAAACCACACCAATCAGTGACTCCGTCTGGATGCATCGGCTTCACGACAATTTCTCTTGGGTTTTCATCTTCTCAAATGTGACAATTTTGCCTATTACGAGTAACTTACATATCCACTGAGATGAAAGTGGGCCTCGTCACTGAAGATGATTTTCTTGGAAAAATCTTGATCAAGTTGTTTATGCTCATGTATTCGGTCGGCGAACGTACGGCACTGAAATTGGTTCAAAAATTCAATTAAGTATACTGGAGAAACTTCAAGAACAAAGAAAAATTAATAAACTTATTTTCGAGAGGTTAGCTTAGATCGAAAATATCTTTCACAATTAGCGAACTAAATCGAGAACATGAATGTGGAACGCGTGTTCGGGATGCTACGAACTTTTACAAAAACTTGACGAATTTGAAATATTCATACGGGAAAGAATAGTGTGCAAATATAAGAGGCTTTAGGGACTATCACCCCTATCATGCATCTGAAAAGGCGAAGGGTGGATCCTTCTTGTACATGTTATCGAATATACTGAAGACCTTAAGAGCTCGAATCTGTGCAAGTAATCATAGTACGTGTAAGAATTAGACATAATTCCCTTATCATTCCAGCCATTTACTGCCCATCAAGATCCGCGTTCGAAAAGAATGCTTTCAAAAATACATTTAAATCACGTTTTACTATATAACTGGAGGTGATTTTAATGCAAAACACTGCATCTGCATCTGCATCTCACTGAAACTGAAACGGCAAACCGACGTACTGGCCGACTGATACCACAAAAATACCCAGTCTAATCGATTTAATAACCTATGTAATCTGCTGAGAGAGACAAACTGGAAAACTTGACAGCAAATAGGGAATCTAAATATTCGTTTCGGAAAGCATTAAAAGGTACTAAAATACCTAAAGACTTCGCGTTATCAATTAGAAAAAAGAAAACGACGAATGGGCGAAAGCTGAAACTTTCGTTTCCCATATAGAAGAGATCTTTATGCGCTTCGACCGTCAAACACTCATCCACAATATCAGTAAATCGGAAACGCAATTACAGGATAATAAATCCAACGCTAACGGAACTTAGCACTGAGATAAAGAATTAAAACCAAAGAAAGCTCCCGGTTACGACTTAATAACCGCATAAATCCTTCAAATACTGCCTAGAAAAGCATTAGGTAAGTTTCTTTATATTATCAACCCCGCGCCGATGTTAGAATACGTTCCGAGTCAGTCCTAAAACTAGGAAAACTCCGAATAACAACAAGTTTTATAGACCGGTCTCGATTATTCCAATTTTTTTACAAAAAAAAATTTACTCAAGCGTATTCCTTGATGTCTTGCATGCCTTTGATAAGGTAAGATATGAAGGCTTAAAGTTCAAATTACGGCAGGTTTGGCACCGAACTTTTATAATATACTGATACAGTATGTAGTGAATAGAATTTTTCGCGTTAGAATCGGAAACGAAGTATCGCAATTCAAAAAGGTTTTAGCCATTGAAGTGTTCTCGGTCCACTTCTATATCTCCTATATACCAGAGATATACCATTCTAGCTACGTTTGCTGATGACACTACTATTCTAGGAGTAGGTAAAACAATTGAGCAAACAGTGAGACTGCAAAGCCCTTTCGACAAACTATATGAATGGACAAAGGTCTGGCGGATAGGCCTCAATGAGACCAAATCTGTTCATGTAAACTTTACATACAGAAAAACGAGACTATATTTGTACGAGTATAGTCCTTAGAAAAAATAATAATATGTCATTCATTTGCAAACGAGACTAAATACCATGAAATGACAATCGACGCACGTTAAAAAAACGCAACGGAATCGAAAACAAAAACAGAGAAATTTCTTGTGAAACATTTCGAGCTTAGTATCGAAAACAAGGTGATCTTATACAAGCAAGTGTTAAAGCCGGATGACAATATTTTACAAACTTCTGAAAATTAAGATCTAAGAAAAATTGGCCATGCACCGTTGCGGTAACATAAACATTAATATCGTAGGGAGGTATTTTCTTTACGCAAGAATCTAACACTACGATAAGCACACTCTTGTGATGCTCATAGTATCTAATGAAAGATTTTCACCTGGAATCACCAGAAAAAAAAGCAATATTATAAAACTATAATGTTATTTTTATAATAATGCCATCGTAATCAGTTTAAGCTACTTGGTGTACACATACTGAAGCATTATAAGTGTATTCATACCCTCTTGAGTGTTAAGTTCTTTAAAAAAAAAATCCCTTTAGAGCTATATCGACGTATTCGGAGGTACAAGAAACCTGAGTAGGAACGGTGGCACCGGACCGCGGACCTGACCTGATACCCAATGACAAAAAAAGTTGAGAGGTAACCAACTGTCTTGGCTACGGACGAATGTAATATTGACAACCACAGAAAGATTTTTAAGTACAATAAATTCCGACATTGCACATCGCACACTCTTAACAGACCAAGTGCTGTCGAATAACTCGCGGACGCCCTACACTGCTAAAATTCTGATATTATCGCCATCCAAAAAGTGCAAGGTCAAAGATGAACCGTTAAAAAAGCAGATGAAGAATTACGAGATCTACAAAAAAGAAAGATGACGCTTATTCAAGGGAGACTTAGGTAAAAAGTCTTAAGCTTTCAGCATAAACTCATAACAAATCGCATCAAGGATAAGTATGATTTCTTAGACCAGACTACGCTCAGTGTCGCAGATATTATACAGAAATTGAACTAGAAGATCTAATCGAAAGGCTTGGTAAAGACATCGAAAAATACAGCCTGTATAACACACACACTGTCCGACAATGGATTCAGGTTTTTCGAAATTGTAACGGGGCGTAATCTTTTAGAAACCTGCAGATGGTATCGAAATCTTAACATCCATAAAAAGGACTTGGCAATCTCCTGATGAACCAAATCAAACAAATCGATCACATTGCCATCGACGCCAGATTCTCCGAACTTTCCGAGGAGTCAAACTACTTAAGCAGTGTTTTCTGACTAGGCCGATGTCGCTCGTATAGTCCATCTTTGAATCTACTCCTCCAAAGCTCGTCAGCGCAAACGAGACAGAATATTTTTCGAAGAATTTTTCTCTCGAAACGACTGAGGGTATCTTCATCCGTTTTCGATATAGTTCGAGGAGCAAGAGTCCCCTTATTTTTTCAAGATAGGGCCTCACTACTCAATTGCCTTTTTAGCCCAAAGAAACAGCGATTGGAAAGAGACATTTTTCGTTTTATTTCCGCTGAAGTGCCGTTGGCAGAATTTATAGCAGAGCCAAGTTAGACAAAGCCCCGGTGAGAGCCCTCTGAGTTTTCGAAATGATGTCGACATCGTCGGCGTAGGCTTGTAGTTGCACGACTTTTGAAAGTTTGTGCCTACGTGTTCGCTTGTGGGTTCCGTGCAACTCTTTCAAGTATGATGTTAAAGAAGTCACATGACAGCACGTCACCTTGTCTAAAACCTGACATCAAAGGTCTCGGTTAAGTCATTACCGAATGAAAACCGCACTGATAGGGAGAAATCAGATTGTTGGCAAAGGGTCATAGACGTTCACACAATATGGCAGATAAGATATTGTATTCCTGAAGTACAACCTCTTTATATCTTCGACCGCGCACTTCTCGTGCCCCTTATTTTTCTGGAGAAGACTATGTTCTTCACATTTCTTTTCCTCGTCATCCATTACAGCACCGCTTTGTAGGCTTCTTGTTTAGCTGCATGTGCTTGCCAGCATTCTTCATCAAACCAGGGATTTCTTCGTAGTGATTGCAGCTTTTTTATATTATATCTTCTTATAGTAGTTCTTTTTTATTGTTGCGCGTGGGAAATCCGCAACAACGTAGTGATCCGAGTCAGTGGTGGCTGCCCGAAACATTCGGATGTCTAGTTGAAAGGGATTGCTATGCAAAATTCTCGCACATTCGTTAAGGTTGTCAATGAAATAACAGAGGCTTTCTATGCAAGGAAAGATTTAAGACAAAGTGGACGAATACAGTGAGCTATCAATGATGCAGTGATGATGATGAGTGTCGAGGCAGAAGTGGGTATGATATTCAACAAAGGAAGAGCAAAATACACTTTGTCACCAAAACTGGAGGCATACCACCAATGGCTTAAACAGAACACAAGGACTTCCACTATTTGGCTGCAAAGTTAAACGCAGAAGTACTCTTGCCAGGAAGGCAATTGAGTAACAGACCCCTCTCTCGTAAACCTAATTTGGTAATATTCTATGGTGCAGAGGCTTAGACCGAGTGATTTTTGGACTCGCTTGCATTGACGGGAAATGGAGGAGGAGATTCAACCACGAAATGAGTGGTCTGTGCAGCGACATCTTAATCAGCGATAGTTTTATCAGGCGTTTATGTTTCAGATGGCTGGGCCATTTTGAGCGAATGAACGTCACAGCTTCGGCGCAAAGAGCGTCAGTTCGGCAGAGAGCGACCGCATCTGAATTGGTGCACTCCAACGGGGACCACAACCAAGTTGGAGTGCAGAACTGGAGGAAGCTGGCTAGAGGCTATGCTAGCTGGAGCGGCATATTGGCTGAGGCCTAAGTTCACTTCGAACTCCAGCGCTACCTCAATTAAAAAAATCAGCCAGCTCACAGTTTAGGTTTCTTCATATTGGCGTTTCTCCTATCTCTATGTCGGGGTAGGCGAGTGGGATTATATCTTGCTACTGCCACAGTGGTGATCAAATTTTAGTCGTCTCTTTTGTCCTTACTTTGTCTCCTTTGTCTTATTGTCTTGGGTCGTGCAATGTTCTTGGTTCTCTCGTTCCTCCTGGTGGTGTGTCTTAAATTGTATTTTTTGATAAAGATCGTGGTGCGCCTTTAATTAAAGTTAAGTTGTTTATAAATTTTTTTTTCTTGTTTTTCTCTTTTTTCATTGTCACTCAAATCAAAATAGGCAACTTCCTTTTTGGACGGGTAGTTATTAATTGAATAGGCTGTGCATTCCGACTGGTTGTCGCCATACATCAATACCAATTTCCACAAATTTTTCTGTCAGAGCAAAGGGACTCACTTCCAGAGTTCTGACAGCCTCCCCTCCGGAACTATACAATCCCTCACATTGACATTTGGTCGTATTCGTCATATTCGTTTTGTCTGTCGAGTGAGTACCTGTGGCCACGTTGCATCCTTGGACCGGGATACTTTTGGGAGGACAACTAAGTGGAGCTCATTCACCAATGAGTGGAATCTTTTCCGAGAATTTTGCGGCACCCAAAATCTCCTTTCAGGCTAGAATATAGCGGTGCAGTTCGTGGGAAATTATGGGATTTCCTCGACTTCATCTAAAGCATACTGTAACCATTTAAAACTTGGCGAAATAGTTGAAATCGAAATATTCATGAATTTGTAATAGGTCGTGATCCAGTTTATGAAACATTAACCATATTTGAAAATAATCCGTTAATATTTGTGAAAATGACCAATTAAATCAACAAGACCTTATTGGACTGCCTATGGATGAATCTAATTCAACCAAAGAAAATGCTCAGATACTCGTACAATCAGAAGTGAAATTAGAATACACGAGAAAATATAACATTTCTAGGATAGTACGTGCAGCGTTCTTCATATCATCAAGCAAACAGTGATGTTTTTCAATCAGGATACGCTGGCGTGCAATATTGTGTAACAGTACTTGCGAATTACGTTCCACAAAAATGGAACGTAATTATACTTGACATGAATATGTGATTAAGGTATTGTCACTAGTAAAGGATGTATATCCGATAGATGCAAGCGGATTTTTTTTACCACGTAATTCTGATGTAATAAAATAATATTTTCCTATGTGCAATAATTGCTTTCATATAGGGTTTGCAGATAAAGCTGAACTTACTGGAAGTTTTTCTGAGAGTGCTAATAATGATGAAACTATCGAACTAATTTTGCGTCAAGCTTTTGAAAATCACTTTCTAATACATAATGCAGGTATACTTTTAGAACAAGGAAAGTCACTTGAATTTATGAATTTGTAAGAAAAATATTACTTCACAGATTCTCAATCTTGCAGTCCAAAAGGATCAAGTGCACCAATACAGAGCTTGTATTGGATTATTGAATATGATATTTTATAAGAGCTTTTATGTGGATCTAAATCGTGATATAGTAGAAATTGCAGTGCGTGTAAAAGAGCCCAGGTCAGGATCACTGATATGAAGTAGACATGAACGTCCATTAATATTTCCAGAACATTTAGAAAATCTAACACAACGACATCAAGAGAGGTGCAAAATATTCAGCTGCATAGATGAAGGTAATTTGAAGAAGCTCATGGACTTCTTCATCAATATCAAGATCAACATGATACATGATATACAATTAATAATCAGTAATAGCTCCTATTAATTTCAGTCCACCCGATATTGAAGAAGATAGTGAGACGCCTGAAAATTTGAATGAATTAAGGCGAAAGACAAAAAATATTGGGCCTTACTAGCAACCAAATTTAGTATACAGCTTAAATATAATCTCCACACTTTCAAAAATGGTTGTACTAATAACGAATTTAAAGTGGATTTTAGTGTTAGTATGGAGTTAAATTTTAATGCACACGAAGCCATGTCTAAATTTTTAAACATGACATTGAAGAACAGAGTGATGCCAATTTACTAATTTATTTTAGCTAATTTCTACTTATAAGAATTAGACTTGGAATCTTAAATAATAAAATTATCCGTTAAATACTAGTTGAATAAGTCGAAATCGTATAAGTACTACAGAGTTGTAAAAGCTTAAGTCATTTTTGGCTTAAACCTGTCTTTAACTCACAAGCCAATTGGTGGAATTTGTATAAAAAAATTTTTAATTCATAATCTAGTCGGTGAATTATGAATTAATTCTTTTTCAAATTACAAGTCAATTGTTAGCTTATGGGTTAGTGTTTGTTTAATACCTAAACTCGCAACTCTGGTACTATTTCATTTTCAGTTGTTTTGAAAATTTCTTTTCCTTCATTATAATTTATTGAAGTACTTAAACAGTTTAATTTGGTATTTTTCGTGAATGTTTCATTTAATCAATAAATTACTAAATACTTCAAAGTTATTAATTTATGAAAATACGAGGGCGGGTCAATAAGTCCGTGACTCTTGGATTAAAACAGATTTTTTGATAAAAAAATAATTTTATTTTTCAACGTAGTCTCAGTTGAGCTCTATACACTTTATCCAACGCTTCTCCAATTTTTTTATCCCTTCCAAAAAAAATGATTTGTCGAGGTCCTCAAAATGACGAGATGACTTCATCATTGGAGTCAAATCTTTTTCCACCAAGCCATTTCTTCAGGTTTGGGAACAAGAAGTAGTCGCTCGGAGCCAAATCTGGAGAATAGGGTGGATGAGGGAGCAATTCATAGCCCAATTCATGGATTTTTGCCATGGCAACTGCACATGTGTGCACCCTTGCATTGTCTTGGTGGAAAAGAACTTTTTTCTTGGCCAAATGAGGTCGTTTTTTTTTCAAATCGTCATTGAATCGGTCCAATAAGTTGGCATAATATTCCCCATTGATTGTTCTTCCCTTTTGAAGGTAGTCAATGTGGATTATCCCGCGTGCATCCCAAAAAACAGTCGCCATAACTTTATTGGCTGACAAACCCACCTTGGCCTTCTTTGGCGCCGATTCACCCTTAGAAACCCACTGTTTTGACTGTTGTTTGTTCTCTGCTGTGTTGTGATGGATCCATGTTTCGTCCACGGTTACAAAACGGCGCAAAAACTCCTCCATATTGCGATTAAACAACGCCAAACCTTCCTGTGAAGTTGTTACACGATTGCGTTTGTGGTCGACTGTGAGCAAACGCGGCACCCATCTTGCGGAAAGCTTTCTCATGCCCAAGTGATCATTCAAAATTGAAACCACTGAGCCATGCGAGATCCCTACGGCTTCCACAATCTCTCGCACTTTCAATCTTCGGTCGGCCAACACCATATCGTGAATTTTTTCGATTGTTTCGGGTGTAGAGACCTCAACTGGGCGTCCAGGACGTTCGGCATCTTCAGTGCTTGTACGGCCACAACGAAATTCAGTAAACCACTTTTTTACCATTGAAATCGATGGTGCAGAGTCCCCATAGTATTTATCAAGCTTAGCCTTGGTCTCGGTAATGGTTTTTTTTCGCAAGAAATAATGCTTAATAAGCACACGAAATTCACTTTTTTCCATTTTCTCCTCAAATTAGTGAGTAGTCTGATAAAAATAGCTGTCAAACACAAACTAACTGACGCAGCAAGTTTAAATTTTGACAGGAGTCAACTGACAAATGCCTGTTGACAGGAGCAGTGTTGCTGTTTCAGTAAAGAGGTCAGAAATTCAAAAATGCACGGAATTATTGACCCGCCCTCGTAATATAATATTCGAGTTTTAAAAAGAATTCTTATGGAATTCAGTTTTCATTTACGAAGAAAAAATTATACCCTATTAACTTCAGTACAGTAGCATCACAGTTTTTCAGCTGATTTTGTTTACTTCGGCTTTTTAATTTTTTTATTTTTCACGCCACTTCCAAGAAAAACCAAATTCAAAGTGAATATGAAATGTCAAAGTAATGTTATGTAGTAATTTCAATAAAAATGTAGTAGACCTTTTGAAAGAGTCAAATTTAAGTAAAAGCTGACTATTAAACAATTATTAGTTCACTTTCGACTTAAGTCTGTATTAATATTTAAGTTGATACTTTTTTTAAGTCATGACTAACGATTCGCTGTTAGTAAGGCCCAATACTTTAGTGTGACACATGGTTTTAAAGCTGAAGAATATGATAATACTCGTATATCCTTTACATTTACAAAAGAAATTCGATTTGATGTATTTTTGTTTGTGACACTATATCTTCGAATCTCCGACAGATGTTTTAAACAAAAAACTATTAAATGAACAAAATACATAAATATTTTTCGGTCACTTATCCTAATTTTTCTTAGCTGCCACCAAACAAATCTAAATTAGAGTTATTTAGAGCTTTTATTAACAAAGATGTATATGTACTCGTATATCATCTTTGTACGTTTTCTTAGAGAAATGTTATAACATAAAATAATTATTATTTGCATGCTATTGGGAACGCAATTACTGTAAACTATTGCCATTGTCGGTGCTCAAGCAGCGTTCATGTTTATGCGTGTGTAAGCCGTTAATTCGGCAAAATTAAATGAAAGCTTTAAATGAAAGAAACTGTGTTAAAAATACTGTATAAACTGTGTAAATCAAACAACCGCCTTTTGTAACGTTATAAAATAAGGACTGAAACGAATAAAATCTGCAAATTTTAATACGGGCTATACTTCCAATGCGTAAAAATTGCAATCCCATTTTGTACCCGAATTAGTCTATATATTCTCTAGTTTCAGTTTGTTATTGATGTTAGTTCGGTGCGGCTTAAAATATTTATAAAATATGAGTCAAGAGGAACGCCGTAAAAAGATCTTCGACAAATGGCTCGAAAATACTTCGCGTCCAAACCATTTCATCGCAAAAAATTTAAACATAGCACGCAATACAGTGGATTCTTTTATTAAACGATATTTGGAGACGTTGACAGTTAAGCGAAAACAGAAAAGTCTAGCTAAAAGTGGAGCACATGATACAAATTTGGACAGGAAAATAGTGGGTACCATCGTAAAAAACCGGACTATGTCATCCAGAGATGTTGCTCGGAAATGTAATACCAACCAAACAATGGTACAAAGATCTAAAAAACGTAATGGTCTAAAACCACGAAAAAAATAAAAAATACCAAAAGCTACCGAAAAGCAAAAAAAAGTCATAAAAACACGAGCCCGAAAGCTATACGCAGACAATTAACGGAGAAGTGTATAATGTGCGAGTGCCTAAAAAATCGGATGATTCCTTTTTTAAACAAACACGAGGGTTCAACATTATTTTGGCCAGATTTTGCTTCAGCTTACTATGCTCATGCGACGTTGAGCTTTCTTGTTGCAAAAAATGTCGACTTTGTCCTAAAAGACATGAATCCACCCAATGTTCCACAGTGCCGTCCCATTGAAAGGTATTGGGCTTTGGTCAAAGCTAAATTGAGGAAAAGTGACCAGTGTGCAAAGGACGTAAAAGATTTTAGTGCTAAATGGAAAAGAGCGTCCAAAAAAATCACGGATGTAACTGTCACCATCTTTATGAAGGACATTCGAAAGAAGTTGAGGAAAGAATGGAAACCAAATAATTTTTTTCATTTTTTGTAATTGTGAATGAATTTAATAAAAACAGAGTTTTAAAGCAAATAAAAAAAATTTACATGAATTATGAAAATATATTTTTTTTTTTACTTTGAAGTTTCCAAATTTTATTCCTTTCAGTCCTTAGAGTTTTTTTTTTATTCTTGAACATTTTCCTATTTATACAACTGACGTTTCGGTTATGCTATTTATTGCATGATATAATTTATTCATATGTTCTAATAAGTTGTGTCTACTTTAACATTTTTAGTACACGTTTTTGTTTGTTTACATGTTTAGTATTTGCTCAATTAATTATTTTAAATTTCAATTAATATAACAATTATATTAATAATAATATGAACTGCTGCAACATTCTCCCCGGCTGTGAACGTACTTGTATGTTCGCAATAACTCGCTCTTTCTTGAATGATATATGAACACCCTGTGGTTCGGTACTTTGCTAATTCATGGACCGTATGTATTGTTACATGCAAAGAGAATTCAATTATTAATATTATTTGCAAAAAAGGGACGGACAACACAAATGACATATGGAGAGACAAAGTGAAAGTTGCATCCCTATTTGTGGTTGCTGAATCTGGAGAGGAATCCTGATTTTGCACAATGTTGTTCTTGTCGTTCTCTTACTCCATCATGTGCTCACACGCTCTCTCTTGTTTTTCCGTATTCACTGATCAAGTCGTGTAGAATTTTAAATATCGCAGCCGGCGATTTGGCAAGTTTTTTTTTTTTTTTTAAGGGTAGTGCGGAGTTATTAATTATCGTTTAATATAATAAAATATACATAGTACTTCATTTTGGATCGGGATGTTCATTTCAGGTGAGTTTTTTTGTAATAAGTAGTTATAATTATTTCATAGTAAGTTAAATTTCAATGCATGTACATTTTAGTTTTTATTGAATGGCATTTTGTGTTGAGCATAGGTATGGGTATTTATTGTATGCACATATGTGTTGTTTAGTTACGCACATGTTTTTTTTTTTTTTAAAGAACTTAACACTCAAGGGGGTATGCCTGAACACGTGTTAAGTTTTTCGGAAAATTGGATAGAGAGAGAGAGAAAGATTTTTGGTTATTTCGCTCCATGGGTAGCATCCAACATTTAATGGGGAGACTAAATTACTAGTGTAAATTGGACTTGATGTTATATTTAGGCAACCATTCATCTCACAAGATTTTAGTTGCCTGAAAAAAAGTCTTTCGGTCACGGCTGGTATTGAACCCCGAACCGTCCGATTGGGAAGCCAACACACTACCACTTGAGCCACGGCCAATGGTCGAATTCTATTTTGTTGTTGTTGTTTTGATATCCTAGGTTTCGGTTTGCTGTGTTGAGTTAGTGATGGGAATCATGTGAACGACTGTAACAATTTTAAGTGTGAATTAGTGTCATGTGTGTTTGTGAATCGCGATGGCTGGTGCATTTGATGAATGGGTTCGGTGTGAATGTGTGTGGTTATTGCAGGTGGAATAGTTGCATTTAATGTTACAAAACGTGAATATGTGATTGAATTTGTGTTGAGTATAATTTAGTGTGGTGTGTGAAACTTGCAGGTTCTAGGTGGAATGAATGTGTATTTGCCTATTTTGTTGAAGAGTTTAATTCTATTGCGTGTTGGGTGAATGAGATATCAGAAAAGAGAAAATTGCATGAGATTGGGAATTAATTTTTAGTTATTGTTTATTATTTTAAGGTTTTAACTTTAAATGAAATATTGATTTAAGTTGTGAATTAGCGGGTATGTCAGAGGGTATTTTTGTTATTATTTGGGATGCAGAAATTTGAATGTTTAATTATTTATGGGCTATTGTTTTGTGGTGGATTTTGTTAATTTGTTATTGTTATTGATAAAATGGGTTTCTGATGTGTGGACATGAGTTCAGCTGTGAGATTTGTTGCATGATTTATTATTCTCTGCTGTGATGTTGATTGAGATATTTGTTTTTAGATTTTGAATTTTGTTCCATATTTAACAAGTTTAGTTTTCTTGAATATTTTCAGCTAGCAGTGAAAGTAGCAACGAAAACTCATTAGAGTTGTTGAAATTTGGGACCTCAAAAATTAATTTCGTGGACCAGGGAATCACAAACATATGGTATGTACATACTATACATTTAGCAAAAGTTGGTGGGCGGCTACAGATGGTAAATTAATTTTGTCAAAGTGGACTGTATTTCATGGTGAGTGTGCAAAATTCATCTTGTTATTTGTATATATTTTTGAATACATACCATATACCTATCAGATTTTCATTTATTATTCGTTATTATTCGTATTTATTCGTGATTTATTTTTTAGTTTAAGTATTATATTGTATCGGTTTTTTCGTGTTGCGTGCATTTTTTTTGCATTATACTATAGAGTATTCTGTATTGGTTGCGTTACATGATAGTGGACATATCTTCGTTATTGGCCTTTTGAATTCTCCGGTTTCAGTTTTTAACTTCACTACTCGGATTAGTTGATCAGCTCCTAGATAAGTCTTCGTAATACGAGCTAAAAACCATTTCGATGGCGGAAGCCGTTCGTCTCTTAGCAGGACTAAGTTTAAAACGTTGGGTTGCTTCTCTGTTTTCAACCACTTTGGGCGATTTTGAAGACGAGTTAAATACTCACGGATCCGTTCCTGCCATTCAGGCTTGTAATCTTTTCCATCGGTCGATGTATCCGATTTTTTCCCCTGCTAAGTCTGCTTCTGGTACAACGTTGCATGAAGTTTCGGTCAAAAAGTGCGCTGGTGTAAGTGCGGTAAAATCGTCGAAGTTGTCGGTTAACGGGCAGAGGGGTCTTGAGTTGAGACATGCTTCTATTTGAGATAGAAGCGTGCTGAGCTCCTCGAAGGTTAACGCTTCGTTCCGGGCAACTCGTTTCAATTGGAATTTGACCGATTTCACTCCTGCTTCCCATAGTCCCCCGAAGTAAGGAGAAGCAGGAGGATTGAATTTCCATTTAGTTCCTAATTTGCTAATTGAATCGGCGATCTCCTTGTAGTTGTGCTGGGCAGACTTAAGCATTTTCAGTAGCTCCGTATTGGCTCCCTTGAAATTACTACCGCAGTCGCTATACAGGTTGGATCAAATTCCGCATCGTGTTGTGAATCGTCTGAATGCCGCAAGGAAGGCCTGGGTGGTCATGTCTGTTACGGCTTCGAGGTGAATGACTTTTGTTACTAAGCAAATAAGTATTGCAAAATATCCCTTCAGCATTTTCGATCCTCTTCTCTTCCAGGCTTTTACTTCCATGGGTTCAGCATAGTCAACACCTGTATGCGTAAATGGCCTCGATATGGTTACCCTTGGAGTTGTTAGATTTCCCACTGGCTGTTGCATGGGCTTGGGCTTGTAGCGAAAGCATATGGTGTATTGGTAGATGTGTTTTTTCACCATTCTCTTTGCATTAAAAATCCAAAATTGATTTCGCAGGTAACCGGTCATTTGTTGTAGGCCACCATGAAGCTTTTGCTCATGTGCATTGTCAACGATGAGTCTCGTGAAGTGGTGGTCTGGTTTTAAAATCATGGGGTGCATTTGGTCATAAGTCAGAGCAGAATCTGCCTCCTATTCTTATGATTTGTTCTCCGTCAATAAAAATTCTGAGAGTTTTGTACACCTTGGTTGACTTATTTTTACGCAACTCATTGAAGAGATCAGGAAATATTTCCTGCTGTACCATTCGTACAGCTGTGCGCAAGCTAAAATTGATTTCACTTGGTGACAAAATTGATTTTAACCTTAAGTTTTCTGTTTTCCGAGTGTTGTTGGTGAATCTTTTCACATAAGCCAAAATTCGTAAACAGTTTGTGAGTTTCGAGTGAGTTTGGATTAATTTCGAAATGTAATTTTCATCATTTATAGCGAGAAGAGTTTCGATTTCTCTTTTCTCTTCTTCTGTGTCGAGTTCCGTGGGCTGTGTTGGAATGGAAAATTCCCATCGTTCCTGAAGAAAGGCTGGTCTCTTCCACCAGAGTGCGTTATTTTTAAGTATTGAGAGCAATACCCCACGCGATACAAGATCCGTTGGATTGAGTTTGGTGGGGATGTGTCGCCAAATGCTGACATTCGTCAGTCTCTGAATTTCAGCTACTCGATTTGCGATAAACGTTTTCCATCGAGTTGGTGGTGCAGATATCCAACAGAGGGTGATTGTGGAGTCAGTCCACGCATATGCTTTGATGTTTTGCACTGGGAGCACAGATAGGGTGTAGCTCGGAAGCTTTGCAAGGTTACTGCATCACAAAGCTCCAATCAGTGAAACCGTATTGTCCCAAGAGTCATCGTGGGAGTGATGGCTGAGTCGATTTCGGAAGTTTCTTTAACACCAAGAAAATAATAATTACATGCCAATGCTGCACTGACAAGTCGAGATTCTTCAGCGAATGTAAAATTTTCGTCGAGTTATCCAAAAGTTCACGGATTCCGATGGCAGATTCTTCACGGACGACTGGCAAATCACAAAAAAACTTCAATTCCTAATTCACTAAAATCCGTTTGAAATCATAGCGGGATTTTAAAAGTTCCCACGCTTGGTCGTAACTTGTACCAGCACTTTCTTTACAGCATGATTTTAAATAACGTAATTTTTCTATTTTAGATAAGGATGTGTTGCTATGTACTAGTGAAATGAATCGTGGGGTGAATGCCAGTTCTCATATTCACCTGTAAATGAAGGCGGATGGATTTTCGGAAGGTAAACCTCATGGGACCTCTTAGACTCTGACGGATGTGAACACGCTTCAAGGTTCGCTTGAGTGGATGTTTCAAGTTTCTGCGGCTCATCTAAAAATTTTGACTTGTATAGAACCTAGACTTCTTTTGCCTCATCATATGTACAATCTAATTGCTCCAAAACTTCTTTCTCAATCTCCTTGTTACTATGAATTCCCTCATATCTTTTTTCAATATTCGATAAATTAATTTCTAAAAGATCGAGGCGCGTGCTAAAGTAAATTTTTGGTACGGCGACTAGAGCTTACGGTCTTTTTCAAATTTTCAAAGTCTTTTGAGACTTGGTTACAGGTTTTTGTAAATAATTTTGATACACCCATTTATTTCAATAATTAATTTGCGTAAATACTATTATATATATATGTATATCTAAGTATGTGTAAATAAGTAACGAGCAAATTGGACTAACTTTGAATTTTATCTTCTAAATTATTGTAATTTCCTGGATTTCTTTCTGTGAAAGCTCTGTTTTAGAATCATTTTGTTGAGTCCCACTCCTTGAATTTCTCCCCGTTCAGCTCTGATTCCTCTGATTCCTCTGATATCCTCTGATTCCTCTGATTAGTAGCAATTCTTCTGATTCCTCTGATTAGTAGCAATTTGTATTATTGTCTTTTGAGATTAAGGGGCCACGCACTGATTTATTTATTTAATTTGAAATTGCAAATGGTTTTTATAAATTTAACACCACAAACTGTATGCTGATTATTTTTTTCTTTTTCTATGGCTCAGAAGGACCAAAATGTAAGCCGTTCATTCAATAAAATTAAATGAAAGCTTTAAATGAAAGAAACTGTGTAAAAACTGTGTTAAAAAGACTGTATAAACTGTGTAAATAAAACAACCGCCTTTTGCAACGTTATAAAATAGAGTTTTTTTTTTCTTGAACATTTTCCTATTTATACAACTGACATTTCGGTTATGCTATATATTGCATGATATAATTTATTCATATGTTCTAATAAGTTGTGTCTACTTTAACATTTTTAGTACACGTTTTTGTTTGTTTACATGTGTTTCTTTGCAAAACTATATTTTATTTTTGATTCGTAGAATCGCATTAAATAATGGACTGTATAGAGGTATTTTTCTTGGTTCGTAAAACCGTTTCTAAAAGGACAAATAACGCTAGAGCGGAAAAATAAAACGCACAGTTTTGAATTCTAAAACGTTATAAAAAATCTTTATTTCGGTTTATTGCCATTTATATTATTATTGGTTATGTTTTTTGTTTGTTTGTTGTTGTATTGTTTGACGTTTGAAGTGTAGAAAGAAGATTATTATTATTATATTTAAAACACATAACAAAGAAAAGGACAACGATCACTCAATCATTACAACGATAGAACACATACGTAATATGGCTATATCTATCTTCCTTACTCCTAGTGGCACTGTATGCATGCACGAAATGCAGTACATATAGTATAAAATTGCCATTGATAATTTGATAGTTGTTTACTTTAAAATGCTGCCGGTGGTGGTTTTGTAGGTTTAATATGTGAAGTTATTTTATGAAGAATTTTGTTATTTTATTGAATTTGAAAACGTAAAAAACCAAATTAATTAAATGGGAAATGAAGAAGCAGCAAACTGGGTGATGGAGGAGGATTTCAAGTTAATTCAGGTAAGTAGATTTTGTTTAAATGAAATTCAATTATTTATTTGTTTATTTTGATCTTTTGCGTGTCGATCCAAGTTAAGTTTAGTTAAATTTAGCTCTTAGTGTTTTAAGTTTCATTGTTTAATTACGTTTTTATGTGATATTAGTTTATGAGTAGATAATTTTATTATTTAAGTTTTGTTGTGCAAGTTGAATTCGGAATTCGATATTCGCAGCTCTGGTTCGTAATCCTGAACTTAACTTGTAGATTTTGGAGGCTGTCCTTGCTAAATATAGGTGTATGGATGCGCTACGCGAAATTCGATATTTTGTGTCTATCCTAGGTGATCGGGTCAGCTAAGTTTTAATTATTTTTAGAATTATTATTAAATTTTTTACATTATGGTTTGAATTATGCGTTTAATGTTAAGTATTATATGTGTGTTGTAAGTATTATAATTTGAATTATATTAGAATTATTGATTTATGTGTTTTTATTTAAATAATAGTTTGTTCTTCGCTGGTGTTGTTGGAAGGCAGATAACAGATTTTTGTTATAGGTCGTTTCATCATTCCGTTTTTTGTTTTCAATGTTACGACTCGCGTAAGTCCGTCTGATCCAGGGTGCATCTGATGTATTCTTGCTAGACACCACTGTAATGGAGGAAGGCGCTCGTCTTTTATGAGTACCAAATCTCCAACTTTCGGCGTTTCACTGGTTTGTGCCCACTTTGGCCTTTGTTGTAGCCTAGTTAGGTATTCGGTACTCCATTTTCGCCAGAATACATCAGCTAGCACCTGCAATCGCTTCCATCGCTCGAGATATCCGACCGGCTTTGTTGAGCTGTCACCCTTTGGTATAGACTCCAAAGCTTCTCCGACTAAAAAATGTCCCGGCGTGATGGCGCTCAGATCTTCTAGGTCTTCCGTAAGAGGGCAAAGAGGCCTTGAGTTCAAGCACGCTTCTATTTGTGCAAGAAGTGTTGTGAGTTCTTCGAAGGTTAACCTCTCGTTCCCCACAATTCTTTTCAAATGGTGTTTAACCGATTTCACCCCGGCTTCCCATAGCCCACCAAAATGGGGCGAAGCGGGGGGAATGAAATGCCATTTAATACCTTTATTTGCTAAGCGGCCAGCGACGTCTTTCCAATCATGTTGTGCGTTCTTGAACATTCGATCTAATTCGGCGCTGGCTCCAACAAAGTTTGTCCCACAATCGCTATATATGTGGGCGCAGATTCCTCGTCGGGCGATAAATCTTTGGAACGCCGCTAGAAAAGCTTGTGTCGTCAGATCCGAAACCAGCTCAATATGAATGGCCTTTGTCGCCAATCATATAAATAAGGCGAAATATCCCTTGTACGTTTTACCTCCGCGACCTTTCCAAGACTTTATCTCTATAGGTCCCGCGTAATCCACTCCGGTGTTGTTAAACGGTCGGTCTACTTGCACTCGCACCGCTGGAAGACTTCCCATAAGTTGGCGCATTCCTTGCGCCTTGTGCCTATAGCATTTTGTGCAACGGTGGATGTAGTATCGCACGCTGCGGATGATTTGACCGATCCAGTACGTCCTGCGGATATATGCGATCGTCTGTTGAATGCCGCCATGTAAGGTGTTGTCGTGAGCGTCTCGAACTATCAGCTTTGTCAGGTGGTGTTTGTGTCTTAGTAGGATAGGATGTTGTTCGTTG
Source organism: Volucella zonaria (assembly GCA_963966105.1). NCBI lineage: Eukaryota > Metazoa > Arthropoda > Insecta > Diptera > Syrphidae > Volucella > Volucella zonaria. The sequence goes on along the minus strand of OZ014530.1, from coordinate 97,455,891 downwards.
TAAGTAAGAGCCGCATTTTGTAAACGGCCTCCTGCACGTAGAACATTATTAGCGTCGATAAACGCGTTTAGTGCGGTAAGTTGTTTTGACGTTCCTTTCTGTCTTAGATCTGTAAGTTCGTCTGAAAACATTTCCCTTTGAGCAGACTTCACGATTAACAGTCGCGACTTTTCCAGTTCGTCTGTAGTTAACGGACCGTCATTTCGGGAACCTTTTGTGGATCTACAATTGGAGGCAAACCGAAGACAGGACGCAATCACCCTCACCACTTTTGAGAGACGAGAATAGCGGTGAGTAATTTGGCTGATGCTATCCCGTGCAACGCCTTGGGTACAGTATGTTTTTACTGCACGCTTCTCCTCCTCTGTAGTTATATCGACGGGTGGGTCGGGAACTTCGTATTCCCATCGATTTTGCAGGAATTCAGGGCCTTTCCACCACAAGTTGGATGATTGCAGTGCAGAAGGAAGGAGTCCTCGTGATGCTAAATCAGCAGGGTTTGCGTGGGTAGGAACATGTCTCCAGGCTTCGATTTTTACTTGACGTTGGATTTCGGCTGCGCGGTTTGCTACAAATGTTCCCCATCTTGTTGGTGGTGCTCGTATCCATGCTAGTGTAATTGTGGAATCCGTCCATGTGTTGACCTTGTGGGTCGGTATTCCCAGGATCCTTACAGCATAGTCTACAAGCGAAGCTAGCAGCACTGCTCCACAAAGTTCAAGTCGAGGAAGTGTGACCGGTCTTTTCATCGGTGCTACCTTAGTTTTTGACATAAGGAGATGCGTGTGGATCTTGTTGTGTGTGTCTAAGACCCGGATGTACAGCACAGCTCCATATGCCTTTGCATCGCAGAATCCATGCAGTTCGACGTCCTTTCAATTTCAATGGTCTCGATTTTTTGCAAGTCCTGTTGGAAGGCTTCCCATCGTTTACGTAGTTCTATAGGAACTGCTTCATCCCAATTCGAGCCCAAACTCCAAAGATTCTGCATGATTATTTTTGCCGTTACGATGCAGGGAGAAATCCAGCCGAGCGGGTCGAAAAGTTTGGCGATGGCAGACAAAATGGATCTTTTCGTTATGTCGTCTGCATGGGGTTTAACATTCCGAAACGAGAAAAAGTCCTTCTTAGGAAACCATTTAATTCCCAAAGTTTTGACATGATTTGCTGACTCGAACGGTAACTCGTAGTCTATCTCGCGGTCTTCTTCTGGAATGTTTTCCAGTATGGACTGCTGGTTGCTTGTCCACTTCCTCAACTTAAAGCCCGCGACAGAAAGCAATTGGCAGGCTTCATCTCTCTTCCGGATTGCTTCTTGGACGGAATCCGCACCACTTATTAAATCGTCCACATACATCTCATCGCAAACCATTCTGGCGCCTAGTTTGAATTGGCTACCTTCATCCTCAGCCAGCCTTTTGAGCACTCGGAGTGCTAAGTAAGGTGCTGTCGCCGTTCCAAACGTGACCGTGTTCAATTTGTATGTGTTGAGCGGCTCTTCTGGTTTTCTCCTCCAAACAATCAGCTGGTAGTATCGGTCCGGTTGATGCATGGCGATTTGCCGGTACATCTTTTCTATGTCCGCCGTAAACGTGATCTTATATGTCCTCTATCGTAAGATGAGATCAACAATATCCGTCTGCAATTTTGGACCTACTAGCAGGCGATCATTCAACGACAACCCGTCTGATGTTTTTGCCGTTGCGTCGAAGACTACCCTTAACTTCGTGGTTGTACTACTCTCCTTTATCACGGCGTGATGGGGAAGGAAGAAGTGGTATGGAGTTTTGAGGATTGGGTCATCCTCGCTCACCTGTTCCATATGTCCAAGCGTAGCATATTCGGCAATACATCGAGTGTAAGCTTCGTACAGTTCTGGGTCCTTACTGAAACGTCGTTCGAGATGAGTGAACCTTCGCACTGCGCATTCTCTACTTCTGCCCATCTTTGGATGCCGTTGATCTTTGAAAGGTAGCTGCACTTCGTATCGCCCATTAGGAAGCCGCCTGGTATGCGTGGCAAAGTGTTTTTCACAGACAACTTCCCCTTCAGTCGTTGGCCTTTGAAATGGCGTCTCCTCGATTTCCCAGAATTTCTGCAGTTGATGGCTTAGGTCGGTGAACTGTACGAAGCTACGTATGCGTTTTGGACTCTCAGCTGGAACTTTTCCGAAGACAATCCATCCTAATACCGTCTTCTGTGCCAAGGGTGTATTGGGCTGCCGGCTTCTGACAATGTCCGGAAGGAGAATTTCGGCGAAAACGTCAGTTCCGAACAGCAGATCGATCTGCGCTGGTACACCAAATTGAGGGTCTGCCAATCGTAGTCCTTCCAAGTGATTCCATTTGTCTGGTACCGTTCGTTGGGCCGGAAGAAGCCCAGTCAGCGACTTGAAAACCAATGCCTTCACAGCACTCTCAAATGTCGAATGAAGGGACCCGAACTGTAGTTCGACGTAGCTGTTTGAAGTGCCGCTGCTGACCAACCCCAACCCTGATACCTCGACAAAGGTTCGCTTCTTTTTTAATTTCAGCAATTGTGCAGCCGCTTCAGAAATAAATGTTGCCTCTGACCCTGGATCGATTAAGGCGCGTAGCTGGTGGAACCTGCCATCTGATCCCTTAACTTTTACCACGGCTGTGGCGAGCAAAATTTGGGTTTCACGTTTTTGCAGCGTGTGAAAGCTGTTGAGCGTCGCACTAGTTGTCGGCAGTACCTCCCCCGATGGCTGAAACTCAGGCGCATTTGGATTGACGGCTACCTGGTAAGCATGGGAAGTAGTGGACCTCACTGGATATTGCCGATGTGATGATTCGTTTGCGTGTATTTTGTCGACCAATGGATTTTTATGAAGCAGCGAATGATGACGCTGTTGGCAGATTTCTAGGTGGTCCATGTTGAGGAATTGTGTGCGTCTTCTCAACGCATGCTGGCTTCCTTGACACACCTTGCAAGTTACGAATCTAGATGTCTGGTTTGCGATGAATACCTTGGACTGGTTCGCATGTGGTGACCGTTGTTTGACACCTGATGATTGACCTGATCGTCCTGGATTCGAAGAACCTCCTTTTTGCTGCTCCACTGCCTCCAACGTCCGAAATCGCGTTTCAAGAAATTCGGTAAATTCCTCGTACGTAGGAAGCTCCTTTGTGCTGCCCAGTTTCTCCTCCCAGAGCTGCTGAAGTGAGCACGGAAGTTTTTGCAGCAGGACAAAAATGACAATTGCGTCCCACTTTTCTACCGGTAACTCCAAGTTTCCCAATGCATGGATGCATTCCTGCGACGTATCCAACAGCTCCTTCAGGTCATCTGCAGATTCCTTCACCAACGTTGGCTGACCGAAAAGCAACTTCAGCTGTGCATTTACTAACACACGCTTGTGGTCGTAAAGTGACGTCAGCAGCTCCCACGCCTTATCGTAATTATCGGAGTCCAGCTGAAGATGTTGGAGCAAACGTTCAGCTTCACCTCTCAATGAAGACTTCAGATAGTGCAGCTTCTCGATGTTGCTTAAGGCTTTGTTGTTATGCACCAATGATTTAAAGAGATCATGGAAGGATCTCCAAGTAGTATATGAGCCAGCAAACTTCGGTATGTCGATCTTCGGAAGTCGCAATTCATTGCCTGCGCTGTTTGTCGTTGTAGGTAACGTACCTGTATACGATGCTGCCATTGTGGATGATTTTTTGCATTGTTCCAATGCATCCATCAACTCTGCTTTGTATTCCAGGTAAATGTCCGTTAGCTGTTCGTAGATCACTAGTAACTCTTCTTTTTTCAGAGTAGCTTCTAGCCTCCCCCCTCCAACGATCGCCTGATGATAGGCTCTTGCTACCTTAATGTCATCCTCCAGCATAGAGAGTCGGCTCGTAAGATAACCCTGACCCCGGCGCTCTTTTGGAGTTTTTTTGAAATTCGTAAAATTTCTTACGATCTGACTGAGAAGATCCTTCTGCAGTTCACCGCATTGAACTGAAGAACTTATTTTTTGTTCAGCCATATTATTTTATTTTAATTGAATGGGTAAGTACAACACTGGACGAGTTTTAAATATATATAAGTGTACTCACTTGTTTTGTTTTTTTGCTTCCAGATGGATTGGGATTTGCAAATTGCTGTGATGCCGGCTGCTAATTTCTCCAGATGCTGAGATGGTTACTGTTGCAGGTTGTTCCAGATGCAATTACAGGTGTTTTCTTGTATTATGTATATATAATTTCGCGGCGCGAGAAATGTGCTATAATATGTACACGCAGCGCGGGCTCTTATATAAGATTTTTATTTGAAGAACACTGGATATATAATGTACATGTATATATATATGTTATATGCATACAAGAACGTATTGTTTAGATTTTAAAAAGCCGGTATAAAATCACTTATTGTATTTATTCGTAGAATAGTAAATTTATTTCAGACAAAGGCTTGATTGGACTAAGTGTATCAGGTATTGTGCATTCGTAAAAATGCCACTTTGCTTAAGAAATGTAATTTAAATGACCGATTCAAATACACAGGCTCAAATACACAGGACCAAATGTTTCTTTGCAAAACTATATTTTATTTTTGATTCGTAGAATCGCATTAAATAATGGACTGTATAGAGGTATTTTTCTTGGTTCGTAAAACCGTTTCTAAAAGGACAAATAACGCTAGAGCGGAAAAATAAAACGCACAGTTTTGAATTCTAAAACGTTATAAAAAATCTTTATTTCGGTTTATTGCCATTTATATTATTATTGGTTATGTTTTTTGTTTGTTTGTTGTTGTATTGTTTGACGTTTGAAGTGTAGAGTTTTGTGGATTTTGTTTCGGCTATGTTTGTTTGATATTATCTGTTTTCTGTTTAATGTGCTATTTGGTGTCATCTGTTTTAATGTTTCAACAACATGTTGAGTATTTGCTCAATTTATTATTTTAAATTTCAATTAATATAACAATTATATTAATAATAATATGAACGTTCGTCGAGTAGCTGAATACGTAACGTATGTATGAATGGAGGTTCAAATGCACGGATTCACCTTGAAATGTGTTACAGTGTTATGCCTCATGAAGCACGCACAATCAAAAAAATAGTTGTTGTAGTGGGTGTGTGTTTGTGTCGTCAGGACAGCTGAAAGAGGGTGGTCCATCCTCCTGGTATTTCCTTCAGATGGAGACGTTGATCAATGAATTTCAAAAACAAGTATCGAAATACAATAAAAATTATACACTCTTAATTTTCATTCTTTATGTTCTTTATTAATTCTCTTTTTTTTTATTACAAATGATTGCCCGAGAGCTTATTCGTACGAGGACGGGTCAATAAGTCCGTGACTTTTGGATTAAAACAAATTTTTTGATAAAAAAATAATTTTATTTTTCAACGTAGTCTCCTTTGAGCTCTATACACTTTGTCCAACGCTTCTCCAATGATTTGTCGAGGTCCTCAAAATATGTTTGCGAGATGACTTCATCATTGGAGTCAAATCTTTTTCCACCAGGCCATTTCTTCAGGTTTGGGAACAAGAAGTAGTCGCTCGGAGCCAAATCTGGAGAATAGGGTGGATGAGGGAGCAATTCATAACCCAATTCATTGAGTTTTGCCATGGCAACTGCACATGTGTGCACCCTTGCATTGTCTTGGTGGAAAAGAACTTTTTTGTTGGCCAAATGAGGTCGTTTTTTTTTCAAATCGTCATTGAATCGGTCCAATAAGTTGACATAATATTCCCCATTGATTGTTCTTCCCTTTTGAAGGTAGTCAATGTGGATTATCCCGCGTGCATCCCAAAAAACAGTCGCCATAACTTTATTGGCTGACAAACCCACCTTGGCCTTTTTTGGCGCCGATTCACCCTTAGAAACCCACTGTTTTGACTGTTGTTTGTTCTCTGGTATGTTGTGATGGATCCATGTTTCGTCCACGGTTACAAAACGGCGCAAAAACTCCTCCATATTGCGATTAAACAACGCCAAACCTTCCTGTGAAGTTGTTACACGATTGCGTTTGTGGTCGACTGTGAGCAAACGCGGCACCCATCTTGCGGAAAGCTTTCTCATGCCCAAGTGATCATTCAAAATTGAAACCACTGAGCCATGCGAGATCCCTACGGCTTCCACAATCTCTCGCACTTTCAATCTTCGGTCGGCCAACACCATATCGTGAATTTTTTCGATTGTTTCCGGTGTAGAGACCTCAACTGGGCGTCCAGGACGTTCGGCATCTTCAGTGCTTGTACGGCCACAACGAAATTCAGTAAACCACTTTTTTACCATTGAAATCGATGGTGCAGAGTCCCCATAGTATTTATCAAGCTTAGCCTTGGTCTCGGTAATGGTTTTTTTTCGCAAGAAATAATGCTTAATAAGCACACGAAATTCACTTTTTTCCATTTTCTCCTCAAATTAGTGAGTAGTCTGATAAAAATAGCTGTCAAACACAAACTAACTGACGCAGCAAGTTTAAATTTTGACAGGAGTCAACTGACAAATGTGTGTTGACAGGAGCAGTGTTGCTGTTTCAGTAAAGAGGTCAGAAATTCAAAAATGCACGGAATTATTGACCCGCCCTCGTATCTATGCTAATAACTTTATTCCTCCTTGAACTTGTTGGGGGCTTTTATTTCTGCATCTTTATTGCTTATGTTGCAATTTTTTTATCGTGAGAAACATGTCACAGGTGTCGTGCGAAGCTTATTCGTTGTCTGGGGTAATATGCTGACTTAGCGTCTGGCGCATACATAATACATCCACTCTTATGACATACCTAAGGATATTTTAACCTCAGATTGGACGTCGGATGTTGCATCTCTTTGGATTCTGTTGAGCCACTTGGTGTACTCGTCAACGTAATTTCGGGTCAGGTTCGTTGTCACCGATTAAAACATTTATTGAAAATTGTGGGGAGAGTACGATAATTTAGGCGCCGAAAATTGATAACGGTTTTTTGTAGAACAGTTCAATACAAGCATTTTTTACTAAGGAAGGGAGGTGGGTCTCGCCCCGTTTAGGAGATAGGGGCAATTTCAAAATAAATTACTTAAAATGAAAAAAAGTTATTAAAAAACAACGACAACACTTAGAATGAAGTACTATACCGGTTTTGAAAGCCAGAAACCTGTTCTTTAATCCTAAATTTAAATTAAATTATTTATGTCAATAGTTTTTGAAAAATTTTGATAAAAAAAATTATAATAAAAAGTTTAGACCAATTTTTTTCAAAATTGTGAAATGTAGTTCTAAATTGGCTTTTTGTGGTCAATGCTTATACCAATTTTGAATCGAACACAGAAAACCTTATGTCTTCTAGTTTTTGAGAAAATTGAAAACTACTATTCGTGTTTTGCTTTTTTGGCATTTACGTGGTCTTCCTTTCAGGTAGGTGAATGAATAATAGTTTAAACGTCTGGCAGGCCCCTATTTCAGCAGTTTTCTTAATTAACAGCACCCGAGTATCGGGTTTGCCTTTTCTTTCATTTCTTATTAAAACTTCCTGACCTAACTTATACTATCATCATATCTAATCTCATCATATCTAATTTTAGATTTTTCTCTACTTTTCTTAGTGTTATCTTGAGCAATGTCTTGCTTAATCTGCACTTAATTTATCAATATAATCGAAAATTCTATCTCAATCACAAGGATCTACACTACTGGGTCTATTTGCATCTAAACCATACACTAATTCATAGGGTGTAAAGCGTGCCGTATTGTGTGGAGTAGTGTTATAACAAAATCCTGTATATGGCATTCGTTTATGCCAATCCTTTATTTGATTAAGCTCTTTGACTGTTGACTTCAGGTGTTCTTGTAATCTTCAGTGTGTGCTCCTTCAACACTACCATTAGCTTGTGGATGGGCTACACTCGTTGTATTATTTTTATTCCCAGCAATTTACAAAATTTTTCAAAAAACGCGTTGCAAAATTCCGAACCTTTGTCATTAAGAATGATTTTAGGCATACCAAAATTTAAAATCCATTCCTCCATAACTGCACGAGATACAGTTACCATATCTTTTGATTTTAATGGGATGAATTTTATGAATTTAGAGAGATCATCTTGTATCGTTAATCCAAACCTATACCCTTCTTCTGTTTCTTCAAACGGTCCTATCATATCTATCATTATTTTTTCTAGAGATCCGTGTGTTAAACTATCTATTTTCATTGGTTTTCTAGTAGGAACCCTATTTATTTTTTCGGTCTGACATTGTGGACAATTCCTCACAAACTCTTCTACTTGTTTTTGCATTCCGTTCCACTGAAATTTATTTCTAATTTTAGCATATGTTGCTTTTGACCAGTATGACCGCCTATTAATCCCTCGTGATATTCTTTACTGATTTCTTTTCTTTTCTCTAAGTTGTTTATGATCTCTTTCGCATTCAGGCTCGTTTCTTCGATTAAATCAGGATCTTTGCTTTCTCTGGCTATATCTTCTTCGGCTTCCCTCACTAATTCTTCTTGGTTATCTTTTGCTTAATCTACTTCAGTTTGCTCAACTGGATCTATTTAATTCTGAGTTTCAATACCTTCTTCTTTTATAATACTCATAAGGTCTTGCCACTGTTCTTTTTTTTCCTGTTCTGTGATTCAAAGTTCCTATGTAGTTCGTCTGCCACCACATTCTCCTTACCTTTCTTATAAGTGATGGTGTAATCAAACTCCCCCAGGTTGAGACGCCAGCTAAAAAGTCGACTTCCAGGAGCCTTTAATTGAAACAACCACGTCAAAGGCCGGTGATCTGTTTGAATGATAAATTTTGTCCCATACACGTACGATCGAAACACTCTCACGATGGCCAAACACTCTTTCTCTGTCATACTGCAATACGTTTCAGCCTTATTCAGTGTACCACTTGCAAAATGTATCGGTAAATCCTTATCATGGTGTTCTTGGCTCTGAACAGCCCCGATACCTCTATTCGAAGCATCTGTTGTTATAACGAAAGGATTTGTGAAATCTGAGTATTGCAACACAGAGTGTTTTGTAATAGATTCTTTTAGTTTCTCGAAACTATTTTATTGTTCTTCGCTCCAGACGAACTCGGCATCCTTTTTAAGGAGTCTGTTCATTGGCTCAGCTATTTGACTGAAGTTTGCTATAAACTTCCTGTAATACCCGGGGTTTTCGGTGCTTCCATTTGAATAATGCTTTGGATTTCATTAGGATCTAGTTTAACTCCTTTGTCTGTTATGATGTGTCCCAAATACGACACTTCTTTTCTCAAGAATTCACATTTATCTGGCTGTAATTTCAGGTTAGCCCTTTGGAGTTGTTCAAAACCTTCCCGTAATTTCTCGATGTGTTATTGCAGATTCCTGATTCTTTGCAGCCCTGCGAGTACAGTATTCATCAGCCTCTGGAAACATGCAGTTGCGTTTTTCAGACCAAACGGCATTCTGGTATATTCAAAATGATCATATGGAGTGCTGAAAGCTGTCTTTTCCATATCAGATTCTTCCATTGGAATCTGATGAAAACCTGATGTTAGATCCGAGATGGACAAATATTTAGCTTTTCCAAGCTGATCAAGAATGTCAGTTATATTTGGGAGGAGAAAATTTTCAGCAATGATTAACTCGTTGAGTTTGCGATAATTACCAACCTCCATTTCTTTTTTGGAGGAGAACTGCAAGGAGACTTACTATTCTTGATTACGCCATCTTGCATCAATTTATATTTCTTCCTCGTGAACTTTCGGATTCCTGTAACTCTTGGCAAACACAGGTTTTGAGTTATTACTTAAGATTATCTTACGTTTTGTGACCTGCGCTGCGTTAGGGTAAATTTTTCGTTTTACGCAATGAATATATCACTATACGACTTGATTATTTCGAGAAGGCTTTCTCTTTCTTCTTTGTTGAGGCGATCTGTTCTTACCTCTCCAGCTACTTTCTGGCTTCTGTTTTCTGCAATCTTGTAGTCGTTCAGATTTTCGCCTGTTACCCTTACATCTTTGATGTTGAATGTTTTGTCGGTAGTATTAACTATCTACACCATTTCTGTTCAAGCATAAGCAATTAGGTATGATAATACCTTCGACAATCTCCTGTCTACGTAAGACAACCTCTTTATTCAGATCGCCGTTGATCTGAACAGTCCGGAAAACCACGGATCTACCCTTAATGACTTCGGTCTCGGCCAAATACTTTAAAGCTATTTTTCCTAGTTTTCCACATATTATGTTTTCCTTATAGTTGATTTCGAAGCCACCCTCTCGTAATGTTCGGCAAATGAACCTTGTCTCAAAGCTAGGTAAAAGCATATACCTACAACGGTAAAAGATAGGTAACTAATCAAAATTAAACAACCGATGAGCACAACGTTAAAATGTCGAAGCAATTTTATTTTAGTACAGCTGTAACGTTCAGTATAACATTCATTCTAATTACATATCCATATACAGCAAAGTGAAATAAATGCCAGCTGTGTGGGACAATGATGCGGGGGCGCGTTGGTAAAGTGAACGCGTGTTGAAGACGTCACATGTATCAACATTCTCCCGCCCGGTGGACGAAGTCTTCAACCACACTAGCGTTTTCGATTCTTGGGATGAGTTGCGGACGTAAGTATGTTATGTTCGAACCTCGGCAAATTGGTGCTCATAAATGAAAAGAGAGAGTAGTGAATGAGCATAACAACAACGAGCATTCAAAACAGATCAAAAGGGCAAAACAAATCTGTGCTCTTGTTGGGTAGGTACACAGCTGCAAATGATACCGTTGGGTTTTTTTTCTTCTTTATGCTTAGTTTCGCTGTGCAACTGTGCAATATAATTGCATACTTGATCAGGGCTGCGAGGAGCTTGTGTGTTGTGAGTTTGTTTACGTTGTGATTAATACTCGTAGTATTGTTTAATTGTTTAAATGTTAAAAAGTGTGGCAAGAGTACGATAACTTAGGCGTCAAAAAATAATAACGGGTTTTTTGTAGAACAGTTCAATACAAGCATTTTTTACTAAGGGATAGTGGGGTCTATCTCGCCTCGTTTAGGAGGTAGGGGCAATTTAAAAAAAATATACTTAAAAGGAAAAAAAATTATTAAAAACCAACGGCAACACTTACAATGAAGTACTATACCAGTTTTGAAAGCCAGAAAGCTGTCCTTTAATCCTAAATTTAAAATAAGTTATTTATGTCAAAAGTTTTTGAAAAATTCGCATGCAATCTCAAAATTTTGATAAAAAAAAGTGAAAAAAAAGGCAGAGCTTGGTTATCGGGCGCTTGAATTCTCCTAGACGCGTTTTTATTTTAACAACCCGTGTGTTGTTGTCCGAGCCGGAATAGGTTTCCACTATGCGACCTAAATTCCATCTGGCCGGTGGTAGCTGGTCGTCGTTGACCAACACGCCTACCTGCAATTGGGGTTGAGGTTTTAACTATTTTGGTCGCTGTTGCAACCTGGCTAAATAGTCGTTGAGCCACTGCTTCCAAAAGGTCTGCAGATGTCGTTGGATCGTCTTTCAGCGGTCGCTATGTCCTTGGTTGCCTAGTCTCACATCGGGTTCCATGATGGTGTAAATTTGTTCTCCGACGAGGAAGTGAGCTGGTGTGAGAGCGCGGAAGTCGTCGGGATTATCCGAGAGGGGACACAGAGGCCTTGAATTGAGGCACGCTTCAATTTGAGTCAGAAGCGTGGCAAATTCCTCATACGTAACTGTCCCGTCGCAGATGATCCTTCTAAAGTGGTGCTTAACACCTCTCACTCCGGCTTCCCACAATGCTCCGAAGTGGGGAGAAGCTGGGGGAACGAAGTTCCATCTTGTTCCTTGTGAGGCCAAGACCTCAGCGACATCCTTCCAGTCATGACCGGCGTTTTGTCTAAGTCGATGTAGCTCGGCGTCAGCTCCAACGAAATTGGTCCCGCAGTCGCTGTAAATCTGGCTACAGACACCTCGTCGTGATGCAAATCGCCGCAGAGCAGGTAAGAATGCTTGCGTGGTTAGGTCCGTCGCCGCTTCCAGATGAATCACCTTAGTTGACAGGCAAACAAATACAGTCAAATACCCTTTAAGCATTTTGGCTCCCCGACTCTTTCAGGCACGAATGCTAATTGGCCCAGCGTAATCGACCCCAGTGTGCAAAAATAGTCTTGAGGGCGTGATCCGAGGCGATGGTAAAATGGTAAACTGCCGATGAGTTGGTGGGCCATCTTACAATGGTACCGATGATATGTAACACAGCTATTAATAACTTTCTTAACGGCTCGTTTTATACTGACGATCCAAGGCCTCCATGATGTGTCCTCTGGTGTGACCTTGGTATGTCCGCGTTTCTAAGCCATCCACCCACTCTCATGATCCCTTCGCCGTCGATATCGGGGGCTAGAGAAGCCATTATTGCTGGAGAAAGGTCGGACCATTCCACCACAAGTTTGCGTGTAACAATGGCGACGGAAGTACACCTCGTGATACCAGATCTGCTGGGTTATCCTGAGATGGAATATTCTTCTAAATGTCGGGTTTTGTTAAGCGATGAATTTCTCCTGTCCTGTTTCATACGAAAATTTCCCATTTGTTAGCCGATGATAAAATCCAGTGCAGGGTGATGGTTGAGTCAGTCCAAGCATATGTTGTTATTTCCCTTCTCAGCACTCGCTCGGTATAAAGTTGCAAGGCTGAAACCTTTAAATGGAAGAGCTACTTCGTATCTGCCATCCCCCATTCGTCGTACGGTGTTGACAAAGTACTTCTCGCAGCCTGCGTTTTCGGATGATTCTTGCACTTCAAATGGAGACTCCTCTAACTCCCTAACCTGCAAAGATTAGCGTTGATATCTACTGTTTGCAAAAACGATTGGATCGGTGGAATCTGAACTGGAGCCTTCCCAAATAAAATCCAGCCCAATCTGGTTTTCTGAATGATGGGCATGTGCCTCTTCGATTGGACAATTTGTGGCATGAGTATTTCAGCAAGGATATCGCTACCTAACAGTAAGTCTATCTTAGCTGGCTTATAAAACTGTAGATCTGCTAAAATCTATTTTTCTAAGTGCACCCAATGTGATACTGAAATGGTTTGTGCCGGAAGATGCCTAGACAGCGACTTGAAAACTAAGGCCTGTGTAGATGTCTCAAAGAATGAGTGATACGATGCAAGTGTTACATCGACAATCATTTAACAAGTGCCGCTCCTGACCAAATCCAGCCCAGATATATTAAAATGAGCAGATTGTGGTTTTAGACGCAAAACTTGTACGGCCGATTCGGTGATACTTAAACGTCGCTTGCGAACCAGAGTCTAATAACACTCTAAATGACAACATCTCTCCTGACCAAGCCTTCACCTTAACGAGTGCTGTTGCTAGCAGCACCTGTGTCGCTGTAGTTGACCTGGAATGAAATGTGTTGATTGCCGAACTGCTTGACTGCTGTGCAAAGTTGTGTGGCTGAAAACTCGGAGCATCGATGTTCAGTGCTCCTCGTTATGATGAACCTGATGATCTGTCAAAGGCTGTTTGACGCGAAGTTGTTGGATGGATGTGTAAAAGCGAATGATGTCGTTGCTGTTAATAATAACACCTGTGACTGCTTGGACATTGTTCAGCCAAGTGACTGTAAGCTAAACAGTTCCTAAAAATACCTAACTTCTCTACATTCCGACGTCGATCAACTACGCTCATTTTCAAAAAACGACCACATTTTCTTATGGGATGTTGACCTTTGTTGCACAGCTTGCAAGAAAACTTCGGAGCTGTAGTTGCCGTAAAAAAACTGCTTTTGGAAACTGTTGATCTGTAAGCTCCAGCCGTACTACGGGATTGCTGGTGACTCACTGCCTCCAATGTTCGGAACCTCGTTTCCAGAAATTGACTAAAATCTGCTAAACTTGGTAGTTCTTTAGAATCTTCCTTTGCCGCCAAACGTTCCTCCCACAAATACTGCGTCTTAACCGGTATCGGTTGGCGTATCTAACAACTGTTTTAGCCTTTCAGCATTTTCGTGTTGCATCGACGGTTGATTAAAAAAAAATCTTCAATTCCGTGGTGACTAAAACCCTAATGTGATCGTATCGATCCTTCAGTATTGCGTACGCCTTTTCCTTATTGTCCTTGTCTATACTAAGGTGAGTTAATAATTCTTCAGCTTCACCTCGCAAACTGGGTTTTAAGTAATGAAGCTTTTTTTATTTCAGATAAGCAGCTATTATTGTGGATCAGCGATGCGAAGAGGTCGTGAAATGGACGCCAGCATCGTATTTACCCTCAAACGTTGGCAAGTTAATTTTTGTAATCTGAAATCCACGTTACCTTACTCATTCGGTGCAGTTGCACTACTATTATTTGCACATTGCGTGTTGAAAAATTCCGCCCGGTAATTGAAATAAATTTCATGTACCTGCTCAGAGATTAACTCAGATTTTACGAAATCCTCAAATTCTTCTTCGCCCACATCTGACAGCATTTTCTCATATGCGGCGGTGACTGAATCCCAGGATTTCTCCAGGACCCTCAATCGGCCAGAGAGATATTAAAAGTTCGACGGACTGGCTCAGTCTTCTGAAAACTTGTATATTCCTTATTAACAACTTTGTTCTACAAAAATTCCAACACACACACACTTATTCGACTCACTGTGTACTGTTGATCTGATGAAGTAGTGCCCCCCTGAATTTCTTCCAGGAAATATTCCTCGCCGTGATGTTCCACTCCGTTGTGTGAAAAAGGGACGACGCGGGACTTTTTTTTTTACGTTACGCAAAAGGAATCTTTTAACAATTGTCTGTTTTATTATAATTGTCTGTTTCAAAAACTTGGTAAAAGTGAAGGCTCGAAGGGCCAAAATGTTTGGCAATTGAACCTTGTCTCAAAGATAATTAACTAATCAAAATTAAACAACCGATGAGCACATCGTTGAAATATCGAAGCAATTTTATTTTACAGCTGTAACGTTCAATATAACATTCTTTTCAATTACATGTATACATATATACAGCAAAGTGAAATAAATGCCAGCTGTGTGGGGCATTGATGCGGGGGCGCGTTTGTAAAGTGAACGCGTATTGATGACGCCACATGTGTCAACATGTAGGAAATGGTTTCCAATCAACCCATCATAATGTCCTAGCAGATTATTCTCTATCACTTGAAAATCTATATTTGTGGACTTAAATTCTCCAGCTGGGGGAACGAATTTAACTTCCACTTTTACTTTTCCTAAGCTTATTCGAGTCTCTTCACATATACCTCTAGATTTAATTGTATCCTTCGGACAAACACTTTTCTCATAAACACAATTTGCTCTAATAAGAGGTACTTCCGCTCCAGTATCTATTATTAATCCTTTTAACTCTTTGTTGATAACTACATATACGTGAGGACTCTGAAAGCTATCTACTACTCTAAGCTGTACAGTTGCCTCATGGACCATACAGCGTTTTAAAAATCATCTTCCTTGAAATCATTATTACTGGTACTGGGACGATTTGTACCAACATCATCCTCGCTTTGATGCTCATTATTGACCTGAACGCTGTTCACTTGTTCATTTTTCTTTTTCTTAGGCAACTTGCAATACTTCTGCCCGGTTTGTAGCAACACCTTTCCCGCTGGTTTACTTTAGCTAGGTTTTTAGACGTATAGTATTTCTGGGTATTTGTCTTAAACAGATTAATGCGTTGATCTTCTTCGCTCGCAAATCTGCTAGCGTCGAACAAGGTTTTGGGCCGTTGAGTGATTACGTAAGACGAAAGCTTTTCACGTAATCCATTGATGAACACGGTCAATGTTTCATCTTGAATATATGCTAACTGACCTTCCCTATGCTCACTCTTGGCACCAGAGAGTTTGCTCTGTAATAATCGTCTTCGCAACGTCTCAACACGCTTCAAGTAGTGAACTACCGTTTCTTCCTTGCCTTTCTTTATTGCTATATGTATCCCTATGTAAATAAAGAGCGCTATGTGGCTCTCTAAACACTGCAGTGAGTTCCTTTTTAAGTGTATCCCAGTCAGAAATATCATCAAGATTGTGATAGTATTTCCACGGATTTTGGTTTTTATGAACTTCAAGAGCACAAGTTTTGCTCTGCTGACGCTAATTCGATAGCATCATTGCAAGCATCCATGAAGCTGAATACTTCATCGCGTGTGCCCTTGAAAGTGGGAACAAAATTAATTAAAACTGAAATTAGGATTTCTAACATTATGTTCTGTCTAATCTGACCTGGTATCCTAGTCGCACTATCACTACCTTTGCTTAGTAAGCTAACTTCACTGTCACTACCTGGGCTTTCAAACTCGTCTTCGTTATTTCGAAATGTCGAAAACATTAGATATTTCGCACTAATAAAATTTATTATATTTCACTTTTATAAGATTTGTCACTTTTTTTTTTAATTTAGTAGCGTATCTGATTTAAGAAATAATAACTGAATTCGCTTTACTATTAGAAAATTTCGATCCATTGATTTAGTGTTGCGCTCTATGGTACGAGTATCCCACCGCTGCCACCAGAAATTGTGTTATGCCTCGTGAAGGACGCGAGTTATTGTAGAGGATGTGTGTGTGTGTGTCGTCAGGCCAGCTGAATGAGGGGAGTCCACCCTCCTGGTATTTCCTTCAGACGGAGACGTTGGTCAATGAATTTCAATTTATACGAGCACGTATTTATCGAAATTTATACGATATACAATTATCGAAATACATACACTCTTAATTTTTATTCTTTATGTTCTTTATTAATTCTCTTTTTTTTATTATAAATGATTGCCCGAGAACTTATCCGTATCTGTGTTAATAGCTTTATTCCTCCTTGAACTTGTTGGCTACTTCCATTTATGCATCTTTATTGCTTATGTTGCAACTTTTGTTACCGTGAGAAACTTGTCCAGATGTCGTGGGCAGTTTATTCGTTGTCTCGGGTAATATGCTGACTTAGTTTCTGGCGCATACATAACAATAGTTCTTTGTTGTGATTGAAGCGCAATAGTATATTAACTTTAAGAAAATAATTTGTTATTAATAAAAAGTGTTATTTAATATACATAAGTTCAACACAAGGTATGTAAATGTGTATGACACTATACATATTTGTCGGTTTATTGCAAAAAGTGTGTGTGTTGCATTTGACAGATTTGTTATTGATTAAGTTTTCCTTTTTAAGAAAAATTGTTAAAGCCGTTTACTTATTTATACAAAAGGGAGTTGGTGCCTCTTAAATAAAATAGTTCTTATATTAAAAGATATGTACATACATACGTACATATGTAGGACCAAAACCTTTTACTGTTATGTAAATTTATTCCTTCTTAAGGGTTGCCAGATCGACTAAGCTCTTTGCATAGGAATTTCGCTTACTGGTTAATGAGCTAAGGAATTTTTGCATTGATATATATGATTAAAAAACTAAAAAATGTGTACTTAAACATTTTCTGCAATGAACAGACGAAGTGTATTTTGATATGCAATTTTTTAATCTTGTCGAACTTAAGTAAATATATATGTATGTACATATTAAAAAATTCTATATCCTGTATGTACATACATATGTACATACAAGATTAAAAAATTGCTTATCATGTATACATACATATGTATACATAATACATAGCTTCTGTACTATATCATCGGCGAGAGTATTTATGTGACGCAGCTTCTCAGTGGATTATGAGTTTGACTTAGCTTTTACAAAAATATACATATGTATATCTGTTGAGATATATGAAAGTAAGAAATACTTCTTTTTTTTCTTATTACATCAGACTCTTAAATAGAATAATAGTTTTCACTGTGAGTCTCAAGTGAGGGATTGCTCACAGAAAATTCGAGCCTTAGAAACACAAGCGGAAAAATCAGCTCGCTTATCTAAATTAAGAAGCAATACGTCAAAGATCCTAGCTGCTGAGTCAACTGAAGCAAGAGAAACCCGTCTGAATAAAATGAGGCATTCTACCTCTACAAGTCGGGCAGCTTAAGAATTGATTATCAGACAAGATCGACAGGATTCTGATGAAGTGTCTGCTTCAGGGGTCTAAAATAAGTGTTATTTAAAGTTTTTTGTTAAAAAAATCATTAGGAAAATATGATAAAATCAGTAGACCATTTTACTTGTCTGCTTTTTCCTGTCACATTTCCACCAACAAATATATTAAGCAAGTATTATTTTTAATCTATTTCCATTTAAATTAAAAATAACTATTTTCGGCCTTTTTTATATGAATACGAGTAAATCAAAGGAAACGATTTTCAATATTTTTGTTTCGCTAAAATTAAAAATAAGAATTTAAAACAACAATGCAATCAAAAAAATTGGTAGTAATAGTTATCTTTAATTTTGCAAATAGAAATCGTCAATAAAAATTATTGTGTCTTCCTTTTAAAAAGGTCTTTCCAATAATGTACATATATTCCGTTCATTTGACCTTGACTGACTTTTACGAGGTCAAGATTAAGGAATAAGTTGAAAACAGAAAAACACATTTTCAGATGTGGAAATCATGATTAAAATCGGCAAATTTTAAATCGTTTTATGAGAATAAAGCAACTAACAGCCATTTCTGTACGAACTCTGAGATGAATCTAAATTTTGATATCGAATAAGCATTATTGCTGGTTGTGTATTCATGTGAAAATGATGTTAAAGATATAAAAAGATAAGTCAAAGGTAGCTTCACAGAGAAAAACACGTTTTTCTATTGAATTCGCTTGATTTTTTTTTTTTGCTTTTACCAACAAACATTTTGAAATACGTGGATCAACGTATATGTAAATTTAGCTTTACAAACAGACCATTTTTTATGTTTAAAACTTTGTTGGTGTAATCTACGACAGTAACTATTGTATATCAAATAAATGCTGTAGGTACTTGGGCAGAAAAAAAGCCATTAGATCGTAGTAAACAAAAATTTTTCTTAAACTTCGGGGAATCATTTATTACCGTGCGTATATGTTACTAAATAACAATATGCAGGTCTTTACAGAGAGAGCGGGTTCGATGATTATTTTGTTCGTTTTTACCCCAGTACATACTTATTAAAACGTTCTTTAGTTTCTTCAAACTAATTAATTACTTAAACCATACAAACCTTTTGATCACATTAGCTTTCTTCTACACTGAGTTCATCATGAATTATTTTACATGTACAATAGTTGTTACTTACCTTACATATGTTATTTTATTTGACCTTGTAAAAGTCGGTCAAGGTCAAATGTTTTAGTATTACTGGAAGGCTCTTTTTAAAAGGAAGGCACTGATTACGTACAATCGCATTGTGCTACGATTATTATATTCCAATTTATTTAAAAATGATTTTTATTTAATAATTTTCAATAATTTTTATCGACGATTATTATTTGAAAAAGTTAAAGTTAAAAGTTACTACTTCTGATTTTTTTGATTACATTTATTTTTGAACTGTTTTTTTCTTTATTTTTTTTTTGGAAAAGTTATGGAAAACAGTTATTCAAAATCTTTTTGAAATAAAAATCTAAGAAAATAATTAATTTTAATATTTATAGAAACAAACCAAAATTAATCTTACTCAATCATAATTTCATGTATAAATATATGTTAATTATTATAGAAATTTTTTTTCAAAAAAAGTCATAACTCTTAGACCCTTGGCTGCTTTATGGTCCTTTAAGGTTCGATCTTCTTTGAACTACAACCATTAAATAAAATATATTGATGATCCAGTTGTCATACTAGGGACAATGACAAAAGTTTGTGAAAACTGCAAAGCTCTAAAATGGAAACATGAATCAGTTGGAATGTGTTGTTTATGTGGGAAGGTCAAATTGGACGAATTTGCTAGTCAGCCTAAGCCGCTCTGTTTT
The DNA here is from genome assembly GCA_963966105.1 of Volucella zonaria. Taxonomy (NCBI): domain Eukaryota; kingdom Metazoa; phylum Arthropoda; class Insecta; order Diptera; family Syrphidae; genus Volucella; species Volucella zonaria. Next base: position 97,436,131 of record OZ014530.1, on the reverse strand, counting down.
CTAATATCTATGCAGCATACTTCGTCTAAGCAATTCATTCGTCCATACGGTCTTATAATTATGCATTTCAAATGACTTCATTTGGTGCTAAGCAAGTTGTTGAGCAAGGATTTATGTCAACTTTTAAAGTTCAAGGACAAATTTACCATTTGGTTGGAAGTCTACTTCCAGTAAATAACTTTCACAAATTCCTTCAGATTTATTTCATATCAGACATGAAAAATCAATGCGATGCGACAACCTGGCTGAAATATACAAATCGCATCTGATTTGCAAGAAATGTTACACCAAAATAACGAATATATAAACTCTTTTAAAACTGCATGTTGGGGTGTGTAGGGTTATTGTTTAGATTAATACGTGTAGGGTAAAATACGGGGGTAGAAAAAATGCGGTTAAATAAAACACGTCTTTTTTTTTTTTTGCTGTGCCCTTCAACAAAAAAAGACATGTCTTATTTAACCGCATTTTTTCTACCCCCGTATTTTACCCTACACGTATTAATCTAAACAATAACCCAACACACCCCAACATTTGGTCCTTTTCGAACCGGTTAAGATATTAAACATTTAAAAGAACAAAAATAAAAAAGTGCAAGTGCAAAGTGCAAGTGCACAAAACATGTATATATATAAAGACAATTAATAGACTACACAAAACATTAAACATTTAAATTAGATTAAAAAATTAGAAGTGCAAAGTGCAGGGACAAGTGCAAAGTGCATTTAACATTTAAAAGAGAAATAATTAATAAAAAAAGTGCAAGTGCACAATATATATACATAGATATACATATATAAAATAAAGTACTTACACAGATTCCCTCGCGGTGTCTTGCCCCTTGTCTTTCTCCTTTTTAAGCTTCAAAGACTCATTCGATGGTTGTGCGTTAATCGGGACTCCCGCGCCGTGTAAAAATTCATCAATTTATCAACTTTAACCTCAACTGTACCAGCTGGGCAAAGCTGACCAAAGGTCGTAAGTTGCTGTAATAAATAAAATATTTTAATAAAATATCATCTGTATCTGATAATACTTTAATAAATATTGTACTTGATATATACAAACATATTGGGTTATAATTAATTTTACAAATAAAACCTTTAAAATGTCTAAATTGTCATCGGGTGCAGATCAGAAAGGTGTTCTGGAGCAGATTCGTCGAGACCACTCCAACTTCAAGAAGACTGGAGCATCACGTCGTACAGCCAGCTATCTTTCAGGTCGTCTTCTTGTCCTCGAAGTGAACTTCAAGAACGCACTTGAGCATCAAGCAAAAATTCGACGAGGAGATGTTGAAGAAGGTCTGGAAGAGGAAGATTTTGATGAAATTTTTGATCTGCTTCAAGAAACATATTTCACTTACCGAGGTGAACTAGTCGATGCTATCGACAATGCCAAGTCAGCGTCTAAAGAGAGGACTGTGGAAAGTGAATCCACAGGTGCTTCTTGTAATGAGCTTTCATTACCCCAAATTAAAATTCCGCATTTCGAGGGCTCGTACACAAAATGGCGGGCTTTCCATGATGTCTTTTTGTCTTTAGTCCACACAAATACGAAGCTGGGTGAGATTCAAAAACTCCACTATTTGAAATCTTCTCTTGACGGTGAAGCTGCTCGTTTGTTGCATTTAGGGTTGCATTCTGGCAACTATGACAAAGCATGGAAACTGCTTGTCGCCAGATATGATCACAAGCGAGTGTTGGTAAACGCTCACTTCCAACTTTACTTTGACCAGCAGCAATTGACAAAGGAGACTGCAAGTAACATAAAGTTCCTACTGGACATGTCCCAGGAATGTTTCCATGCCCTGGAAAATTTAGGATTGCCGGTTAGTTCTTAGGATGACATATTAATTTATATACTAGTACAAAAATTGCCTGCTTTTACTCAGCGTTTGTGGGAGGAGAAGTTAGGTAGTTCGAAGGAGTTGCCCACACTAAAACAATTTACAGAGTTCCTGGAAACACGTTTTCGGACCTTGGAAGCAGTAGCTGGAACGAGTGGCCTAAAGGGCAGCGGTTCTTCTCCACACAAAGGTATTGCAGTTGAGAAGAAAACGGTGCTGCATATTGGTAAGATGCAATTTGCATGTCAGGTTTGTGGTAAAGATCAACATTCTCTAAGGACTTGTAAAAAGTTCAATGACTTGGAGATCTGCGAACGATCTAAGTTAGTGGACAGAATCGGGGTTTGTCGGAACTGTTTGGCATACAGCCACAAGACAAACCAATGTCAAAGCAGTGTGCGCTGCTATTACTGTATGCAGAAACACCATTCTCTGCTGCATTTTAAGAATCCCAGCTCCAAATCTACAAGGAATCAGGAAAATACGACTATAGGTACACAAACTTTCCACATAAAGACAAAAATAAATACCAACCAACCCAAAATTGTTTTTCTGGAGTTCATCAGCCAAGTATTCTTTTGGCAACAGCAGTTGTTAGAGTCAGGTCTTCAAATGGTAACTATTTTCATCTGAGGGCATTAGTCGATCCTGGATCTGAAGCAACGTTTATCATTGAGTCAGCTGTTCAATTGCTAGGGCTTCATCAACGGCGAACACTCATTAAGGTATCTGGATTGGGAAAACTTAGCAGTGGTTCATGTCAGCGGTATGTAAGTCTTACCTTTGGGTCGCTGGTAATACCTTTCGAGACAAATACCCCAGCCTATGTGTTCAAGTCGCTGACTGGTCTGTTACCGTCCAAGCCTTTAGCTCTGCGAAGTTGGGAACACATCGAGGGCTTAAAGTTGGCGGATCCACAATTCCATAAACCTGCGACTGTTGATATTCTTCTGGGAGCTGATGTTTATCCTGAATTTATTTTGGCATCTATTATACGCGGTGATGATGAGAGATCGCCAATTGCACAGGAATAAGAGTTAGGCTGGCTTCTCCTTGGGAAGGCAATTTCGCAAAATAAAGAACCTGTCCATAGCTTCTTACAGGTTCTGGATAACTACACTCAGCTGCGAAGGTCCTGGAAACTGGAAAATACTAAGGAAACTGCGGAAGACAAAACATGTGAAAAGCATAATAGCAACACAAAAATAAGATTAGCTGATGATAAAGATCAGGAATCGCAACCCACACTACACAAGGAGCATTCCAAGTGTTTAAAGGAATGCAAAGAGCTTCGCCAGATGGCCGTAGTTGACGCAAAGGATACCATACCGGATACACGACACCATTTCTATATTACTCACCATGCGGCATTCAATGAGTCAACCAGAACTACGAAACTTCGTCGCAGTCCTGCGTACTACAACCGTTTTGTACGAAACTACCGGGCACAAGCTAGAAAAAAAGACAGAGGTTCACTAAAGGTAGATGCAATCGGCAAAAGACTCATCGTAATTCCCCAAGGAGACACTGCCTTGGAAAGGGTAAGTTACCTTGAGCGATGGAATCGAAATCAATCGATGACCAACTACTTTTGTCGAAAGTAGAGCAGAATGTATCTGTCCAAGATGAAACAGCGCCCGAAGTGGACAAGACGGAAGCCGGGACCAAGACGGGGAGACTTGGTTCTCATCAAGCATAAAAGAGCACCACAATTGCAACGGCGACTCGAACGAATCATGGGCACACATCCCGGGAAAGACGAACTTGTCCGAGTGGTGACGGTACGAACTAAAACTGGGGAACTTAAACGTTCACAAATGACGCAACGGAAAGGCAAGACATTTAAACGACACAACACAAAATTTATAAGAGATACATTTTAAATAAATTCACATAAAATTAAAAGCATTTCTTTTTGCCAATAATTTATTACTTTAAATTAAATACAAATAATAGAAAATTTATTTACCCTAGAATTCCCTACACAGCACAACACATACAGTCCACTCACTCTACTACACAATATCATTCATCAGTCGTTCATTGAGCTCCGTAGAGTATTGACGTGTTTCGGCTTTCGGTTGGGTAGTAATACCAGTATAAAAGAATTTGACAGAAGTGACATAGGGCTCCAATTAGCCCAGAGGTAGTGCGCCCGGTTACCAAGTGAAAGGTAGCAGGTTCGACTCCGGGTCGAATAGACTTTTTTTTTTTTTTGTTCAATTGAAAAAAAAAAAAACAAAATAAACTGATAGTGATAGTGAGTGATAAAATCATCACGCGATGGATGGTGAAGAGCGGTCTGTTATGCCAGTAACGGGATCCGCAGATAAATCAGGCGAGGCGTCAAGTGGTTCAAGCCAAACAGAACCGAAGACAAAGAGAAGGAGGGCGCTAAAGCCAACTGCCACCTTAGCACAACGCCCCTCCCTACCAACTTCCACTCTGCTTGGTGGAGTGAGGGAAGGGGCGCAATCAACGCCCGGACAATTTACCGACAGCAACCCATTCGCTTCAGATGTTCACCAACATCAGAAAGGGAACAGCTTCGCTTCCTTGGCGTCAACCGAATCGGAAGACGAAGAGGAAGAAATGGAGTCAATTAGTAGTAGCATCAAAATGCTACAACAACGAGTACTAGCCATTAAAGGAAAGCAAATGCTAAGAAGGAAGAGGGAAGAGCAACAGCAATCCCAGCAGCAACAACAAACGCAGCTAACTCAAAATCAGAGCCAACAACAACAAACAAACACAATAGCGCAGGTGCTACACAAACACCAACAAAAACTTAAAAACCACCAGCAAAAACAACAAGTGCAACCACAACAACGGCAGCAGCAAAAACAGCAGCAGCAGCAGCAGAAACAACAACAGCAGCAGCAAAAACAACAGCAGCAGCAACAACAACAGCAGAAACAGCAAATTGCAAAACAAAGGGTTCCACCTATAAATACATACAAAATGGAACTCAAAGAGACAATAGAACTGTGTAAGTCGGCCATAGGCAACAACTTTTTTATAAAAAGATTATCATTAGATAGGCATGCGATCCACTGTAACACAGTGGAGCGCTATCATACAATTAAAAGTTTATTGAAGGATTCGACGACGGAGTTCTTCTCCTACACCCCGAAGGGGGAGAAGCTGCAGACAATGCTGCTGAGGGGGTTAGAACCGTCGACTGATCCGGAGGAGCTCCTTGCACTGCTGAAAGAGAAGGAGTGCGAAGGGCTCAAATTCGTGGGGGTCAAGCCATTTGTCACGGCTAGAGCCAAAAGGGAGAAGCGGAAACTGCCGTTCTTCCTGGTCCAGCTAAGTCCCAACAGCAAACTGGATGGTCTAAGGAGTATAAAAGTCCTGGACTACCAGGTTGTACACTGGGAAAAATTAAAGAGGAGCGAAAACATTTTACAATGTGTTCGCTGCCAAAGGTTCGGGCACGCCGCGTCGAACTGCGAAATGCAGCCTCTATGCGTGAAGTGTGGAAAGAACCACAAGTCAGAGGAATGCGCTCTAGGCAAGGACGGAGCGTCGGAAAAAAGCCAACTCTCTTGTGCTTTATGTAGGAACACGGGACACACCGCAAATTATCGGGGTTGTCCCAAATTCCAATACATCAAAGGAGTAAATCTGGCTCGGCAGCAGAAAGTGGAAGTTAAACGTCCACTCGTGCAGGCGCAAACACCAGCCGTTACTCCCCAAGTTACCTACGCCCAAATGGCGGCAGGTAGGGGAACTACGGTACAACAAGCAAAGGTAGCTTCTCAGGCCCCAGCGCCTAGAGCACCTGAACCTGTACCTGACATGCTGGCTATCTTGCTCTCTATTCAGGGGCAGATGGCTCAGCTTCAGCGTCAAATACAGGAACAGGCTAAGCGGGTAGATCAAATATACGCGCTGCTGCCGGGCCTAACGCACCTCCAGTCGTAATGGGTACGTACATGGCGGAGCAAACCCTGAAGGTCCTTGCAGTGAATGTTAATTCACTGATTAGGTTCGAACGAAGAGCCGCACTGTTTAAGTTGCTTAAAGACCAAGCCCCTGATGTGCTTTTGGTTAGCGAAACTAAGCTTACCAAAAGACACAAAATGAGGCACAGAAGATATGAAATATTACGAAGAAACCGACCCAACTCTATTCAGGGAGGTGGCGTTGCGATTTTCGTAAGAAAAGGTATACGTTTTAAAAGAGTATACAGTCGTGTAGTAAGTAGGTTTCGGGTGCTGGAAGCATGCATCATGTATTTCCCTCTCCGTAGTGGAAAGCGGTTATACATGGTGTCTGTTTATGCATCTAAGGCTACTCAATCCACTTTATTCATCTCAGAGCTCGATACACTGTTTCGATTCCTGAGGCTGGAATTGGAGGAAAATTACTTTATTATCGGCGGAGATTTCAACGCCAAACATAGTGATTGGGGAAATAATACACCAAATACTAGAGGGAACCTACTATTCAATTGGTGGGGTCAGCACAGTGTGATGTATCGACTCGACCTCAAAGCCACGGATAGTCCGTCGTTTCCGAGACACGGGTCCTATCTGGATCTTCTGCTGTTCGATTCACGAATACAACTGACATGCACTAACCAACAAACTACAAACTGTCTACGCACTTTCGTGTATGACAGTGACCATTGCGGTCTCAGCACCGAAATAACTGTTCCCAACGAAATTGCGGAATTGGATGAGTTTGTGCAAAGGCATTCCTACAATTATAGTAGGGTGCGTTGGACACACTTCACCAGAACACTGACTAGAGCACTCTCCTCGAATTCGCTCTACCCACCGTCCAACAGAAATCTGTCAAACGAGGAGATTGACAGGTATCTAAAACTAATGGACGAGACAATTATACGAACTATGGACAAAACGATACCTCGGTATCAACACACTGACGAAGAAGACTTATTCCGCAACGCAACTATTGACGCACTGCACCGAAAAAAAAGTAGGCTGCTGTCAAGACTAAAAACCTTGTACAGACAGTTTACTGACAGACATAACCCGGAGATCATGACATTGAAGTCGTCGATTAAAAACCTCCAAACATTAATAAAAGAAAATTACAGAAATTCTGTAAGTTTGTATTGGAACAACAAAATTCGGGCTGTAAACACCAGCAACCCGAATATGTTCCCGCAAATAAATAAAATATTTCGGAGAAATAATCAAAACGACCTTCCATGTCTTAAAATCGCTCGAACGACGAACAACGAACAAATACTTGTAGCAGCAGGCATTGATCCAAATGAGGCTGTTGATGATGACAAGTTCTTTGTGGTCGAGGATCCGCAGGAGAAGGTAGAGGCTATAGGAGCGACTTTCCAGGAAGTGTACAAGGCGAATGACATCATTGACCCGAACCACGACCTGGAAAGTCGAGTCCTTATGCACAATGCCTGCCTTCGAAATGAAATTGTGAATTGGCGATTCGAGAGCTCGGGTTTCACCCAGTTCAGTGACGAGAATATGGCAAATAATGTCATCACCAACGAAAGGGTATTACCACCTTTCATTGCGAAGGAAGAGCTCCAAACGATCTTCGAATCACTTAGAAGTAAGAAATCAGTGGGAACCGATGAAATACCGAACATTGTGCTTCGACATCTCCCACTAGTAGCGGTGGACATTTATACCACCCTGTTTAATAATGCAATGAATAATGCACATTATCCAGCGCACTGGAAAACTGCGGTGGTACATCCCATCCCCAAAAGGGATAAAGATACTTCCAATCCGGCGAATCTCCGCTCGATCAGTCTTCTTCCAAACATCAGTAAGGTTTTCGAGAAGGTAATCAATAGAGTCCTGACCAAGTGGGTTGAGGACAAACATATAGTTCCGGATAATCAATTCGGTTTCAAGGCGGGGCATGATATCATTCATGCTGCGTCTAAACTGGTTTCCGATATCCAATGGAACAAAGGCAAGAAACAGTGCACTGGTGCCTGCCTGATTGACTTGGAAAAAGCCTTCGATACCGTATGGTTAGAGGGACTCTTTTTCAAGCTGGACAGGTTGGGCATTAGTAAACCACTGCTGTATATTCTTTTTGATATGCTCTCCAGTAGACAGTTCATCGTGAAGAATGGCGATGTGACTTCTGCTGGAATATTTAACATTAAAAACGGTCTGCAACAGGGTGCGGTAAATTCGCCGATCCTATTCAACATTTACACAAGTGATCTAATAGGTTCACTTCCCCATGCCATAGCGTACGCAGACGACTTAATTGCGTACAGATCAGGTCCAAATATCGAGGTCATTAATATGCTTTTGCAACGTGACTTCGACAAAATTAAGCAATATTGCGATGACTGGAAGTTGAAAATCAACTTTCAAGTTGACTCGAAGTCGGAAACCATTCTGTTTAGGACGCCTTTGTCTGGGGCCTCTAGGGATACCAGAAAGAATTGGCGAAAGTTCTCTATCGTCGGACAACATGGACAGCCACTTGCTTGTCGAAATGTAGTCAGATACCTTGGGATCTGGCTAGATCAATATCTATATTTTAACAAACATATGGATGTTGCTCTGGCCAGAGCCAGAGGTGCTTTTGCCCTTACAAGGAGACTGTTTTACAACAGCCAACTCGATACGAGGGTGAAGGTGATCTGCTACATGGCCCTTATCCGGCCTATGCTTGTGTTTGGATGTCCCGTGTGGTTCAACGTGAGAGCAAGTTTATTGGAAAAGATTCGGGTGTTTGAGAGGGCTTGCCTTAGGGCTTGTCTTCGGTTATACAGAACACCAGAGTCTGAGTACATAAAATTCTATCGCAATGAGGTCTTGTACAATAGGGCGAACCTAATAAGAGTGGACAATTTTGTTATTAAGTTGACTCGAAGGCACATTGCAAGAGCAATGACCTCATCGAACAACCTGATCTCCGGGGCTTACTACCCTAATTATATGTATCACGAGAGAGTTCGCTTAGACGGCTATGTTCCTCCAGAAGCGTTTCTCTACCTTGATAGCAAAGGTCTGATCCAGGACAGATTGGCTGTGCCGCTAATCTTCCACGTTGCTCGAACAGCTGCGGACAGGCGACTCAACTACGACGGAGACGTCGCACACGGCAGTGCGGAGCGTCTCCGGTTCAGTAGAGCGGTAGGGAGTCGCGACATGAGGGATGTTGCTCGGCAGCACCAACAATTTTGGTGGCTTTTAGAAGGAGGGGATGCTTCGTCGTCGAATTCCTCCAATTCTTAGTAGCTTCGTGTGAAGCAAAGTGGGTCGCCTAATTTTTCTTTTAGCCATGGCCGGCTTACATAGTTTTAAGTAGGAGTAAGTTAGATTTAAGAAAAAAAAATATATAAAAACCAAAAAAAAATTAATAAAAATAAAAAATTCGAAAAAAAACATACATCTATATATATATACATATATTTATATATTAAGTATATATATATTGTGTATATATATATATATGTATGTACTAGATGTAAGTAGTTTAAGTAGATTAAGACTTATTTTTAGGTAGTTTTTAGGATTTTAGTTTTAAGTTTTATAATAAAATATAAAAAAAAGTTATGTTACTAAGTTTTTTTTTTTTGAAAAAATGTTTTCTTAGTTTTAATTATAAGGAATAGAAATAGTATAGTATAGTAGTAAGGTACGTCGAAAGACATAATTTAAGTGTTAGGTTTAACTTAGAGTGCCCGCATGGGGTCAGTAAGCTAGAATAAGATAATTTTAAGTTAATTAAGCTAATTTTTAAGCATTTTTTGTCTAGCAAGTAAGAGTAAATCAAGTAATACAATAAAAATGCATATAACCTGAAACTGAAACAATATCATTCATATTGGACAACGCTGTGGAGGTCTGAGATTCCAAAATACCGACGGGAATTGAAGAATTGAAACCCCGACGGCACTTGAAGGTTTGGTATCCTCCCAGGTTAACTCAATCACACTAAGTCATACAGGACAACGTCGCAAAGCTTCGAAATTCCAAAATGCCTACGAAAAATGGATAACCAAAATCACAACGGCATTCGAACTTTTCGTGACACGATCAACGTTGTCCACTGAAAACACAACACAACACAACACAACACAACACAACACAACACAACACAACACAACACAACACAACACAACACAACACAACACAACACAACACAACACAACACAACACAACACAACACAACACAACACAACACAACACAACACAACACAACACAACACAACACAACACAACACAACACAACACAACACAACACAACACAACACAACACAACACAACACAACACAACACAACACAACACAACACAACACAACACAACACAACACAACACAACACAACACAACACAACACAACACAACACAACACAACACAACACAACACAACACAACACAACACAACACAACACAACACAACACAACACAACACAACACAACACAACACAACACAACACAACACAACACAACACAACACAACACAACACAACACAACACAACACAACACAACACAACACAACACAACACAACACAACACAACACAACACAACACAACACAACACAACACAACACAACACAACACAACACAACACAACACAACACAACACAACACAACACAACACAACACAACACAACACAACACAACACAACACAACACAACACAACACAACACAACACAACACAACACAACACAACACAACACAACACAACACAACACAACACAACACAACACAACACAACACAACACAACACAACACAACACAACACAACACAACACAACACAACACAACACAACACAACACAACACAACACAACACAACACAACACAACACAACACAACACAACACAACACAACACAACACAACACAACACAACACAACACAACACAACACAACACAACACAACACAACACAACACAACACAACACAACACAACACAACACAACACAACACAACACAACACAACACAACACAACACAACACAACACAACACAACACAACACAACACAACACAACACAACACAACACAACACAACACAACACAACACAACACAACACAACACAACACAACACAACACAACACAACACAACACAACACAACACAACACAACACAACACAACACAACACAACACAACACAACACAACACTTAATCCTATCAACAGGTATTCTTTTAGAAAATAATTTTAAAATAATTTAAAAACATACAAAATAATAACACATAACAATAATAATAAAAACCTTAAAAGCTAAATACACACAATATATTTTAACATAAATTACAAAAAAATAAAAATCAAATTGCAAACAACAAAAAATTACGTAAAAAAAAAACTTACAGCAGATGGAATTGTTTACATTTGCATATTGCAGCAACAATTCTACAGAGGGCGGATTCATATCGACACACACACGTTGGCCAGCAATTCGGCCATCATACTTAACCCTACACTAACAAAACGTTCGCGAAAATTTCGTCGCACATCGACGCACTGCACAACCAAAAAAATGCGTACGTGAAGAACAGTTACCGCACAAATAACACCACAAATTGTATGAAATTTGTTGGTAAGTTCAGTTTTTTTTTCAGTTTATATGCATTTTTATTGTTTCACTTAATTTACTCTTACTTGCTAGACAAAAAAATGCTTAAAAGTTAGCTTAATTAACTTAAAATTATCTTATTCTAACTTACTGGCCCCATGCGGGCACTCTAAGTTAAACCTAACACTTAAATTATGTCTTTCAACGTACCTTACTACTATACTATACTATTTCTATTAATTACAATTAAAACTAAGAAAACATTTTTTACAAAAAAACTTAGTAACAGGACTGTTCTTTTCATTTTATTATCCTACAAACTACCTACAAATAAATTTTAATCTACTTAACCTACTTACATACATCTAATACATACATGTATACATATATATATATACATAATATATATATACTTAATATATATCCATATGCACATACATATATATATACATATCAGTTGTTGTTTTTTTTTTTGATTTTTTATTTTTATTAATTTTTTTTTTTATATATATTTTTTTTTTCTTAAATCTAACTTACTCCTACTTAAAACTATGTAAGCCGGCCAACGCTAAAACAAAAATTAGGCGACCCACTTTGCTTCACAAGCTATCAAGTATTGGAGGAATTCGACGACGAAGCATCCTCTCCTTCTAAAAGCCACCAAAATTGTTGGTGCTGCTGAGCAACATCCCTCATGTCGCGACTCCCTACCGCTCTACTGAACCGGAGACGCTCCGCACTGCCGTGTGCGACGTCTCTGTCGTAGTTGAGTCGCCTGTCCCCAGCTGTTCGAGCGACGTGGAAGATTAGCGGCACAGTCAATCTGTCCTGGATCAGACCTTTACTATCTAAGTAGAGGAACGCTTCTGGAGGAATAAAGCCGTCAAAGCGAACTCTCTCGTGATACATATAATTAGGGTAGTAAGCCCCGGAGATCAGGTTGTTCGATGAGGTCATTGCTCTTGCAATGTGCCTTCGAGTCAACTTAATGACGAAATTGTCCACTCTTATTAGATTCGCCCTATTGTACAAGACCTCGTTACGATAGAATTTTATGTACTCAGATTCTGGTGTTCTGTATAAGCGAAGACAAGTCCTAAGACAAGCCCTCTCAAACACCCGAATCTTTTCCAATAAACTTGCTCTCATGTTGAACCACACAGGACATCCAAATACAAGCATGGGCCGGATAAGGGCCATGTAGCAGATCACCTTCACCCTCGCATCGAGTTGGCTGTTATAAAACAGTCTCCTTGTAAGGGCAAAAGCACCTCTGGCTCTGGCCAGAGCAACATCTATATGTTTGTTAAAATACAGATATTGATCTAGCCAGATCCCAAGGTATCTGACTACATTTCGACAAGCAAGTGGCTGTCCATGTTGTCCGACGATAGAGAACTTTCGCCAATTCTTTCTGGTATCCCTAGAGGCCCCAGACAAAGGCGTTCTATACAGAATGGTTTCCGACTTCTGAAAGTTGATTTTCAGCTTCCAGTCATCGCAATATCGCTTAATTTTTTCGAAGTCATGTTGCAAAAGCATATTAATGACCTCAATTTTTGGACCTGATCTGTACGTGATTAAGTCGTCTGCGTACGCTATGGCATGGTGAAGTGAACCTATCAGATCACTTGTGTAAATGTTGAATAAGATCGGCGAATTTACCGCACCTTGTTGCAGACCGTTTTTAATGTTAAATGTTCCAGCAGAAGTCACATCGCCATTTTTCACGATGAACTGTCTACTGGAGAGCATATCAAAAAGAATATACAGCAGTGGTTTACTAATGCCCAACCTGTCCAGCTTGAAAAAGAGTCCCTCTAACCATACGGTATCGAAGGCTTTTTTCAAGTCAATCAGGCAGGCACCAGTGCACTGTTTCTTGCCTTTGTTCCATTTTATATCGGAAACCAGTTTAGACGCAGCATGAATGATATCATGCCCCGCCTTGAAACCGAATTGATTATCCGGAACTATATGTTTGTCCTCAACCCACTTAGTCAGGACTCTATTGATTACCTTCTCGAAAACCTTACTGATGTTTGGAAGAAGACTGATCGAGCGGAGATTCGCCGGATTGGATGTGTCTTTATTCCTTTTGGGAATGGGATGTACCACCGCAGTTTTCCAATGCGCTGGATAATGTGCATTATTCATTGCATTATTAAACAGGGTGGTATAAATGTTCACCGCTTCTAGTGGGAGATGTCGAAGCACAATGTTCGGTATTTCATCGGTTCCCACTGATTTCTTACTTCTAAGTGATTCGAAGATCGATTGGAGCTCTTCCTTCGAAATGAACGGTGGTAATACCCTTTCGTTGGTGATGACATTATTTGCCATATTCTCGTCACTGAACTGGATGAAACCCGAGTTCTCGAATCGCCAATTCACAATTTCATTTCGAAGGCAGAAGTTGTGCACAAGGACTTGATTCTCCAGGTCGTGGTTCGGGCCAATGATGTCATTCGCCTTGTACACAGCACCTGGAACCTACGTACTACACGACTGTATACTCTTTTAAAACGTATACCTTTTCTTACGAAAATCGCAACGCCACCTCCCTGAATAGAGTTGGGTCGGTTTCTCCGTATTATTTTGTATCTCCTGTGCCTCATTTTGTGTCTTTTGGTAAGCTTAGTTTCGCTAACCAAAAGCACATCAGGGGCTTGGTCTTTAAGCAACTTAAATAGTGCGGCTCGTCGTTCTAACCTAATCAGTGAATTCACATTCACTGCAAGGACCTTCAGGGTCTGCTCCGCCACGTGCGTACCCATTACGACAAAAGGTGCGTTAGGCCAGGCAGCAGCGCGTATACTTGATCCACCCGCGCGGTCTGTTTAGTTAAATGACGTTGTAGCTGGGCCATCTGTCCCTGAATAGAGAGCAAGATAGCCAGCATGTCAGGTACAGGTTCCGGAGCTCTAGGCGCTGGGGCCTGAGAAGCTACCTTTGCTTGTTGTACCGTAGTTCCCCTACCTGCCGCCATTTGGGCGTAGGTAACTTGGGAAGTAACGGCTGGTGTTTGTGCCTGCGCGAGTGGACGTTTAACTTCCACTTTCTGCTGCCGAGCCAGATTTACTCTTTTGATGTATTGGAATTTGGGACAACCCCGATAATTTGCGGTGTGTCCCGTGTTCCTACATAAAGCACAAGAGAGTTGGCTTTTTTCCGACGCTCCGTCCTTGCCTAGAGCGCATTCCTCTGACTTGTGGTTCTTTCCACACTTCACGCATCGAGGCTGCATTTCGCAGTTCGACGCGGCGTGCCCGAACTTTTGGCAGCGAACACATTATAAGATGTTTTCGCTCCTCTTTAATTTTTCCCAGTGTGCAACCTGGTAGTCTAGGACTTTTATACTCCTTAGACCATCCAGTTTGCTGTTGGGACTTAGCTGAACCAGGAAGAACGGTAGTTTCCGCTTCTCCCTTTTGGATCTAGCCGTGACAAATGGCTTGACCCCCACGAATTTGAGCCCTTCGCACTCCTTCTCTTTCAGCAATGCAAGGAGCTCCTCCGGATCAGTCGACGGTTCTAACCCCCTCAGCAGCATTGTCTGCAGCTTCCCCCCTTCGCTGTGTAGGAGAAGAACTCCGTCGTCGAATCCTTCAATAAACTTTTAATTTTATTGTAGCGCTCCACTGTATTACAGTGGATTGCGTGCCTATCTAAGCTAAGTCTTTTAATATAAAAATATTGCCTATGGCCGACTTACATAGTTCTTTTGTTTCCTTTAATTCCATCTTAAATGTATTAATAGGTGGCACCCTTTGTTTTGAAATTTGCTGTTTCTGCTGTTGTTGTTGTTGTTGCTGCTGCTGTTGTTTTTGCTGCTGCTGTTGTTTCTTTCTGCTGCTGCTGTTTTTGCTGTTGCCGTTCTTGTGGCTGCACTTGTTGTTGCTGGTTTTGTTGGTGTGTTTGTAGCACTTGTGCTATTGTATTTGTTTGGTGTTGTTGAGTCTGCTTTTAAGCTTGCTGTTGGGATTGCTCTTGCTCTTCCCTCTTCCTTCTTAGCATTTGCTTTCCTTTTATAGCTAGTACTCTTTGTTGTAGCATTTTGATGCTACTACTAATTGACTCCATTTCTTCCTCTTCATCTTCCGATTCGGTTGACGCCAAGGAAGCGAAGCTATTGTCAGTTTCAGTTTCAGTTTTTATGCATTTTTATTTATGTTACTTAATTTACTCTTAAATGCTAGACAAAAAAACGCTTAAAAATTAGCTTACGAGTAATTAACTTAAAATTATCTTATTCTAACTTACTGGCCCCATGCGGGCACTATAAGTTACACCTAGCACTTAAACTATGTCTTTCGACGTATCTTACAGTCTATATTTATATATACATTCATTGAACTAAAACTAAGAAAATAAATTTTATATAAAAACTTAGTAAATGGACAGTTTTTTTAAATACTATTATAAAAACTTAAAACTAAAAACTTACAGACTACCTAAAAATAAATCTTAATCTACTTAACCTACTTACATCTAATACATTATATATACATACATGATATATATATACCTAATATATAGATATATGTATATATATATATATGGTTTTTTTTTTTTGTAATTTTTTTTATTTTTATTAATTTTTTTTTTTGTTTTTGTTTTTATATATTTTTTTTTCTTAAATCTAACTTACGAATGGATTGTTGTCTGTAAATTGCCCTGGATGATTCATTGCTGCCGTTGATTGCACCCCTTCCCTCACTCCACCAAGCAGCTTTGCAGTGGAAGTTGGTAGGCAGGGACGTTGTGGTAAGGTGGAAGTTGGCCTTAGCGCCCTCCTTCTCTTCGCCTTCGGTTCTGTTTGGCTTGAACCGCTTGACGCCTCGCCTGCCTTGTCTGCGGATCCCGCTACTGGTGTAACGGACCGCTCTCCACAATCCATCGCGTGACGATTTTTATCACTATCAATTTATTTTGTTTTTTTACTTGAACAAACAAACAACAAAAAAAAAACAAAAAGTCTATTTCGACCCGGAGTCGAACCAGCATCTTTAACTTGGTAACCGGGCACACTACCATTGGGCTAATTGGAGCCCTATATGAAGTTTGCCAAATGTCTTTTTTATTGGTATCACTCCTCAACCGAAAGCCGAAACACGTCAATACTCTACGGAGCTCAATGAACAACTGAGATTGGCAATGCTAATCCATATCGAATGGCACATCGATGGCATTTATGCAAGTTTTATGAAATGGTTTGTGACACAGAGTGCAGCAGATCATGTACAAATCTGTGTGGTTAGTGCAGATTTGGCACGTGGTTACATGGTCTGTTGGGGTAGGGGTTGGGGAACTTAGCGGAATCGGTGTTGATGGAGTTGGTGTTGGTGGTTGACCCTGTAAGGTAGAAGTGCTCATATTGTACTCACTTTGCAAGCTCGCGGATGCGGTGCCGAATATGGATGCCATATCCGTGAATGCTGATCACTAGATGTAGAATTGTAACTCGACGGCAGCTGTAGCCGTCGGATACATAAGAATTTTAAATTTTGTTGAGTGCAGAATTGGTACGTGAAATTTTGTAATCCGCTGGCCCTAGCATTCTAACCTCTGTCCAAAACAAGCTACAGGTTTCATAGTTCACAATTTATTATATTCGCTGTTAAAATTCCTGTAACATTGATTATAGTGTATACAGTAATTGACTTATTTGTTAATTTACTTACATATGGTATAGAACAGTTAACTTACAATAATTTGCTTAAATAGGTACAACTCGTACCACGATTAAAAGGAAATGGAACCATTTTTAATATAAATGCCATAAAATGTAAAAGACTTAACAAAGAAAATTATGAGAAATTTGTAGTAGATTTAGTGATAATGATGTAGATCTAAAACTAGTGGTTCCACAAGTGGCGGTAACAGTTGTAATGACGACGAAATAAAGAAGTACATATTTCTTAAATCGCTTGAGGAAATCTTGACATGTCGCAGCTTTTTGACGACACAAAATATGTGGTCATTCCCACGTTTGTTGTCATTGACACACGTACAGAATGGAAAGTTTTTCGGTTTCGACGATGGAAGTGCCTTTCATGGACAATGGCTAAGTGTTTAAACTTCGCTTTAACGACAGCAGACAGTATCGTGTTTTTGAAGCGTTAAATTCTACTCTGTTAGTGGTTCCCTATTAGTTATGCTGTTAACACCAGAATTTAATGAGCTCGACATATGCTGGCGTTCGAGTTCTACACCCGAAGAGCAGAGACGTGAGTGGGGAAACGAATATGAAAAGTAGAGAATACTGCCACCAGCAAAGCAATATATTGGATTAGAAGTAGCAAGCAAGAGATCGTTGATGAAAATTAAAAAAGAGTGTGGGAGAAAGAACGGAGCCCTAGGGCACACTAGCATTTATTTTATGAATGTCAGACTTAAAACCATCCAAGACAACTCGAAGTGAACATTCCGAAGGGAAATTTCTAATCCATAGACGAAGAGAACCATCGATCCCAAAAGCACGCATTTTCGAAAAAAGAGGTTGATGTCAAACTCTGTCAAATGTCTTGGAAATATCAAGTGCAACTATGTTGTGATGTAAGCTTTGATTCCACTTTTCGGTTCAGAGATTAGAACTCTGATAGGATTTTTCCTTCTTAAAAGCCGCACTGAAAGATAGCCATCTGACTATTTCCTTCAATGTACAGTTATGCTCTTCCACAAATGGTTTGATAAAAAAAACTTTTTAATTTTTTAAACTATTTATTATTTAATTTTGTAAATCACAATTCTTACAATTCTAAACTGTACGGAACATATCGAGGGAGAGCCAACTGAACTAAACTGATCTGCATGTTTTATACGGTAAAGCTGTGTGAACAAGCTTTTCTGATGAACACAGGTTTACCTGTGGGAAAGGAATGCGCTTTGGCGAAGGTGTCATATTTTCCAGTGCGTCTAAAAAGCTATGTCTATGTTTTTATGTCTAAAAAAAAATCTTCCCTAAATTCTTTTAATTCTATTACTATTCTTTTTTATATTATATATTTTGTGATTGTTTAATTTGTCTGGGTTTTATATATGGTATATGGTATTTACTGGTGGAATATGATCACTACTATCCTCATTTCCACTGTGGAGGGTTGCGACTATTGATTGTTTGTCCATATTTTCTTCATTTTCATTACTCTGTTGATCTGTATTTTCATTGAGATAAATTTCCATCCCAGATAGCCTGTCTGCTACCCAGTTATCCTGACCTTTTACATACCCTATTTCAAAGTTGAATTCTTCAACTTTTATTTTCCACCTTTGAATTTAGCGTTGGGTTCCTTTAGTGAACTTAGCCAAACTAATGGACGATGATCGTGATTGTGAATTTTCTGCCGTATAAATAGAGCCTGAAATATTTGGTTGCCCGCACTCTGGAGAGTAGCAACGGCTGAGTAATATGATTGTTTAGAGTACGACTGGCAAAGCAAGTTGGATGACTGTCTTGAGATAAGACAGCATCAATTGCATAATTTGAAGCGTCTGTCGTAAGCGTAAACTTCTTAGCACGAGTCAAGTCAGGACTTTCAGCTTTCACATTTTCAAAACTTTGATTATAATCTGGGTCATTCACATCAATTTTAGCTCCTTTCTTTAAACAAATAGTCATAGGCTTTGCTACTTTGGAAAAGTCCTTTATAAATTTTCGGTAATAACCCGTTATACCGAGGAATGCTTTAACTGCTTTTGAGTTTTAGGAAGTTTATAATTTTATATGGCTTCAATTTTATAGGGATAAGGATTGCTGTCTTCTGTCGTGATAATATGTCCTAAAAATTCTGTATCTTTTTTTAAGAATTCCCTCTAGTCGAGCAGCACTTTCAAATTAACTTCTTTGAGCTTTCGCAATACTTTGTTAATCAAAATTATGTGTTCGGCCAGTACAGAATTCATCATCCTTTAGAATGTTCCCGAAGCATTCTTTAATCCAAACGGCATTCTGAAAAGTTCGTAATGCCCGTTATTAATTGAAAAAGCAATTTTTTTGACGTCATTGCTGACTATCTCAATTTGGTGAAAACCTTTCGCCAAGTCAAAAGTCGTAAAGTATTGGGCCTTTCCTAATTTGTCAAAAATCCCATCGATATTATTGATTGGGAATTTGTCATCTATAGAAGTCTCGTTGAGCTTTCTATAGTCGATTACAATTCTCCATTTTTTATAAGAGATTCAACCTCATTCCTATGAACTTCTAGGTATCTGTAGTTACGAGTGTAAATTGGGATTGGGTCTTTATCTCATGCTTAATCGCACTTGTAAAGGTGAGATCGGTTCCATCTTGAAAAAATTTTTTAAATATTGTTTAACTAATTCTATGAAGGCTTCTTTTTCTTCCTTATTTATGTGTTATTTGATTCCTCAGGCCTACTGCCAGAAGGAACCTCGCTGTGTAAAATGCGCTGGCAAACATCTGACTCGAGAGTGCAATGCCGCGAAAGAGTCCCCAGCGATATGCATTAACTGCAAGGGAAAACATCCAGCTAATTATCGAGGCTGCGAAGTCGCGAAGGAGTTGCAAAAGCTACGAGATGAATCAAAAACGACGCCTATGAAAAACGCAGGGACAGATAGAATGAGAAATAACAACAGCGGTCCTACCCCAAAGCCTTTAAAGAAGGTAATGGTGACAAACGCTAAAATCACCAATAACAACAAAGTCAAAAACAACAATGCGCAAGTGGAAAGTGGAAAAACTTACGCGCAAAGTAAATATGACTAACTGTACACCACCGGATCCTGCCTCAAATGTGTTCTCAGTAATTCTCGAGAGACTAGAAGAACAGACTAAAATAAATAAGATAATAGTCGAACGGCTTTTTAAGTTCGAAGCCAATTTCTGCAACTAATTATGGCAAAGAAGCTCAATATATTGTACTTGCGTGGAATGCCAACGGGCTACAGAAAAGGCTTGATGAACTAAATATTTTCATGCAGGAAAAAGTAATTGATATATGTTTAATTTTTGAAACTCACCTGGCGACAGAATCGCGCGTGGAACTAAAAGGTTACCGCGACTACCACGCTCATCATCCATCGGGAAACGCAAGAGGCGGGTCATCCCTATTCATAAAAGACTGCATTGAACATACTCTGGAAGCAATAATTGAACTTGACAAATTTCAAATTTAATATAATTTTAATATATCCTCAATCTATTGCCAATCGCGCTGCAAAATAGAAAAACACGAATTTAATGACCTATTCAACTCTCTTCGACCAATCTTCATTATTGGTGGCGACTTTAACGCGAAGCACACCTTTTGGGACTCAAGATGTATCTCTCAAAAAGGCAAAACTCTTTACAGGGCTGGTATGGAATGCGGTTGCTATTTTTACTCAACAGGCAAGCCGACATACTGGCCCTCGGATGTCGCCAAAATACCCGATCTAATAGACTTCTTTATCGGAAAAGGAGTAAACGCTAGTTACGTCAAAGTTGAAGAGGGCTTCGATCTTTCCTCCGATCATTCTCCAGTTATCCTCTCACTTTGCGAATCCTTGGTTAAGAAACAAAGACCACCCAGATTAACTAACAGCAAAACTCACTGGGAAGATTTCCGAATAGACGTAGTAGACAATACTGAGTTGAAAGTAGCACTTAGAACGCCGTATCAACTTGAAAAAGAATTTGAAAGTTTTGTTGAAGTCATACAGCAAGCGGCCTGGAAGAACACTCCCCGCGAATCGAACAAAGTTCCCAAAGTCGGCATAAGATACCCACCGGAAATCAGAGAAATGATAAGGAAGAAACGAAGAGCGCGGAAAAAGTGGCATGAAACCCGGGCACCACAAGGTAAAACGTCCTTGTTCAGCTCTGCTCTGCAACTTGTTGAAAAAATCGATCGAGGACTTCAATAATCAAGGTATTAATAACTACCTTGAAAGACTCACAGCGACAAAGGATACCAACTACTCCATATGGAGAGCCGTTAAAAGTATTCGAAAGCCCCAAATACACGTGGCGCCAATAAGAAGAAACCAGGATGACTGTGCGAAAGAAGATAAGGAAAAAGCTAATGTTTTCGCCGACCATCTTGCAGAAACGTTTAAACCATTCGACGGGGAAGTGCTTCCAGAGAATGTCAATATGCTAGACGTGACGACAAACTTTCCAGTAGAAAAGGCTACACTTAGGGAACTTAGACAAGTTATAGACACGCTTAAGCCCAATAAAGCCCCGGGATAAGGACTGAAACGAATAAAATCTGTAAATTTTAATACGGGTTATACTTCCAATGCGTAAAAATTGCATTCCGATTTTGTACCCAAATTAGCCTGTATATTTTCTAGTTTCAGTTTGTTATTGATTTTAATTCGGTGCGGTTTAAAATATTTATAAAATATGAGTCAAGAGGAACGCCGTAAAAAGATCATCGACAAATTGCTCGAAAATACTTTACGTCCAAACCATTTCATCGCAAAAAATTTAAACATAGAACGCATTACAGTGAATTCCGTTATTAAACGATATTTGGAGACGTGGACAGTTAAGCGAAAACAGAAAAGTGGAGCTAAAAGTGGAGCACATGATACAAATTTGGACAGGAAAATAGTGGCTACCATCGTAAAAAACCGGACTATGTCATCCAGAGATGTTGCTCGGAAATGTAGTACCAAAAAAACAATGGTACAAAGATCTAAAAAACGTAACGGTCTAAAAACATGAAAAAAACAAAAAATACCAAAAGTTATTTAAAAGCAAAAAAAAAAGTCATAAAAACACGAGTCCGAAAGCTATACGAGTTGATCGGCAACAAGAAAACGTGCTTGGTTTTGGATGACGAAACTTATGACTTTACTACCCTTCCAGGTGCGCAGTTTTACAACTCGTTTGAAGCTGATATTCTTCCGCAATTAACAACATCGATTGGGATGGAAAAATTCGGGTCAAAATATCTCGGTTGGCAGGCCGTTTGCCATTGTGGACACAGAAGCTCATCGTTTATTATAACGGGAACAATTAACGGAGAAGTGTCCATTAACGAGTGCCTAAAAAAACGATTGATTCCTTTCTTAAACAAACACGAGGGTTCAACATTATTTTGGCCAGATTTAGCTTCAGCTCACTATGCTCATGCGACGTTGAGCTTTCTTGTTGCTAAAAATGTCGACTTTGTCCCAAAAGACATGAATCCACCCAATGTTGCACAGTGCCGTCCCATTGAAAGGTATTGGGCTTTGGTCAAAGCTAAATTGAGGAAAAGTGAGCAGTGTGCAAAGGACGTAAAAGATTTTAGTGCTAAATGGAAAAGAGCGTCCAAAAAGACCACGGTGTAACTGTCACCAACCTTATGAAGGACATTCGAAAAAGTTGAGGAAAGAATGGGAACCCAAATAATTTTTTTTAATTTTTTGTAATTGTGAATGAATTTAATAAAAACAGACTTTTAAAGAAAATAAAAAAAATTTACATGAATTATGAAAATATTTTTTTTTTATTTTGAAGTTTCCAAATTTTATTCGTTTCAGTCCTTATGACTTAATAACGGGAGAGAGGTTAAAGCGTTGCCGAAAAAAGGTTTGCTAAAGCTGCTCTATCTTATAAATGCCAGCATTAGATTAGAGCATGTACCGCGCCAGTGGAAAGTAACCGAAGTTATTATGGTTCCGAAACCCGGTAAACCGCTGACTGAAGTCAAGTCATATAGACCAATATCGCTTCTCCCGATTACATCGAAGGTCTTCGAGCGAATCCTTCTTAATCGTCTTAAACCAATTACCGACACAAATTCCCTCTTGCCTGATTATCAATTTGGCTTTAGAAGCCAACGCTCTACAGTTGACCAAGTGCATCAAATAACCTATGTAATTGAACGAGCAATCGAGTGTAAGTTAGTCTGTTCAAGCGCATTCCTTGACATTTCGCAAGCCTTTGATAAGGTATGGCACGAAGGCCTAAAATATAAACTTCGACAAGCCGTACCCCAGCAATTGTCTTGTATTTTAGGTTCATACCTGGAAGACCGACTCTTCCGTGTGAGACACGGAAACGAATATTCCACTTTTAAGACAATAAAGGCGGGGGTGCCGCAAGGAAGTGTACTTGGCCCTCTGCTATATTTGCTTTTTACCCGCGATATACCGCAAACGGACGACACTGTCCTAGACACATTTGCTGATGACACTTCCATTTTGGCAACGGCTAAAACAGTCGAAGAAGCAACTGCCAAGTTGCAAAGTGCCCTTACACTGATTAAAAATTTAACAAAGACTTGGCGAATCGCGCTTAATGAAAACAAGTCTGTCCACGTGAACTCCACTCTCAAGAAAATTGAGAATCCACCGGTGTTTATCAACGCAGTACGAATTCCTTACGCGAACGAGGCCAAATATCTCGGTATGATACTCGACGCTAAACTAAAATGGAGAGCACACGTCAAGAAAAAACGTGAAGAGCTTGAAATCAAATATAGAGATATTTACTGGCTTACTGGAAAGTATTCCAAGCTTAGCTTAGAGAACAAACTGCTTTTATACAAGCAAGTGCTAAAACCGATCTGGACATATGGTGTACAACTTTGGGGTTGTACTAAAAATAGTAACATTAATATATTACAGACATTCCAAAACAAAGTTCTTCGAGGTATTGTTAAAGCGCGTGGTACTCGTACATTAGAAACGATGATATCCACAGAGACTTAGGAGTCGAAAACGTTCAGAATGTAATTAAAATGTTTGCGCGAAAACATAATAATCGATTACAAGGTCATACGAATATTTCTGTTCAACAGATCCTCGACGAGACAAATTTATTGCGCAGTCTGAAAAGGACTAAGCCTCTCGATCTAGCGCGGTGATTAGCAGCGCGTAATTTTTCTAAAGTACACAGGGGTTTTCAATGGAAAATCGCCTGCAGGATATCTTATAAAAACAAAATAAAATGCGATAGAAGAACTGCTTGTTGAGTGTGAACTCAGTCGTGGTTTGCATTAGGGAGCTGTTTTTTAGTGAGTAAGAATCTCACAGTACTATAGGCTCCGGGCCTATGATGTCTATGAAGATTTCTCACCTTCCCACGAAAAAAAAAAAAAAAAATTGATTCAGAATTGGTTCTACGCACATTTCTGTACTATAGATTTCCAAGGTCGGGATTTGTGTTTTGTACTTTTCGTACGTTAATTCTTCCTCGTCTTTGTTAAAAAAAAATTGAATCTCGTTTTCACCTGCCATTAGATTTTTCCTTTTGAAATCAAGAATTGCTTCCATTAGAAGTAGGATGTTGTAGGATCAATCCGTCAAAATTGTCATGGAACTTATACTCTAAAAACTCCGGAGTTTTATCTGGCTTCCCAAACGGTTTAAACAATGGCATTTTAACCTTCCTATCTACATATAGTACATATATGGGTGTGTTTGTTGTTAGAATCTTAAGTGAGTTTTGTAGCTTTGTTTGCCATTTGGGATGGCATATCCCTGGGTTAAGGATACTGGTCTCTGATCCAGTGTCGACCAGTATTCTTAGCCTGTTATTGTTTTTTGTTTCAACAATTATATAGGGTAATCGGCTTTTGGGCTTTTTTTCCGAAAATCCCCTTTTCTTTCTAATTTATTCACTTGCCTGGTTACAGCTGATAATGTATCCATTGTTTCTACTATATCATTGGGATTATGATTATTTCTAGAGGGGTTATTTATATTTGCTCTAGCTTGACTACTTTTGTTTGTCCTAAAATGATTGATTTGATGTGTCCTAGACTGAGTACTTTGTCCTAGCCTGGTTATTCCTATTTCTGATATTTTCGTTAAATTGTTGTCTGTTGTGTCTGTGGTCTGACTTATGATACTTTTCGGAATTTCGTCCCTGATTGGAGTTAGAAATACCTCCCGGATATGCGTATCCTGTCTCTGATAAGATCTGCATTGCCTCTTTCTGGGTTTCTGCAATGTGAAAGTCCCTTCATTGGCCCCGGAATTTTGCTTATAAAAATTCGAAGAGCTGCTTTATAGTTTTGTTCTATTTCAGTATGCTAATGAGCTCTAACTGTTTTGGTTTTGCTATTAAGTCGCCTAAGAATTACTTTGATATTGTTGTAATACTCCTGACATTGATTTCTAAATTGTATAAGTACTCCTAATATCGTTCGGTAATTTTTCTGTCGCCAAAGTATTGAAAAAATAACTTTTTTACGTCTTCCAAATTACTGACACTGTTATTTTTTTCTATAGCTTCCCTAGCTTTGCTTACCAATTTATTTTTAATGATATCGAAAAGAAAAATTCGCCCTGTCTCATCGTATCTAGCAAGAGTCGGATAGATTTTATCCACCAAGTCAATACTTAATGTTAATTGACTCACGCATGCGGATGCTCTTTCTGATATCATCTTAATTATTGATTCGAGTTGCCGATAACTATCGATTTCCTCCGTTTCCTTCGTCTTTCGTTATCCAGGTTGTCCAGGTATTCACTTTCACTTTTTATATTTTGTTTTTCTATTTGTTAGTTCTTGATTCAATGAACTTTGGGGTTTTTTTTTCACAGAAATGACTTTCAAAAAAGCTGATTTTTTTTTCTTATTTATTTTTTTTTTTAGAAAGGACGTTTTGAAAAGCTTCTTTTTTTTTTTCTTTAGACACTCTCTACTATGTGGACTACTATCTCGACTATACTTCACTAAAGAGTTAAAGTTTTAGTTTCAATCGTACTTCACTGAACTTAATCGCTTCAGGTTAATTCTTATTATGGTTGCATTGTCACTTTATCGTAACGAGACGTTCACTTTAACAGCTTTTTTTAAACTTTTCAAAGAATACATTACTTGATACGGAATTTATTAAAGAAACCTTATACAACCATATACAACAGCGCGTGAAAAACCTTTTTAATAAATTTAATTTTAGCAAAAATTACAACTACTGGAAAAGTTGCAATAGCGGTAGCATCTTCTGGCACTATGTCGCAAAAAAAGTCATTAGAAGCTGTTGGTAGAACTTTAAGGGATTTAAGATCAACTAATGCGCTATTTGGGGGTGTAACGATATTACTAGCAGTTGACTTCCGTCAAACATTGCCAGTTGTAACTCGAGGTACTCGAGCTGATGAAGTTAACGCCTGCTTGAAGAAATCTGCAATATGGCAATTTGTTGAAAAAATGAATCTTTAAAAGGATATGCGCGTTCATTTGCAAAACGACGCCGATGTTGAAACATTTTCAAATATGCTTCTGCAAACGGAAATGGAGCAGAACCAGAGGAAAATTACTCTTTCCGTTCGAAACCTAGTTAGCTACATTAATGAATAGTGGACTGAAAATATTCTTCTGTTCAACATATATATAGGGGTGGCCGTGGTGTAGTGGTACTAGCTATCGCTTGACTTGGAGAAGGCCTTCGATACCGTATGGTTAGAAGGACTCTTTTTTAAGCTGGACAGGTTGGGCATTAGTAAACCACTGCTGTATATTCTTTTTGATATGCTCTCCAGTAGACAGTTCATCGTGAAGAATGGCGATGTGACTTCTGCTGGAACATTTAACATTAAAAACGGTCTGCAACAGGGTGCGGTAAATTCGCCGATCCTATTCAACATTTACACAAGTGATCTGATAGGTTCACTTCACCATGCCATAGCGTACGCAGACGACTTAATCGCGTACAGATCGGGTCCAAAGATTGAGGTCATTAACATGCTTTTGCAACGTGACTTCGATAAAATTAAACAATATTGCGATGACTGGAAGTTGAAAATCAACTTCCATAAATCGGAAACCATTCTGTAATACATGTAAATGAAAAACTTCTTTTGTGCAAATAAAATCCATTGAATTGAATTGAATTGAATTGTTTAGGACGCCTTTGTCTGGGGCCTCTAGGGATACCAGAAAGAATTGGCGAAAGTTCTCTATCGTCGGACAACATGGACAGCCACTTGCTTGTCGAAATGTAGTCAGATACCTTGGGATCTGGCTAGATCAATATCTGTATTTTAACAAACATATAGATGTTGCTCTGGCCAGAGCCAAAGGTGCTTTTGCCCTTACAAAGAGACTGTTTTATAACAGCCAACTCGATGCGAGGGTGAAGGTAATCTGTTACATGGCCCTTATCAGGCCCATGCTTGTATTTGGGTGTCCCGTGTGGTTCAACGTGAGAGCAAGTTTATTGGAAAAGATTCGGGTGTTTGAGAGGGCTTGTCTTAGGACTTGTCTTCGCTTATACAGAACACCAGAGTCTGAGTACATAAAATTCTATCCTAATGAGGTCTTGTACAATACGGCGAACCTGATAAGAGTGGACAATTTCGTCATTAAGTTGACTCGAAGGCACATTGCGAGAGCAATGACCTCATCGAACAACCTGATCTCAGGGGCTTACTACCCCAACTATATGTATCACGAGAGAGCTCGCCTTGACGGCTTTATTCCTCCAGAAGCGTTCCTCTACCTAGATAGCAAAGGTCTGATCCAGGACAGATTGGCGGTGCCGCTAATCTTCCACGTCGCTCGAACAGCTGCGGACAGGCGACTCAACTACGGGAGAGACGTCGCACATGGCAGTGCGGAGCGTCTCCGGTTCAGTAGGGCGGTAGGGAGTCGTGACAGGAGGGATGTTGCTCAGCAGCACCAGCAATTTTGGTGGCTTGATGAAGGCGAGGATGCTTCGTCGTCGAACTCCTCCAGTGATAGGTAGCTTCATGTGAAGCAGAGTGGGCCAGCCTAATTTTTGTTTTTGTTTTTTTAGCCATGGCCGGCTTATATAGTTTTAGGTAGTATTAAGTTAGATTTTAAGAAAAAAAAAAAAACAGAAAAAAAAATGAATAAAAATAAAAAAATCCAAAAAAAAAAATATAAATATATACATATATGTACTTGTATAGGCATGTATGTATATATGAAGTGTATATGCGTTGTGTATTGTATATATGTGTATGAATGTATTATATGTAAGTAGGTTAAGTAGATTAAGATTTATTCTTTAGGTAGTCTGTAAGTTTAATTAAAAAAAAGTCCATATACTAAGTTTTTGACTAAAATTTATTTTCTTAGTTTTAGTTTCGTTATATATAAAAATAAATATAGACTGTAAGATTCGTCGAAAGACTTAGTTTAAGAGTTAGGTTTAACTTAGAGTGCCCACATGGGGCCAGTATGTTAGAATAAGACTATTTGTAAGTTATTTAAGCTAATTTTTAAGCGTTTTTTGTCTAGCATGTAAGAGTAAATTAAGAGATCAAATAAAAATGCATTTAAACTGACTAGCTATCGCTTCTCACTCGGAAGGTCAAGGTTCGAATCCTAGCCACAGCAAGTTTTCATTTGTGTAATTGGAACTCAGTCAGAAAAATCTGCGTGTGAAGGCATAACACTGACATGTAGATTTGGCTGTTGTAGGGTTTTTCAAGCACAAAACAACCGTTAAAATTCACAACCTCACGTTCCGAGAGAAGAAAAATCTTTCCGTCCTATTCGAACTCCCACCCCTAGAGAGTCAATATCGAAACCAAACACCCCTGAGTTTCAAACCACTACTACATCACAAACTTTCCTTTCTCCTCCTTCTACCTTTCCCCCCGCGCCTTGGCAACAGTGTAAGGGTATTCATAACGCGTAAATTATAAAAAAAAAAAAAAAAAATATAAACAGCAAGACTCCTTCTTGGTTCAGAGACAGAGCTATTCTTGCACCAGAAAATTATTCTGCGTCCAGAGTTAATGAATTAACTTTAAGCAAGATTATTGGTGACGTACGAATTTATAGATCTATGTGTTGACACCGTCGTAAATAATAATGATTCTCTGCACTTTCCAACAGAATTTTTAAGTTCTACAAATCCAGCAGGACTACCGGGACATTAGATTTTCTTATAAGTTGGAGTGCCAATAATATTATAAAGAAACTTATATCCTTAAAAGCTGTGAAATGGAGCAAGATTACTGGTTAAAGATATGAGACCTAAGGTAAATTTAACTACTATTATAACAGGACTGGGCACAGGTGACGATGTATTTATTCCAAGAATACTGATGATACCTTCCGACTACGAATTTTTTTTAAAATGCTACAATTTCCAATAAACTAGACTTTGCTATGACCATCAATAAGGCTCAAGGTCAAACTGTTAAATTTACCACCATTGATTTGAGTAGTGAATGCTTTCGCATGGAAAACTTGACATGGCCTGCTCATGAGTAAATAAGCGGAAAAATTGGCATATTCCACCTTGATCAAAAAGATCCCGGGGGACGTGTGGCGCTCCCATTGTTCCGATTTTAGTTCCTTTTTTTTTTGTTAAGTTGCTATTGTTGACATTCCCTCTAAATTTTAGCATCATTGACATTGGCAAAAGTTACGTAGCCAAGAGTACATCTAAATCGGTGTGTATTGGTGTTTTTTTACAATTTTAGAAATGGATTTAAATTTGCAACAACGAACTTGTATTAAATTTTGCTTCGAAGATGATGAACGCAGTGGCAGACCATCGACATCGAAAACCGACGAAAACATTGATGAAGTAAAAGAAATGTTGGTCAATAACCGCAAATTAACCATCAAAGAGATAGCGGAGGACATAGATAGCCTATGGATGGGTTTCCGTCGCGTAGCAGCAAAGTTGGTGCCAAAAGACCTCAATTTTATGCAAAAAAGAGACCGTGTTGACGTCGCAAGAGATTTGCGAGGCTGAATTCGATCCCACATTCATCTAAAGGATCATTACTGGAGACGAAACTTGGGTTTATGAGTACGACACGCAATCCAGACATCAGGCAAGTGAATGGCGTTCACCAAATGAGCCGGGACCAAACAAACCACGTCGTTTTCAGTCAAATAAGAAGGCAATGCTCACGGTTTTCATGGATTTCAACGGTGTAGTGCATCAGGATCTTTCTCTCTCTATCCCATTTTTCAAAAAAATTAACAAATGCTGAGGCATTATAAGTGTATTCATGCCCACTTGAGTGTTAGGTTCTGTAAAAAAAAAAATCACGAATTTTTGCAAGAAGGCCAGCCAGTAAACAAAGAGTATTATTTGGGCGTTATGAGACGTTTGCGTGAAGTAATTCACCGAAAGAGACCAGAATTGTGGGCAGAAAACTCGTGGATTTTGCACCAAGATAACGCACCGTCGCACAGTACCATCATTATTCGTAATTTTTTGACGAAAAATGCCGATACCATCCAACAGCCACCGAATTCACCTGATTTGGCTCCCTGTGACTTTTTTCTGTTCAATCGAGTTAAAAAACCACTACGGGGAACGCGTTTCAGCAGCCGAAAGGAAGTAATGGAAAAATCGCAGGGAGCTCTGATGGACACACGGAAAACCGACTATAAAAAATGTTTCGAGGATTGGATCAAACGATGGCATAAGTGTGTTGCAATTGATGGGGATTACTTTAAAGGGGACAATATAGATTTAGATAAATAAACTAGTATTTAGAATTTTCTGGATTTTTGATCAAAGGTATTGTCACCAAATTGTATAACAGCAAATGTTGTTTACAAATAAGTAATCTAGCTGCAAAAATAACATCTATGTGAAAGTACACAAATAGTTCAGAGACTTACTAATTTCTACCCGCAGGTATGAACTTTATGATCAAAATACTCGTATTAGACACCAAGGATCTTGAATTACATTTAAAGTATATATGGTATGTGCATACATATTGTATGTATACACTAAGTTTAAGCTTCGAAAATAATAAATATTAAGATTTTTATATCAATCTGCTGTCTATTTATTATCACAAACAATTGCCTACTCTGCAAAGCGGGTACATCAGCTAGTCGTATATAAAAGGTGGTGCAAAATTAATAATACAATTTGGTTTTTGAATTACTTTTTTACTAAATAAAAAAAAATGATTTTGAGTGAAGGAAATCCTTATCTGGACCTTTCCATTATTTCTGTTAAGTGGAAAAGTTTTAATACTCATTTGTGCCCATTTTATCGCATTTTCCATGACTTTACGCAAGATTTCCGGTGATAACTGTTCGCATTCCTGTCGAATATTCTCCTTAAGGGATGCGATTGTCTGAGGCTTGTTGGCATAAACCCGCAACTTCAAGTAGCCCCAAAGAAAGAAGTCTGGGATGGTTAAATCGGGAGCTTTCTTCACAATTTCCGTTGTTGCTCGTGTTGTATGTGCGTTTGCACCGTCTTGTTGAAACCACATGTTCACCAAGCCCCGCTCATCCAATTCCGGCAGTAAGAAGCCATTCATCATGGCCCTGTAGCATTCGCCAGTAACAGTGACCGTATTTCCGACTGCGCCCTCAAAAAAATACAGCCCAATCACTCCTCCCGCGTGAACGCCGCACCGCACAGTGGCTTTGAGTGGATGTAATGGCTCTTGGTGCATAACACTCAGATTTTTAGTGCCCCAGAAACGAAGATTTTGATTATTGACCTCTTCGTTCTTGAGATTGAGGATGGCTTTACAGTAATTCACACGCGACTGACGGTCAGGAGGCATTAACTGATGCACTGTTTGCACTTTGTATGGGAACTTGTGTAAGTCTTTCATTAAAATTCGCTGTAGAGTCCGCCAGGTCATACCCAATTGCGTGGCCCGTTGCGTCGTCTGGTAGATGTTTCTTCGTGTCAGCAACATCGGCAGCAACAGCCGCGATGTTCTCGGCCGAACGACCAGTCCGGTGGCGGGCACGCCCTGCATAATCTCCTGTGGTTCCACTCTGTTCGAGTCGAGTAGCTAAGCGCCGCAATGTTTGCCCAGTTGGCGCGGAACTATTACGAAATCGACGTCGAAATTCACTCAGCGCTAACACCACCGACCGACTATTGGTCAAAAACATCGACACAATTATTCCACGCTCTTGTCTGTTTGTATACTGCAGCTGTCTAGTTCACAAATGTCAAATATTTTTAATTTTTTTTTTATAATTTGCGCGCGCTCAAGGGATTAAGTACCCTTAAAATGTTTGCACACAGCGCGGTCGATGGGAAATTAGGGAGGATGGAAAGAGAGGTATTGTTGAACGTTGGTCTTAACTATTGGAAGGTTATAATGACTAAGATATAAAGAGTTAGCAGGGCATTCCATAAGCGAGTTGTACGGCTTAGGAGCGAATCGCGATATTTTAGAGTACGTCCGAACGTGGGCTTGAAGGTATACTGATGAGCACTCATAGCGAGACGGGTCTTACGGTTAAAAGTTTGAAGGGGCGGAATGCTACTGGCGATTTCTATTGAGCACTGGTGTTGTAAATAGCGATAAAACAGAGTGAGATACGAGACATTATGTCGGTGTTCGAGGGTGTCCATTGTTTGAATAATATTAGTATCACCTATGAGTTTTATCGCACGGTTTTGAATCCTATCTAGCAGGTGCAGAGATGTTTTGGACCCACCCAACCAGATGTGGGCAATTTCCTGCAATTTCGGGCGGATAAATGCCTTCATATTGAGTCCGGATCAGAGGGGGTAAAGTATTTCTTACATCGCTTTTACGACAGCAGACAGCAGACAGCAGACAGCAGACAGCAGACAGCAGACAGCAGACAGCAGACAGCAGACAGCATTGTGTTTTGGATGCATTAAATTCTACTCAGTTAGTGGTTTCAGAATTAGTTATGCTGTTAATATCAGAATTTAATGAGCTTAACATACGCTGCTGTTCCCGTTCTACAGCCAAAGAGCAGGGACGAGAGTCCGGGAACGAAAGCAGAGAGTACTGTCGTCAGCAAAGGAATATATTGGATTAGAAGTAGCAGACAAGAGATCGTTGATGAAAATTAAAAAGAGTGTCGGAGACAGAATGGAGCCCTGGGGCATACCAACATTTATTTTGTGAATATCAAACTTGAAGCCATCCAAGGGAATTTGAATTGACCGTTCCGAAAGCCAATTTCTAATCCACTGAAGAAGATAGTCGTCGATCCCAAAAGCATGCATTTTCGCCAAAAGAACCTATTGCCAAACTCTGTTAAATGCCTTAGAAATATCAAGTGTAACTATCTTGCTTTCGCCAGATTGGTGTACGCTTTGATTTCACTTTTCGGTGAGACATGCCTTCAAATCACCAGTGGACCTGTTGCTTTGAAAACCATACTGCCAATTATTGAGAAGTTTTCGCGCTTCCAGATAAATGCCTTATATATTAAAGGTTTATCAGCGGAAGTGAGAGAAGAAGATTCGTTCCTCTTAGGGACGGGCTGGACAAGTGCTGCTTTCTGTGTACTCGGAAAGAGTTGTAAAGAGAAGGACTAGTGGAAAAGCTTACGCAGTGGTTTTTCCAGCGTGGAAGAACACCTCTTCATGAGAAGGTGAGATATACCATTTGGTCCAGGGGATATGTGAACGTTAAGGTCTTTAAGTACTCGTGCTACTACACGAGTACAATGTACTCAAGTGTAGGCGGGGACCAAGCACAATCAGGAAGTTTTGAGCTAGCCACAAAGTGTGTAGCAAATTGATTGACATTGTAAAAGGGCTGAAGCTTTGTAAGTTTGCATTGGGATGGGGGATGAGGCAGAATTCCTCCTCGAACGACCAACAATGTTTACTACCTTTAGGACATTGTAGTACTTTTTGCATCAGTTTTCGGTCATATTGGAATTTCACACGTTTAAGAAATGCGTTGCTGTCATTCCTGGCTCATTTTGACTTTTTTCGGTTTTTCTCTTTTAGATAGATCTTGTAGGACCGAAAACCGATTTCTTTAACCCTGACAGCCTCATTACAGCTTAAGTCGTACCACGCCTTTTGTTTTTGTGTTGATGCTCTGCATCCGATGAAGGATAGAGCATCTCATTCCAACGAGAATGGTGTTTGTGATCATATCAGCAGCGGCATCCATGTCGCTATCGAGGAAACATAACGACCAGTTAAAATTCCTAAAGAAGCTGTTAAGTCCGCTACAACTGGCTTCCTCGTATTGCCATACGGTTCTTTTAGTAATCTTTTTTCTAACTGTGTGGTGGGTGTACGAGAAATTAGCTGATATGACACAATGGTCCGACGAGCCTAGGGAGGTAAGCACATAAACAGTGTACTTATTAGGGTGAGAAGTTAAAAACAAGTCCAGGGTGTTGGCGGTGTGACTATCAAAGTCTGGTATTCGTGTGGGCTCGTTTACGGCTGGGTGAAGTTATTTTCCGCAGCGAAGATCTCAATACACTGTTCTGCGCGTTTTGTCTCTCCGGAATGTCGAAGCCACCCAGAATTGGGTATATTGAAATCACTCGTAATCACGATAGCTCATCTAACGCGAAAGTAACACCAAAACTCTCAGAAACTCAATTGCTGAGACTTAAGTCGAATTCACAATATGGTAGTCTCAGGAATGATAATAGATGTTATAATCAGGCAAGATAGAAGAGCTCGGCATGTTGAAGCACATAAATTTTGTATTATTACTGAAAACCATTTTATGCCAAACAAATCAACGTCTTGATTTCCTTTCCTAGGAGAGAGCTATATCATCGACAAATTCCATAGGATTGCCTTTGAAATTCTGCGTAAGGACGGAATTGATAAAAATTTGAAAAAGTAAAGTGCCCAAGACCGATCCTTTTGAGACACTAACAAATATATTGCACAGATTACTATATCTGCCATTTATTTTAACTTTTTTTTCTATTAGTTAAGTAGGAAGCTATCCAGTTGCAAACAAAACCACGCATTTAAAAGAATTTATTGATAAACTAAATCAAAAGGATGTTTAAGTCAATAAAAACACCGGCCGAAAACATATTATTGTTAATACATATAACAAAGAAGTACACTTCAGAAATTTTACAGCGCATCATTTGTTGATCTACCAGTACGAAATCCGTATTGACTGAAGTAATTGCTTTTGTCTATAAAATTCAAAGTTCTTCTCTGCATCGCTTTTTCAAGAATTATAGAGCAGACAGGTAATAGAAAAATCTGTCTATAGTTGTTGAGAGTGTAAGTGCTAGATTTTATATGGAGGGGAATTATTTCAGCAATTTTAAGAGCATTAGTAAAAACCCCATCGTAAACAATTCTATTAGAAATATGCCCAAGCACATCAACAACTTTCCAATCAATCTTTTTAAAAATTATGCTTTAACGATTTTATAATGCTAAGCAATTCTCCTGCAGTTATCGAATCAAAACATAAGCTCTCACTAAAAAAAAATAAAAATTGTCATTTATTACTCCTTTACCATTCAAACAAGCGTTTATATTACTAAACACCACTCCGTTTGTAACATCCTAAGCTTATGTCCAATATTTTATTTCTTTATTTGTAAACATTTGTAATTTTTTTCTTTATTTTTCAACAATATTTTATTATTATTGCATCTGAATTCTTAGCAACTTTATTATTTTCTTATTTAATATTATTTCTCTATTATGTTAAAAGCTATAAAGCGAACTATGCAAGACAAACGAAAATGTACCCTATGTTAAAGTAGAAAATAGAAAAAGCTCTGAGACAAAAGCTTTCAATAGAAAAAGCTCACTTCTTCACTTGGAAGAATGGTATAAAAGCCGAGCTCATGCATATGCACGATCACTCAGGTTTGGTATTTCGCTGGCACAGTCGGGTAATCCACTGAAAGGAAAAATATCACACTTGAGCTGGTTTCAGTACAACGGTCAGGTCATCTTCTATCGTCTAATGTACTAATTTTTGGAATTAAATATAGAATACCAAATTTTGTTTGAATAAAAGTTGGTTTCAATTCTCTATAATTTTATATAACAAACTACCTTTGTTGGATTGTCTGTTCAGTGATTGCTGCGGTTCTCGAAAAGCACAATACGCGGCAGAGAATTTAACAAAGCTGCGAACATTGAGTTTCCCCGAAATTATTGGTGGTGGGAGTTGCGTCACGGACCACCGACCCCTCTTTTTAAGGGAGCAGTAGTCTCACGCTACACGTTTAAATTATCAGGTATAGACATAAAAAACTCATTAAAAGAATTAGCAATCTCGATACTCGTAGGATCTAAAATTCTGGTATTGTTCTCTTCTAAAATGCACGGGTTGTTAACTCTAGCCTTGCGATTCAAAATTTTGTTGACTACACTAAATTCTACTTTAATATTTCATTTTCTGCTAGTTGATTTAAATAGTAACTTTCCTTACGTACATATATTAATTTTCCTTAAAATATCTTTACAAAATCTATTGTAGTTAGAAGAGAAGAAGGTAGAAGGGATCGCAAAATCTGCAATTGAGCTCACTAGCTCAAAATTAGTGAGATCTACTATCTCTAGAAAAAATGTGATCGATGCATGTTCGTGTTGGCTCATGGCTCCCTATCAGAAATGAGAACCGACGACAAAATAAAAAGACATATTCAAAATCGGAGGACTCGAACAACACCGTAGTGAATGTTTCTCTGGTAGATTGTAACAATGATGCTACGGTTTCTTTAGATTAACCTCCATCACTCCAGCAAGGCTCGTCTGTACAATAAGTGGGCGGAAGCCATCATCCTAATCCAGAAACCATGTATTGTAGAAGAAACAAAGGTAAGATTAGAACTTGTGTATTAGTGAAATATAGCCCCCGACATAACCGTTGCTAAACTGGGGACTGACAAAGATACCTACTGACTGGAATCGGCATATCTTGGCCATGACCATGTCACATGCGCACATCACACTCTACCGGCAGTACCGACACAAACGATAGAGGTGGATCACTTTTTGATTACAATGAGCCCGTTTTCATAACTAAAAACTGACAAGAAGTACTAGATATCACTCTTGTATCCGACAACATCATAGAAGTAGATTGTATCGTCTGAACACTCTTTTTCAGGCCACAGATATCTCCACTTCAGTCTGAATGATGTTCCTCCCAGCCAATTAACATTCCGGAATTATCGGAAAACTTTTTGGTCAAAATACACAGGAACACTTTCAAAAATACTCTCCTCTGACCTCTTATGGCCCCCCTCGTAACACCAACGGGCTTGATCTGTAAATCAAGGATTTCACCTTGGCTCTCAGTCCGACAATGGCTTCTTCCTATTATTCAACCTAAAAGCAAGAAAAAGCCGCACTGGTGGTCACCAGCACTGAGACCGCTTAGAGACGTCTGCAGGAAACATTTTAACCAAGCAAAAAGCACCAGCAAAGTGACTGACAGGGACTTGTACAAGGATTCCCTCAAATTATAAAAAAAGAACTGAGCAAAACGACAATCCTGAGCAAAACGACTATTCTGTGACAAAATTACGGAAACCTCTGAGGCACCGCGGCTAAGAAAAATCCTCTCTACAATTCCTATGATGTCTAGCTGTTTGAAAAAACCGATGGCCCTTAGACGACCTCAAGTGATGAATCACTTGATCTTAGCTCAGGACACAACACATACTCCCCTCCCACCTCTTTTCATTCAAAAAAAACTATTTTCTTTTAAATTTGTTGGTACTTAGGGTGACGTTTTTACAATTCTAAACTTTTTCAAAATATCCAAGTTCACTAACAAGATTATTATAATTTTAATAAGATGCCGTTTGTGTTTGCTATTGCATTTTTGCGGAGCAATTGTGCTTTCCATTTGGCATTTCATTCTTTAGACTTCGACACAAGAGCACTCCTGCGGCAACAGGAATCACGAATAAAAATTTTAATTATTTTAAGCACAGATGTACATATATTCGTAACCACATTTAAAAAAAAAATATTCCTCTAAATAATAAAGTTGTTGAGAAAAAAAATTATAAAACTTCATCCCTGTTTCAACCAAAAAATTAAAACAGGCCTTTAATGAAATGACTTTAATGACCTTTACTTCGTAGCGCACTTGAAAATTGAAAATAGAATTTGGAGTGCGCTGCGTTGCGTGTCTCGGGACCTTCCATACAAAGTACACATATGAGTGTGAGCCATAAACGCAACGCAGATGCATTTGTTTAAGGATAGATAACTCACTTTGGGAGTTGTTCAGTCTTATGATAAATAGCAGGATATCAAGTCCAAACTGAGTGGGGTTCTGTAAAAAGATGTGTTAACAGAGGTACGCTGCTAAGTGGTGTCCTTACACCCTTCTCTTGAACTTAGTCGTCAATTACCTGCTTATATCCCTGGAAGCAGGGAGATTGCGTATGCAGATGACGTTGCTATAGCCATCTCAGGTAAACATCTTAATACCATTAAAGAACTCCAACTACTAAACCTTAACAGATTAACCCATTGGGCGGATCGCTGATCACTATATATTGGGAGTAAACCCCATAAAACTGATCTTGCCCTCTCTTCCAGGAAGTACAAGATTCCAATCGTAAACCCTCCCTCAATCAGCGGTATTAGTTTAGTATTTTCCGATAGAGCGGAATCTCTGGGTCTTATTTTTGACAGGAAACTAAACTGGAGACCCAATATTCAATAAAGGATAAAGAAAGCTACAGTAGCTCTATTCTCTTGCGAAAGAGCCAGTGGGAACAAATGGGGCCTTCACCTTCGCATTACCCACTGGCTATACGTCTCAATTATAAGATTGATACAAGGTGGTTGTCTGGTGGACCGCCTTAGATAATGTAGTCAACTGAAAAGTCCAAAGAACAGCATGTCTGTGCATAGGCGGACCCTTACGTACTACTCCTTGCACTGGATATTCTCTTTCACTTGACACCTATCGAAATTTTCAGCAGGCAAATGGTTTCTAATGCAGTTGTTCGCCTTAGAGCTAAGATACAGCGGACAAATAAATCCTGTAGCCTCGCTAATATTTTTAATACACTAGGAATCCTTATAGAGAACATCGTTTGCACTATGCCCCAATTTTGTATTGACAAAGACTTTCATGTAAGCATGATCTCTAGATTCTTTTGGGAGGAAAATGCTTTCATGGATGGAAAGCAATCCACTTCTACAATATATGGATGGATTCAAGACTGATAGCGGAGTTTGTTGCGGTGTTTTATCGGCCTAATATAAGCCTCTTCTTCTGCCTTCCAAATCACTGTAGCGTATTCCAGGCGGACATTTTGGCGATTAAATGAATCCTGTCCTAGCTGCAAAAAACGTGCAGGTATCACGTTACCATGTTTTTCTCGGATAGTCATGCCGCGATAAAGACCCAGGATTCAGTGTCACAAAATTCTGAAACTTCCCTTGACTGCCGCTCATCTCTTAGGGAGATGGCAAAGCAGTTCACTTTTCACATATGTTATGTTGGGACCCAGGGCACATAGGCATTCCCGGGAATTGTAGGTCCGACGAACTCACCAAAATTCTAACTACGTATCCTACTGAAAAAGGTACCATAGGTATGCCAATTGCAACGTGCAAACTAATACTAAAGCAGAATGTTAACAGAACAACAAACTCTAGATTGACTGTTGAATCAACATGTCTAGCGACCAAACAAATCTGCCTAAATCTGGATCTGAATCGCTCTTAAAATTCGATCTTTCAAAAAATTAAACATCTCAGCGCTAACATAGGTGTCATCACCGGATATTGTCTTGCTTGCCTGTAAGAATGCAAGAAAGCTTGGCGTCTTTACCAATAATTTTTGCAGAAGCTGCATGAACGAAAAAGAAAACGAGACAATTCTCCATCTGCTCTACCCATGCTAAGCTCTCTCCCAAAGAAGGAAACTCCACTTAGGAGCTTTCTTCTACAATGACTTGAGCGATTTCAACAATACAGACATTAAATGTCTCCTATTCTTCATCAGAAGCTCAAAATGGTTCCAAAAGCAGGATGGGATAAAATAAAAGTTCTTCTTTTCTAATGTTAAATTTAAATATGTGGAGTTCCGGAAATTTGTTAATTCACAGATGATGCCCTTAAGATTACCCGGGATAAAATTCGAGCTTCTCAGGCATCCCTGCGGGTTCCCAAATGGCGGATAGGGGAAGCCCACGAAGTGTGGTATAGCTTCGCACATCTTCGCACATTATCGCCTTTCCCGTTGGGTATCAAGTGAATAGAAATAAGCACAAAACAACAAAACAAAAACAATAACAAAAATGTTAAGGAGTCTGAAGAGGAATTTCTACTCTGTTTACCGATTTGTGAAATAGACACAGCAGAGACAATTCTCAGTCCATCTGAAATTAATGTTACATGGCGCCCATCTGAAATCTCGTATAGTATAGTTGCTCAGGAGTGAAATTCACCAAGCATCGAGATGGTAGCAGATACCGACGAAAGCAAGCCTCAGCAGAGGGGTGGCCGTGGTGTAGTGGTACTAGCTATCGCTTCTCACTCGGAAGGTCAAGGTTCGAATCCTAGCCACAGCGAGTTTTCATTTGTGTAATTGGAACTCAGTCACAAAAATCTGCGTGTGAAGGCATAACAGTGACATGTAGATTTGGCTGTTGTAGGGTTTTTCAAGCACAAAACAACTGTTAAAATTCACAACCTCACATTCCGAGAGAAGAAAAATCTCTCCGTCCTGTTCGGACTCCCACCACCCCTGGAGAGCCAATATCGAAACCAAACACACCTGAGTTTCAAACCACTATATCACAAACTTTCTTTTCTCCTCCTTTTATCTTTCCGCCCTTGCTCTGGCAACAGTATAAGGGTATTCATAACCCCTTAGGCGCGCGTAAATTATAAAAAAAAAAGAAGCACAAACACTTCAGTAGGGCCCAAAAGCATCGAATCGCTGCCCTCATTAGGAACCAAACCCGAGAAGGCGAAACGGCTGGAAAGAACCAAACGTTCATCAGTTCTCGCGCAGCGGAAAAAAGAAATAGAAGATTCAAGTGGGCCCAACCCGGGCAAAACGTAGAAAGATAGGTCTTCTATGGCAGGAATGAACTCGTTTAACCACCAAACAGCTGAACCCATCACATCTGGAACTAGCAGCTCAGTGGAAATGGCTAAAGAGCCTCAAATGTCAAATTTTTCAGAAGACTTGTCATCAAAGCCTTAGACCTTAGAAGGCAGTCAAGCCATAAATGAAGAAGGACCTATACCTTGTATTATATTAAAGTATATAACAGACATTCCAAATCCAGAACATACAAATAATGACATGATAGCAGCAATAGTCCAGCTACCCATTGACGGCGGTAAGAGGGACGCAGTAATATGCTCAACCGACCTGGCAGGCGGCTCCTCCGACCTGGACATTCTGTCATTGCAGGAACTCTGGACTACTGTGACAGAGGGAGACTCGAGCTGAAAACTGGAGCTAATAGAAACTGTGTAAGGTCTAATATCAACAAAAGAGGTGATCTCCTCTAGAATTTATTTGCGAAAATAATCCTGAAATTCTAAACTGATGAAATACCCCGACATTTATAAAAAAAATATGGTGCAGATATCCTTAACTTCACCCTATGAACCACATTTATAAAAAAAATTATTAGGAACTGGCATGTTTCGAAGTCTGATCGTCGACAACTCTGTTTCGACATCTTATTAGGCTCCATAGTTCCCTTATATAATAGACAGCCTACATCTACAGATTGGGACATAGATTGACTGCCGAGAGCCCGGCTGTGAAATTCTCCACTCCACAATTAAATCTGCCTATCATCAGGCTTGCACAGAGAAAGAAAAGTCAAACAACCACTGTACTCCATAGTGGAGTAATAAACTCGCTAAATTAACGCACACCCAAAAGCTTTTTAACAGAGCGAAACGGGATTGAGAATGGGTTGAGTACTTTGAAATGCTCACAAAGCATAACCGAGAAATTAGAAGAGCTAAAAGAGAATCATTGAAAAAAATTCTGTCGAAACTTCTCTGACATTTGAAACAGTGTTCGTATAGAGGTAGACTAATAGACCAACCAGAGAGGACTGGAGGAGATCAAAGAAATACTTGTATGAAGGCAAAATAAAATGGGCTATCAGCCCTTGGTGAGGGAATCTTCCCAGTGCTTCTCTAAAAACGTATTACGCTAATAACCCCACTTTTAATAAACATATTCAGAATCAGTTGTGCCTGGGGTTCCATACCAAAAAGTTGGAAATAGGTAACGGTTAAGCTTATGCCCAAAGCTGGTAGTAAAACTACTGATCGTAGAAATGGAAAAAATACTAGATAGACATATCAGGGATGGTCGATTATATAGGAACCCACTTCATAAAAACTGCATAATATGCCTATAAATCAGGAAAATCGACAACGCATGCTCTTCAGAAAGTAACTACAACACAAAGGTTGAAAAATCCCTCAGGGACAAGCAAACTGCGGTGGGCTGCTTCCTTGATATCGAAGGAGCTTTCGACAATACACAATACGCCCAGATATACAGATCAGTCCAAAAGAGAGGAGTAATAATATTGCATGTATCTGGATAAAGCAAATTCTTAACGGTAGAAATATCAACGCTGCACTAGGCAGTGACAGAGCAAGCGTAAATGACAAGGATACGCTGATGACTTTGCGATCCTTATCAGAGGCAAATTCGAAGAAACTGTTTTGGAACTCATCCAGATGGCACTCACCCTTGTTGCTCTGGTGCAAGAAGGTTTAGGCCAACCTCAAAAAAGCACCAGAAAATTGGATAAACATAAAGATCCAAACCTGTTTTTTTAAACCATAAAAAGTTATGGGGGTTACCTGAATCAAGAACTCACTTGGAACTCGCATATTCGCATATAGAAGGGGTCAGGATCTCACTATAGACCAGCAAAAGTCTCCTGAGTAAAAGTTAGGGCCTTTATCCAAAAATGATAATGCGGATGCACACAGCAATTGATAGGCCTATAGTCATACTCTAAAGCCTTCAAAGATTTGCCTGTGTGTGTTATGGGTGAAATGAGAATGGTATCCACTGCAGCATTAGAGGTTCTGAAGGCTAACGCCTACATGCTAATCTCAGTGGAAGAGAATATCTAAAAAATTGTTTATCCAGAGCTTTTATTTGAATTCAGGAGAAATGAGCTATTAGGAATTACTCTTGCAGATAACTGTTTCAAAAAGTAAAACTTCAACAATAATTTTAAGGTTACATTCCCTGG
Organism: Volucella zonaria; assembly: GCA_963966105.1. Classification (NCBI taxonomy): domain Eukaryota; kingdom Metazoa; phylum Arthropoda; class Insecta; order Diptera; family Syrphidae; genus Volucella; species Volucella zonaria. Next base: position 97,392,942 of record OZ014530.1, on the reverse strand, counting down.
ACGCCAAAGCTGGGAAAGAAATAAGCCCCTGTTTAAAAGAAATTTAGTGGTGTGGTACACCGACGGATCCAAACTAGACGAAGAAGTTGGAGCTGGGATATACGAGAACGGAGAAAATACCAATACTGCAATGTTTGCAAGTATGGACAATAGTGTCTCCATATTTCAAGCTCAGATACACTCATCAGAGTTCTGCATTACGAAAAACTTAAACAGATCTACCCCTAAGAAGAACATTTATATTTTTTCTGACAGCAAACCGCCGCACTTGCTATCAACGCTTTTGAGATAAGCTCAAAGATTGTCTGGGACTGCATTATATTTCTCAAAACACTAGCTAGAATCAATAGAGTCCATTTAATCAGGGTGCCAGGTGACAGTGGTTATGATGGTAATGAAAAGCAGACGAATTGGCCAGAAAAGGCTCGATCTCAATATTCATGTTGCCACGACCATTACCAATTATTCCATAAAAAAACTCTTTAAATAACTGGCTAAAATCTAGTTTTTGTCTTGCTTGTTACCCTTCCCTCTAAAGAACAAAACAACTACTACAGAATTTTAGGGGTCAGATACACGCAGTAACCGGATTTCTAATTGGTCACAGCAGAGTCAAAAAGTGACTTACGATTATAAGAATAGCACAGGACAAGAACTGTCACATGTGCAAGGAGGACGAAGAAACAGCCTTCTAGGTAAGCTTTACCTTGAGGCAGAAGATATCACTGCCAGCTCCCTCAAAGATATACCGAGTTTATTTAAATTTAAGGCATCATGGGTAGGATCTAACTTGAGGAAATCACAATAGGCCTAATCTAGCCATAGGCATAAGGGTATGGAACTATCTCTCCTCTTAATCTAATCAAACCGAAGATCGCCTTTGTCGTTGCTTCCCATGCACCGTTGTTGCTGGATTATTGTGGGATTGGCTATAATTTTCTTCTATGACTAACATTTCAAATAAAAAATTAAATTTAATTTGATTGACAAAATTACAGAGTTTGGTAAATAAAGACTGGGAAATGCACAACAATGTTTTTGTTGAACGGAATATCTTCCGTTTGATATCAGGCGAATAAACCAGATATCTTGTTGAGTTGTGAGACAAGCACTTGAACCTGTTCACTTGATGAAATTGCTGTGGCGGATTAAAACGCTTGGTAGTTTATCAGTATTGACTGTATTAAACTGTCATTTATTTGTTGGGCGAATGCCTCTTTTAAACATTACAACTAAGAATAATATTGCTTACATCAACTAACAACGATATTGCTTACATCAAGAATCGTACAACTAATAACAATATTGCTTACATCTAGAAATATAATTAATGACCTACATAATGAACATAATAAACACTTAATAGTATGACGCAACGAAATATGCTGACGAGGTGTTAGGTTCGTTGTCGTTTGTTCCTTATGCTCCGTTCGTTGCTCCGTGGCGTTGATTATGCATTTATGCCTTGGTAGTTCGTTCGTTGCCCTATGCGGTGTGTTGTGAAATATACATTGTTTTGGTTTGGCCTGAACAGTTTTCTTCAATGTCTTTTATTTCTAGACACAAGATTTATTTCTAGTAATCCCAGTCTTGTTGCGTTGTAGTAGTTCCAACTGAGTGAAAATTCCTTGCACTTCCGTTCTTATCGAAGAACACCTCTGAAGTGTGATGTATTTTCTCACATTTCTGGATTGCAAGGATTCCATAGTATGGCCAAATTCAGTTGATTTGGGACGAAACCTATGCTTTGAAAATCGTTATTATCCCAACTCTTCGACTTTCTTTCTATTCGGGAGATAATACTTTCCATTTGTAAAATGTTGGCTTCTTATAAAGCAGAGAAAAAACACTGTTGTTGTCATCAAGGTTTTTGCTATTATACCACTTCATTTTCAAATTCTGAGTATTTTCTGTATTCACACGTGAAGTAAACAGATCTAATTAGCTTTACGCTATTTATCATACGAGTATGAGGTGTGTTCAGAAAATAACGGCAGTTTTTAAATTTCCAGGGTTTGGAAAGTCCGATTGTCAAAATGTTTCTATTATGTTGGTATACCATATCTGCCCCTGAAATATGATAAATTTTCAGCTGTATCCGTTGTTTACTTTGTCTGTGGCAGCCGCTAAGGTTAGACGTGTTTTTATGAGCTCGGCGATTTTCGTTTTTTAAAAGAAATGGGTCAAAGAATTTGTATCAAATTTTGTGTAAAAAATTAAATAGAGAAAGTGTATAAAATGTTAACAAAGGCCTATGATGAGCCTGCTATGGGTAAAACAAGAGTTTACAAGTGGTATAAGCGTTTCCAAGACGTTGAAGTTGACGAACGCCCCAGCACATCAACAACTGATGAAAACGTAGAAAAAGTGAAAGAAATGGTTATGAACGATAGCCGAATTACAATCAGAGAAGTCACTAATGATGTTGGCATATCAATTGCCTCATGCCATGAAATTTTTCCGAATGTTTTCGGTATAAAACGCGTGGCAGCAAAATTTTTTCCCAAATTTTTGAACTTTGAGCAAAAACACAAATTGCTTGTTCGTGAATTTTTGGCCAAAAACAATACAGTAACGATGCCTCAGCCTTCACATTCACCAGACATGCCTCCGTGTGACTTTTTCCTAAACTAAAATTCCAGTTATAACAGTACTAAGTATACTAAGTGGGTAGTTCTATCTATCTTTCCGCCATCTCTTCTAGTTAGCGAAATGAGAAACCATTTAACCATTTCAGTCTTGGCGTATCTAGTACCATCCACGGTATGTGCCTTGCTTCGATATATCACGTATTCGAAGTGCAGTTTGGATGCCGCGATGAACATCAGAGGCGGTTCTGTTTCTGTTTGAAGTTCATAGTTAGTTTTAAAAAAAAAATTCTCTCGACACTATCACTGTTAAAGTATCACCATCATTTGCCTCGAAAACATGATTTTGAAGACGTGTTGACATGTTTGTGTTTCCAAATGTTAAGTTTATTGCATTTTTTACCATCTGTTATTCGAAATATTTATACTGTTTAATAGCTTCCGTCGATTGTCTTTCGCATCTTTATACTTCCCGTTAACATTTTGCATTTTACACTTACATTTTTATCTTATAAATTTCTATGCACAATTACTTGGAGCTTACTTCAATTAAGCAGACAATGGCACATTTGACACTACTCTTCAAGTTTCGTCATCATTATTGGAAGTTCGTTCGGTGCATCCATAAGAAACACAATATCATCCATACACTATATGTAGGATTTTGATTTTGACATTGCTATCCTCAACTCTTATGTTCATAAAGTCCACTATTTCATTCAAAATACAGCTACAACCCTGCTGGAGCCCTTAGTTCGCCCTTAGGAACTCCCAAACATCTTTGTTCCATTCTACTCCTATACCATAGTGCTGCAGCGAGAGTATATGCTTTTAGAAACGTACACATTTTGAACGGTGATACCATGCTTGGCAATTTTTAGAAACAATAAATTTACTTACTTATTCACGGTATATGGTATATGAAGATGCAATATTATACTTAATATTTATAAATGTTATTATAAAAGATATCACTCTTGTCATCATCTTATTAATAAAGACTGAAAGACTTATTTATTTTAAAAGATTGAGAAGGCAATTGGTGAATACCTTGTAGGATTCATGATATACGAGGGTTGAAGGCTGAAAAGTTTCCGACCGAACAATGATACAAGACATTTTTTCTCAATTTTTTTTTTATTTTTCTGCATAAGGACTGAAACGAATAAAATTTGGAAACTTCAGAGTTAAAAAAAAAATATTTTCATAATTCATGTAAATTTTTTTTATTTGTTTTAAACCCCTGTTTTTATTAAATGCATTCACAATTACAAAAAATAAAAAAAATCATTTGGGTTCCCATTCTTTCGTCAACTTCTTTCGAATGTCCTCCATATGGTTGGTGACAGTTACATCCGTGATCTTTTTGGACGCTCTTTTCCATTTAGCACTAAAATCTTTTACGTCCTTTGCACACTGCTCACTTTTCCTTAATTTAGCTTTGACCAAAGCCCAATACCTTTCAATGGGACGGCACTGTGGAACATTGGGTGGATTCATGTCTTTTGGGACAAAGTCGACATTTTTAGCAACAAGAAGGCTCAACGTCGCATGAGCAGAGTGAGCTGAAGCTAAATCTGGCCAAAATAATGTTGAACCCTCGTGTTTATTTAAGAAAGAAATTAACCGTTTTTTTAGGCACTCGCCAATGTACACTTCTCCGTTAATTGTTTCCATTGTAATAAACGATGAGCTTCTGTGGCCACATTGGCAAATGGCCTGCCAAATGAGATATTTTGACCCAAATTTTTCGATCCCAATCGATGTTGTTGATTGCGGAAGAATTCCAGCTTCAAACGAGTTGTAAAACTGCTCACCTGGAATAGTAGTAAATTCGGCTTTGACAAGTTTCGTCATCCAAAACCTAGCAAGCTTTCTTGTTGCCGATCAACTCGTATAGCTTTCGGGCTCGTGTTTTTATGACTTCTGGTACTTTTTGTGTTTTTCGTGTTTTTAGAACGTTACGTTTTTTAGATCTTTGTACCATTGTTTGGTTGGTATTACATTTCCGAGCAACATCTCTGGATGACATAGTCCGGTTTTTTACGACGGCACCCACTATTTTCCTGTCCAAATTTGTATCATGTGCTCCACTTTTAGCTCCACTTTTCTGTTTTCGCTTAACTGTCAACATCTCCAAACATCAGTTAATAATAGAATCCACGGTACTGCGTGTTTTGTTTAAATTTTTTGCGATGAAATGGTTTGGACGCGAAGTATTTACGAGCCATTTGTCAATGATCTTTTTACGGCCTTCCTCTTGACTCATATTTTATAAATATTTTAAACCGCACCGAACTAAAATCAACAACAAACTGAAACTAGAGAATATACAGGCTAATTTGGGTACAAAATGGGATTGCAATTTTTACGCATTGGAAGTATAGCCCGTATTAAAATTTACAGATTTTATTCGTTTCAGTCCTTAGTCCGCTTGTAACTCTACACACTTCTCCCAGCTACGCTCCCATCTCTCTAACCAGTCCAAATAGTACTTGGCGTTTTTCTTTGCAAAATGGCTCCTCATTTGACGAAAATCTCTGTCCTCCGAGCGCAGTTTTTAGATGAGGGAACAAAAAGAAGTCGCTTGTGGCTAGATCTGGTGAACAAGGCAGATGGTCAAGCAGTTCAAATCGTAGTTCATGGATTTTCGCCATGGCAACCGCTGAGATGTAAGACGGCGCGTTGTCTTGGTGGCCGTTTTTCCGCAATTTCTGCCTTCAGCTTGGCAAGTAATGATGCGTAGTAGGCTCCTGTAATGGTTTTTCCTTTTTGAAGATAATCGATTGAGATAACTCCTTTACTATCCCAAAAAACCGTCCCAGTCGAAAAAACAGTTTTTGCTTGTTTTGGAGCCGGTTCGCCCTTTTGCAGTTCACTGTTTTGACTAAATTTTTGTATCGGACATATAATGGTGTATCCAAGTTTCATCTACAGTAATTAATCGGCGCCAAAACTCGGTCAAACGTAAGCAAACGCGGCACCCAACGCACGGGCAGCTTTTTCGTGCCTAAATCTTGATTTAATATGTAACAAACACGTTCTTTGGACATTTTCTTAACCTCTACTATCTCTCTCACTTTAATTCGGCGGTCGTCTAGCACCATTTGGTGAACTTTAGCAATGTTTTCGTCAGTGGTTGCAGTTTTTGGACGTCCCGAACGTTCATCATCTCCCAAGCTCTTACGGCCACGTTTAAATTCAGCTGCCCAAAATTTCACTGTAGTAAATGATGGTGCAGAGTCCCCATACACGGATTCCGACTCATTTTTGATTTGCGTAGGCGTATTGCATTTCAAAAACAAGAATTTAATAACAGCTCGATACTCAATTTTTTCCGTTTTCACAAAAAACACTCACATCGACTCACTCAAACGACTGTCAACTAAAAATTGCGCGTCCAAAATGACTGAAACTTCGGTAAGTAACTGTCAAAAGATGCATAACTAGCATTCACTAGCTTTTATTGACAAGTGCCGCTATCTTTACGTTGCGGTCGGAAACTTTTCAGACAACCCTCGTATCTTATTTTCTGTGTAACCCATTTTTGTGTAAAGATTTATCAGACCAACAAGAATGTGGTCTTCAATTACAGAATCAATACACTGGAAGCTTTAAAAGCTTTTGGAAATGCGTTTCCATGTCTTTTGGTGGTACAGGAAAAGTCCATTTGAGTTAGTCACAACTATGATTACTTCTATTTATGCTTCGTGAAAATGTTGTTATTGCATTACTAAAAGTAATATGTAATTTTTGTTCGTTTTAAAGAACATTTGCCGAAATTAATAATATGTAAATCTACCTTCTAAATAGTTCCACTAAAGCAAAAGTTCTACGTCGAATCTCTTCAAAATCCCTATCAAATCATTGCTATTTTGCGTAATACAATTTCTCAGTGACTTTCAAGGTGATCGGTTGTGTTTTGCTTGTGCCTTTGTGGAATTCTATAAAATCTGTCTGATTCAAATCAAAACAATTTAAAAAACAATCCAATATTCAAGAAAGACAAAAATTTCTTCATAATTGTAAAATTAGTTTATTTTAAATTGAAAAAATTGTCTGTTTTTTTTTTGTTTCACAAAGAAAACCAAAAACAACTCAAAAAGGAAAACTGTAAAATTTTTTTTTTTTTGTTGAGTAAGTCTTGTTGCTGTTTTTTTTTCTTTTTCTCGTGTGCATACAGACACTCGTACACATTCTATATTATGGATCCGTGTAGCGAATGCTCATCCGACCTTCCCGCCGACGGAGACTATGTGACTTTAGGTGCGATCGCAAAGTGCATTATAGATGTACTACTTTCTCCGAAAAGTCATATAGGAAAATGACAATTGATAAAAAGGAAGCTTGGGGGTGCCAAACATGTAGAAAAGAACCCATCGCGCTTCCCAATTATAAGACTCCATCAATCAATACAGCAATACAGCAAGCTGAACCAATGGCTAAACGGCTCCGAAGCACTACCAAGCGATCAACTTATCCTATTTGAGATGAAAAAAATGCAAAATGAAATGGCGGAAATAAAATTAAGTTGTGAGTTTGTTGTATGCAAACACTTATCATCTAACAATGACTCTCTACAAAAACTTACAAATGAAATACAAAAACTCAAAGAAGTTAATATGCAAAAAGACAAACACATTGGAAACAAAAATAAACACTCTTGAACAACAATTACTGAAAAATGACATTGAAATTAAAAACATCCCCCCAACACAGAATGAAAACCTAATTGATATTGTCCAAACTTTAGGCAAAACAATAAATTGTGACGTAAACAATTCCGATATCACTGATATAAACCGAACAAACAAAAAAAATCCGAACAAAACAACGATTATTGTCTCCTTTGCAAGGAACACACTTAAACAAATATTATTAAACAAACTAAAATAATTAGGAATATCACACTGAAAAAAATTAGGGAAAATACTGGAAATGGCGAAACTACACAAAACGAAAATGATGCTATCATTTTTGTAAACAATCGACTTACACAAACCCACAAACACCTTTTCTGGTTAGTAAAGAATAAAGCCAGAGAATGTAACTGGAAATTTGTATGGGAGACAACAGGGAAAATGCGAAAAAAAATGAAAATGGAGAAACTATACATATTGCGACCTTAAACGATATAAACAAAATGTCACTTTAATGTGTGCATTTTAAAAGAGTACAAACAAATCAGAAATCAAGATGATGAAAGAAAATGAATACAGTGAAGCTGTTATCGATTTTAGGGTAATCAATGGTGTTAGCGGTTTTAATAAAGAATTTCTAAATAGAATGAATTTTTGCTGCATAAGTTTCAACATACGATCAATTACAAAAACCTTTGATATCTTCGTCGCAGAAATACAAAACGTATTGTGGTATGTAGATATATTAATTTTCAATGAAATATACATACCTAAAAAGGAAAAGGAAAGGAATCAATTTTACAAAATTGATGGTTTTGCTTCGAAATTTATAAATCGTGATGGAAAATGTGGAGGTGTTGTTATATTTGTAAAGGAAAGTTTAAATTTTCAAGAAATACCATCTGAACCTGAAAACTATGAGGGAATTCATCTAGAAATAATGCAAAGGGATGACAAAAAGTATATTCATGCTATCTATAGGCGGCCTAAGTTAAGTATTACAAGATTCATAGATGAAATTAATGATAAGATAAAAGACAACAATACGAACATTTTATTACCTGACATGAATATTAATGTTTAAGATAAAAATAACTCTTTAGTCTTAAAATACATGGAAGTCATGGCTGCAAAAGGCCTTACAAATGTGATCATGCAACCTACCCGTGTTGATGTAAAAAAAAACACGTCTAGCCTCATTGACCATATGTATGTTAGCCTCACAAAACAGAAAATATATTCAGCAGTAATAGGAACAGATCTTTCCGACCACTTTGCCATTTTGTATGCAACAGAGAATCCCAAAAAAACCGGACAATGGATAAATTAAATGCTGTACAGATAAATCAAAAAATAGTAAATAGGCTTATAGAGCAAACTAAAGGGAATGAAATTTTGAAAATAAACAACGTAGAAGATTTATATAACAACTTCGTCGAAAAAATGAATTATATATATACTGAAGCCAGCAAAACAAAAACTTCCAAAAAGACACGACAACAGAAACCATGGATCACGAAAGAAGTAATTCAAATGTGCAAGAAGAGGGATGAGCTTTATAGGAAATGGAGAAACAGTCGAAGTTGTATAACTTACGAACAGGAGTATAAAAAATTTCGAAATGCTGTTAACGCAAACATACAAGCAGTCAAAACTAATTTTTATAAACAGAAATTTATCGAAAATAGAAATTATCCTACGAAAGCAAACAACATAATAAATGATTTATTGGGGAGAAAGAAACTTTCAATAGACGAAGTAGTATGCAACAACTTTTCAATAAAAAATAACGATTATAATGGTATTGTGGAGAAGTTTGCGGATCAGTTTTTTAAAAATATCCTATCCCTCTCACACTTGTGTAATACTAAGACATCTAGCCATGAGAATGTACAGGTGCATCAAAGTATATTTGTAAGAGAAGCTTCAGTCCAAGAAATTTTTCAAATTTTAAGTCGTTTGAACACTAAAAAAGGACATGGAGCTAACAATATAAGAGCAATAGATCTAAAATTAAACGCTTAATACTTTCCCCTGTTATACAAGCAATTATAAATCGAAGTATTTTACAAGGCCACGTACCACGGTTAATGAAAACAGCTATCGTGCGGCCAATCTACAAGGCTAGCGCTAAAAATAATGTAGAAAACTATCGGCCTATTGCTATTCTATCTGCTGCTGAAAAGTGTTTCGAGGACGTTATGGTCAAAAGGCTCAATGGTTTCTTAGAAAAACATCAAATTATTCATCCAAACCAGTATGGGTTCCAAAGAAACAAAAGCACGGACAGAATATTAGGAGAGTTTGCGAACACAATCAATGCAGGACTAAATAGAAACCTTAACATACTGGTACTTTATATTGACTTCAGCAAGGCTTTTGACACATTATCACATGAGAAAATCATAGAAAGTCTCGGCAGAATCGGTGTGAGGGGAGTAATATTAAATTGGCTCAAAAACGATCTCACTGCTAGAACAATCAGAGTTAAGGTGGCAACGGAAATAAGCTGTTGTGATTCACACACCGCATGATCCCAGCACTTGCTATCACAACAACCCACTTATCCAGCTGCATATGCATTTTCAGTCAAGTTCATACCCGAGTCATTCACCGAAATTCGAAGCCGCATGTAAATACACCATATGCCATACGTGCTGGCGTATATTCGCCGCACTGCCGAAATACGACGCTGAACATGTTTCGTATTTGGGTCGATCCCAGGAAACAATTAAAGAATAATTGTGAATGGGATTGCACTTACAATGTTCGGAGTGTGGAACTGAATGACAGACGGGATGACATTTGAAACCGACAAAAGAAAAACCATCCAAGCTGCAAAATAAACCGGAACAAGCGGTGAATGATCGTAAGTATTATGGGAGTGCTTGCTCAAGCCGATTTGGCTGCGCACAGAAAAGGTTATAAAAGAGATGCGATGCGAAAAGAAAGACAATTTGTTAATTAGACTAATACAGACGACAAGGTTGCAGCGACGCTAAAGACGGCGGACCTTTAGTCAATAAAATAAAATAAAGAAAACAAAATTAATTAGTCTTTTAATCAACTTCTTAGTCAGACTATTCTCTCGTTAAATACGAGAAAGCACGGTCTCGCGACGATATAACATTGGTGGCAGCGGTGGGATCCTACGATAAACGGATCCAAACTACCACGGACAAGAGCCTAAAATACTCTTGATGCGTAATGGGGTATACACCAGAAAATAAAATAACTGTAGTGTAGTGTAAAAGTGAAAAGCCCACACATATAAGTCCTTACGAACTCTAGTAGAACTAGATGCAGAGGCAAAATGGTGGCAGTGTAAAAGACCAGGGCAACAACAACTATAAGGCGCGAAGCCTACCTGACACAAATAAGCAACAGAAGCAGCAGCAGAAACACCAGAAGCAGCTGCAGAATCAAGAGAAACAGCAGGAACGGTAGTTTGTCACTAAAAAACCACAAAAAAAATAAAAAACCTCAAGGTGTTAGGCAATTATTGGTTTTCTTCTCTTTTCTCTCTCCTCAATATATGTATTTAAAATAAAGATACATTTTTGTCACATTTTTTTTTTATATATTATTTCATAATCACAATCAAAAAAAAAAGTAGAAAAATTTCATTCTTTTAAAATTAAATAAATAAATAAATTAAATTTCAGTTCTTTTAAATTTAATCTCACACCTATTACCATACGATTTAGTTTATATTTTAGTCACCATTCCCGTTAAATCCACTTGCTGTTCGTTTACATCTCCCATCCCTATTTCATTCCGTGAAAATTCTAACGCGAAAAAATAAGAGCACAATAGAGCTCTTCAGAGTTCTACCTTTTGCTCTCTCCGAAAATCATACGAGTTCTGTATCACCATCACAAAAACATAAAATGGCCGTAAAAATCTCTCTTAGCGACGTGTTTAGTATAGTACCAACCTTCGATGGCAATCCGGCAAGTCTCAATAAATTTGTGGAGTGTGGCAACACTCTGTTTACTTACATTAATGACGAAGCGCAACACTCTCTTTTTCTGGACATTATTAAAACCAGGCTTCAAGGTCCGGCTTTTGATCTTGTCCAATACAGGTCTTTCACTAAATGGAAAGATATGGTAACAGTGCTAGAGTCTCAATTCAGAGAACTCAAGTGACGGTCCTCCGCCCAGAATGAGCTAATAACAGCCAGGAAGAGACACCAAGAGTAAGTCCTAGAATTTGGGGACAGAATTATCACGTTATTGTGTGCACTCGACACGGTCACATGCAATTCTATAGCGGAGATACCCGTAAGAGATTTCCTTATTAAGGAAAATACAAACCTGGCAGTACAGACTTTCGAGGATGGACAAAATCTGAAAACTGCTGTCAGCTATGCTATCGGACAATCCATCCGATTAGAGCCCAAAGTCCCAAAGTGTAGTCAAATGTCAGACATGTAACAAGTTGGGGCACACCTCAACTACATGTTACATGAACCAGGTTACGCACTCCCAACCACCCAACCATCTGCCTGTCTGCCAAACATGCAACAAAATAGGTCACACCTCCGCCACTTGTTACAGGAATACTAATATTCCGAATTTCATTCCGCAACAAATAAAGAGGGAAGTTCAGCTGATAAGATGTGGGTATTGTAACAAACCAAACCACTCTCAAGACGAATGTAGGATGCGATTGGCACATGAGAGGCCTCAACAAGGGAGACAATACCCCTCAAGTTCCCCCAATAACCAAAAAGTGAGATATTATTCTTCCATGTCGGGAAACGAGCAAGCTCGGCAAGCAGAAGCCGGCGATCTTACCCGAGTACAAATGAAAGCCGATGTTCACAACGCCCCTCACTAACCTATCAACAGTTAACAGTTGGAGATGCATATCCCCTGCCAAACATTACCGATATACTAGACCAAGTTGGTAGAGCCAAATATTTTAGTGCTCTTGATTTGGCCAAGGGATTTCACCAAATTCCCATGGAAAAGGGAAGCAAATGCAAAACCGCATTTAGCACACCATACGGTCACTATGAATACAGTCGTACGCCGTTCGGTCTAAAGAACGCACCAGCAACCTTCCAGCGCTTAATGAACAATGTGTTAATAGGTCTTCAGGGATTCGATTGCTTTGTGCACGTAGATGATATAGTCCTATACGGATACGATCTCAAAAATCATAACTTAAAATTATTACGTGTTTTTGACCGTCTACGACAACACATCTTAAAACTCCAGCCGAATAAATGTTATTTCCTCAAAAGAGAATTGATGTATTTGGGGCACATCATATCCGAGGAAGGACTCAAACCAGACCTCGAGAAAGTAAAAGCCGTAAAGACTTACCCTGTACCCAAAAATATTAAAGGCGTAAAATCGTTTTTAGGATTTGTGGGCTATTACAGACGGTTTGTAGATAACTTTTCTACAATAGCAAAGCCACTCACAAATTTATTAAAGAAAAATGTGGAATTCAAATGGGACACGTTCTGCGATGAGGCTTTCCGAACGCTCAAACACAAGCTTATGGGACCCCCTATTTTAGCATACCCTAATTTCGACGAACACTTCATAGTAACAACCGACGCTAGTGATATTGGTTTGGGAGGAGTATTATCTCAAGGTATTATAGGCCAAGACAAACCAGTTTGCTTCGCTAGTCGTACATTGAATGATGCCGAAACAAGGTACAGTACCACGGAAAAGGAATTCTTAGCTATCGTTTACGCCGTCATGCAATTCCGTATGTCTATGGTAATAAATTCACCATATGCACTGAACACAAGCCCTTACAATGGCTTATGAACCTGAAAGACCCTACGTCAAGACTGGCCCGTTGGAGAATTTTGTTGGACGAATACGAATACCAAATAAATTATAAGGCCGGTAAATATAACTCCAATGCAGACGCATTAAGTCGCCTTCCCAGGTCTGAGGACGAGACTGGAATTTTTAAAGGAAATACAGTTCTGGTAACCACACGCGCGCAACATAGAAAGGACCAGGAACCTATACGAGAAATAGATATAGAAGGTATTCAAACCCTTTCAAGATTTAACCTTCAAGAAGAGAGAGGACCTATTTTAACGGACAAAAGGATTCAACTTAAAATTATAATATTGCCCTTAATAGATTCACGACACGAGGAAATCCTCAAGGACACGCCAATGCGTAGAGCCACAGGTAGGAGAAATGTCCACCTTCACTCTTGATAGTAATGAAATGATCTATGTCATAACCCTACCAATACCATTCAGAAGCGTGAGAGATGAAAAAATCGCCGAGTCCTGTCTAAACGACATCAAGAATTTATTCTGCGATAAAGAGGTCAAATCAATAGGTTTCTAGTTGCCGATAATGGGGGACGAATTTAAAGTAACCTTCAACCAGCTCCTCGAAAAAACTTTCCAAACTCTCGATGTGAATATACATATTTATATAGAAGATCGACTTTTCCTGACACACCCAGAAGATATAAAGAAAGCGATATACGATTATCACGACTCACCTTCCGGGGGACATCAGGGAACTCCTCGAACACTAAAAAGGATGAAGTTAAAGTATTATTGGCCTAAAATGGCACAAGACATAGCTGCCCACATAAGAAAATGTACGCCTTGTCAGATAAACAAGAGTAGAAAGAACCCCAAAATAACGATGAAAATAACCACAACGAGCACGAAGCCATTCGAAAGGATCGCCCTGGACTTGGTTGGACCTCTACCAGTAAGTTATAGCGGTCAAAAATACTTGCTTACTTTCCAGGACGACCTTACGAACTTTTCTGAAACATTTGCTTTACCGAATGCAGAAGCTCAAACAGTTGCAAGAGTTTTTGTGGAAAACATTATTTGTCGACATGGTATTAACACTTCATTGTTAACTGACCAAGAGACAAACTTTCTTAGTACACTATTTAAAGAAATGTGTTCAATAATGAAGATAAAAAAATTGATTACAGCACTTTACCACCCACAAACAAATGGAGCTCTTCAACGAAGCCATAGAAGGTTGGCCGAATATCTCCGCCATTATGTCAACCAAGATGCGTTCACCTGGGACACTTGGGTCCCATACGCCATGTTTGTGTATAATACTACACCTCACAGTAGCACTGGCTTTACGCCCTACGAGCTGCTTTACGGATTGCCAGCAAGCATTCCCAGTATTTTCGGACAAAAACCAAAGGCCTCATACAATTATGAAAATTATGCCAATGAGTTGCGGGTCAGACTACAACACGGATACCAAGCTGCCAACGAGATTTTACAAAGAAGGAAGGAATGCTCAAAAAGGCAGTACGACAAAGATAGCCAAAATATGCAGTTAAATCTCGGAGATAAAGTTTTGCTGAAGAAACACGTCAGAAAGGACAAATTCTCCTCACTGTGGGAAGGTCCTTACGTGATTATAAAACTTATTTCAAACGAAAACGCTATGCTCCAAGTAAGAAATAAAACAAGAATAGTGCACAATAATGACATAAAATTGTTTACTGAATAATAACCCAAGCCACACCACACTTTATAAACACATATAAAAATAATAAATAAATATAATAAAAAAAAAATGCGAGGATAAACTAATCAACTGATACTAACATTGCAGAACAGAATAATGAGGTTCATGATGATCTTTGGCATGATGGCAGTCGCATTTGGACAGCTGAAGATAACTCAAATTCACCAGCAAGCTGGAATTTCGATGAAATTGGTATTACCGAAGTGTATGCAATCGAATGGAAACTTGTCGCCTACTATGACTTAGCAACTCTCTCTAGGGCGTTGGACCATGCTGCTGGCTATGTCCTAGAAATCAACGAGTTATGTCAAACGCTACACAAAGATAAACAATTCGGTATTATATGCGATGGGGCTATAAGCGAAATGAACCATTTAATGATGGACCTTCAGAGCAAACACAATCTCCTGAGTATAAATAAACGATACAGAAAGGCCTTATTTAATGCTGTGGGTATATTAAGCAAATCCCTTTTCGGAACACTTAATAAAGATGATACTAAATACTATGATAGACAAATAGAAAAAGTCAAAATTAATGAAAGCCATTTACTATCGTTAATGAAAAACCAAACGTTCATACTCGAAACGACAAAAAATATATTTAACAAATCAGAGACGACTATTGAAAATCAACTGATAGCAATAAATTCTCAAATTGGAACCATCAAACAAGAAATGGAGATATTAGCTAACTCTACCAATGAACAGCGATCATTTGCCGAAGTAGAAGCCCTTACGTTACTGGTCACTCTAATCATCATACGGTATCAAAACACTGTTAACACTTGATTTGGTGACTGATGTTAAAAATGGCAAGTCTCATCCAGCCATCATTACACCAACTCAATTTAAAACAGCCCTCGCATCCATCAAACAAAATTTATCCAATGGCATAAGACTACCACACATGGCAAATGATGACAACATCCTCTCGTTATACCAGATCTGTACCACGAATCTCGCTATAACTAAACAAAAAATTATCTATCAACTTAGAATCCCTCTTCCGTTTGTGGAAAACTTTCAACTTTTTAAAGTAACTCCTTTACCGACAAAACACAGGGAAGGATTCGTATTTATACAACCCTCAAATCAATTTTTAATTGTGGATTTTAAGCAGGAACACTATTTCGGATTAACTTCAGAAGAAGTAGCGAATTGTAAAACAGGACACAATAAATTCGTATGTCACATTTACCACCCTCTTTTCAGTGTTAATTATGCCAAACCCCAATGTGAAATAGAATTATTAAAAGGAAATACATTGTCCTTTAACTCATGCGTAATAAAACAATCAAATCAAACAACAGTCTGGATACAGTTATATCATCCGAATAACTGGCTTTTTTCAACCCAGGGTCCACAAATTGTCAGTGAAATCTGCGAAAACAACGTTACTAAATATATTCTTCAGGAAACCGCGACGATAGAACTCTTTGGGAGCTGTTATCTAAAGTCAAAAGATTTGACTATCTACCCATTTAACGAGAAAACCTCGCTGATTAACAACTTTTATATTCCTCCAATAAATATTTCAAGCTACCTTGCAAACTCGTCAAACTTGTATTTGAATATAACTGACGAAACAACAGTCGTACGATTTTCTAGCCAAAACGAGCTAAATTTAGTGTCCCGACATAAACGATTTGAAAACCAGAGAGCTAAAACCATTTGAATCTTTGAACAAGTACGACATCCACCGCTATGTACTAATATATATGCGTCATAGCAATAACAATAGTGCTCACGTATAAAAAAATTAAGACGTATAAGTTCAAACATGAGCCACCAGAGAATAGTACACCAAAAGAAAAAACCCTTCCTAAAAACACAACCCCCGAAACTCCAACCTTTATCCTCTGCTCGAAAAAAAAAAGAAAAATTGTTCAATAGAAAAATATATACATACTATACTAAATACTAAAATAGGAACATTCTTATTACACGTAACAAAATTTCTAAAACTGTAGCACAGCTATTATTTTATTAGTTTGTTATAAATAAATTATTAATTGTTTTGTGAAAAAATCCACGTAAACCGTTGTTAGTGTTTTATTTAGAGAACAGCTTTTACAAGTTTACGCTCCGATTAAAAGGAATCACTCATACGTTTCGACCAAGACTTGGCCTTTCGTAAGTGATTGGAGGTTTAAGTTTATTTTTGTGTCTTCGACCAAGTTTTGGTCTTTTCACATAAATCAAAACCAATTTTCACAAGTTTCATCGAGAGGACGAATTTTCCCTCTACAATTGACGCCCAACGTGAGGCTCGAGTTCCCCACGGATTTATCGGCAATTCACGCAAGTCAGTGAAACCGATAACGCGAGTCAGTGAAACCGATAACGTGAGTCGCGGTCGCGGGTAAACGGATATTCCGTTTTGGCGTTTAGGCAAGGCTCAGCACAGGAGATAGCACCAGCAGCAGCAGTAAGACCTCTGATAGGCAAGGCTCTGTTGGAACGTACGAAGACCTACTAAGCAGCAGTAAGACCTCTGACAGGCAAGGCTCGGGGGGTAGATCAAGAAGACTGGAGGGAATGTTTGACGGTCCAGCGGCAAATACAAGAACAGGTACTACCAGCAGGATGACGACCAACGAACAAGCAAATACAACGGACATGGAACACCGTATTCCCGAAGGAACCCAGCGGTTTAAAGAGACGTTGCGCGATTGCACGGAGCGGTTTAATGGCGAATTTGACGCCCAACGTTTCGAAAATTTTATAACGAACGTTGAAATTTTTAAAAGGGTTCGCCGCATCACCGATGAAGATGCATTGATAGAGCTTCCCTTGCTTCTAAAGAATGAAGCAGCGACATGGTGGAAAGGCATCCATACGGAAATGACTACTTGGTCAAATGCCATCGAAATGATGAGAGACCAATACGCTCCACGACGACCAGTGTACATTATATTTGAGCTATTGTTTGAAAAAAAACAAAAACTGGGTGAATCAACGGACCAATTTATCAGTGCAAAAAGAGCATTATTGGCCGAAATTCCCCAGCCACCCATACCAGAGGTACACTGTATAGACATTATATACAGCCTGCTACATGATAATATCAAGAAGGGTGTTAGGAGGAGCGAGTTTAAAACATTTACCAAACTCATAGCCCTCGCAAGAGAATACGAAAGACTCCACCCAGTAGCGAAGAAGGAAGTTATAAGATGTAGCTTCTGTCATTTTGTAGGACATATGAAAGAAAATTGCCGTAAATTTAATAGCAGCGAGCAGTCCAAGCAGCAACGACCACTAGGGCCTAATAATAGAGGTCCGGAAAATCCGCTAGTTTGCTTTGGATGTGGAACCATAGGCTATATAAAAAGAAATTGTCCAAAATGCTCTAAAGGCATCAGCTCTGGAAGTGGAGCCAGCATTAATGCCTTAGACTTGAGAATTAGCGAGGGAGGTAACATACCAGCAGTGGTAGTAGAATTTGGCGGTATTAAACATGTTGCTTACTTAGATACGGCAGCCAAAACGAGTATTGCCAGCAACAGGCTGAGTGCCCAGCTAAGAAAGGAAAATCACGACTTTCGGAAAATGAAAGCGGAAATTAGACTGGCAGATGGTATTCTCAGAACCCAAGATATCTTGACGACAACCACTTATATGAAAATAGGCCGCCGACAAACCAAAATAAGCATTAGTGTGTTGTCAGAAGCCAATGACAATATCACGTTATTGGGAATCGATTATTTAGAAAGCTCTGGTATTATAATCAACCCAGCCAAGAACATATGGTATTTTGCCGATCAACCCGAATTTAGTGTTCCTTTCTTTAAATATACAGAAATTGCAACAACACCGAATTTTGCATACGGTGAAATCAGCCCAGTCTCTCCAATTTACGATCCGGCGATAGTACAAAAAATAAATAAGCTGATTGATAACGCACCAAGGTATAAAAAACCCATGCCATTGCCACCTATGAAGAAATATTCTGCAGAAGAAATATACGAAGTCTTTGAGGATTCCTTACCACTACATGTCTACGACCAAGGACAACCAGGTAACAATCGGATACGAAACGTATTCCTCGATTTCTCTAATGAAGAGGAAGACCGGCTAAATGACAGACTGTTTGGGCCACCCTATAAGTTGGGCATAAACTTGACCAGTATTATAAAGAAGGATGAGGGAGCAGTTTTAGTCCAGGGGGAGGGCCCTGACGAGCACCCAATAGAATATGCTAGTCGCTTATTGACATCAGCAGAACAGAACTATTCGACGACAGAGAGCGAAACACTTTTCCAAATTGCTGAAGCGGATAAGTTAGATGTACCCCTTGGAACCTATCATGTGTCTGCTCTAACTCCATTCCGAGCGAAGGACGCATCCACAATAAATAAGCCAATACGACCCATAAGAAGGAGGGGACGACCTTCCAACCGACGCTGACCTGTACAATCGTCGAGACGACTTCATGTCCAGAGGGGGAGATTGTAGCACAGCTATTATTTTATTAGTTTGTTATAAATAAATTATTAATTGTTTTGTGAAAAAATCTACGTAAACCGTTGTTAGTGTTTTATTTAGAGAACAGCTTTTACAAGTTTACGCTCCGATTAAAAGGAATCACTCATACGTTTCGACCAAGACTTGGCCTTTCGTAAGTGATTGGAGGTTTAAGTTTATTTATGTGTCTTCGACCAAGTTTTGGTCTTTTCACATAAATCAAAACCAATTTTCACAAGTTTCATCGAGAGGACGAATTATCCCTCTACAAAACTAATAAACCTAAAAATTAAAGCATATATAGTATAGTAGGAATATATGTATATGTACTCGTATATGATATATACGTATACCAGATAATAATTAAAGAATCTTGCTGTTGATTTAAATTAAATATAGGGAAAAAATAAACAATGTAACAACATTTTGAAGGAACTGTATACTTAGACTAAGAAAAAAAAATACAAAAAAAAGTATAATAAAATTTATAAAAACACTGTATATATAAAAAAAAAAAAGAAAAAAATATTATATTAAATAAATAATATTCTCTGACAAAAAAAAAATGTATTTCAATCCAAAAAAAATATATATGTATATGTATACTATAAAAGGAATATTTTTTTTATATTTAATATAACATTTGTAAAAGTAATTAATTTAAAATTAATAGAATATATAGTATAATAGATATATATGAATACTAGATAATAATATACAAATTGATTTAAATGATCATACAAAAAAAAAGAAAAAAAAATGTTAGTATAATAGGAACATTCTTATATTTTCTTATATTTTTATATTAGTAAGATTGGATTTATGTAAAACAAAACATTTGTAAAACTATATTTTCTTTTCTCATCGATCTCTACAACCACAAATAACCAGTCACAGAAAATTCGAATCCTTTCAGGAAGAATTTTCTTTTTTTAAAGGGGATGGGATGTTGTAATTCACATCCCAGCATTTGCTATCACAACAACCCACTTATCCAGCTGCATATGCATTTTCAGTCAAGTTCTTACCCGAGTCATTCACCGAAATTCGAAGCCGCATGTAAATACACCATATGCCATACGTGCTGGCGTATATTCGCCGCACTGCCGAAATACGACGCTGAACATGTTTCGTATTTGGGTCGATCCCAGGAAACAATTAAAGAATAATTGGGAATGGGATTGCACTTACAATGTTCGGAGTGTGGAACTGAATGACAGACGGGATGACATTTGAAACCGACAAAAGAAAAACGACCCAAGCTGTAAAATAAACTGGAACAAGCGGTGAATGATCGTAAGTGTTATGGGAGTGCTTGCGCAAGCCGATTTGGCTACACACAGAAGAGGTTATAAAAGAGATACGATGCAAAAAGAAAGACAGTTTGTTAATTAAACTAATACAGACGACAAGGTTGCAGCGACGCTAAAGACGGCGGACCTTTAGTCAATAAAATAAAATGAAGAAAACAAAATTAGTCTTTTAATCAACTCCGTAGTCAGACTCTTCTCTCGTTGAATACGACAAAGCACGGTCTCGCGACGATATAACAAAGCCAAGAAAAATCCAGCTTGTACGGAGTTCCTCAAGGATCCAAACTTGGTCCAATCTTATACATTGTTTTTACAAACGAACTGTTAAGGGTTTTCAAAAATAGTACTGCGTATGCATTTGCGGACAATATAGCCATCGTTGTCAAACATAGAGATCTTAACACGGCCATTAAAAATCTACAGAATGAGTTTGATGCCGTTTCGAAGTGGTGTCATGATAATGGACTCATAATCAATACGAAAAAAACGAAAGTTATGCACATTCGCACACCATCTAAGCGGAGCGGAGAAATTAAAATTGTTCATCGAAACGAAAATTTCCCTTTGTCGGTAGGAAACCATTAGATTAAAGTTTTACAGCGGACGAAATATCCAGGAATAGCAATTGACGAACACTTCCTTTAGAGTGAACACATTAATGCCCTGCGTCTACAACTTAAGAGTGCTATTTTTGCGATGGTATATCTGAAAAGACTTTGTAATTATAATGTGATGAAGCAGGTGTATTACTCGCTCGCAGAGTCGTGCATTAGATACGGTATCCTGGCTTGGGGGACTGCGGCAAAAACCCATACAGATAAAATTTCATTGTTACAACATCGTTTAATAAAAAAATTCAGAGGATTTAACTCACCTTTAATAGCAATGGATGTTCGTGGGATTTTTCAGAAGACTGCGCTTGTAATATATATGAACGACCAACGATTTTTAAGACCTATTCAGCACAATCAAAACACACGAAGACGAGCCCAAGGAATGTTAGAGATACCTGAGACTTACAATGTATATGGTATAAGAGAACTGCGTTATATAGTGCCTAAAACGGTTAATACAATACCGCAAAATATAAAAGAACTTCAAAATTATATAAAAAGGAAAAACTTATAAAACAATTACTGCTTGATTTATACCCAGCTTGTTGATACACTTTCGTTTCCTATTGATGCAAATTAATTATTATTATTATTTTTTTTTTCTTTCTTTAAATATTATACCTATTAATTATTTTTTTTTGATAAACTTGTTCTAATTGAATCTTGAAAGCTCACTGCTAAATTATGTATTATTGAATATAGCCACCTGCCGATAAGCACGGCGCTTTGCGGGTAAAATGAATTATGTAAGAGGCTACTCCTCGAAAGATTTGTATTTACATTTGCTCTGCGCACACCTAACGTGTGTTGCAGCGTTAAAAATTCTGTGTTGACTTTCCATTTCTATTGATAAGATCGCATAATCTTTCGATCTTGTTTGGTTATTAATGTCAATCCCTTCCCTTCCCGCCCTAATTATCACATATTGATCACACCATAATTTTCCCTTTTAGTACTCGTAGACTATTATGTACAATACATAAAAACTGAAAGAGAAGTGTACAGTGTTTCATGCAATTTGAACGAAGTTTTTTATCCCTTAAGACCAGAATTCAGAATACTGAAATATTGAAGGAATCAACTAATATGGAATAGTTTAAATAATTTGTCTACATTTAGATAGGTTAGGATATGAGGAGATATACTCGTATGCAAATATGTACATACATTTTTAAATACCTTGTATTCTGTCAAATAAAAGTTTTTCTAAGATATAAAAATTTAAAATAAATTAAAAGCCATACAAATCGTAGTAATGGCCATATTATTGACTTTACTGGAAAGATAATTTCACGCCATTAGTGCTTAAATATGATTTCCCGAATACGAGTGCTGCACTCTTATTAAATGAATGCCTCAAATTAAATGAAAACTTAGATCCCAATTTTCGACCACTTTTTCGAGCAACTGATACTATATATTGGTAAGAACGTGGAGAATGTTCCAAGTCATCCATTGTCTCTGGTTTATCGGCGTAAACTAGAGATTTCACATATCCGCACGGAAATTAATATGAAGGCATTAACTCACACAATCCTAGAGGCAAATTTACAGGTCCATTACGCAAAATTTTGAGATATTCGAATAGCTTGACTAGATGGCTGGTTATGTCGACCGGAAAATGAAAGACGGTTTTTGAAATAAATTTAAAACATACACATATGTAACGGGTGACCAGATAGCAATGATCGTTTTTCCAATTGTTATGTTTCAACAGCTGTCAAAGTTACCAATGACATCCAGCTATCAAAATATTCAGTAAAGTTTGCTATTTCATGATGAGTCGTTTTTCACTTGCCGAACGTGCGGAAATTATTAAAAAAATTTATCGAAATTCCGGCTCAGTTGTAAATACGCAACGCGAGTTAAGTCTTGGGATCGGTTGTCATCATGGCTTCAGTGTGAAGGGAATTCGTCGCACCGTGGAAAAGTTTGAGATTGAGTACACTCTTTTGGATCTTGAACCACCAACTAGGCAGAGACTGGTGCGAAATAAAAAAAAATAGCCGCCGCAGCGGCCAGTATCGAAGAAGGCCCAGAAATTGCGATTCGGCGCCGATCAGCTGAACTGGTTATCTCCAGAGAATTTACCCGGCTTATTTTGCGGTTCGATTTGAGCTTACATCCGCATAAGATTATGCTGGTTCAAGAATTGAACGCTGTGAGATGGCTATTTGGGCGCTGGAAATGTTGGCGGGAGATCCGGATTTTGGGCAAAAAATTATCTTCTTGGGCGAGCAGCTATGTCAGCACGCAAAATTGCCGTTATTGGAGCGAGTACAATCCACAAGTATTCGGCCACGCATCAATGCATCCCCAAAGATTGACTATTTATTGCGGTTTATGGCGTGTCGGCGTAAACGGACCTTATTCTTTCGAATTGAGGAGGTAGACACCGTTACCGTCAATGGTCTCAGGTATAGAGCGATGTTAACCTACTTTCTGTAGTCAGAGCCCGACAGTATCGATATATCTGAGCTTTGGTTCCAACAAGACGGCGCTAAATGCCATTCAAGCGACGCAGCGCTCGAAGTTGTGAAGGGGAAATTTGGCGACAGGGTGATTTCACAGCGAGCGTTCATTAATTGTTCTCTGGAGCTATGTCAAGTCCTTTGTAAACGCTAAGAGGCCAACCAGTTTTGACGAGCTCGACATTCGACACGCAATTGCCGGAATAACGCCGCATATATTGGACCGAGTTGTCAAAAATTTGACAGACCGCTTAAAGCACTGCCAGCGAAGTCGAGGCTACCATTTGAATGATATGCTATTCCACACATAATGGCATGAACGTAGCTTCAAAATAAAGCCAGGATCAATTTTATATCTCATACAGTTGTTGTTCTATTTAAATTTGTTTTATATCCTTCTTATCTGGTCACCCTATATATGCGTTGCTCTGACGCATGATAAAATGGCAAAGTAAACTGAGAACAAATTGACTGTCATTAGGCAATTTCAAACAAATATCTAAAAAAAAACATTCCATATACTCTTTTTTTTCATTCTGTATTGGAATGTATTGTACGGGTATAACTAAAATCCCAAAAATGTATCATGTTTTGTGTTTCTCATTGCAATGTTCAGCCGTGTGTGGTAAATTTGGTTCTTATTTAATTTTATTGGCCTTATCCGGTGAGCAGTATTCTTCAACATTTGTTCAGAATAAGGCAATATAGATACTTTACTTATAATACACACGCAGTGTCCGAGTTGGATGATAATGCGCCCAATAATCAACTTCGAAAATGATGTAATTGATTTCATTAGAAAAATAACGTCGTCGACTTCTGATTTGGGCTGCAATTGTGTCCACTTTGATCGGTGTTGCAGTCATTTAGGATACTCCCGTGACACAACTACCAGAAACCCTATACATCTATACATCATTCTTTGCAAAACAGACGAATTGGTTTTAATTTATACTAGATGGAATGAAAAGTGACCTCCTTGGGAATTAAAATTTTTTTTTTAAGTGTTTTTTTATATTATTCAATATAGTCCCCTTTTAGTTTGATACACTTATTCCAGCGATTTTCCAGCTTCTTGATCCCGTCCGAAAAGTAATTTTCCGGAAGGTCTGCAAAATACTCCTCCGTGGCGTCGATGATTTTTTATCGATTCCGCATCAGCAAGTCCAAGCACTCTTTCGAAGTGCTCTCGGGTTCGTGTTTTTGGTCACGCGCCGCACCCAGCGGCAGGATAACCTTTTCATATGCAGAATATTCTACCCAAAATATGGCGCGTGCGCTCAGTACTAATGTTTGCGGTATCTGCTAGCTCGCGCACCTTCACTTTCCTGTCAGCCAACACCATTTCATGTATTTTTTCGACATTCTCCTCTGTAACCGCATCGGAGGGCTTGCCGCTGCGGACTTGATCGGTAGTGGAGTTGCGGCCACCACGAATCTCTCGAAACGAATATTTGACGATGTAATCTGACGGAGCATTAGCCCCATAATATTTATCCAACTTTTCTTTTGTTTCATTCGCCGTTTTGCCTCTCAAAAAATAATGTTTTATAAGAGAACGAAAATCGTTTTTGTGCATACTCATTCAATTTCAGTTTTTATGCATTTTTATTTATATTACTTAATTTACTCTTAAATGCTAAACAAAAAAACGCTTAAAAATTAGCTTAATTAACTTAAAATTATCTTATTCTAACTTACTGGCCCCATGCGGGCACTCTAAGTTAAACCTAGCACTTAAACTATGTTTTTCGATGTATCTTACAGTCTATATTTATTTTAACATACATTGAAACAAAAACGAAGAAAATAAATTTTGTATAAAAACTTAGTAAATGGACAGTTTTTTTTTAATACTATTATAAAAAACTTACAGACTACCTAAAAATAAATCTTAATATACTTAACGTACTTACATCTAATACATTATATATACATACATGATATATATACCTAATATATAGATATATATGTACTCGTATATATACAATATATGTTGTTTTTTTTTGTATTTTTTTGTTTTTATTAATTTTTTTTTGTTTTTGTTTTTATATATTTTTTTTTCTTAAATCTAACTTACTCCTACTTAAAACTATGCAAGCCGGCCATGGCTAAAAAAATAAATTTTTAGGCGACCCACTTTGCTTCACATGAAGCTACCAAGTATAGGAGGAATTCGACGACGAAGCATCCTCTCCTTCAAAAAGCCACCAAAATTGTTGGTGCTGCTGAGCAACATCCCTCATGTCGCGACTCCCTACCGCGGTACCGCCAATCTGTCCTGGATCAGACCTTTACTATCTAAGTAGAGGGACGCTTCTGGAGGAACATAGCCGTCAAAGCGAACTCTCTCGTGATACATATAATTAGGGTAGTAAGCTCCGGAGATCAGGTTGTTCGATGAGGTCATTGCTCTTGCAATGTGCCTTCGAGTCAACTTAATAGAATTTTATGTACTCAGATTCTGGTGTACTGTATAAGCGAAGACAAGTCCTAAGACAAGCCCTCTCAAACACCCGAATCTTTTCCAATAAACTTGCTCTCACGTTGAACCACACAGGACATCCAAATACAAGCATCGGCCTGATAAGGGCCATGTAGCAGATCACCTTCACCCTCGCATCGAGTTGGCTGTTATAAAACAGTCTCCTAGTAAGGGCAAAAGCACCTCTGGCTCTATATATTTGTTAAAATATAGATATTGATCTAGCCAGATCCCAAGGTATCTGACTACATTTCGACAAGCAAGTGGCTGTCCATGTTGTCAGACGATAGAGAACTTTCGCCAATTCTTTCTGGTATCCTTAGAGGCCCCAGACAAAGGCGTCCTAAAGAAAATGGTTTTCGACTTCTGAAAGTTGATTTTCAGCTTCCAGTCGTCGCAATATCGCTTAATTTTTTCGAAGTCACGTTGCAAAAGCATATTAATGACCTCAGTTTTTGGACCTGATCTGTACGCGATTAAGTCGTCTGCGTACGCTATGGCATGGTGAAGTGAACCTATCAGATGTGTAAATGTTGAATAGGACCGGCGAATTTACCGCACCCTGTTTCAGACCGTTTTTAATGTTAAATGTTCCAGCAGAGGTTACATCGCCATTCTTCACGATGAACTGTCTACTGGAGAGCATATCAAAAAGAATATACAGAAGTGGCTTACTATCCAGCTTGAAAAAGAGTCCCTCTAACCATACAATATCGAAGGCTTTTTACAAGTCAATCAGGCAGGCACCAGTGTACTGTTTCTTGCTTTTGTTCCACTGGATATCAGAAACCAGTTTAGACGCAGCATGAATGATATCATGCCCCGCCTTGAAACCGAATTGATTATCCGCAACTATATGTTTGCCCTCAACCCACTTAGTCAGGACTCTATTGTTCACTTCTCGAAAACCTTACTGATGTTTGGAAGAAGACTGATCGAGCGGAGATTCGCCGGATTGGAAGTATCTTTATTCCTTTTGGGAATGGGATGTACCACCGCAGTTTTCCAACGCGCTGGATAATGTGCATTATTCATTACATTATTAAATAGGCTGGTATAAATGTCCACCGCTTCTAGTGCGAGATGTCCAAGCACAATGTTCGCTATTTCATCGGTTCCCACTGATTTCTTACTTCTAAGTGATTCGAAGATCGTTTGAGGCTCTTCCTTCGAAATGAACGGTGGTAATACCCTTTCGTTGCTGATGACATTATTTGCCATATTCTCGTCACTGAACTGGGTGAAACCCGAGCTCTCAAATCGCCAATTCACTATTTCATTTCGAAGGTAGAAATTGTGCACAAGGACTCGACTCTCCAGGTCGTGGTTCGGGCCAATGATGTCATTCGCCTTGTACACTTCCTGGAAAGTCGCTCCTATAGCCTCTACCTTCTCCTGCGGATCCTCGATCACAAAGAAGTTGTTATCATCAACTGCCTCATTTGGATCGATGCCTGCTGCTATGAGTATGTGCTCGTTGTTCGTCGTTCGGGCGATTTTGAGACATGGGAGGTCATTTTGATCTTGTCTTCGAAATATTTTATTTATTAGTCTAAGATACCTGTCAATCTCCTCGTTTGACAGATTTCTGTTGGACGGTGGGTAGAGCGAATTCGAGGGGAGTGCTCTAGTCAGTGTTATGGAGAAGTATGTCCAACGCACCCTACTATAATTGTAGGAATGCCTTTGCAAAAACTCATCCAATTCCGCAATTTCGTTGGGAACAGTTATTTCGGTACTGAAAATGCAATGGTCACAGTCATACACGAAAGTGCATAGACAGTTTGTAGTTTGTTGGTTAGTGCACGTCAGTTGTATTCATGAATCTGGGAAACGACGGACTATCCGTCGCTTTAAGGCCGAGTCGATACATCACACTGTGCTGACTCCACCAATTGAATAGTAGATTCCCTCTAGTATTTGGTGTATTATTTCCCCAACCTCTATGTTTGGCGTTAAAATCTCCGCCGATAATAAAATAGTTCTCCTCCAATTCCAGCCTTAGGAATCGAAAAAGTGTCTCGAGCTCTGATATGAATAAGGTGGATTGAGTAGCCTTAGATGCATAAACAGACACCATGTATAACCGCTATCCATTACGCAGAGGGATGTACACGATGCATGCTTCCAACACCTGAAATCTACGTACGAGTATTACACGGCTGTGTACTCTTTTGAAACGCAGTCCTTTTCTAACAAAGATTGCAACACCTCCTCCTTGAATGGAGTTGGGTCGGTTCCTTCGTAATATTTTATTTCTTCTATGCCTCAATTTGTGTCTTTTGGTAAGATTAGTTTCGCTGACCAAAAGCACATCAGGGGCTTGGTCTTTAAGCAACTTAAACAGTGTCGGCTAGTCGTTCGAACCTAATCAGTGAATTCACATTCACTGCAAGGACCTTCAGGGTTTGCTCCGCCATGTACGTACCCATTACGACTGCAGGTGCGTTAGGCTCGGCAGAAGCGCGAATATTTGATCTACCCGCGTTGCCTGTTCCTGTATTTGACGTTGAAGCTGAGCCATCTGCCCCTGAATAGAGAGCAAGATAGCCAGCATGTCAGTTACAGGTTCCGGTGCTCTAGGCGCTGGAGCCTGAGAAGCAACCTTCGCTTGTTGTACCGTTTTTGTGCATACTCAACATGATGACAAACACGTCAACAACAATCAGCTGTCAAAACAAAACTAAAGACAGTATCGCACTGAAATTTGGCATGTCTGCCTAAATATGAACGGACTTCAAGGCACCATAACGGTTTTTGCAGTAACAGCGCATTCTGGCGGTCAAAGATGTCACTTTTCACTCCATCTAGTACAGTTGAGTTTTGAACATCTACAATAGTTGGAAAGTAGCAATAGATGCTTCCTGTAAAGTAAAAGTGAAGGCAAAAGGGCAAGTGGCTCAGAATCGAATTGTAAACAAAGTTATGCAAGATTTCACAGACCTGAGCAGAA
The DNA here is from genome assembly GCA_963966105.1 of Volucella zonaria. NCBI lineage: Eukaryota > Metazoa > Arthropoda > Insecta > Diptera > Syrphidae > Volucella > Volucella zonaria. Next base: position 97,363,901 of record OZ014530.1, on the reverse strand, counting down.
TTGCAGTCGACTTTGTTGAATAGTGGCGAATATCGAATCCGTTCTATTGGAGGATTTCCCATAAGTTAGCTTGTTGTTATTTATCGTTGTCAAAAGCAAGTAACACAGCCACGAACAACTTTGCGTTTAAGTTCTGTGCACCTAAAAACATAGAAAGTTTGCTTAAACACTGTACACAAGAAGTCTTTCTTTACCAGCATGGATGGTAAATATATATTTCCTAATGTTCGTGTTCTATGTGTGGTATGTTTTGGTATTGGGTGTGAATTACAAGAATTATTTTTTTCTGGGTTTGCTACATCTAAGAATTCTAAACAAAGTGTTCACCTTCGCGAATGCAACAAAAGTGTCAAGGTAAGGGTTAAAAAGTAGTTTTTTGAGTAGAAATTATAAATCGGATTTCATAGTTCATAAGTTATATGGGAATCGATTTTGCATACATTTGATTACAGTACAGCCTACGCGTACTAACCGGAACTATTTGAAGGAGTTCCGACGATTGAATTCATTACATGTAACCAAAATATGTACGATATTAAGACCTATTCTAAGTGATTTTTATGTACGAATATGCAATGCGTTACAAGGGCTCCCGCCGTTCAGTGGGGTAGATGGGGTAGAATTGCATGAATATGTAAGCGGGCACATATTCACGAACTACCTTAATCTTACCTAAGGAAATGAAACGTTGAAAAAATATTCTTTTCTTTAGTATGCTGCTTTAGCTGACGAGTGTGTGAAGTCTCTGTCATAGTTCACTAGCTGACCGCAGGTTTCCAACTAACATAGCAGATCAATGAGACCTTTAATATATCCTGGATCATACCTATTGTGTCAAAATACGGCAGCTTCTTTGAGGGCTATCCTTCTGAAGGAACCAACACTCGTGATGCATATAATTGCGGTTATAGACCCGGTTGTTATTCGAGGATATAGGTCTTTCAATGTGCTTTAGAATCAGTTCATTAACGACATTAATAACTTTTATTAGTTTTACGCTGTTGTATCAAAGCTCAAGTAGTCTGGTTAGTTTCAGGTGCAAAGACTGAGACCGCGTCCAAGCGATTTCCAGTATGAATAGGGATAAACTCGATGCTCCTAACCACTACATGGCTGTGCTTGAAAAGCATTGTGCCTGTTAAAACATTGAAGTTTGCGAGATAAAATTAAAAAAAAATAAAATAAAAAATATTTGCTTGTGTCAGAGTTCAGTTTTGTGCGTGCTTGCACCAAATCCACATCGATAGCTCATGCTGTTAGCTTGTTGTGAAGATATTGAAGGAATTTTATTAAGGTATTGAGGTTTATTCCCCAACCAACAATAGAAATATCATACGCTTAAGCAATCATACAAAAACCAATTGGTATTGGACCTAAATGGGATGCTTTGAGTATGGAAATCAATTTAACTTTAACAAAGGAATGCGGACTACATCGAGATAAATCTTCAAGATTACGTCGTAAACTACTTACAAAAAGATGTCTTCCGCCGTTTTTGATTCGGTATTATGTCTTGCGGTCTTGCAGATTTGTATGGTTTAAAGCTATATAAGACGTGGAAACTAGATTAATTGCACCTTTTAACTTTCTAGGTTATTATTTTTAATCACTTAATACTGGTTTTACCAAACAATTTACCGTTAATGGTTTGGTTAATTTTTTTTTTTAGTTTTCCTAATCTATCCAGTATGTTTAGCTGAGTTGATATCTCTTTTGCTAAAATTAAGAAGTAACATATCTACAATCAGAGTACCTTTATTTGCAATCATGATTTAGGGTATATAGTGGATAGTATCTTGAAGTCTTGAGTTCGCTACACAAGTTTTTGACAACACAAGGTTTTTACATCAAGACAGTAACTTTTTTATCGTTAGAAAGACATACAATTAGTTGAAGATTAATCTGAATTAATTGCATTATTATTACTATCTATAGTTAAGTGAAGAGGACATCACTACGTTTTTTCTTAGATCTCTCAATTATGAAGAAAAACCAACAAATTCACATTCACTGAAAAGAATATTTTTATAAAAGTCCTCCATATCAATGTCCAACAATAGGTCATCGACGATAAGGAATAGCATGGTTAGATTCTCCGAAATCATCATCTTCTACATTTTTTTAGGACTCGGAAAACTGCTGACACTAGTTCAAATATATTCTTAATAAATGTCGCAATTGTTAGGAAGACGCTCAACCACGTGCAAATCTGACAGACCTAGTATTTGATAAAAGACTAACTTAGTTTTGAGAACGTATGGCAATAATTTGTCTCGCCTTGATAATGGTTTTTGAGGGGCATATAATTCCCACAAATCTGCAACGACAAAACAATACCTGCCGTGCGGTATCTGCATAAAGGAACTTGTAGGAAACGATGGGATAATTAGTATATATGTCCAAAAATGTATGTGTATATCAAAGGTCTGCATGAATACATTCATGTGCTCTCACCAAACGAGTGCAGTACTTCACTCTATTCACTGTCATCATTCAACTAAGTGTACAGTGAATTAGAGTACCCACACCATAAGAGGCAGTTACTGTACAATATTCGGTAACCTGATATCAAAATGAGTGCACTGTTTTCATTCTCTCCCACGATTGGGTACTTGAACTGGCTTGATGTGAGCGAATCGTGTGCAATGTTTAATGGAAAAAATACACTGAGTACATTGAGTACACTGAGTGAATTGAATAAAATGATTACAAAGTCTAGTTGGTTTCTAGCTTTGGACATGTAGGTGCAATCATCTTACAGTGCAAATAAAATAAATTTATCATGAAGATTTTGATGTTTTGCAGTGGTGGCACTTGCACCAAGTTGAATTGTCACTTTTGTTTAGAGTTAGTTGCAAAATATTAGTTACGCTAGCGAGTAGTGCTGCTTCCGAACGCATATTCTCTTCAGATAGAAACTTAATTTCCGAGAAACGTTCTCTAGTTGGATCCAACCCAGTTTTGGTTAACGAAATTATGTTTTTGCATTCGAACTTAAACACAATTGAAATTTCTAAGAATTTAGAAGAGTTAATAAAATAATTGTATAAACAGAATTAATTGAATTCAAATCAAAATCAAATACTTTTACTTAGTTCTTAAATATTACAATGGTATGCCACCGCACAATTTACAGTTCAGAGATGTGATATGTACTAAATATATCTTTCAACTGGAATAAATTTATTTATAAATTAAAAGGTTGAATAATCAAAAAAATTTTTCGAAGGGAAACAACAACAAAACCCTTCATTTATGGAAAAAAAAACAAAGAAAGAAAAAAAAATTAATAACAATAATATCAATTGAAAATAAATAAATAGATAAATAAATACATAAACAAATATATTAATAAATAGTTTGATAAGTAAAATAAATAAAGGATAAGTAGACTTGGAATAAATAAGCAACAAATTAATGAGTAAATTCATAAATAACAAACAAATAAACAAGCTCTCATTGTATAGAGATTAACAATACAAAAACAATAGATAATAAAACGTGAAAACAATGTATGTGTATAAATAAATATAAATAATAACATTTCAGTTTAAACAAAGAAGAAAATTCATACCTAAAAAGTACAGAAGAGATAATCAAAAAAAAAAAGAAAAAGTAAGTTGAGTTTAGTTTAATCTGGATTTAAGTGAATAGTACTCAGTTCATTTATTAAGGGGTTTTCAGGGAGGCTACATCTGATCAGAAATGTTTCAGTGAGCTTGCGTATTCTATCAGAGATCAATTCAACATTAGCCTTTTTATGGAGATCATGGGTTGAGTGATGCCAGGGGAGATTGAGCATCATTCTCAGCCACTTGTTTTGCTGTATAAAAAATATCGCATTTGGCACAAGCACCCCATACTGGACAATGATACAGCAAGATAGCTTGAAAAATGACTTTGTGGATCAAGATTTTATTTTCATTTGACAGTGAGGACCTTCTATTTATGAAGGGATAAAGCATCTTAATCGCTACACCAGTTTTATGTAACATCTTTGAAATATGTTCCTTAAATGTACGTCTTTTGTCAAGATATACCCCTAAGTACTTCACATGTGCCTCCCATTTGATTTGTTGGCCGCTTATTATAATTTGGTTTGGCGGTAAAAAACAAGACTTTCTTTTTCTTGTCACAATGTTGAGACCATACGTATGCGACGAAAATATGATAGAATCATCAGCATAAAGAGCAAATTCACAATCCGGTAAGTGTGGGATGTCAGACATATACAAATTGAACAAGATTGGTGCAATGACCGAACTTTGGGGAACACCTGCTGTAACATTTACTACACGTGAGGGACTGTTATTAACGAATACTATGTGCGTACGATTTGACAAAAAACTCTGAACAATTTTGCTAAGAAAAGTTTTAAAATTGAATTGAATCATTTTAAATAACAAGCCGTTGTGCCACACAGTACTCGTATCAAACGCCTTCTCAATATTCAGAAGTATCATTCCTGTAGGTTTTCTAAAAGCACGATTTTTTTTAACACTATTGCAAATTCTTAAAATTTGGTGGCTCGTGCTATGGTATCGTCTAAAGCCAAATTGTTCATGCGGGAAGATACTACATTCATCAATAATTTTTAGAATTTTTACCTTCAATATTTTTTCGTAGACTTTACTCAGGCTACTTAACAAACTAATAGGCCTGTAAATATTAGGCTCGTTGAACGGCTTGCCTGCTTTTGGGATAGGGACAACTTTTGCTTCCTTCCATACTGTTGGGAAGTACTGCATTTTTAGACAGGCATTAAATAAAAATGCTTAGAATTGGATGCCAATTTTGGGTAAATTCCTAAGATAGACATTCTGTATACTGTCAATAACACTGGTTTTCCTTATTCTTAGGTTTTTTATAATATGTTTAACATCAGCCTCGGATACAAATGCACTTAATGGTGTATCAGATTGTGGAGTGTCCAAGGTCTGTATGGCTTGAGATACCCCGTCGTCAGTATTTATGTCTCCCAGTTGTTGTGAGACAAGGTGGTTTTGCGCGAAATTCTGAACGAGAACATTAGCTTTATCGACATCAGTTGTATAAATATCACCATTGGCCTCAAGATACGGAATTTGCCCTTTTTTTATTTTTGATAACTTTGGTGATGTTCCAGAAGGGTTTAGATGCCTTATCGAGAGAGCTAAGTTTTGTGTTCCATTCCTCATTCCGTATTTCTTGAATGGATTTGCCTATAAGTTTGCCAAAGTATTTTGCGATACTTTGAGAAAAGGGTTGCCTATATCTCTGCCAGTTTCGTCTGTGCATGTTTCGTATTTTTATGAGTTCCAAGATATGGGCTGGGAGTTTTACACACGAATATTTTTTTTTAACCTTTGGGATGCTAGTATCCGCAGAGCTAAGAACATGTTCAGAGAAATGTTTGACTATTTCATCAACATCTCCCTTGCTATTTACATTTTCAAGAGCAGTAGGGAGGCTTCTGAGTTTTGCGTTAATTACAGAACGAAACATAGACCAATTTGCTTTTTTAAGGTTCTGAATATATTGCACGAGTTTTGCGTTTGAATACATCTTAAAAGGTTATGTTGAATTGACCTCTTAATTAGGATCGCTACGCCCCCACCCGTTCTATTTGTTATATCCTACCGATAACATTTATATATTGAGGTTGACATTCGCAATGTTGTATTTGGCCACGTTTCTGTGACTAATGCTATATCAATGTTATTATTGTTTAAAAAATCACTGAACTCAACAATCTTTTTCCGAATACCTCTTGCATTCCATGTTACAATATATAGCAGTAATTTAACTGCTCATTATATTACTTAGCATTATTGTACAAATACTTAGTTGCTAATTGTACAATGACATTAAATTGATCTATTCTAGTTTTACAAGAGCCTAATTTTGTTATCATTTCCATGACGAGTGCGTTTAATTCCTCCATAGAGAATAACTCACCACCATTGGTACTTGTACTGATGTTACAAGACGCCAATACTGCTGGATGAGTGGGTGTCCAGGCTTTAGGTGCGAAGTTGTTGTTGAAATTTATCGAACGATTTGCAGCTGCTTTGTTGGTAGAGCTGGGAAATCGTTCATTGAGTGAAGAGATATGGTGGCGTTGTTGTTGTTGTTACGCAGCTTCGCTTGTTTGTTACCGTTGGTGGAGGCAGATCGATTCGTCTTGGCTGCAAGCTTCTGCTTCAACTCAGAGTAGTGATTTCTGCTTGTACATGCGCTGTCGATAGATTTATGATTTCCCTTGCAGTTGGCAAATTTGTGGACATGTACGTTGCATACTTCGGTTTTGTGAGAACTAGCTTACCGCAGTATGTCTTGATGTTGCAGTTCCTCTCTCCATGGCCAAACATCTGGCAGTTTCGGCACTGTGTTAGTTTATTTTTTTGCTTTCTGTAAAAGCTCCATGACACTTGTGTATGAAATATGGCGCGAACATTTTTTCTGAGTAGGCTCAGTTTAACACTTCCATTTTCGAAAAAGATAATATAAAACGTGTCGGTGTAGTGATCGTATTTTTTACTGAAAGATTTTATGTCTTTGCATTTTAGGCCAAGTCGTATGAGTTCGTTTTTTAAGGAAACAATGTCTACTTCACCCAATCCATAAAGCACGGCTTTGAACACTTTTTCACATTTTATATCATGTGTAAAAAATTGACAGTTGTCTTCTTTTAGTTTTTTGAGCACCGAATGATAAGAATCCATGGAGTCACACATGATTTTGATGCCGATAGACATCTTCTTGATCGAATAGGCCGAAATTTTTAAATTGTTCATTGCACTATGCACGTATTCCCAGGTTTTTTGCAACACTTTGATAGGAGGAGGAACATTTTTTTGCGAGTTATTTGGAGATACAATTTCCGCGATATCGCTCTCATTATCGCTATCAGGCAAAAATTGTAAGGGGCTCCAGTAATTGGACCGGGAGTTTTTAATATTTTTTGCCATTGCGATTGACGATTTAACTCTTTTTTCAGAGGACAATGAGATGTCCTCTGTTTTAGGGGATCGCCAGCGTTTGCTAATTTTGCCAGTAAGAAATATAAATATAGAGAAGAAACAATAGGAGTATGTATATTACACTAGAAATGTCCGATGTGTTAAGCTGTAAAGCTGCGGCTGAACGAATTAATTGAATTTATTTATTTTATTACTAGCAGTCACATGTGGCATCACTAAATTTGTTTTTTGTTGCCTGATTCTACCATCATATCATCCTGGATACTTAGGAGGTACTACATTCAGAGGTGGACCTGACCATCAACAAATAGTCCTCTCCAGTTACCCTGGTCGTTAGCTAACTGCATTCAGTTTCGGACGGCAAGTTGGTTGAGATCTTCTTCCACTTGTGTACGCCATCTTAGGCGAGGTAGCGGCCAGGGATACATAAAAAAAACAAATGGTGTGGGCCAAGGCCTAGCTTCTTACACTCATTTATGTTGCTCACGTTATCATTTTTGCACTCCTGAGTGGAGTCTACGATTTATTGTCGATTCCAAACGGCTCTTCTGAGAAGCTATCTCATAGGCGGCAGTCTTATTTTCGGAGTTATCAGAAAAATTGTTCCGTGACCTGACCAGGAATTGGACCCTGACTGCTCGCGTGGCAGTCCAATGAGCTAACCATCACGCCATCGCCAGAACCAAGAATAGTTGTTATTATGTAATTTACCTTCCCTGTGTGCGACGTCGAGTTTCTACTCTCACTTTGTGTGTCACATCTCATGCAATGCGCAAACGACAAACAGCATAATAATTGTGCGTGTTTCTAATGTGAGCACCCACGTTCAAGAATAATCGTTTTTGATAGCTCTTTTTGGATGGAGAAAAATCTGCGTGATAGCTTAAAATGCACGGGGGAGCGTTGTCTGAAAACTCCATCAAGCTGTTTTTGAATTGAATTGATAAACATTATAAAAGTATTGGAAAGTTAAAGAAAGCAAAGTTAGCCCAAAAAAAATATCATATATTCTCTGTTTGTGGGCCTCTAAAACGGTATTGCAGAAGTAGACATCTAATCTAATTCTCTATCACTACACAAAATTTCACATCGACATTAAGAAAGCAGTATACTTTAAACATTTTACCACTTTAAAGGGAGCAGATGTGGGGGGGGTTAATTTAAAAATTGTGAAGCAATATTTGTCTATGTAATTACTTTTTTTTTCTACCAACGTGTTTAGTTTTAATCAAAAAAATAAATTATTCGTTATTGTTATCGTGTTGTTAAAAATCCCCCCCCCCCCCCCACGTTACAGTAGGTACATGAGTATTTAGTGTACTCATTGTACCCAGAATAGGGTACACCATTTTTATGAATAGCCAATCATTACAGGTACACTTCACTTAGACTTTCTTTTACAATGGGTGCACAAATCACTGAGTACCCAAATATTAAAATATTAAGTGATTCATTCATTTCAGTTTTCAAGATATGAATGCAATAAATTAAGTACCCGAAGATATACTGAATATCTTGAAACTGGTTTCAAGACATTTATAGCATATGTTTAGTGTATATGTATGTCAAATACTGCATAACAATAAAAGAAAAAAAGAACAAATATTTTTTATCACAGCGCCATCTTCCATTAAGATCCAAGTAAAGTGTACATATTGTACCTTGCTTGCTGCACTCGTATTCGTTTTCCATGTACTGGAATATCCCCGTTAGTCCCTTGACAAGGTTCGTGCATACGATATTTATTCAGCATCCAAAGAAAAAAATGTGAATCATATGTTTTCAAACATCTAGGGGTGAATGACCTTAAACCTATTAATCATAATTCGGTACTTGGAAAAACGGAACTGCAACTTTCTAAAATGTCATACAAGGCATCGAGCGAGGATCGGATGACGACAAGTGGTAGTTAGCTTGGTTTTGCGGAAGAGTAAGCATGGGTTTGTGGAAGGAGTTAGCTTGGTTTTGCGGAGGAGTTCAGTAGTGAGAAAAATTAAAAATGAAAAAAAAAAACCAAATCGGGTTGGCGAAGAAAATCAGTTCGGTTTTGCGAAGGATGATACAAAAAAAAAACGACTGAGTTAAGAAGTATAAAGGGAAAGCGTTGTTAAAAATGTTAAAAAAAGAAGAACTGAGTGAAGAAAAGTTGAGTTAAAGAAATTAAAATTATCCGTATAAATCGAAAAAGGAAGCCGAGAGTGAAACCGAAAGAAAGAAAAGGGAAAGTGATAAGCTATAGTGAATGGAAGCAATAAAACGAATAAACTAAGCAAAAGAATTATTCCTAACGGAACGAAAACAGGCAATCCCCACCAGGTCATCCTGGAAATGCCGACGTTTTAAAACACTTCAGAAGAAGGCTATACCCCCTTCTACTCTTTCCCCGGACTGTCCTTTAGAGTTGCCTGTGTTCAGAGGTCATAATGTGTGAAGAAAAGGTAGTAGGGAGGGTTCCTTTGTGGCTTTGTAAATGATATGGTTCATTAACATTGTTTCTTTTATCATGACACGAAAGCGAAGGACCCTAGGTTGAGTGTAGAATAACTGAACACTACCCCATTTAATTATTTCCCGAGTCTGATGACAGGATAATAATTGAATAGAAATAAATTATCGTTACAGATCTTATCTAGCTTCAGAAATACCCAGGAGAATGATGTTATACTTGGCTTATTAGGAATCAAGGAATTCAAATTTAGCAGTAGGGGGCTCGAAAACTCCTATCAAGGTTTGTACAGTCCACTCTTCTAGAACCACAGTGTCGATCACAACCCTTCACTAGATCCCCTTTTTCAATCGGCTTACACTTGCGAATTTCTTCCAGAAAGCATCGCCCATCTTCTGCGAGTGCTTCTAGTACCTCTCAGGTCTTCCAGATTTCAAGGCGATGGTCGGTGTTTTGCAATCCTGGATTACATACTCTGCGAACAGGATCTGACCGCTAATCCTAGGAGATTATTGCCCAGAATTGGTAAGGGATTTGCTAGTAGACTGCTTCTCGATAAATCACTCGGTTTCTTCTGTGATTGATTCTTCTTAAGTGTATCGATTTCACTTGGATATGCTGCGAACTAGGCTTGTCGAGAGAGCGCTGCTTTCGACCGCCTGATTGCATCTAAAATTGGTCGAACGATGTTGATCGGCGTTTATTTTCTGTAAATATAAATACGGTAGAATGACATATGCTAGGAGCAACATCTTCACTTTACTCTGGTGTCCCTGGACGGGCATCTTCATTGCTGGCATCGATCTGCGGTGATCGAAGCCACTTCATATCTGACGCCCATAAAAATGCACGATGACGTTTGGTTGCCATGTGCGCATTCAATATACGCATAAACTTTAGCAGTTATATTTCTGCCATTAAACATTTACCTAAATTGAATGCAAATATGTGCATTTTTAAGCAAAGCCTTTCACTGCCCTGGTTTTAGACCTATTAAGAGTAGGAAAATAGTTGAATTATGAGTTCAACTGTACTTTAAATTTTTTGAGTTAATGTTGCATTAAGATTAATGTCTCAAAAGTCATTGAAGATCAAAAGTGATTTATTTTTTTTCTTTTAATTTAAAGATTTGATTTTGTGATAATTTTTTCCGGAAAAATATCTTGTTAACCACCACCTTTTGCAATTTTAAATCGTGTTGTTTCAGCTCAAGTCAGTAGTTTTCATCATACGACCCAACTTGTTCAAACTACAAAAACTAAAAAATTGTGCCCTATAAAAGTAACTAGTTAACACACGCTTTAGAATTTGTTTTCCATAAAATACGTTTATTTTTGCGGAACGTAAATCCAATAAATTTAAAAAAAAAATTCATTTTATGACCCCTAACGAGAGAAAAGAGACCATCTCGGGTAGGTAACGCCCATATTTTCAGCTAAAAAAAAAACATTACAGGTTCTTTTTCTGAAAGCAAAAAATTAAGCGATATCTTAAGAATTAATAAGAATGCAAAATTATTTCCATAAACCGACATCTTGAAGTTTAATTCATGAAATCCTCATTCATGGACTTTTCAACACAAGAATAAGCAAACAAGGTTTATATCTATGGTTTTTGCAGCGATAACGGTCAACGAGTGAGATTAGAATATCCGAAACGATACCCTGATAGGACTGCCCCAAATAGCAAGACATTTATTAGACCATTTTCCAGGTTTCGATAAAAAGTTTACAAAACTTAATTGAAGCGTTCACACCGAATACCAACTAGGTACAAGTATTGTTTGACAATTGTATCAGCTGTGAAATTTTCTTGCAGGGAGGAATTTTTAATTCGATTTTTTTTCATATGTATTTTTCTTCTCCTTCATATTCTGTTGAAAAAAAAAATTAGTTTTTTTGGTATTGAATTATTTATTGATACATGTACTCAGAAAAGCGTTTGGAATTTTGCAATTACACGTAGCAAACAGATTAAAAGCAAGAAGTAGATTGCGAGAATAAGCAGGAACATAAGTTTGACTCGAAGGATACAATATGAAAAGTGAAACAAAACAGTAAGACGAGTAAGAATGTGACCATTTGTTTGCTCTTAAGCAACCCCAATCTCTGTAGGTACAATTGGGATTGGCACCAACTAAGAAGTTATCATTAAAGCATAAGAATTTTCTTAAGTCAGTTATTCCACTTGATGTCCTACCACCAGCAAAGTGTACACACACAATTTTAGGAGCAGTCACTATTGGCACCATCAACATCCAAGTTAATCATATGCATCCGCCGACTTCATCATCCCTGTCGATCCTTTAACATTTAGTCAGGTGTGGATAAAATTTAATCTCGATTCAGCCTGGTTTTAATAGCCAATAAAAAAATAAATAAAAATATATCCTGCGTATTGCAGGATAGCATCTTTTGTCAACCAATTCAACTCATCTGGAGTGAAATGTGTTTTACAATAGATGGGACAATAGGAACAGCTCTATTGTTGCACTCAGAAATCTTGTTAGCTTAGCGTTCAGCTTTTGTTGATAGTTCCAACTAATTTGTATATTCAAAAATGAGCTAAAAGGTCCTTCTAGTTCTGCCAGTTTGATGGATCCGTTCTCAAATGATGTCAATAAAATGCGTCTGTGTATTGCTCATATTTTTTAGTAACTTTCTTTATGTTTTTGCACTTAAGGCATATCATCAAGCCCATATTTTCGAAAATTTACATTAAATTCTCCCTCACTTTTAAGATCTTGAAGGAAAAACTAATGTTTATCGACTTTTATTTTTTTGATCACTGTGTGGTATCGATCAATGTATCTACAGATGGTTTTATGTTTTTGATACAATAAAATAGTCAGAGATACAGAGTGACCTCATGCAAATGTGAACGTAATTACTAATATCCTAACAATACATAGTTACTATTATACACATATTAATCTTATTTATTTTAATGACAAAATACGATATTACCTCTTGAAGAGAATGGAAGGCTTTAAATAATACCACTGATGGGGTGCCGTGAAATAACGCCAAGCGAAATGCTCGAAGTATCCTTCTACAACCTTGCAATCACTTCAAACTGTATTTGAACTATTATACAGGATTGCCAGATAAATATCTAAACCCAATCCTTTGACCAATTTGCAGGCAATTTGCAGGCAAATTGTTCAAAGTACCACCAAAGTACATTGTTAAACTCTCATATTTTAAGCATTTATTTCTTAAACGTTGTTCTGTTTTAAGTGATTAACATAGGTTGCCGTATAGGTAACTCTAAATTAATTAAATAACTAAAACTTTATTAAATGAAATAAAAAGAAAACAAAATGTTGAGTGTTGAAATATGTGTTCAATTCAAGTTTGAAGAAGGTGGCTCGCTTCGCTCGCTAACAGAATTTCACCCTTTTCTCCAAAGGCTTTATGGAATGGAATGTCAACAACTGTCAGGCAGGCGCCTATAACTTTTTAGCAATCGTATTTTAGTTGTAATTGTAATTGGTCGATTCGATATGGTACCGTTTATTTTAATAATTTTTAGCATGATGACAATTGATTTATATTAATGCAATATTAAAAACAATGAAAAGTGAAATAAGGCCGATTTGGCATTATTTAACTTTCACAAAGTGAAATAAAGCCAATTGCTTATATTCGGCCTTACTTCACTTCGGCGTTATGGATATTCACCCACTGATGGATATTCTTCCAATTAGGGTCTATAACTTACTGCGGTTTGCTAAGAGATGGCGTAACTTGTATTATTCCATTGGAACATGCGTTGGAAAGCTACTGTCATTGTACGTCATTTCAGTATATGTCATTCATTTGAAGCGTAAACAAGAATAATTTTTTTTCACTCAAACTTTGTGCCTGAAAAAGTGTTTTTGCGGGGAGTTATTCTTCATTACTTTAATATGAAGAAAACTGCTGCCGAAAGTCATCGTATTTTGGTGGAAGTTTATGGTGAACACGCGCTAGCTGAGCGAACGTGCCAAAACTGGTTTGCACGATTTAAAAGTGGTGATTTTGGCTTGGAAGACGATGTTCTGGGCAGCCAAAAAAGTTTGAAGGTGAAGAACTGGAAGCATTACTCTATGAAGATTATTGCCAAGCACAAGAAGAGCTCGCAGAGTCTTTGGGTGTCACTCAAGCAGCCATTTCAAAAGGTTTAAAATCAGCTGAATATATTCAAAAGCTAGGAAATTGGGTTCCACATGAACTCAAGCAGAGACACGTCGAAAGGCGGTTTCGCATGTCCGAAATGCTGCTGGAACGCCACAAAAGGAAGTCATTTTTGCATCGGATTGTTACTGGTGATGAAAAATGGATCCATTAAGACAACCCCAAGTGCAAAAAATACGGTGGAATGGAATACGGTTCACATCAGAGCCGCAGTTCTATTGGGATGGGATCCCCAAGTTGCCAGAAAGATGGGAAAAAGTCAAAAAAGTTATAGCTTCAGATGAGCAATACTTTGAATAATACTATTGCAAATGTTGTTCTTAAATAAACGTTCAAATTTTGAAAAAAAACCGCACGAATTAAGTTATATACCAACAGTATAATGATTTTTTTTCGACATTCGGTCTTTTATCTAATAGTGGTCTTCTACATATTGTAGCCATTGTACTAGTTTATACAAAAGCTGAAGTTTCTGTGTTAGTATGGATGGTACTCGTAGAATCATGCGTTCAAAAAGAAAAAGAACTGAATATAGCTGACATAGCCAATAAACTTAACTGTGCTAATGCAAATCCTCTTTCATAAACGTAGTAGAAGCAATAAAATTAAGTATAGTACAATAGCCATTGTCTTCAAATTTAAAATTTGAGAAAGCAATTAAAAGTAAAACGTTGACTTGCAATACAAAAATAAATTTGGACTTAGAGCAGTTCTGAGAGTTCGGCTCGTTTATATATTGTAACGGCTGGGATAAGAAGTTGTAGTCCCTTGTGATGGAGTGAGTTTGGGCACGTTATCGACGCTTGGGTAGAACTCGTCGGGTTAGGGCGGGATTTTTCACTCCACATGACCGCATAAAGAAATAAATAAAACGTGAATTACTATCTTACAGCACTATTAAATAATGGCAGAATGAGATATTAATACTGCCTCGGATAGTCCCTCTAGCATCTTATAAAAGAGCTGATCGCCATGATTATTCCTTGTCCTGGTTTCTTAGGAATGCCCCCCTATTTCTATATATCTTTTCTTCTCTACTTCAATCTACGTTCAAGTCAATCTACTCACACATGTTCTGACTACATCTCTCAAGTTATTCATTTTAACAGAACAAAACCATCACTTTTATCATATTTCAACAAATTTATTAATACTAACAAATCGAAATTAATTTTCCAATATTTAGGACTTAAATTTAACTCAAATTAAATTACTCAAAGAAAGCTTAATCATACAAATTTAAATTCAAATTGTGGTACATATAAATTTCTTGAAAACGTGTGAATAAATGAAAATATAACATACCTTGATATTCTTCTCCTCAGCAGTTGTTGTGCGCACAAAAACCGGAACTTTTATAGAGCTTTTATTAAATTGATTAAGTTACATTCACAAGAACATGAAAAGAATCCAATATTAATTTACATGTATGTATGTGCATATATATTCGATCTGTGGTAATAAATTAACCATTGACGCACTGCACCGACATAAAAGTAGACTGCGGTCAAGACTAAAAACCTTGTACAGACAGTTCACTGACAGACATAACCCGGAGATCATGACATTGAAGTCGTCGATTAAAAACCTCCAAACATTAATAAAGGAAAATTCCAGAAATTCTGTAAGTTTGTATTGAAACAAC
Source organism: Volucella zonaria (assembly GCA_963966105.1). NCBI lineage: Eukaryota > Metazoa > Arthropoda > Insecta > Diptera > Syrphidae > Volucella > Volucella zonaria. Next base: position 97,348,670 of record OZ014530.1, on the reverse strand, counting down.
AAAATTCGGGCTGTAAACACCAGCAACCCGAATATGTTCCCGCAAATAAATAAAATATTTAGGAGAAATAATCAGAACGACCTTCCATGTCTTAGAATCGCCCGAACCACGAACAACGAACAAATACTTGTAGCAGCAGGCATTGATCCAAATGAGGCCGTTGATGATGACAACTTCTTTGTGGTCGAGGATCCGCTGGAGAAGGTAGAGGCTATAGGAGCGACTTTCCAGGAAGTGTACAAGGCGAATGACATCATTGGCCCGAACCACGACCTGGAGAGTCGAGTCCTTGTGCACAATTCCTGCCTTCGAAATGAAATTGCGAGTTGGCGATTCGAGAGCTCGGGTTTCACCCAGTTCAGTGACGAGAATATGGCAAATAATGTCATCACCAACGAAAGGGTATTACCACCTTTCATTGCGAAGGAAGAGCTCCAAACGATCTTCGAATCACTTAGAAGTAAGAAATCAGTGGGAACCGATGAAATACCGAACATTGTGCTTCGACATCTCCCACTAGTAGCGGTGGACATTTATACCACCCTGTTTAATAATGCAATGAATAATGCACATTATCCAGCGCACTGGAAAACTGCGGTGGTACATCCCATTCCCAAAAGGAATAAAGATACTTCCAATCCAGCAAATCTCCGCTCGATTAGTCTTCTTCCAAACATCAGTAAGGTTTTCGAGAAGGTGATCAATAGAGTGCTAACTACGTGGGTTGAGAACAATCATATAGTTGCGGAAAATCAATTCGGTTTCAAGGTGGGGCATGATATGCTGCGTCTAAACTGGTTTCTGATATCCAATGGAACAAAAGCAAGAAACAGTGCACTGGTGCCTGCCTGATTGACTTGGAGAAGGCCTTGGATACCGTATGGTTAGAAGGGCTCTTTTTCAAGCTGGACAGGTTGGGCATTAGTAAACCACTGCTGTATATTCTTTTTGATATGCTCTCCAGTAGACAGTTCATCGTGAGGAATGGCGATGTGACTTCCGCTGGAATATGGTGCAGACCTGTCGAAATGTAGTCAGATACCTTGGGATCTGGCTAGATCAATATCTGTATTTTAACAAACATATAGATGTTGCTCTGGCCAGAGCCAGAGGTGCTTTTGCCCTTACAAGGAGACTGTTTTACAACAGCCAATTCGATGCGAGGGTGAAGGTGATCTGCTACAAGGCCCTTATCCGGCCTATGCTTGTATTTGGATGTCCCGTGTGGTTCAACGTGAGAGCAAGTTTATTGGAAAAGATTCCGGTGTTTGAGAGGGCTTGCCTTAGGGCCTGTCTTGGGTTATACAGAACACCAGAGTCTGAGTACATAAAATTCTATCGCAATGAGGTCTTGTACAATAGGGCGAACCTAATAAGATTGGACAATTTTGTTATTAAGTTGACTCGAAGGCACATTGCAAGAGCAATGACATCGTCGAACAACCTGATCTCCGGGGCTTACTACCCTAATTATATGTATCATGAGAGAGTTCGCTTTGACGGCTATGTTCCTGCAGAAGCGTTCCTCTACCTAGATAGTAAAGGTCTCATCCAGGACAGATTGGCGGTGCCGCTAATCTTCCACGTCGCTCGAACAGTTGCGGACAGGCGACTTAACTACGACAGAGACATCGCACACGGCAGTGCGGAGCGTCTCCGGTTCAGTTTAACTTAGAGTGCCCGCATGGGGCCAGTAAGTTAGAATAAGATAATTTTAAGTTAATTAAGCTAACTTTTAAGTAAGAGTAAATTAAGTGATACAATAAAAATGCATATAAACTGAACTGAACTGACTGTGGTAATAAATTGACTGTGATAATGATACTGACTGTAATATTTACAAAATTAAGTATATATTTTAAGATAGGCTTTAGTAGGTTTTAATCAATACAAATGATTTATCAAACAAAAATCAAACAATCTGGTATGACAGATTATTAAGTAAAATATTGAAGAAAAAGTAAGAAAACTGTAAGCCCAGATGCTCTGAGGTTCTGGTGCTCTGCTCCTCATGGTAGCTGTTGCTTAGGGTCTTCAAAGTGGGATGTACAGTACTCGTAAATTATGTTAGGGATAAGTGATCGTATGCTGGGACTAAATTAATATGATGGCAGAGTTGGTATCAATTTCTCCAATACTGCTTTGTCAGAATTTTGGCTATCTTCGGTGATCGTGACCATCGGTCCGGGGAGGTGGTGACTATTAACGCTTTATATATTATGCATTTAATGAGCATAAAAGAACACTTAAACTTTATGGAAACAAGTATTATATGCCGTGGTTTTAGAAAACCATATTTGCTAATAATTTGGCCATACTCAAGCCACTTAAATTTACTTTACTGTCCACAACCTATGTATCTTCAGCGCGGCTAAAATACAAGAGAGCGCAATCGATCGCGGAAACCAGACAATGCCCAAGATTCATGTTAAATCATTGCGGCTTGCAAGCTCAGCACCACGGGTGGCCGTGGTGTAGTGGTACTAGCATCGATTCTCAGTCGTTCACGGAACTTCGTAGTGTGCGCATGTGTTTCGGCTTTTTTTAAGTAAAAATAAATAGTGAATAATCGTTAAGTACGACATTTGACAAATTCCTTATAGGCTCCAAGTAGCACAGCGGTAGTGTGTTCGCTTGAGACAACAAAGGTGTGGGTTCGACTCCGAGTCGGGCAGAGGTACTTTTTTCGTTTTAATTGTCATTGTGTGATATACGAGTGAAGTGTTACATACTACTTACTGTACTGTAATAAATACAACGTGATGGATTGCGGAGAGCGGACCGCTATGTCAATAGCGGGATCTGCGGAAACATCTGGTGAGGCTTCGAGCACATCAAGCCAAACACCAAAAGCAAAGAGAAGGAGGAAGCTAAGGCCAATTCCTAACTTGGTGCAACGTCCCATCCGACAAACTTCCTCCGAAAAGCTGCTTGAGGGAGTGAGGGAAAGGGCGAATTCAGCATCAGGAATAACAGCAAATAAACGTCCACGACAAGCCACTGACGAAAACGCACATACCTCAGATGGTGGTATGAGACTGAGACAGAACATCTTCGCTTCCTTGGCTCCATCGGAATCGGAAGATGAAGAGGAAGAAATGGCGTCTCTAAGTAGCAGCATCAAAATGCTGCAACAAAGAGTTCTTGCCATTAAAGAATTGCAAATGCTCAGAAGGAAGAAGGATGAGCAAGAGCAATCAAAACAGCAACAGCAGACTCAGACGCAGCTAGCTCAAAAGCAGCATCAACCCCAAACAAAAACAATAAGGCAGGTGCTGCAACAACACGAGCAAACAATGAGCAAACACCAACAGCAACAACAAGAGCAGCCACAACAACGGCAACAGCAAAAACAGCTACAGCAAAAACAGCTACAGCAAAAACAGCAGCAGCCACAACAACGGCAGCTGCCACTACAACGGCAACAGCCACAACAGCAGCAGAAACAACAAATGCAGCAAAAAAAAACAACAACAACAGCAGCAGCAGCAAAAACAACAACAACAACATCAGAAGCAACAAAGGGTTCCACCCATTAACACATTTAAGATGGAACTAAAGGAAACGATAGAATTATGTAAGTCGGCCATAGGCAATAATTTTTATATTAAAAGACTTAGCGTAGATAGGCACGCGATCCACTGCAACACAGTGGAGCGCTATTATAAAATAAAAGATTTATTGAAGGATTCGACGACGGAGTTCTTCTCCTACACCCCGAAGGGGGACAAGCTGCAAACGATGCTGCTGAGAGGGATAGAACCGTCGACTGATCCGGAGGAGCTCCTTGCACTGTTGAAAGAGAAGGAGTGCGAAGGGCTCAAATTCGTGGGGGTCAAGCCGTTTGTCACGGCTAGAGCTAAAAGGGAGAAGCGGAAACTACCGTTCTTCCTGGTTCAGCTAAGTCCCGAAAGCAAACTGGATGGTCTAAGGAGTATCAAAGTCCTGGACTACCAGGTTGTACACTGGGAGAAATTAAAGAGGAGCGAAAACATTTTACAATGTGTTCGCTGCCAAAGGTTCGGGCACGCCGCGTCGAACTGCGAAATGCAGCCTCGATGCGTGAAGTGCGGAAAGAACCACAAGTCAGAGGAATGCGTTCTGGGTAAGGACGGAACGTCAGAAAAGAGCCAGCTCTCTTGCGCGCTATGTAGGAACACGGGACACACCGCAAATTATCGGGGTTGTCCCAAATTCCAATACATTAAAAGAACAAATCTGGCCCGGCAGCAGAAAGTGGAAGTTAAACGTCCACCCGTGCAGTTACAAACTCCAGCCGTTACTCCCCATGTTACCTACGCCCAAATGGCGGCAGGTAGGGGAAATACGGTACAGCAAACGAAGGTTGCATCTCAGGCCGCAGCGCCTAGAGCACCGGAACCAGTACCTGACATGCTAGCTATCTTGCTCTCTATCCAGGGACAGATGGCTCAGCTACAACGTCATTTAACTGAACAGACCGCGCGGGTGGATCAAGTATACGCGCTGCTGCCTGGCCTAACGCACCTTTTGTCGTAATGGGTACGTACGTGACGGAGCAGACCCTGAAGGTCCTTGCAGTGAATGTGAATTCACTGATTAGGTTCGAACGACGCCGCACTATTCAAGTTGCTTAAAGACCAAGCCCCTGATGTGCTTTTGATTAGCGAAACTAAGCTTACCAAAAGACACAAAATGAGGCACAGAAAATACAAAATAGTACGGAGAAACCGACCCAACTCCATTCAGGGAGGTGGCGTTGCGATTTTCGTAAGAAAAGGTATACGTTTTAAAAAAGTATACAGTCGTGTAGTACGTAGGTTCCAAGTGCTGGAAGCATGCATCGTGTATATTCCCCTCCGTAGTGGAAAGCGGCTGTACATGGTGTCTGTCTATGCACCTAAGGCTACTCAATCCACCTTATTCATCTCAGAGCTCGAGACACTTTTTCGATTCCTGAGGCTGGAATTGGAAGATAACTATTTTATTATCGGCGGAGATTTCAACGCCAAACACAGTGATTGGGGAAATAATACACCAAATACTAGAGGGAACCTACTATTCAATTGGTGGGGTCAACACAGCATAATGTATCGACTCGGGCTTAAGGCGACGGATAGTCCGTCGTTTCCCAGACACGGGTCCTATTTGGATCTTCTGCTGTTCGACTCACGAATACAACTGACATGCACTAACCAACAAACTACAAACTGTCTACGCACTTTCGTAATGATAGTGACCATTGCGGTCTCAGCACCGAAATAACTGTCCACAACGAGATTGCGGAATTGGATGAATTTGTTCAAAGGCATTCCTACAATTATAGTAGGGTGCGTTGGACACACTTCACCAGAACACTGACGAGAGCACTCTCCTCGAATTCGCTCTACCCACCGTCCAACAGAAATCTGTCAAACGAGGAGATTGACAGGTATCTTAGACTAATGGACGATACAATCAAACGAACAATGGACAAAACGATACCTCGGTATCAACACACTGACGACGAAGACTTATTCCGCAACGCAACTATTGACGCACTGCACCGACAAAAAAGTAGACTGCTATCAAGACTAAAAACCTTGTACAGACAGTTTACTGACAGACATAACCCGGAGATCATGACACTGAAGTCGTCGATTAAAAACCTCCAGACATTAATAAAGGAAAATTACAGAAATTCTGTAAGTTTGTATTGGAACAATAAAATTCGGGCTGTAAACACCAGCAACCCGAATATGTTCCCGCAAATAAATAAAATATTTCGGAGAAATAATCAGAACGACCTTCCATGTCTTAGAATCACCCGAACGACGAACAACGAACAAATACTTGTAGCAGCAGGCATCGATCCAAGTGAGGCCGTTGATGATGACAACTTCTTTGTGATCGAGGATCCGCAGGAGCAGGTAGAGGCTATAGGAGCGACTTTCCAGGAAGTGTACAAGGCGAATGTTATCATTGGCCCAAACCACGACCTGGAGAATCGAGTCCTTGTACACAATTTCTACCTTCGAAATGAAATAGAGAATTGGCGATTCGAGAACTCGGGCTTCACCCAGTTTAGTGACGAGAATAGGTCAAATAACGTCATCGCCAACGATAGGGTACTACCCCCTTTCATTTCGAAGGAGGAGCTCCAAACGATCTTCGAATCGCTTAGAAGTAAGAAATCAGTGGGAACCGATGAAATACCGAACATCGTGCTTCGACATCTCCCTCTAGAAGCGGTGAACATTTATACCACCCTGTTTAATAATGCAATGAATAATGCACATTATCCAGCGCATTGGAAAACTGCGGTGGTACATCCCATACCTGAACGGGATAAAGATACTTCCAATCCGGCGAATCTCCGCTCGATCAGTCTTCTTCCAAACATCAGTAAGGTTTTCGAGAAGGTAATCAATAGAGTCCTGACTAAGTGGGTTGAGGACAAACATATAGTTCCGGATAATCAATTCGGTTTCAAGGCGGGGCATGACATCATTCATGCTGTGTCGAAACTGGTTTCTGATATCCAATGGAACAAAGGGGCAAGAACCAGTGCACTGGTGCCTGCCTGATTGACTTGGAGAAGGCCTTCGACACCGTATGGTTAGAGGGACTCTTTTTCAAGCTGGACAGGTTGGGCATTAGTAAACCACTGCTGTATATTCTTTTTGATATGCTCTCCAGTAGACAGTTCATCGTGAAGAATGGCGATGTGACTTCTGCTGGAACATTTAACATTAAAAACGGTCTGCAACAGGGTGCGGTAAATTCGCCGATCCTATTCAACATTTACACAAGTGATCTGATAGGTTCACTTCACCATGCCATAGCGTACGCAGACGACTTAATCGCGTACAGATCAGGTCCAAAGATTGAGGTCATTAACATACTTTTGCAACGTGACTTCGATAAAATTAAACAATATTGCGATGACTGGAAGTTGAAAATCAACTTCCAGAAATCGGGAACCATTCTGTTTAGGACGCCTTTGTCTGGGGCCTCTAGGGATACCAGAAAGAATTGGCGAAAGTTCTCTATCGTCGGACAACATGGACAGCCACTTGCTTGTCGAAATGTAGTCAGATACCTTGGGATCTGGCTAGATCAATATCTGTATTTTAACAAACATATAGATGTTGCTCTGGCCAGAGCCAAAGGTGCTTTTGCCCTTACAAAGAGACTGTTTTATAACAGCCAACTCGATGCGAGGGTGAAGGTGATCTGTTACATGGCCCTTATCAGGCCCATGCTTGTATTTGGATGTCCTGTGTGGTTCAACGTGAGAGCAAGTTTGTTGGAAAAGATTCGGGTGTTTGAGAGGGCTTGTCTTAGGACTTGTCTTCGCTTATACAGAACACCAGAGTCTGAGTACATAAAATTCTATCCTAATGAGGTCTTGTACAATACGGCGAACCTGATAAGAGTGGACAATTTCGTCATTAAGTTGACTCGAAGGCACATTGCGAGAGCAATGACCTCATCGAACAACCTGATCTCAGGGGCTTACTACCCCAATTATATGTATCACGAGAGAGCTCGCCTTGACGGCTTTATTCCTCCAGAAGCGTTCCTCTATCTAGATAGTAAAGGTCTGATCCAGGACAGATTGGCGGTGCCGCTAATCTTCCACGTCGCTCGAACAGCTGCGGACAGGCGACTCAACTACGAGAGAGACGTCGCACATGTCAGTGCGGAGCTTCTCCGGTTCAGTAGGGCGGTAGGGAGTCGTGACAGGAGGGATGTTGCTCAGCAGCACCAGCAATTTTGGTGGCTTGAAGAAGGCGAGGATGCTTCGTAGTCGAACTCCTCCAGTGATAGGTAGCTTCATGTGAAGCAGAGTGGGCCAGTCTAATTATTTTTATTTTTGCTTTTTAGCCATGGCCGGCTTATATAGTTTTAGGTAGTACGAGTATTAAGTTAGATTTTAAGAACAAAAAAAAAAAAAAAAAAAAAAAAAAAAAAAAAAAAAAAAATAAAAAATTATAAAAAAAAAATAAAATATAAATATATACATATATGTATATGTATATGCATATATGTATATATGAAGTGTATATGTGTTATGTATTGTATATATGTGTATGAATGTATTATATGTAAGTAGGTTAAGTAGATTAAGATTTATTTTGTAGGTAGTCTGTAAGTTTATAGTTTTAAGTATTAAACTCAAAAGAGTCCATATACTAAGTTTTTGCTTTTTAAAAATGTTTTCTTAGTTTAAGCTGTATTGTCCTAAATATAAGAATAAAAAAAAACCTGTCAAAACGTCGAAAGACATAGTTTAAGTGTTAGGATTAATTTAGAGTGCCCGCATGGGGCCAGTAAGTTAGTATAAGAATATTTATAAGTTATTTAAGCTAATTTTTAAGCGTTTTTTGTCTAGCATGTAAGAGTAAATTAAGAGATCAAATAAAAATGCATTCAAACTGAAAAAAAAAAAAAAAAAAAAACTAGCATCGATTCTCTCTAGGAGAGTCAAGGTTCGAATCCTAGTCACGGCAAGTTTTCATTTGTGTAATTGGAACTCAGTCAGAAAAATCTGCGTGTGAAGGCATAACACTGACATGTAGATTTGGCTGTTGTAGGGTTTTCAAGCACAAAACAACCATTACAATTCACAACCTTGAATCATTCCGAGTCAAGAAAATCTCTCCGTGCTATTCGGGCTCCCATCCTTTCTCCTCCTTCTATCTTTTCGCCCGCGCCCTGCCAACCGTAAAAGGGTATCATAACCCCTTAGGCGCGCCTAAATTATAAAAAAAAAAACAAACATAGTTCATTGTGATTTTACAATAATTGGTAAAACCAAGTACAGGGTGTTAATATTTTGAATATTTGGGACAAAACATAGAAAATCGGATTTTATTATTTTATTTATTCTAATTATTTTTGATGACCACTACAATATGGTATATAGCATTGGAATGCAGATTGTGCTGTACCGGGCTTTTCGTGGATATTACCATAGCTTAAGAGTTGGTGAAACCCAGATTAAATTATACCTACACAGATTTTCATTGCTTTATATGTACGAGGGCAGTATGAGAAGTACCTGGTCTAGGCCAGAAGTAGCACTGCTAATTTTTGAAAACTGATATTTTTCGTAAATATAACATTCCTAAAGCAGTAAATGTCTGCCGAGGGCGTGAAAGGGTAATCATATTTTTTACTACATTAAAGATAATCATTCGTAGATTCGACGAAGTAGTATGCAATTCCAATTTTTAATTAATTGTTGTTATTTATGACAACAACCCTTTTTTTGTAATTATTAATCTTTATTAATGGAAAAGTTTTTGTACTCATATATTGATCACTCAAATTCAAAAAAATATAAAAAAGCGTACATACATTATAGATTTCATTAAAAAATAGGAACTTAGAAATAAACTTAGGAGATAATCACAGAAATAAGAAATCACAGAAAAATGGGTTATTTTGAGCAATTGTTGCAAAGGTCAACTTTATGCTCTCCAAATATGCTTTCGTTATATTTTCCATACGTTGGCTTAGTCATGTGTTGTTTTGAATATGGACAGAATTTGCAAATTTTTATTTTTTATATTTTTACAGCACCTGCGTTGTCCTTTGCTCTCAATTCCACATTTTTGGTGGTAGTTTTTTTAATATTAGCCCCTATCGTGGCTTGTAGAGTTGGTGCTGCTAACCGCTTCTTCATCCAAATCGCTACGACTTTCGAGTGCAGCGCCTTCATAAAATCTCTCCGTTTTAATGGCTTCTGGTTTTTATAAATTGAATTTTGGTCATAGATAACATAACAGTTTATATATGCCATATTCAAGATACCGTAAAACGCACACATGGGTCATCTATTTGTTTTACGGGAACATGACATGTGGTCAAATGTATCCACCCCTCCTATTATTTGATTGTAAAATTCGATCATATGAGTTTCGCTAGTATTGGTGTTAATAGTCGTATTGTCTGCAAGACAATATCAAATAAACAATTTTATTCGGCTTTGGCTTATAGGAGAGAAGTGTCAATTTTTGTCATAGCAAAACATAGACTTCCACTTCGCCGAGTTTTGGATTGTGGCATTATCTTCGGAATTTCCCTTTTATTGTTCCCACTGGTGAAAATTTGTACCGCTCACAGAGAAGCGACTTCGCGAGTTGAACTGAGGTAAACCAATTATCATTGGTAGCATTTCGTTTAGAACCAGAAATACTTTTGTTTTACGCAGAATTCTCCAAGCGGTAGGTTAGCAGTATTTGTTCCTTTCCCCAAATATGGCATTGTGTCCACCGTATATTTAACTTCACTATCACATAAAATAAGAAGTTATAAGCCCCATTTTACCGGCTTGGTAGGAATATAGAATATACGTATGTACATTCGGAAAGATGATTTGCCACGAAATGCCAAAAGTTGTTCGTTTATGGTCATACAGACCTGGGGTATAGTTTTTGCTACATTTTTGTATTACAACTTCCCACAAATTTATAACAAATTTGCCTGTTATAATGTTTTGTCTCACAGATTTGTCATCGAATCGCAAACACCTTATGGGAATTTAAACTGACCTTGGCTCATTGTGGAGGTACTGTTACGTCAGAGACTTCACTTCCGTTTTCCTCTTTATAACTCCATTAATATGCACTTTTATTTTTTATTGCATTGCATGCACGCTACAAATCCCGCGGAAAATGCATGACCAACAATGCGCGAATCATTTTTACAAAGGTTTCACTTTTGAGCTACACGCGCTGGCAAACATGACACCTTCGCCAAAGCGCATTTGTTTCCCACAGGTAAACCTGTGTTCATCGGAAAAGCTGTGTGAACAAATTTACCGTATAAAACATGCAGATCAGTTTAGTTCAGTTGGCTCTCTCTCGATATATTCCGTACAGTTAAGAGTTCTAAGAATTGTGATTTTAAAAATAATAAATAGTTTAAAAAATTAAAAAGTTTTGTTTTTTTATCAAACCATTGGTAGAAGAACATAACTGGCGCAGTCGGTAAACGTTGAGTACAAGCAACGTGTTCGGTAAGGAACACTATTAATACGCGGTTATTTTTTTATTATTTAACTCAAGTGAACGTCTCGTTACGATAAAGTGACAATGCAACCATAATAAGAATTAACCTGAAGCGATTAAGTTCAGTGAAGTACGATTGAAACTAAAACTTTAACTCTTTTGTGAAGTATAGTCGAGATAGTAGTCCACATAGTAGAGAGTGTCTAAAGAAAAAAAAAAGAAGCTTTTCAAAACGTCCTTTCTGAAAAAAAAATAAATAAGAAAAAAAAATCAGCTGTTTTGAAAGTCATTTCTGTGAAAAAAACCCCAAAGTTCATTGAATCAAGAACTAACAAATAGAAAAACAAAATATAAAAAGTGAAAGTGAATACCTGGACAACCTGGATAACGAAAGACGAAGGAAACGGAGGAAATCGATAGTTATCGGCAACTCGAATCAATAATTACGATGATATCAGAAAGAGCATCCGCATGCGTGAGTCAATTAACATTAAGTATTGACTTGGTGGATAAAATCTATCCGACTCTTGCTAGATACGATGAGACAGGGCGAATTTTTCTTTTCGATATCATTAAAAATAAATTGGTAAGCAAAGCTAGGGAAGCTATAGAAAAAAATAACAGTGTCAGTAATTTGGAAGACGTAAAAAAGTTATTTTTTCAATACTTTGGCGACAGAAAAATTACCGAACGATATTAGGAGTACTTATACAATTTAGAAATCAATGTCAGGAGTATTACAACAATATCAAAGTAATTCTTAGGCGACTTAATAGCAAAACCAAAACAGTTAGAGCTCATTAGCATACTGAAATAGAACAAAACTATAAAGCAGCTCTTCGAATTTTTATAAGCAAAATTCCGGGGCCAATGAAGGGACTTTCACATTGCAGAAACCCAGAAAGAGGCAATGCAGATCTTATCAGAGACAGGATACGCATATCCGGGAGGTATTTCTAACTCCAATCAGGGACGAAATTCCGAAAAGTATCATAAGTCAGACCACAGACACAACAGACAACAATTTAACGAAAATATCAGAAATAGGAATAACCAGGCTAGGACAAAGTACTCAGTCTAGGACACATCAAATCAATCATTTTAGGACAAACAAAAGTAGTCAAGCTAGAGCAAATATAAATAACCCCTCTAGAAATAATCATAATCCCAATGATATAGTAGAAACAATGGATACATTATCAGCTGTAACCAGGCAAGTGAATAAATTAGAAAGAAAAGGGGATTTTCGGAAAAAAAGCCCAAAAGCCGATTACCCTATATAATTGTTGAAACAAAAAACAATAACAGGCTAAGAATACTGGTCGACACTGGATCAGAGACCAGTATCCTTAACCCAGGGATATGCCATCCCAAATGGCAAACAAAGCTACAAAACTCACTTAAGATTCTAACAACAAACACACCCATATATGTACTATATGTAGATAGGAAGGTTAAAATGCCATTGTTTAAACCGTTTGGGAAGCCAGATAAAACTCCGGAGTTTTTAGAGTATAAGTTCCATGACAATTTTGACGGATTGATCCTACAACATCCTACTTCTAATGGAAGCAATTCTTGATTTCAAAAGGAAAAATCTAATGGCAGGTGAAAACGAGATTCAATTTTTTTTTAACAAAGACGAGGAAGAATTAACGTACGAAAAGTACAAAACACAAATCCCGACCTTGGAAATCTATAGTACAGAAATGTGCGTAGAACCAATTCTGAATCAATTTTTTTTTTTTTTTTTCGTGGGAAGGTGAGAAATCTTCATAGACATCATAGGCCCGGAGCCTATAGTACTGTGAGATTCTTACTCACTAAAAAACAGCTCCCTAATGCAAACCACGACTGAGTTCACACTCAACAAGCAGTTCTTCTATCGCATTTTATTTTGTTTTTATAAGATATCCTGCAGGCGATTTTCCATTGAAAACCCCTGTGTACTTTAGAAAAATTACGCGCTGCTAATCACCGCGCTAGATCGAGAGGCTTAGTCCTTTTCAGACTGCGCAATAAATTTGTCTCGTCGAGGATCTGTTGAACAGAAATATTCGTATGACCTTGTAATCGATTATTATGTTTTCGCGCAAACATTTTAATTACATTCTGAACGTTTTCGACTCCTAAGTCTCTGTGGATATCATCGTTTCTAATGTACGAGTACCACGCGCTTTAACAATACCTCGAAGAACTTTGTTTTGGAATGTCTGTAATATATTAATGTTACTATTTTTAGTACAACCCCAAAGTTGTACACCATATGTCCAGATCGGTTTTAGCACTTGCTTGTATAAAAGCAGTTTGTTCTCTAAGCTAAGCTTGGAATACTTTCCAGTAAGCCAGTAAATATCTCTATATTTGATTTCAAGCTCTTCACGTTTTTTCTTGACGTGTGCTCTCCATTTTAGTTTAGCGTCGAGTATCATACCGAGATATTTGGCCTCGTTCGCGTAAGGAATTCGTACTGCGTTGATAAACACCGGTGGATTCTCAATTTTCTTGAGAGTGGAGTTCACGTGGACAGACTTGTTTTCATTAAGCGCGATTCGCCAAGTCTTTGTCCAATTTTTAATCAGTGTAAGGGCACTTTGCAACTTGGCAGTTGCTTCTTCGACTGTTTTAGCCGTTGCCAAAATGGAAGTGTCATCAGCAAATGTGTCTAGGACAGTGTCGTCCGTTTGCGGTATATCGCGGGTAAAAAGCAAATATATCAGAGGGCCAAGTACACTTCCTTGCGGCACCCCCGCCTTTATTGTCTTAAAAGTGGAATATTCGTTTCCGTGTCTCACACGGAAGAGTCGGTCTTCCAGGTATGAACCTAAAATACAAGACAATTGCTGGGGTACGGCTTGTCGAAGTTTATATTTTAGGCCTTCGTGCCATACCTTATCAAAGGCTTGCGAAATGTCAAGGAATGCGCTTGAACAGACTAACTTACACTCGATTGCTCGTTCAATTACATCGGTTATTTGATGCACTTGGTCAACTGTAGAGCGTTGGCTTCTAAAGCCAAATTGATAATCAGGCAAGAGGGAATTTGTGTCGGTAATTGGTTTAAGACGATTAAGAAGGATTCGCTCGAAGACCTTCGATGTAATCGGGAGAAGCGATATTGGTCTATATGACTTGACTTCAGTCAGCGGTTTACCGGGTTTCGGAACCATAATAACTTCGGTTACTTTCCACTGGTGCGGTACATGCTCTAATCTAATGTTGGCATTTATAAGATAGAGCAGCTTTAGCAAACCTTTTTTCGGCAACGCTTTAACCTCTCTCCCGTTATTAAGTCATAAGGACTGAAACGAATAAAATTTGGAAACTTCAAAATAAAAAAAAAAATATTTTCATAATTCATGTAAATTTTTTTTATTTTCTTTAAAAGTCTGTTTTTATTAAATTCATTCACAATTACAAAAAATTAAAAAAAATTATTTGGGTTCCCATTCTTTCCTCATCTTTTTCGAATGTCCTTCATAAGGTTGGTGACAGTTACACCGTGGTCTTTTTGGACGCTCTTTTCCATTTAGCACTAAAATCTTTTACGTCCTTTGCACACTGCTCACTTTTCCTCAATTTAGCTTTGACCAAAGCCCAATACCTTTCAATGGGACGGCACTGTGCAACATTGGGTGGATTCATGTCTTTTGGGACAAAGTCGACATTTTTAGCAACAAGAAAGCTCAACGTCGCATGAGCATAGTGAGCTGAAGCTAAATCTGGCCAAAATAATGTTGAACCCTCGTGTTTGTTTAAGAAAGGAATCAATCGTTTTTTTAGGCACTCGTTAATGGACACTTCTCCGTTAATTGTTCCCGTTATAATAAACGATGAGCTTCTGTGTCCACATTGGCAAACGGCCTGCCAACCGAGATATTTTGACCCGAATTTTTCCATCCCAATCGATGTTGTTAATTGCGGAAGAATATCAGCTTCAAACGAGTTGTAAAACTGCGCACCTGGAAGGGTAGTAAAGTCGGCTTTGACATAAGTTTCGTCATCCAAAACCAAGCACGTTTTCTTGTTGCTGATCAACTCGTATAGCTTTCGGACTCGTGTTTTTATGACTTTTTTTTTTGCTTTTAAATAACTTTTGGTATTTTTTGTTTTTTTCATGTTTTTAGACCGTTACGTTTTTTAGATCTTTGTACCATTGTTTTTTTGGTACTACATTTCCGAGCAACATCTCTGGATGACATAGTCCGGTTTTTTACGATGGTAGCCACTATTTTCCTGTCCACATTTTTATCATGTGCTCCACTTTTAGCTCCACTTTTCCGTTTTCGCTTAACTGTCCACGTCTCCAAATATCGTTTAATAACGGAATTCACTGTAATGCGTTCTATGTTTAAATTTTTTGCGATGAAATGGTTTGGACGTAAAGTATTTTCGAGCAATTTGTCGATGATCTTTTTACGGCGTTCCTCTTGACTCATATTTTATAAATATTTTAAACCGCACCGAATTAAAATCAGTAACAAACTGAAACTAGAGAATATACAGGCTAATTTGGGTACAAAATCGGATTGCAATTTTTACGCATTGGAAGTATAGCCCGTATTAAAATTTACAGATTTTATTCGTTTCAGTCCTTATCCCGGGGCTTTATTGGGCTTAAGCGTGTCTATAACTTGTCTAAGTTCCCTAAGTGTAGCCTTTTCTACTGGAAAGTTTGTCGTCACGTCTAGCATATTGACATTCTCTGGAAGCACTTCCCCGTCGAATGGTTTAAACGTTTCTGCAAGATGGTCGGCGAAAACATTAGCTTTTTCCTTATCTTCTTTCGCACAGTCATCCTGGTTTCTTCTTATTGGCGCCACGTGTATTTGGGGCTTTCGAATACTTTTAACGGCTCTCCATATGGAGTAGTTGGTATCCTTTGTCGCTGTGAGTCTTTCAAGGTAGTTATTAATACCTTGATTATTGAAGTCCTCGATCGATTTTTTCAACAAGTTGCAGAGCAGAGCTGAACAAGGACGTTTTACCTTGTGGTGCCCGGGTTTCATGCCACTTTTTCCGCGCTCTTCGTTTCTTCCTTATCATTTCTCTGATTTCCGGTGGGTATCTTATGCCGACTTTGGGAACTTTGTTCGATTCGCGGGGAGTGTTCTTCCAGGCCGCTTGCTGTATGACTTCAACAAAACTTTCAAATTCTTTTTCAAGTTGATACGGCGTTCTAAGTGCTACTTTCAACTCAGTATTGTCTACTACGTCTATTCGGAAATCTTCCCAGTGAGTTTTGCTGTTAGTTAATCTGGGTGGTCTTTGTTTCTTAACCAAGGATTCGCAAAGTGAGAGGATAACTGGAGAATGATCGGAGGAAAGATCGAAGCCCTCTTCAACTTTGACGTAACTAGCGTTTACTCCTTTTCCGATAAAGAAGTCTATTAGATCGGGTATTTTGGCGACATCCGAGGGCCAGTATGTCGGCTTGCCTGTTGAGTAAAAATAGCAACCGCATTCCATACCAGCCCTGTAAAGAGTTTTGCCTTTTTGAGAGATACATCTTGAGTCCCAAAAGGTGTGCTTCGCGTTAAAGTCGCCACCAATAATGAAGATTGGTCGAAGAGAGTTGAATAGGTCATTAAATTCGTGTTTTTCTATTTTGCAGCGCGATTGGCAATAGATTGAGGATATATTAAAAGAGTAATTTTTATTTTTAGGGCGCACCACGGTCATTTGAAATTTGTCAAGTTCAATTATTGCTTCCAGAGTATGTTCAATGCAGTCTTTTATGAATAGGGATGACCCGCCTCTTGCGTTTCCCGATGGATGATGAGCGTGGTAGTCGCGGTAACCTTTTAGTTCCACGCGCGATTCTGTCGCCAGGTGAGTTTCAAAAATTAAACATATATCAATTACTTTTTCCTGCATGAAAATATTTAGTTCATCAAGCCTTTTCTGTAGCCCGTTGGCATTCCACGCAAGTACAATATATTGAGCTTCTTTGCCATAATTAGTTGCAGAAATTGGCTTCGAACTTAAAAAGCCGTTCGACTATTATCTTATTTATTTTAGTCTGTTCTTCTAGTCTCTCGAGAATTACTGAGAACACATTTGAGGCAGGATCCGGTGGTGTACAGTTAGTCATATTTACTTTGCGCGTAAGTTTTTCCACTTTCCACTTGCGCATTGTTGTTTTTGACTTTGTTGTTATTGGTGATTTTAGCGTTTGTCACCATTACCTTCTTTAAAGGCTTTGGGGTAGGACCGCTGTTGTTATTTCTCATTCTATCTGTCCCTGCGTTTTTCATAGGCGTCGTTTTTGATTCATCTCGTAGCTTTTGCAACTCCTTCGCGACTTCGCAGCCTCGATAATTAGCTGGATGTTTTCCCTTGCAGTTAATGCATATCGCTGGGGACTCTTTCGCGGCATTGCACTCTCGAGTCAGATGTTTGCCAGCGCATTTTACACAGCGAGGTTCCTTCTGGCAGTAGGCCTGAGGAATCAAATAACACATAAATAAGGAAGAAAAAGAAGCCTTCATAGAATTAGTTAAACAATATTTAAAAAATTTTTTCAAGATGGAACCGATCTCACCTTTACAAGTGCGATTAAGCATGAGATAAAGACCCAATCCCAATTTACACTCGTAACTACAGATACCTAGAAGTTCATAGGAATGAGGTTGAATCTCTTATAAAAAATGGAGAATTGTAATCGACTATAGAAAGCTCAACGAGACTTCTATAGATGACAAATTCCCAATCAATAATATCGATGGGATTTTTGACAAATTAGGAAAGGCCCAATACTTTACGACTTTTGACTTGGCGAAAGGTTTTCACCAAATTGAGATAGTCAGCAATGACGTCAAAAAAATTGCTTTTTCAATTAATAACGGGCATTACGAACTTTTCAGAATGCCGTTTGGATTAAAGAATGCTTCGGGAACATTCTAAAGGATGATGAATTCTGTACTGGCCGAACACATAATTTTGATTAACAAAGTATTGCGAAAGCTCAAAGAAGTTAATTTGAAAGTGCTGCTCGACTAGAGGGAATTCTTAAAAAAAGATACAGAATTTTTAGGACATATTATCACGACAGAAGACAGCAATCCTTATCCCTATAAAATTGAAGCCATATAAAATTATAAACTTCCTAAAACTCAAAAGCAGTTAAAGCATTCCTCGGTATAACGGGTTATTACCGAAAATTTATAAAGGACTTTTCCAAAGTAGCAAAGCCTATGACTATTTGTTTAAAGAAAGGAGCTAAAATTGATGTGAATGACCCAGATTATAATCAAAGTTTTGAAAATGTGAAAGCTGAAAGTCCTGACTTGACTCGTGCTAAGAAGTTTACGCTTACGACAGACGCTTCAAATTATGCAATTGATGCTGTCTTATCTCAAGACAGTCATCCAACTTGCTTTGCCAGTCGTACTCTAAACAATCATATTACTCAGCCGTTGCTACTCTCCAGAGTGCGGGCAACCAAATATTTCAGGCTCTATTTATACGGCAGAAAATTCACAATCACGATCATTGTCCATTAGTTTGGCTAAGTTCACTAAAGGAACCCAACGCTAAATTCAAAGGTGGAAAATAAAAGTTGAAGAATTCAACTTTGAAATAGGGTATGTAAAAGGTCAGGATAACTGGGTAGCAGACAGGCTATCTGGGATGGAAATTTATCTCAATGAAAATACAGATCAACAGAGTAATGAAAATGAAGAAAATATGGACAAACAATCAATAGTCGCAACCCTCCACAGTGGAAATGAGGATAGTAGTGATCATATTCCACCAGTAAATACCATATACCATATATAAAACCCAGACAAATTAAACAATCACAAAATATATAATATAAAAAAGAATAGTAATAGAATTAAAAGAATTTAGGGAAGATTTTTTTTTAGACATAAAAACATAGACATAGCTTTTTAGACGCACTGGAAAATATGACACCTTCGCCAAAGCGCATTCCTTTCCCACAGGTAAACCTGTGTTCATCAGAAAAGCTTGTTCACACAGCTTTACCGTATAAAACATGCAGATCAGTTTAGTTCAGTTGGCTCTCCCTCGATATGTTTCGTACAGTTTAGAATTGTAAGAATTGTGATTTACAAAATTAAATAATAAATAGTTTAAAAAATTAAAAAGTTTTTTTTATCAAACCATTTGTGGAAGAGCATAACTGTACATTGAAGGAAATAGTCAGATGGCTATCTTTCAGTGCGGCTTTTAAGAAGGAAAAATCCTATCAGAGTTCTAATCTCTGAACCGAAAAGTGGAACCAAAGCTTACATCACAACATAGTTGCACTTGATATTTCCAAGACATTTGACAGAGTTTGACATCAACCTCTTTTTTCGAAAATGCGTGCTTTTGGGATCGATGGTTCTCTTCGTCTATGGATTAGAAATTTCCCTTCGGAATGTTCACTTCGAGTTGTCTTGGATGGTTTTAAGTCTGACATTCATAAAATAAATGCTAGTGTGCCCTAGGGCTCCGTTCTTTCTCCCACACTCTTTTTTAATTTTCATCAACGATCTCTTGCTTGCTACTTCTAATCCAATATATTGCTTTGCTGGTGGCAGTATTCTCTACTTTTCATATTCGTTTCCCCACTCACGTCTCTGCTCTTCGGGTGTAGAACTCGAACGCCAGCATATGTCGAGCTCATTAAATTCTGGTGTTAACAGCATAACTAATAGGGAACCACTAACAGAGTAGAATTTAACGCTTCAAAAACACGATACTGTCTGCTGTCGTTAAAGCGAAGTTTAAACACTTAGCCATTGTCCATGAAAGGCACTTCCATCGTCGAAACCGAAAAACTTTCCATTCTGTACGTGTGTCAATGACAACAAACGTGGGAATGACCACATATTTTGTGTCGTCAAAAAGCTGCGACATGTCAAGATTTCCTCAAGCGATTTAAGAAATATGTACTTCTTTATTTCGTCGTCATTACAACTGTTACCGCCACTTGTGGAACCACTAGTTTTAGATCTACATCATTATCACTAAATCTACTACAAATTTCTCATAATTTTCTTTGTTAAGTCTTTTACATTTTATGGCATTTATATTAAAAATGGTTCCATTTCCTTTTAATCGTGGTACGAGTTGTACCTATTTAAGCAAATTATTGTAAGTTAACTGTTCTATACCATATGTAAGTAAATTAACAAATAAGTCAATTACTGTATACACTATAATCAATGTTACAGGAATTTTAACAGCGAATATAATAAATTGTGAACTATGAAACCTGTAGCTTGTTTTGGACAGAGGTTAGAATGCTAGGGCCAGCGGATTACAAAATTTCACGTACCAATTCTGCACTCAACAAAATTTAAAATTCTTATGTATCCGACGGCTACAGCTGCCGTCGAGTTACAATTCTACATCTAGTGATCAGCATTCACGGATATGGCATCCATATTCGGCACCGCATCCGCGAGCTTGCAAAGTGAGTACAATATGAGCACTTCTACCTTACAGGGTCAACCACCAACACCAACTCCATCAACACCGATTCCGCTAAGTTCCCCAACCCCTACCCCAACAGACCATGTAACCACGTGCCAAATCTGCACTAACCACACAGATTTGTACATGATCTGCTGCACTCTGTGTCACAAACCAGTCGTTCATAGACCTCCACGGAGACCAGATGTGTTTTGTGTTTCGGCTTTAGAAGTGAAGAAAAAAAAAAAGTGAAGAAAAATAAGAAGTAGACTTTTAGGCAGTGATTTTCTCAAGTGCTCGGTAGGCGAGGTGGTAGAGACTCGGACGGCAAATCTCGGGGTTGGGGTTCGCTTCCTAACATCTGCTAAAGTTTTTATTTCATTTCAATATAATAATAAAAAAAAAAAAAAAAAAAAAAACAATTATTGTGAAAAACAAAGTGTTTGAACGAAGTTCCATGAGTGGAAGTAAGCGGTCCGCTATCCGAATAGCGGGATCAGCAGATGGCATGATGTCGTCTGACGATCAATCCGTTCCAGTCCAACACTCAAAATCAAAAACGACAACAACGAAAACATCAGACATAGCCATTAAGAGGAGGAGAAAGCTGAAGCCGACTCCGAATCTCATAAAACGCACTTACCTTTCAGCTCCCTTAGAAATGCTGAATGGTAGAGTGAAGAAGAGGGCTGCGATGATATCTGCAAGCGCAGCAATAAAGCAAAAGAAGAAAGAGTCGGACAATAATGACTGTCCGCATGTACCCGACGAAGGGGAAACACAATACATGGGAGCAGACAACAGCTTTGCATCCCTAGCTGCATCCGAGTCAGATGACGAAGACGACGAGGTCGAAGCCCTGAGCAGCACCATTGAGCAGCTGCAACAAAAAGTGCTGGCTGTAAGGGCTAAGCAAATGGCAAGGAGGGAGATGGAGAAGCAGCAACAACTCCAGAAACCTCAACAGCAAACGAGCACAAACGTGGAGATTCCACACCAACAACAACAACATAAACAACCAGTGGAAAAACAAAACATCCAGAAACCTGCACAAGAGCAGCAGAAAAAGACAGATGTACACAAAGAACAAAAATCGCAACCGATTAAGCAGCAACAACAACGGCTGCAACATCAACACCAACAACAACAACAACAGCAGCAGGGACAACAACAACAGCAAGAGCAGAAATCCACTAAACCGAAAGTGCCACCAATTAACACTTTCAAATTGGAATTAAAGGACACCATAGAACTGTTTAAGTCGGCCATAGGCAACAATTTTTTTATAAAAAGATTATCGTTAGATAGGCATGCGATCCATTGTAACACAGTGGAGCGCTATCATAAAATAAAAAATTTACTGAAGGATTCGACGACGGAGTTCTTCTCCTACACCCCGAAGGGTGAAAAGCTGCAAACAATGCTGCTGAGGGGATTAGAACCGTCGACTGATCCGGAGGAGCTCCTTGCACTGCTGAAAGAGAAAGAGTGCGAAGGGCTCCAATTCGTGGGGGTTAAGCCTTTCACCACAGCCAGAGCAAAAAGGGAGATGCGGAAACTACCGTTCTTCCTGGTTCAGTTAAGTCCCACCAGCAATCTGGATGGTCTAAGGAGCATCAACGTCCTGGACTACCAGGTTGTACACTGGGAAAAAGTAAAACGGGGCGACAACATTTTACAATGTGTTCGCTGCCAAAGGTTCGGGCACGCCGCGTCGAACTGTGAAATGCAGCCTCGATGCGTAAAGTGCGGAAAGAACCACAAGTCAGAGGAATGCGTTCTGGGTAAGGACGGAACGTCTGAAAAAAGCCAGCTCTCTTGCGCGTTATGTAGGAACACGGGACACACCGCAAATTATCGGGGTTGTCCCAAATTCCAGTACATCTAAAGAATAAATCTGGCCCGGCAGCAGAAAGTGGAAGTTAAACGTCCACCCGTGCATTCACAAACTCCAGCCGTTACTCCCCATGTTACCTACGCCCAAATGGCGACAGGTAGGAGAAATACGGTACAGCAAGTGAAGGTAGCTTCTCAGGCCCCAGCGCCTAGAGCACCGGAACCAGTACCTGACATGCTAGCTATTTTACTCTCTATCCAGGGACAAATGGCTCAGCTACAACGTCATTTAACTGAACAGACCGCGCGGGTGGATCAAGTTTACGCGCTGCTGCCTGGCCTAACGCACCTTTTGTCGTAATGGGTACGCACGTGGCGGAGCAGACTCTGAAGGTCCTTTCAGTGAATGTGAATTCACTGATTAGGTTAGAACGACGAGCCGCACTATTTAAGTTGCTTAAAGACCAAGCCCCTGATGTGCTTTTGGTTAGCGAAACTAAGCTTACCAAAAGACACAAAATGAGGCACAGGAGATACAAAATAGTACGGAGAAACCGACCCAACTCCATTCAGGGAGGTGGCGTTGCGATTTTCGTAAGAAAAGGTATACGTTTTAAAAGAGTATACAGTCGTGTAGTACGTAGGTTCCAGGTGCTGGAAGCATGCATCGTGTATATTCCCCTCCGTAGTGGAAAGCGGCTGTACATGGTGTCTGTCTATGCACCTAAGGCTACTCAATCCACCTTATTCATCTCAGAGCTCGAGACACTTTTTCGATTCCTAAGGCTGGAATTGGAAGACAACTATTTTATTATCGGCGGAGATTTCAACGCCAAACATAGTGATTGGGGAAATAATACACCAAATACTAGAGGAAACCTACTATTCAATTGGTGGGGTCAACACAGCATAACGTATCGACTAGGGCTTAAGGCGACGGATAGTCCGTCGTTTCCCAGACACGGGTCTTATTTGGATCTTCTCCTGTTCGACTCACGAATACAACTGACATGTACTAACCAACAAACTACAAACTGTCTACGCACTTTCGTGTATGACAGTGACCATTGCGGTCTCAGCACCGAAGTAACTGTTCCCAATGAAATTGCGGAATTGGATGAGTTTGTGCAAAGGCATTCCTACAATTATAGTAGGGTGCGTTGGACACACTTCACCAGAACACTGACTAGAGCACTCTCCTCGAATTCGCTCTACCCACCATCCAACAGAAATCTGTCAAACGAGGAGACTGACAGGTATCTAAGACTAATGGACGAGACAATCAAACGAACAATGGACAAAACGATACCTCGGTATCAACACACTGACGACGAAGACTTATTCCGCAACGCAACTATTGATGCACTGCACCGACAAAAAAGTAGGCTGTTGTCAAGACTAAAAACCTTGTACAGACAGTTTACCGACAGACATAACCCGGAGATCATGACACTGAAGTCGTCGATTAAAAACCTCCAGATATTAATAAAGGAAAATTACAGAAACTCTGTAAATTTGTATTGGAACAACAAAATTCGGGCTGTAAACACCAGCAACCCGAATATGTTCCCGCAAATAAATAAAATATTTCGGAGGAATAATCAGAACGACCTTCCATGTCTTAGAATCGCCCGAACGACGAACAACGAACAAATACTTGTAACAGCAGGCATAGATCCAAATGAGGCCGTTGATGATGACAACTTCTTTGTGATCGAGGATCCGCAGGAGCAGGTAGAGGCTATAGGAGCGACTTTCCAGGAAGTGTATAAGGCGAATGCTATCATTGGCCCGAACCACGATCTGGAGAATCGAGTCCTTGTGCACAATTTCTGCCTTCGAAATGAAATAGAGAATTGGCGAATCGAGAGCTCGGGCTTCACCCAGTTTAGTGACGAGAATAGGTCAAATAATGTCATCACCAACGACAGGGTACTACCGCCGTTCATTTCGAAGGAAGAGCTCCAAACGATCTTTGAATCGCTTAGGAGTAAAAAATCAGTGGGAACCGATGAAATACCGAACACTGTGCTTCGACATCTCCCACTAGAAGCGGTGAACATTTATACCACCCTGTTTAATAATGCAATGAATAATGCACATTATCCAACGCATTGGAAAACTGCGGTGGTACATCCCATCCCCAAAAGGGATAAAGATACTTCCAATCCGGCGAATCTCCGCTCGATCAGTCTTCTTCCAAACATCAGTAAGGTTTTCGAGAAGGTAACCAATAGAGTCCTGACCAAGTGGGTTGAGGACAAACATATAGTTCCGGATAATCAATTCGGTTTCAAGGCGGGGCATGACATCATTCATGCTGTGTCGAAACTGGTTTCTGATATCCAATGGAACAAAGGCAAGAACCAGTGCACTGGTGCCTGCCTGATTGACTTGGAGAAGGCCTTCGATACCGTATGGCTAGAAGGACTCTTTTTCAAGCTGGACAGGTTGGGCATTAGTAAACCACTGCTGTATATTCTTTTTGATATGCTCTCCAGTAGACAGTTCATCGTGAAGAATGGCGATGTGACTTCTGCTGGAATATTTAACATTAAAAACGGTCTGCAACAGGGTGCGGTAAATTCGCCGATCCTATTCAACATTTACACAAGTGATCTGATAGGTTCACTTCCCCACAGCATAGCGTACGCAGACGACTTAATCGCGTACAAATCAGGTCCAAAGATTGAGGTCATTAACATACTTTTGCAGCGTGACTTCGATAAAATTAAACGATATTGCGATGACTGGAAGTTGAAAGTAAACTTTCAGAAATCGGAAACCATTCTGTTTAGGACGCCTTTGTCTGGGGCCTCTAGGGATACCAGAAAGAATTGGCGAAAGTTCTCTATCGTCGGACAACATGGACAGCCACTTGCTTGTCGAAATGTAGTCAGATATCTTGGGATCTGGCTAGATCAATATCTGTATTTTAACAAACATATAGATGTTGCTCTGGCCAGAGCCAGAGGTGCTTTTGCCCTTACAAAGAGACTGTTTTATAACAGCCAACTCGATGCGAGGGTGAAGGTGGTTTGCTACATGGCCCTTATCAGGCCCATGCTTGTATTTGGATGTCCTGTGTGGTTCAACGTGAGAGCAAGTTTATTGGAAAAGATTCGGGTGTTTGAGAGGGCTTGTCTTAGGACTTGTCTTCGCTTATACAGAACACCAGAGTCTGAGTACATAAAATTCTATCCTAATGAGGTCCTGTACAATAGGGCGAACCTGATAAGAGTGGATAATTTTGTTATTAAGTTGACTCGGAGGCACATTGCAAGAGCAATGACCTCATCGAACAACCTGATCTCAGGGGCTTACTACCCCTATTATATGTATCACGAGAGAGCTCGCCTTGACGGCTTTATTCCTCCAGAAGCGTTCCTCTATCTAGATAGTAAAGGTCTGATCCAGGACAGATTGGCGGTGCCGCTAATCTTCCACGTCGCTCGAACAGCTGCGGACAGGCGACTCAACTACGACAGAGACGTCGCACATGGCAGTGCGGAGCGTCTCCGGTTCAGTAGGGCGGTAGGGACTCGCGACAGGAGGGATGTTGCTCAGCAGCACCAGCAATTTTGGTGGCTTGAAGAAGGCGAGGATGCTTCGTAGTCGAACTCCTCCAGTGATAAGTAGCTTCATGTGAAGCAGAGTGGTCCAGCCTAATTTTTGTTTTTTTTAGCCATGGCCGGCTTACATAGTTTTAGGTAGGTTTAAGTTAGATTGTAAGAAAAAAATATATAAAACCAAAAAAAAAATAAATAAAAATATAAAAAAAAAAAAAAAATGTACATATTAGATGTAAGTAGTTTAAGTAGATTAAGATTTATTTTTAGGTAGTATGTAGGCTTTTAGGTTTAAGTTTTATAAAAAAAAATAATATGTCCATATACTAAGTTTTTACTTAAAATTGATTTTCTTAGTTTTAGTTTCGTTAAATATAAAAATAAATATAGACTGTAAGATCCGTCGAAAGACATAGTTTAAGTGTTAGGTTTAACTTAGAGTGCCCGCATGGGGCCAGTAAGTTAGTATAAGATTATCTCTAAGTTATTTAAGCTAATTTTTAAGCGTTTTTTTTGTCTAGCATGTAAGAGTAAATTAAGAAATATAAATAAAAATGCATAAAAACTGAAACTCTGTGTCACAAACCATTTCATAAAACTTGCATAAATGCCATCGATGTGCCATTCGATATGGATTAGCATTGCCAATCTCAGTCGTTCATTGAGCTCCGTAGAGTATTGACGTGTTTCGGCTTTCGGTTGAGGAGTGATACCAATAAAAAAGACATTTGGCAAACTTCATATAGGGCTCCAATTAGCCCAATGGTAGTGTGCCCGGTTACCAAGTTAAAGATGCTGGTTCGACTCCGGGTCGAAATAGACTTTTTGTTTTTTTTTTGTTGTTTGTTTGTTCAAGTAAAAAAACAAAATAAATTGATAGTGATAAAAATCGTCACGCGATGGATTGTGGAGAGCGGTCCGTTACACCAGTAGCGGGATCCGCAGACAAGGCAGGCGAGGCGTCAAGCGGTTCAAGCCAAACAGAACCGAAGGCGAAGAGAAGGAGGGCGCTAAGGCCAACTTCCACCTTACCACAACGTCCCTGCCTACCAACTTCCACTGCAAAGCTGCTTGGTGGAGTGAGGGAAGGGGTGCAATCAACGGCAGCAATGAATCATCCAGGGCAATTTACAGACAACAATCCATTCGTAAGTTAGATTTAAGAAAAAAAAATATATAAAAACAAAAACAAAAAAAAAAATTAATAAAAATAAAAAAAATTACAAAAAAAAAAAACCATATATATATATATACATATATCTATATATTAGGTATATATATATCATGTATGTATATATAATGTATTAGATGTAAGTAGGTTAAGTAGATTAAGATTTATTTTTAGGTAGTCTGTAAGTTTTTAGTTTTAAGTTTTTATAATAGTATTTAAAAAAAACTGTCCATTTACTAAGTTTTTATATAAAATTTATTTTCTTAGTTTTAGTTCAATGAATGTATAAATAAATATAGACTGTAAGATACGTCGAAAGACATAGTTTAAGTGCTAGGTGTAACTTAGAGTGCCCGCATGGGGCCAGTAAGTTAGAATAAGATAATTTTAAGTTAATTACTCGTAAGCTAATTTGTAAGCGTTTTTTTGTCTAGCATTTAAGAGTAAATTAAGTAACATAAATAAAAATGCATAAAAACTGAAACTGAAACTGACAATAGCTTCGCTTCCTTGGCGTCAACCGAATCGGAAGATGAAGTGGAAGAAATGGAGTCAATTAGTAGTAGCATCAAAATGCTACAACAAAGAGTACTAGCTATAAAAGGAAAGCAAATGCTAAGAAGGAAGAGGGAAGAGCAAGAGCAATCCCAACAGCAAGCTTAAAAGCAAACTCAACAACACCAAACAAATACAATAGCACAAGTGCTACAAACACCCCAACAAAACCAGCAACAACAAGTGCAGCCACAAGAACGGCAACAGCAAAAACAGCAGCAGCAGCAGCAGCAGAAAGAAACAACAGCAGAAACAGCAAATTTCAAAACAAAGGGTGCCACCTATTAATACATTTAAGATGGAATTAAAGGAAACAAAAGAACTATGTAAGTCGGCCATAGGCAATATTTTTATATTAAAAGACTTAGCTTAGATAGGCACGCAATCCACTGTAATACAGTGGAGCGCTACAATAAAATTAAAAGTTTATTGAAGGATTCGACGACGGAGTTCTTCTCCTACACAGCGAAGGGGGGAAGCTGCAGACAATGCTGCTGAGGGGGTTAGAACCGTCGACTGATCCGGAGGAGCTCCTTGCATTGCTGAAAGAGAAGGAGTGCGAAGGGCTCAAATTCGTGGGGGTCAAGCCATTTGTCACGGCTAGATCCAAAAGGGAGAAGCGGAAACTACCGTTCTTCCTGGTTCAGCTAAGTCCCAACAGCAAACTGGATGGTCTAAGGAGTATAAAAGTCCTAGACTACTAGGTTGCACACTGGGAAAAATTAAAGAGGAGCGAAAACATCTTATAATGTGTTCGCTGCCAAAAGTTCGGGCACGCCGCGTCGAACTGCGAAATGCAGCCTCGATGCGTGAAGTGTGGAAAGAACCACAAGTCAGAGGAATGCGCTCTAGGCAAGGACGGAGCGTCGGAAAAAAGCCAACTCTCTTGTGCTTTATGTAGGAACACGGGACACACCGCAAATTATCGGGGTTGTCCCAAATTCCAATACATCAAAAGAGTAAATCTGGCTCGGCAGCAGAAAGTGGAAGTTAAACGTCCACTCGCGCAGGCACAAACACCAGCCGTTACTCCCCAAGTTACCTACGCCCAAATGGCGGCAGGTAGGGGAACTACGGTACAACAAGCAAAGGTAGCTTCTCAGGCCCCAGCGCCTAGAGCTCCGGAACCTGTACCTGACATGCTGGCTATCTTGCTCTCTATTCAGGGACAGATGGCTCAGCTTCAGCGTCAAATACAGGAACAGGCTACGCGGGTAAATCAAATATACGCGCTGCTGCCGGGCCTAACGCACCTCCAGTCGTAATGGGTACGTACATGGCGGAGCAAACCCTGAAAGTCCTTGCAGTGAATGTTAATTCACTGATTAGGTTCGAGCCGCACTGTTTAAGTTGCTTAAAGACCAAGCCCCTGATGTGCTTTTGGTTAGCGAAACTAAGCTTACCAAAAGACACAAAATGAGGCACAGAAGGTATGAAATATTACGACGAAACCGACCCATTTCCATTCAAGGAGGAGGCGTTGCGATCTTTGTAAGAAAGGGACTACGTTTCAAAAGAGTATACAGTCGTGTGGTGCGTAGGTTCCAGGTGCTGGAAGCATGCGTGATGTACATCCCTCTCCGTAGTGAAAGCGGTTATACATGGTGTCTGTCTATGCACCTAAGGCTACTCAATCCACCTTATTCATCTCAGAGCTCGAGACACTTTTTCGATTCCTGAGGCTGGAATTAGAAGACAACTATTTTATAATCGGCGGAGATTTCAACGCCAAACATAGTGATTGGGGAAATAATATACCAAATACTAGAGGGAACCTACTGTTCAATTGGTGGGGTCAGCACAGTATAATGTATCGACTCGGGCTTAAGGCGACGGATAGTCCGTCGTTTCCCAGACACGGGTCCTATTTGGATCTTCTACTGTTCGACTCACGAATACAACTGACATGCACTAACCAACAAACTACAAACTGTGTACGCACTTTCGTGTATGACAGTGACCATTGCGGTCTCAGCACCGAAATAACCGTTCCCAACGAAACTGCGGAATTGGAAGAGTTTGTTCAAAGGTATTCCTACAATTATAGTAGGATGCGTTGGACACACTTCTCCAGAAC
Organism: Volucella zonaria; assembly: GCA_963966105.1. Classification (NCBI taxonomy): domain Eukaryota; kingdom Metazoa; phylum Arthropoda; class Insecta; order Diptera; family Syrphidae; genus Volucella; species Volucella zonaria. Next base: position 97,319,054 of record OZ014530.1, on the reverse strand, counting down.
GCTGACGAGAGCACTCTCCTCGAATTCGTTCTACCTACCGTGCAATAGAAATCTGTCAAACGAGGAGATTGACAGGTATCTAAAACTAATGGACGAGACAGTTTAACGAACTATGGACAAAACGATACCTCGGTATCAACACACTGACGAAGAAGACTTATTCCGCAACGCAACTATTGACGCACTGCACCGACATAAAAGTAGACTGCTGTCAAAACTAAAAACCTTGTACAGACAGTTTACTGACAGACATAACCCGGAGATCATGACATTGAAGTCGTCGATTAAAAACCTCCAGATATTAATAAAGGAAAATTACAAAAATTCTGTAAGTAACAATAAAATTCGGGCTGTAAGCAACCCGAGTATGTTCCCGAAAATAAATAGAATATTTCGGAGGAAAGATCAAAATGACCTTCCATGTCTCAAAATCGCCCGAACGACGAACAACGAACAAATACTTGTAGCAGCAGGCATCGATCCAAATGAGGCAGTTGACGATGATAACTTCTTTGTGATCGAGGATCCGCAGGAGAACGTAGAGGCTATGCGACTTTCCAGGAAGTGTACAAGGCGAATGACATCATTGGCCCGAACCACGACCTGGAGAGTCGAATCCTTGTGCACAATACCTGCCTTCACAATGAAATTGTGAATTGGCGATTCGAGAACTCGGGTTTCACCCAGTTCAGTGACGAGAATATGGCAAATAATGTCATCACCAACGAAAGGGTATTACCACCGAAGGAAGAGCTCCAAACGATCTTCGAATCACTTAGAAGTAAGAAATCAGTGGGAACCGATGAAATACCGAACATTGTGCTTCGACATCTCCCACTAGAAGCGGTGGACATTTATACCACCCTGTTTAATAATGCAATGAATAATGCACATTATCCAGCGCGTTGGAAAACTGCGGTGGTACATCCCATTCCCAAAAGGAATAAAGATACTTCGAATCCAGCGAATCTCCGCTCGATTAGCCTTCTTCCAAACATCAGTAAGGTTTTCGAGAAGGTGATCAATAGAGTCCTTACTAAGTGGGTTAAGGACAAACATATCGTTCCGGATAATCAGTTCGGTTTCAAGGCGGGGCATGGTATCATTCATGCTGCGTCTAAACTGGTTTCTGATATCCAATGGAACAAAAGCAAGAAACAGTGCACTGGTGCCTGCCTGATTGACTTGGAAAAAGCCTTCGATACCGTATGATTAGAAGGACTCTTTTTCAAGCTGGACAGGTTGGGCATTAGTAAACCACTTCTGTATATTCTTTTTGATATGCTCTCCAGTAGACAGTTCATCGTGAAGAATGGCGATGTGACCTCTGCTGGAACATTTAACATTAAAAACGGTCTGCAACAAGGTGCGGTAAATTCGCCGATCCTATTCAACATTTACACAAGTGATCTGACAGATTCACTTCACCATGCCACAGCGTACGCAGACGACTTAATCGCGTACAGATCAGGTCCAAAGATTGAGGTCATTAACATACTTTTGCAACGTGACTTCGACAAAATTAAACAATATTGCGATGACTGGAAGTTGAAAATCAACTTTCAGTAGTCGGAAACCATTCTGTTTAGGACGCCTTTGTCTGGGGCCTCTAGGGATACCAGAAATAATTGGCGAAAGTTCTCTATCGTCGGACAACATGGACAGCCACTTACTTGTCGAAATGTAGTCAGATACCTTGGCTAGATCAATATCTGTATTTTAACAAACATATAGATGTTGCTCTGGCCAGAGCCAGAGGTGCTTTTGCCCTTACAAAGAGGCTGTTTAAAACAGCCAACTCGATGCGAGGGTGAAGGTGATCTGTTACATGGCCCTTATCCGGCCTATGCTTGTATTTGGTTGTCCCGTGTGGTTCAACGTGAGAGCAAGCTTATTGGAAAAGATTCGGGTGTTTGAGAGGGCTTGCCTTAGAGCTTGTCTTCGGTTATACAGAACACCAGAGTCTGAGTACATAAAATTCTATCGCAATGAGGTCTTGTACAATAGGGCGAGCTTAATAAGAGTGGACAATTTTGTTATTAAGTTGACTCGAAGGCACATTGCAAGAGCAATGACATCGTCGAACAACCTGATCTCTGGGGCTTGCTACCCTAATTATATGTATCATGAGAGAGTTCGCTTTGACGGCTATGTTCCTCCAGAAGCGTTCCTCTATCTAGATAGCAAAGGTCTGATCCAGGACAGATTGGCTGTGCCGCTAATCTTCCACGTTGCTCGAACAGCTGCGGACAGGCGACTCAACTACGACAGAGACGTCGCACATGGCAGTGCGGAGCGTCTCCGGTTCAGTAGGGCGGTAGGGAGTCGCGACATGAGGGGTGTTGTTCGGCAGCACCAACAATTTTGGTGGCTATTTGAAGGAGGCGAGGGTTCGTCATCGAATTCCTCAAGTAATAGGTAGCTTCATGTAAAGCAAAGTCGGTCAGCTTAATGTTTTTTTTTTTTAGCCATGGCCGGCTTACGTAGTTTTAAGTAGATATAAGTTAGTTTTTAAGAAAAAAAAAATATATAAAAACAAAAAAAAATAAAAAAATAAATAAAAATAAAAAATAACAAAAAAAACAATTAAATATATATATATGTATATATATATGTACATATGTGTATATATTAAGTATATATGCATTATGTGTATATATATATATATATGTGTGTACGTATTAGATGTAAGTAGGTTAAGCAGATTAAGATATATTTTTAAGTAGTCTGTAAGTTTTTAGTTTTAGGTTTTCATAATACTATGTCTATATACTAGGTTTTTGCATAAAATCTATTTTCTTAGTATTAGTTGTAATGTAAATATAAAATTATAAAATTAAAGATAAACTGTAATATACGTCGAAAGACTTAGTTTAAGTGTTAGGTTTAACTTAGAGTGCCCGCATGGGGCCATTAAGTTAGTATAAGATTATTTGTAAGTTATTTAAGCTAATTTTTAAGCATTTTTTTGTCTAGCAAGTAAGAGTAAATTAACTAAGAAAATAAAAATGCATTTAAACTGAAAAGAACTGAGCATTGCCAATCTTGTAATTCAAAGAATTTACATAAACGATCCCGTGTAATCCGCTCAACCCATTTCCAATCGTGCGTCAAAGTCATCTAAAGCCTTGCAGTCACGTAGAACTGCCCATGAAGTGCGACGTGCAGAAGAGGAACACACAATAGCTCTCTCTGAACTGGCAATTAATAAAGAGTACATCAAAAAGAAGTATCATATTCTGGCTGAAGAATGTGAACAGGAGGACGCAGGAAGCAGTCAATCCGCTCCGGTCCGAGAGTGGCCAGATTAACAAGCTGACTTCGCCACTTTAAGTAGCACGATAATATTTCAAAACAATTATAATTCTACTGCGGAGAATCAACAAAATATACCAACTTGTAGTCAAAATTCTATATAAGATCGAGCTAGACAAAACCGCTCCTTCGTCGCGATAACGTTCGCTTTTAATTGACTCAAATTTCAGACACAATAGAACAACCTCTCCACTGCTCTACAACAAATCCGTCTATAACCACATCAGCTCCTAGAGTTAATTCAAACTACATATATAAATACACAGGTATATTACCCTCCAATAACAACAACAACTGTACGAAATAGCGCCGATTATAATATTAACAGTTTCCTTGGAACCTCAATGTTTCGCAGCACACCAACTGCTTTGATTTATTTACTCAGCTCGCCCTTCAGAGCTATAAGGCGAACATACTCTGCCTCCAGATAATGATGTCCCAAGCGCGGCATCAACCCAGTTCTACACCAACAACAATATAAATACATTTTCAATTGAAGTACATCCGCCCAGGTTGACAAAGGGATAAGTTCAAGAGCGTCAATCTGTTCCTAAGGACCTGCCTATATTTTCGGGGCATCCGGAAAGTGGCCAGTATTCAGCTTAACATATGACTGCTCCACAACTGTATGTGGGCTCACCAACGTAGAAAATTTTATACGCTTTTAACGTTCACTTAGAAGGATGCACTGCTGGCTGTACAATATATCGTGTTTCATCCGTCGAGTATCTCAGCAGTTATATCAACACTGATGATATTATTCGGCAGCCGGAAAAAATACTGCAGTCAATCAAAACAAGAATTAAATCAACGCCACCAATAAACCCAAACAAACTAGAGGTATTTACTACATTTGCCATAAATGTAAAAAGTCTCGATGCTACCATTGATGCAAGCGGTTTACAAGACGAGTTGAGTAATTCTTCATTACTTCAGGAATTGATTGAGAAACGCTAACACAGTATCAACTCTGATGGGGCAAATATAAATTACATTTATTACAGGAAAACAAAAGAGCAAACTTATTCGAGTTTTCCAACAGGGTTTTTGAATTCGGTGTCTCTGCCCGCAGTGTGACGGTAACAACCAGTACTTCCAACGAAAGCAATAATCGAAATAAAAACAACACCAAAAAGGCCTTTTAGATGCACATACGAGTAGCGAACAAGAAAAGAGGAATTGCTGCGTATGCGAGGGGTTTTGCAGTAACGTTGCCAGTTGTGAGACATTTCGTAAAGGCGATCGAAGCGAACGGTGGAAAATAGTGAGAAGGCATAATCTATGCAAACAGTGCTTATACCCTCACTCTAATCCGTGCAAGGGCAAGCAATTATGCGGTATCACTGGATGTACCCACAAACATCACGCTCTTCTATATCGTTTTCTTCCAGAAATACAAAACTCTAACGAAAGTGAAGATAAATGTCAAAATCTCGAGAATGTCAATGCACACAGCAAGAGTAATTGCAAAAGCAACACATTGTTTAAAGTCATTCCAGTTTCAATTTTCGGAAGCAATAAAGTTATTAAAACTTTTGCTTTCATAGACGAAGGCTCATCAGTAAGTCTACTAGATGAAGAACTTGCTGCCGAATTGGGATTAAAAAGATTTTCGCATCCACTCTGCTTAAAGTGCTAAAGGCGAAATGCAACGCACAGAAAACAAATCGTAGCGCATGCTTATTACTATAGCTGGTCTGAACGGGAAACACGCGGCTTTGGAAGTACATACAGTGCGTAAGTTATCTCTTCCAATGTAAACCTTGAATTATGAAGCGCTTTCGCCATTCCATCATTTAAGACACCTGCCTATTTCCAGTTACAAAAATACAACGCCGCAATTACTAATTGGGGTGAACAATTGTAGTTTAGGTATTCCTAAGGCAGTACGTGAAAATAAGCCAACGGAGCCTGTTGCCGTGCACACGAACTTAGAGTGGGTTAAATACAGAGGTTCTAAGAATCTACAAGAGGATTATAATCTCCACATCTGTAAGTGTGATGAAAATGATATAAGTTCGCATAATTTAGTAAAGAACTCCTTCTCTATTGAAAATTTAGGCGTAGGTTAGGTTAGGTTAGGTAAGAGTGGCTGTTGGAAATACCAACCCACTTAGGCCTATTGGCCCATTGTGATGCCACGTGGATCTATGATCTTCTTACTACTGGAACCAGTTTGAGCTTTTAATAAAGCGTAGGAGACTGTTAACGTCTATTTTTTCTAGATCGTTTAGGTCATTGTAGAAGAAAGCTCCTAGGTGAAGCTTCCTTCTCTGAGAGAGAGCTGGGCATGTGCAGAGTAGGTGGGGGATTGTCTCCTCCTCTTCCTCGTCCATGCAGCTTCTACAAAAATCGTTAGTAAAAGCGCCAAGCCTTCTTGCGTGCTTGCCTATGAGGCAGTGTCCGGTAATGACACCTATTATGGCGCTGAGATGTTTCCTTTCTAAGAGGATCAGACACTTAGATCGACTCAGATCCAGCTTTGGCCAGATCTGTTTTGTCGCTAGACATGTTTGTCCAGCAGTCCACCTAAGGTCCGTTCTTTTATTGGCATCTAGCTTTAGTGTTAGTTTGCACGTAGCGATTGGTATACCTATACTACCTTTGTCTGGTAGGATAGGTAGAGTGGTTCCAATTTTGGCGAGTTCATCGGCTCTGCAGTTCCCTGGAATGTCTCTGTGGCCCGGCACCCAACAGAGGTGAATGTTGAACTGCTCTGCCATCTCCATGAGAGATGATCGGCATTCAAGGGCAGTTTTAGAACACAATGAGACCGAGTCCAGGGACTTGATGGCGGCCTGACTATCCGAAAATATGCGGATATCCTTTGCAGATATCACGTTTTTCTTCAGCCAGGACAGAGCTTCTTTAATCGCCAAAATTTCCGCCTGGAACACGCTACAGTGATTTGGAAGGCGGAAAGAGAGGCTTAGGTTAAGCTTATCTGAGAAAACACCGCCGCCAACTCCGCTGTCGGTTTTAGATCCATCTGTGTAGAGATGGATTGACTTGTCCTCCATGAAAGCATCCTCCTCCCAGAATGATCTAGAGGGGAAGCTTACATGGAAGTTTTTGTCAAACCAAAGTTCAGGTATGGTGTAATCGGTGTTCTCTGTGAGGATTCCTAATGTATTAAGAATGTTGGCGTGGCCAAATGAATTATTTGTCCACTGTTTAGTCGCTTTAAGGCGAATAGCTGCAGTCGCAGCTACTTGTTTGCTAAAAATGTCGAGGGGTGTCAAGTGAAGCAGAATATCTAATGCCGCAGAGGGGGTAGACCGCAAGGCTCCGCTTGTGCATAGACATGCTGTTCTTTGGACTCTGCTTAATTTAATGCAGTTGACTGCATTTTCCAAGGCCGTCCACCAGACAACCACCCCGTAAGTGAGTATCGGTCTTATGACCGAGATGTATAGCCAGTGGGTTATGCGAGGTTGAAGGCCCCATTTGTTCCCAATGGCTTTCTTGCAGGAGAATAAAGCTATTGTAGCTTTATTGACTCTTTCTTGAATGTTAGGTTTCCAGTTTAGTTTCCTGTCAAAAATGAGACCCAGATATTTTGCTGTATCGGAGAAAGCTAAACTGGTACCGTTTATTGAAGGAGGGTCTATGATTGGAATTTTATATTTCCTAGAAAAGAGGACAAGATCAGTTTTATGGGGGTTTATTCCCAATCCACAGCGATCTGCCCAGCAGGTTAATCTGTTAAGATTTACTTGGAGGAGTTCTTTAATGGTATTTAAATGTTTTCCTGAGACGGCTATGGCAACGTCATCCGCATAGGCAATCACTCTGCTACCACCCTCTTCCAGGTATATCAGTAGTTCGTTAACCACTAAGTTCCAAAGAAGGGGGGAGAGGACACCGCCTTGCGGCGTACCCCTACTGACATATCTTTTAGCAGAAGTCTCACCCAGTTTGGAGTTGATTATCCTGCTTGTTAGCATTAGATTAATCAGCTCCCCAAGTGAGTCGTCTACCTGCAGAGTTGACAACGCAGTCGTGATTGCGGATGTGTTGACGTTGTTAAAGGCGCCCTCTATGTCCAGGAAAGCAACCATTGTGTACTCCTTATATTTTAGGGATCGTTCGATGTGGCTAGTCAGAGAGTGCAAAGCCGTTTCCACCGACTTTCCTTTACAGTAGGCATGTTGAGCCGTAGACAGAAGTCTTGGATCAACTTTAGCTCGAATATGGATATCAATCAGTCGTTCTAAAGTTTTCAGAAGGAATGACGATAGACTTATGGGTCTGAGGTCCTTTGGGACCACATGAGAACATTTTCCAGCTTTGGGAATGAATACTACATTGACTTCTCTCCATAACAGTGGAATGTGGATAAGTTCTACACAGCTCCTCATAATATTTTCCAACACTGGTAGAATAATATCTGAGGATCTCTGTAGCTCGGCAGGTATAATACCGTCCGGACCAGCAGACTTGTATGGTTTGAAGGTATGTAGCGCCCAGAGCAGTTTGTCTCTCGTAATCAGACTATGAATTTTGGTCACGGTTGCAGTAGGCTTGTTTGGGCTGCTACTGGCCGCGAGTTGGGAGCTACCTGGAAAGTGGGTGTCCAGAAGCAGGTTGAGTGATTCATCACTTGAGGTTGTCCAAGAGCCATCGGTTTTTTTCAAACAGCTGGGCATCATAGGATTTGTGGAGAGGATTTTTCTTAGCCGCGAAGCCTCAGAGGTTTCTGTAATTTTGTCACAGAATGACCTCCAGGATTGTCGCTTTGCCTTCCTCAGTTCTTTTTTGTATATTTTGAGGGATTCTTTATATGAGTCCCAGTCGGTCACTTTTCTTGTGCTTTTTGCTGCGTTGAAAAGTTTTCTGCATGTGTTTCTGAGCAGTCCTAGTGCCGATGTCCACCAGTGTGGCTTTTTCTTGCCTCTTGGTTGAATAAGAGGGCAGGAAGCGGCCATAGCCTTATTGAGAGTCAGAGTAAATTCCCTGACTTTCATGTCGAGCTCATTGGTGTCACGCGGGGGACTTGATAGTTTGGAGGATATCGTTTCCGATAGGATTCCTCTATATTTTGTCCAATCAGTTTTCCGGTAGTTCCGGAAAGTTGGTTGGCGAGGGGGAGCATCACTCAGACTGAATTGGATGTACCATCCAGTTTGTTAGCCTTTGGGTGATGCTGTCGGAGACAAGAGTAATATCTAAAACTTCTTGTCGGTTTTTTGTTATGAAAGTGGGCTCATTGCCAATATTGCAAATTAAGAGGTTAGTACTTAAAATATAGTCTAAAAGTGACTCACCTCTATCATTGATGTCGGTACTGCCCCATACCGTATGATGTGCGTTGGCGTCGCATCCGATTATGAGGCCAGTTTTTTGCCTTCCCGCTTCCAGTACCACCCTTTCTAGGTTATCACCAGGGAGAGGGCCCACTTGGTCGTGGCCAAGGTAAGCCGATGCCAGCCAGTATGAGCCTTTGGCAGTTTCTAATCTGGCAACGGTTAGGTCGGGGTCACTGAGGTTGGGAAGTAGAAATACATTAAGGCTATGTTTCACTAATATACAAGTTCTAATCTTACCTTTGTCTCTTGTATAGAGCGGAACGTATGAGGGTGTCCTAAGTCCACGAACCACGCCTTCTGCAATCCATGGTTCCTGGATTAGAATAATGTCTCCTGCGCTTTTGGAAAGACGCAGAATGAGTGTGGCCGAAGCCTTTTTTGAGTGGTGGAGATTAATCTGGAGAAACCGTATCATTGCTACAGTCTTCCAGAGTCGCCTCCACCACGGTGTTGTTGAGGTCCTCCGATTCTGAAGATGTGCCCAAGAGCTCATCTTCAATCTCTGATCGTGTAGAACCTCTATTTGCTTCGCCATCGGTTTCCATTTCCGACAATGTGTCAGAATCGGAGACCGACGGCTTTGTAGTCACCTCGGACAGATTGGAGTCATCGCTATCCAATTCTGGAAAGGATATCGATGCTCCAAGATCCACGGTTGTGATGTCAGGTGTTAAAGGAGGAGGAGGTTGCTTATCAGCATCCAACTCATCCTTTTTGTACACCCTTAAATGAATGGACTCGAATCCAAACCGAATCATGCCTTTCGTCTGCGCCAGAGGATTAAGGGATTCCTTATTGATCACAATTAACGCGCATCTATAAGAACCCCTTAGTTCCTCCAGTTTCGCGACTTTCCAGTCATGAGTCGGAAGAGTCGGGTTGCTGAGCCGGATGATTTCCAGGATATTTTCTGGAGAGGAGGGTTCGGCTGGAATCCAGGTACGAGTTCGAGGTCTACTAGGAATGTCTTCCTTAGATACGACCTCGAGTTTTGCACCTGGCCAAACCTCTCCTAAACCATCGATGGCCTTGGTGAAGAGATCGAGAGATCTCTGGTCGGAGCAAGCGATGAGCTTGACATGGCCTTGGTGCCAGCCAGCGTCGCTTGTGATAGGAGGTGGTCCTGGGTTCTCCCGCATGATGGCCAAGAAGTTGCTGGAGAGCTTCAACTTGACCAATTGCCACCGTTCCGGTGTAATGGAACCGTCGGTATCGCTTCTATCGATCACCGCGATCACCAATGCGTCCTTTAGGACTTCGTTATAAAACTTCAGAGATCTGCTGTTGGATGTGGAACTAAACTGAATTTTGGGCCTCTTGGAAACCGATACGGTTTCCTCCAACGATCTCTGACGCTTAGAGGAGTCTTTTGACATTTTGTGAGCAATGGAAGCAGTGGGAAATCCATCTTTTAGGATGTTTTTAGCCCACTCAACCTTGCTCTTTATTTCCGCACTTCTCTCCACCTCCGGAATGGATCCGAAGGTTTTGATAATGCGTGAAGCATTTCGGCGTCTTATGTATAGCGCCTTAGATGGAGCTTGCCGATGCGGCTGAGCTCCAGATTCCTCTTTGGAGGGAGGAGTTTTGGTATTTAGGCGTAACAGTGTCAAAAAATGAAGTTTGTAGTGACGAGAAGCATGGTCTTAAATAATTGCAACAGTATACAAAAAGACGATCTGCTAACAACTTCGAGACCGGTCTCCTTTGGCGTTATCAAGAAGTTGAGCTACCAGAGAGCTACGTGATGGCAAAAAGTGGGCTTTTGTGTTTGGAAAGAAAAATGAAAGCATACCCTGACCTAGGTAATGTGTTCATAAACGCTATTAGAGAATATTTAAATAAAGGATATATACGTAAACTGGCCAATAACAAACAAGAAACCATAGGTAAAAATAAAATATGGTGCCTACCGATATTTGCTGTTCATAATAAAAATAAACTAGGCAAGGTACGTGTAGTGTGGGCGTCTCGCTAAATTTCCTGTTGCACAAAGGGCTTGCGTCCTTGTCTGCGATATTGTTTCGCTTTAGAAAAAAATCAATTGCTGTTTCTGACGACATAGAACAAATTTTCCACCAAATTTTTATACGACGGGAAGACCTTTGGCGAGACGGTGACGATAGCAAGCCACTTAATGTCTATGTCATGAACGTGATAATTTTTTAATCATCATGTGCCCCTAGCACACCCCAATATGTGAAAAATTTAAACGCAACTGAGTTGAGGACCATTATGTGGATTATTTTTTAAAGTCGGTATACACCGCAGAGGAAGCAAGAGAATTATTGCACGAAGTTAAGTATATCCATAAGCAGGCCGGCTTTAACTCTTCAATTCCCAGTGTCACCTCTAGGTGACGGAGGTTTTAATTTTTTTTTTAGTTCAATGGCAAATGAATTTTTGCATTTCACGATTATCACTAGTAAATTAATAAGTGCCTTTATACATATTATTTTTTTTTTCTGTCTACACTAACATATTATTCGCGCATTATTAAATTTTTTCCTTATTGGTGTTATTCGTGCAATACAAACTCGGATAATTATGTTGAAATCGTAAGTATTGTCATTTTTATAACTGTATGTTGTAAATGAAACCATTAGCTATAAAACAATTCTATTTTACTATAAAAATAACACTTGGCCTGGTTACAATAACGTTCAAAATATGAAGTGTCACCTGTAAATGACACTGGGCGGTATTGTAACAAAATAATTGCTGCGTTTTGCCGATTCATGGTGATGGGATCTTAGAACTTACTTACGTCTTACAGGCTGACATTAGCTGAAATCATCGAGGAATTAGAGACCGGGGAGGTCCCTGGCGACATTATTTTGTTTCCTCCTGATGATGGCATGGCTACTGACGGAGAGAGTGGGGATGAAAACTCCATTGCTCCATCTACCTAGTCGTATGCTTCGTTCTCAAGTAGAGCTACAAAATGGGCCATCTCTAAATATAATTGCTGATGAAATCAGAGTGTTCATAGCAATATTGTTGTTCACAGGTTACTTGACACCTAAATATATACGAATGTCCTGGGAAGTAAAGAGTGATACTCACAATGAACTGGTAGCTTCTAGCATGAGACGAAGTAGATTTTTTGAGATTCAGCAATGTTTACAGCTTTGTGATAGTACATCATTACCGCCCCACGAAAAATTTGCTAAAGTTCGTCAGTATTTTACAAAACTTGATGAAAATTTTACATCAAATTTCAATAAAGCGGGGTCCTCACACATTTCTATAGATGAAACTGTAGTTCCATACTTCGGTAGATATGGTAACAAACAACACGTCAATGGAAAACCCATTAGGTTTGGTTACAAGCTTTGGTCAGTAACTACTCGCCATGGATACTTGATAACCTGTGAGTTGTATCAAGGTGCCTCTGGTCCAACCCTCAAAATGCAACCACAATATGGTTAGGAGCCGCTGTTATTTTGGAGCTACATTCTAGATTACCACAGGAATTAGGAGCATACAATTTGTATTTTGATAAGTTTTTCACTGGTTTACCTCTGCTAAAATATTTGCAAGAACAAAATGTAGGAGGAATGGGAACTATCCGGGAAAACCGTCTGGAAAATTGTAAACTGCTGAATTCCAAGAAATGAAAAAGAGACGTAGAGGTGAGCTGTGTCATCAAATGTCTAGTGAAATTATTGTCAAACTGCCACGGTTGTCAATCTGTCAATCAATTTCAAAAGTGGATCGGATTGGGGCATAAATAAAAAACGGACAAAAATTCAGGCTGATTGCCCAGCTGTTATAAAGATGTATAACAAGTGTATGGGTGGGCTTGACCATTTTGATGAAAATATTGACTCCCTAAGGGCAAGTCTTAGCGGTAAAAGGTGGTGGTACCTTTTATTTGCTTTTGGTCTAGATTCTGCTTGTCAAAACGCTTGGCATATAAAAAAACAATCAGCAAATAACTGGACCTATTGCGATTTTCGCAGATATGTTGTAACCACTTACAACCAGTGTATCTTCAAAAATACAGAAAGCCTGTAAACCGTGATGTGCCCTGCGGAGTTCCAGTTCAGATTAGGGTCTCAAGAGAAGTAAGGTCTGCAGGTAGCGCCGATGATCACATCGAAACAGATTGTTCTCAACGGCGGTGCGGGTATTCCCACCAACGCACACTAAAAATGGGCGCTAAGTGCAATGCCGGCTTGCATTCGGAATGTTGGTATATGTTCCAAAATAAATAAATCTACAATACTTAGTTTTATATCAAAATAAATACTAACCCTTTTTTTAAGTAAAAGCAAATACTTTCGGGAAAAAAAAATAAACAGTTGTTTTACTTATATAGAAATTAATGAGTACCAGAGAAGTACAAATAATGTCCAGTGTCACCTGTAGGTGACACCCCTTTTTCGAAAAAAGTGCGGTCAGAATTTTTTTTAATTTTGGTTTTTTTGTCAACTCTAAGCATAAACATTACATCAAGTGAAAGAACTAACAATATTTTATATTAATAGAGGTATGGGAGTTGAAGGGTTAATATTCGAAATTGGTCTTCAAATAGTAAAGCGGTTCTGCCATCTCTTAACGATGGTACTTGGCGTTTTTTTGGATTCCCAGTGAGGATGCGATAACATTTAAAATATCTGCTGCAATATTGCAAAAATCTTTCTTGGTGTTAGGCTACCTACAAAAAGAGAGATGCTTCGCATATTAATGTCCATCTATGACCCGTTTGGGCCGGTAGGTCATTTTGTAATGTATGCAAAATATAATTTCAAGAAATTTGGAGAAGCGCTGTCGACTGGGACGAGCAGATTTTAGGTTCCCAATCGATAAAATGGACCCAATGGAATAAGTTTCTTCCCGACCTGCAGACTTTACGAATTTCATGGTGTCGCTTAAACCATTTTCCAGATTATCGTGATCTCGATGTACAATTGCGCACATTTGTATATGCAAGGCAAAATGGATATACGACCGTGTGCTATCTTCGCCTTCCTAATGGCCAGAATACCACGTTCTCTTTAATAGGGTGTAAAACTAGACTGGCACCTCTGAAAATCGTATCAATTACTCGACTTGAGCTGATGGCGGCTGTTATAGGGGCCCGATTAGCAAAATACGTATTGGAGAGTCATTTGATCTCGATTGCCAAGAGATTTTTTTTGGTCGGGCTCTAAGACAGTTATTAGTTGGCTACGTTCGGGTGACCATCGTCAATATCATCAGTTCGTAGCTTTTCGAATATGTGAAATTCTTGAAATCACTTAAATAAATGAATGGCACTGGGTCCCAAGTAAACTGAATGCAGCGAACAAAGCAACAAAGTGGGCAAAAACACCAGATTTTACACAGAACAGTCGGTGGTTCAGTGGCCCACAATTCTTGCAGAAATCAGAAAATAAGTGGCCGACAGAAGAAGCTGATACAAATTTTACGGATGTGGAACTGAAGCAGGAACACTTGCACATCTCAACAGTTAACTACACCTTCAATGTGCAACGCTTTTCCAAGTGGAAGAGGTTGCTGAGAACTGCGGTATATGTTGTCCGGTTTTCAGGGAACTGCAAGCGCAAATGGAGGGATGTCCAAAAAAGGAGAAGTTATCCTATATCTACAAGCGCAGAGACAGGAATTCGCCGAGGATATACGCCGATGTTTAAAGAAGTCAAGCGTACTATATAAGTTGTCTCCATACTTAGATGAGACAAACTTGTCTGGTGAAGATGGGAGGATTGACAACACCTGCGTTATAGAAGAGCAAATGCTACCAATAATTTTGCGATAAATAACAGTATAACACGTTTAATCCTAAAGCACTATCACGAGCTATATCATCATGTAAATAGCGAAACAGCGGTAAATGAGCTTCGCCAAAAATACTACATAAGCCCTTTGCATACCACTTATAAAAAAGAGACGAAATACTGTCAGCGCTGTAAAATCGATAAAGCGACGCCAAGTTTTCCACAGATGGGTAAGTTACCCCTTGCTCATACATTGCACCATTTACATTCACTGGGATAGACTTCTTTGGCCCCATGACTGTCTTGTTGGTCGTCAAAGCGAAAAGAAGTATGGCGCCTTATTCACCTGCCTATCGATAAGGGCAGTGCATGTGGAAATAGTGTATTCGATTAACACCAGCTCATGTATTTTGGCAGTAAAGAACTTTATGGCAAGACGTGGCACCCCGCGAGCAATTTACAGCGATAATGGCACTAATTTTGTTGGTGCAGAGTGAGTGCTGAAAAAGGCGCTCGAGCAGGTCGACAGATATATCCTCGTCTAGCAGTTTACGACAACAATTACAAAATGGAATTTTAACCCACCGGCGGTACCACACATGGAAGCAGCGTGGGAACGTCTGGTGCACTCCATTAAGACAGTTTTTTACAAAATCACTCCAACTCGGTCGCCTAGTAATGAACTCCTTCGTAGCATGATGGCTGAAGCGGAGAATATAGTCAGTGCCAGACCATTTAGACCAAGAGCCGACAGCAAATTTTGGGAGTGGAGGTATAACCAAAATATATGTACCTGTATGTGTAGGTATTAGTGCAGTGATATCGAATTCCACCGTCTGGCAGTTTTTTTTTCAGCCGAGGCTGAGGGTGAGGGGTTGAAAATTGTAATTTTTTCGATTTTTGTGTCGGGAGTATAACCACTTGAATCAATATATAAACAGTAGAGAATAATGCACTGATTTCGAATACCTAGGTCCCAGACGTTTTGCTTTCAGCTTTCCCCTTACCAGACACCCCCCAAAGTGGGAAAAAAATCACTTTTGGTGTCAGAGGTATAACCACACAAGCGCTACGTCAAAAAATCAGAAAAATTCTTTTGATTACGAATATCTAGGTCCCAGACGTTTTGCTTTCAGCTTTCACCCCGCCAGACGTCCTCGAAATATCCTAAAAGGGTTTTTTTTTTTACAAAAAACAAGAAACACTATTTTGTTTTCCAATATAACCATATGTTGGTCACAACATTTACCTAATGATTCATCAGATGAGTCTGATGAGGAAGAATTTGTTTAATATGTTTGTCTTTTTGTAGTGATCTCAAAAAAATTTTTTTTTGGACATATTTAATTTATTTTTGCAAGAATAATATGTAATATGTTTGGTAGTTAAGAACAAAAATATAATGAAGCACATTGACACTTATAATTGTACATAGTAACACTTATTCATGCCAATTATCTCAAGGACGTCTGTTGGGGGGTAAGCTGTGGGTAATTTGTCTGGGACTTATATATTTGTAATCAGGAAGATATGTACAATATTTTGTTGTGACCAACATATGGTTATATTGGAAAACAAAATAGTGTTTCTTGTTTTTTGTAAAAAAAAACCCTTTTAGGATATTTCGAGGACGTCTGGCGGGGTGAAAGCTGAAAGTAAAGCGTCTGGGACCTATATATTTGTAATCGGGGTATTTTTTCTGATTTTTTGGTGTATCACTCATGTGGTTATACTTTAAAATTAAAAAGTTGATTTTTTGCGTCTTTTAGGGGCGTCTGGCGGGGTGAAAGCTGAAAGCAAAACGTCTGGGACCTAGATATTCGTAATCAAAAGAATTTTTCTGATTTTTTGACGTAGCGCTTGTGTGGTTATACCTCTGACACCAAAAGTGATTTTTTTCCCACTTTGGGGGGTGTCTGGTAAGGGGAAAGCTGAAGGCAAAACGTCTGGGACCTAGGTATTCGAAATCAGTGCATTATTCTCTACTGTTTATATATTGATTCAAGTGGTTATACTCCCGACACAAAAATCGAAAAAATTACAATTTTCAACCCCTCACCCTCAGCCTCGGCTGAAAAAAAAAACTGCCAGACGGTGGAATTCGATATCACTGCGCTAATACCTACACATACAGGTACATATATTTTGGTTATACCTCCACTCCCAAAATTTGCTGTCGGCTCTTAGACTAATTGGCGTACGTACCTATCGAAAACGACACGTCATCAAACCAATAACAACATGCACGGACAGCGCACTAGTGCTTAGGCTTAGCTGGCTTGCCTCACAACAATATGGTGACCAATTTTGGTGAAAATGGGTTGCAAAATATCTTGCATCTTTAACTTTTCGAACAAAATGGTATGAGAAGACAAGACCATTGCGCTCGGGATTTAGTGGTTGTGGTTGATCCTAAGTGCCCGCGAAAAGTTTGGCCACGAAACAAGGAGCTCGAGGTCAAACTTGCACACGTTGGGCAAGCTCGCAGCGCTAGAATCCAGACAGCTCATGGGATACTTGAAATACCCCCAACAAAACTGGCGATAATGGCGGACAGAGAGGAGTAGGACGGCGAATGATTTTTTGGCTTACTAGGGGGTGGTGTTACCGCCACTTTTGGAACCACTGGTTTTAGATCTACATCATTCTCAGTACATCTACTACAAATTTTTCATAATTTTCTTTGTTAAGTCTTTTACATTTTGTGGCATTTATATTAAAAATGGTTCCATTTACTTTGACTCGTGGTACGAGCTGTATCTATTTAAGCAAATTATTGTAAATTAACAGGTCTATACCATAAGTAAGTAAATTATCAAATAAGTCAATTACAGTATACACTATACTCAATATTACAGGAATTTTAACAGCGAATAAAATAAATTTTGAACTACAGAAACCTGTAGTTTCTTTTGGATAACGGATTGGAATGCTAGGGCCAGCGGATTACAAAATCTCACGTGCCAATTCTACAGACACTTAAAACCAACGTTTTTCGATATCTCTCTTTCTTTTCTCCCCGATTTTCGTTCGCCCACGATGTGTGCAAGCATTTTAGGGGTACTTAAATCCCTTAAGCCCGCATATTATTAAAAAAAATTAAGAAAAAAAAATATTTTTCAATCTTACAGTAGCATTTTCGATTTAAAAATTTGTCTAGTGGATATCAACATTTATCCACTTCACAATCTCTTCTATTATTGCATCCTTTATGGCAATTCTCAAAACATAATACTGTGTCAATAACTCCTTTTGTTAAACGTCTAGGCCCTCGCTTGTTCCATAACTGCTTCTCCTTCCTTTTTTGGTTGACCACACATTTCTGTTTTTTCGTCTCAATAAAATGTATATGCGTAAAATGATATAATTCCGCCAATAAACTAAGTGGAATATTGTCCTCAGCATCTTCTTTCGTACCCGTTTTATCTAGTTCTCCCCAATCTGACTCTACCTCTACGTTTTCTTACAATTCATTTTCTTTATCACTTTCTTCGAAATCTTCGACATCGTGGCAATTGAAAATCGAATTGTCGAATCGACGAATATTACACTTCTAGGGTTAAAACGCAATCGCAATTATTTTTGGCGTCGTACAGTAGCCGATTTAAGGTCATTAGCTGAACTTAATTTGGATTAAATTTTTTATTACGTTTGATTGGAAAAGTGTTTTATAAATCAATTTAAAATCATTTCCATGACTTCAGGGGGTGGTATCTTGGTTACCGGGTTGGTAGATGTCGCAATTCATCAGAAGATATCAATATGGTATGGAACATATCAGTATATATTGTGATTCGGGACATCTTTCTTGAAAACGCGATTCGAAAAATGTTGCAATCTTTTTGACGGGCTTCTAAGACATTTTCCGAAAGCTATCCTATAGGGATTGGAAAACTTTCAATGATGTCACCACTGTGCAGAAGAATTTTGAGGGCACTTACAGGCGTTTGTAAATATTATATTTGGAAACAAATAATTTTGCTGTGTCCAAACAGTAAGTACGGAATTTATTGGTATCAATTTCCAAACAATTGAAAATCCCTTGATCAGTTTCGGGTCTAAGCCTATTATTTCAGCAGTTTTTGCTGGATCCTTAAAATATTTTCGGGCCGTGTTGTCGTCATTGGTATTTCCTCCACATTGTTTTGGAAAATCTACTAAGATTCCCAATTCAGATATAAGTTCATTTTATAATAATTCTTTTCTCTTCAGCTCCTCTTGCCTGCCAGCTTTCATTTTCAAATTTGTAATATACATATAGCAGTGCTTCCATAAATCTAATGTGAGCATGAAGACTTTGTAAGCCATATGAAGAGGCAGTGATGTCAGAAGGTTTTTGTAAGCAAAGTTCAATATTGTTCATGTCCTTAGGAGATGCCTTGCGTATATAGTACACCGAGCTAGCCCTGCTCTCCATAACAGCAATACATGTTTTGCCATCTACCATTATTTTGAATAAAGTATGATTAACTAGAACAGTTTTGTCGTTAAGGTTACTCTTGTGGCTTCTAGACAATTTATTTCGGCTTCCATATTTTCCATTGCGAATTCGAAACATACTGGACTTCAGTATCTTGAAGAAGATGTTCTTTATCAAGATATTTTCAGTATCACTTCCCTCAGGATTTACCAAAAAGTTTTGTGCATAAGGCGAGTGCCCTCCACTACTATCTCGTAGTTTTAAGTATGAGTAAGTTAGATTTTTGAAAAAAAAATATATAAAAACAAAAACAAAAAAAAATTAATAAAAATAAAAAATTATAAAAAGAAAAAAACATATATATATACATATATCTATATATTAGGTATATATATATCATGTATGTATATATAATGTATTACATGTAAGTAGGTTAAGTAGATTAAGATTTATTTTTAGGTAATCTGTAAGTTTTTAGTTTTAAATTTTTATATTAATATTAAAAAAAATTGTCCATATACTAAGTTTTTGCTTAAAATTTATTTTCTTAGTTTTAGTTGTAATGTTAATATGAAATTAAATATAGACTGTAAGATACGTCGAAAGACATAGTTTAAGTGCTAGGTTTAACTTAGAGTGCCCGCATGGGGCCAGTAAGTTAGAATAAGATAATTTTAAGTTAATTAAGCTAATTTTTAAGCATTTTTTTGTATAGAATTTAAGTGTAAATTAAGTAATATAAATAAAAATGCATAAAAACTGAAACTGAAACTCCACTACTATCAGAGCCCCATTCCACTAACATACTAAAGTATCACCATTTTCTAAAGGGTTCTTAAAAGTTTCAAGGTGTGCAGCAGACAAATGTTGTAGTGTCAAATCCAACAATGGCTGTAGTTTAACTTCATATAAGATTTCGGTTATAGTTAAAAAATTACTTGTTGGATAACACTCCTGCTTTACTTTTAAAACAGCATCGTAGGCTAGGCAAATATTAGTATTTCCTCCTTTTGCGTTTTTTTGAAGTTGCTTTTCTGATGTTTTGTCAGTTTCAAATCTGTTATAGGGGCCAGGGCTTCTTTAGGTGTATATGGCTTAATCGTATTCGCAGTTTCGGGTTTCTTAAGCTTTTTAAGTTAGGCATATACTAATATATGTATATATTTCTTAAATGCTAACCTAAACCTATGTAAGCCGGCCATCGCTATTCACAGAGCAAATAGATTGGTCAGCTCTGCCTCATTAGTGAGGCTGGTCCGTAATTGACGGAAACGACGACGACGAAACATCTTCTCCATCATTCAACCACCAGAAATGCTGGTGCTGCAGAGCGACATCCCTCTAATCACGATTCCCCACCGCCCTACTGAACCTGAGACGATCCACACTGCCGTGTGCGACGTCTCTGCTGTAGTTGAGTCCTGTCCCCTTTCCGAGCGACATGGAAGATTAACGGGACCGCTGATCTATCCTGGATCAACCCTATCTGATCTAGGTAGAGGAATGCTTCCGGTGGAACGAAGCCGTCAGAGCGCACACTCTCGTGGTAAAGGTAGTTGGGATAGTAAGCCCCAGATATCAGGTTATTCGTCGAGGTCATTGCTCTTGCAATGTGCCTTCGAGTCAGCTTAATTACGAAGTTGTCCACTCGTATTAGGTTCGCCCTGTTGTAAAGGACCTCATTACGATAGAATTTTTTGTACTCCGACTCTGGTTTTCTGTACTAGCGAAGGCAAGCCCTCTCAAACACCCGAATCTTTTCCATTAAGCTTGCTCGCACATTGAACCACACGGGACAACCAAATACCAGCGTGGGCCTGATAAGGTCTATGTAGCAGATTACCTTTACCCTCGCATCGAGTTGGCTGCTATAAAACAGTCTCTTTGTAAGGGCAAAAGCGCCTTTGGCTCTGGCCAGAACAGCATCAACATTTTTATCAAAATACAAAAACTGATCTAGCCAGATCCCAAGGTATCTGACTACATTTCGACAGGCAAGAGGCTGCCCGCGTTGTCCAATGATCGAGAACTTTCGCCAATTTTTTCTAGTATCCCTAGAGGCTCCAGACAACGGCGTCCTAAAGAGAATGGTTTCCGACTTCTGAAAGTTGATTTTCAACTTCCAGTCATCGCAAAATCGTCTTATCTTATCGAAGTCACGCTGCAAGAGAGTATTAATGACTTCGATTTTTGGACCTGTTCTGTACGCTATCAAATCGTCTGCGTACGCAATAGTATGGGGAAGTGAACCTATCAAGTCGCTTGTATAAATGTTGAATAGGATCGGCGAATTGACCGCGCCTTGCTGAAGACCATTTTTAATTTGAAATATTCCAACAGAATTCACATCACCATTTTTCACGATGAACTGTCTGTTGGTTAGCATATTATAAAGAATGTACAAGAGTGGTTTACTGATCCTCAGCCTAGTCAGCTTATAGAAAAGACCCTCTAACCATACGGTGTCGAAGGTCTTCTCCAAGTCAACAAGGCAGGCACCAGTACATTGGTTTTTGCCTTTATTCCATTGGATATCGGACACCAGTTTAGACGCGGCATGTGAGATATCATGTCCCGCCTTAAAACCGAATTGATTATAAGGAACTATGTGTTTGTCCTCAACACACCTAGACAGAGCTTTATTGGTTACTTTTTCAAACACCTTACTGATATTCGGAAGGTGGCTTATCGACCGGAGATTCGCCGGATTGGATATTCCTTTCCATTTTTGGGGATAGGTTGAACCACCGCCGTTCTCCAATGCGCTGGATAATGTGCATTATTCATTGCATTATTAAACGGGATGGTGTAAATGTCCACCGCTTCTAGAGGAAGATGTCGACGCACGATGTTCGGAATACCATCGGTCCCTACTGATTTATTAGCCCTGATTGTATCGAAGATCTCATGGAGCTCTTCCTTCGAAATAAACGGGGGTAGGTCACCCTCTCTGGTAATGACATTATTTGCCATATTTTCGTCGCTGAACCGGGTGAAACCAGAGCCCTCGGATCGCCAGTTCTCTACTTCATTTCGAATGTAGAGGTCGTGCACAAAGATGCGATTGTCCAGGTCATAATTAGGGAAAAAGGTATCAGCGGCCTTGTATTTTTCCTGGAAAGTCGCCCCCTATGGTCTCAACCATCGTCTGTGGATCCTCGATTACAAAGAAGTCATCATCATCAACGGCCTCATTTGGATCAATACCTGCTATTGTCAGTAACCGTTCATTGTCTGTTGTGCGTGCTATTTTTAGACACTAAAGGTAAACTCCGAAAGAGTTTATTTGCGGGAACATATTTGGATTGCTGGTGTTTACAGCCCGAACCCTGTTGTTCCAATACAAACTTACAGAAATTCCGTAATTCTCTTTTATTAACGTTTGAATATTTTTAATCGACGCCTTCAGTGTCCTAATCTCCGGGTCTTGTCTGTCAGCTAACTGTCTGTACAAGTTTTTGAGTCTTGACAGAAGTCTACTTTTCTGTCGGTAGTGCGTCAATAGTAGGATTACGGAACAGGTCTTCGTTAGTCGTACGTCGACACCGAGGTATTGTATCATCCATAGTTTGTTTAATTGTCTCGTCCATTTGTTTTAGGTAATTGTCGATCTCCTCGTTTGACAAATTCCTATTGGACGGTGGGTGGAGCGTATTCGAGGAGAGAGCACTTGTCATGGTTGTGGAGAAGCGTGTCCATCGAGTCTTACTGTAGTTTTAAGAATACTCTTCCAATTCCGCAATTTGGTTGGGAACTGTAATTTCGGTGCTAAAACCGCAGTGGTCGCTGTCATACACGAATGTGCGCAGACAGTTTAGCGTTTGTAAATTCGTACTTATCAGTCGTATACGTTCGTCATACAGCAGTAGATCCAAATTAGACCCGCCTCTGGGAAACGACGGGTTAACCGTCGCTTTAAGACCGAGTCTGTACATGACATCGTGCTGACCCCACCAATCGAGTAGTAGGTTCCCTCTAGTATTTGGCAAATTATTTCCCCAATCTCTGTATTTAGCGTTGAAATCCCCGCCGATTATAAAATAATTCTCCCCCGATTTCAGCCTCAAAAGTCGAAAAAGCGTATCGAGCTCTGTAATGAATAAAGTGGATTGTGAAGTCTCAGGAACATAAACAGATTCCAAGTACAGCCGCTTTCCACTGCGATGTAAATGACGACTGCCTCCAACACCCGGAACCTACGCAACACTGCCTTGTACACTCTGTGAAATTCTATACCTTGTTTAATGAAGATCGCAACACCGCCTCCACGTTCGGATCCGGGCCTGTTTCTCCTTCTAACAATATAGTTATTGTACTCCAGTTTGTGCTTATCGGTTAGCTTGGTTTCGCTAGCGAAAATCACATCAGGAGTTTGGTCTTGTAGCAATTTAAACATCTCGGCTCTTCGTTTGATCCTAAACAGTGAATTAACATTCACCGCAAAGACCTTCAAAGATTGCTCCACCATGTGCGTACCCATTACGACATGTGTTGCGTTAGGCCCGGCAGCTGCTCGTAGATCTCGTCCACCCGCTTGGCCTGTTCTTGTACCTGCTTTTGCAGCTGAGCCATCTGCCCATGGATTGCGAGCAAGATGGCCGGCATGTTAGATGCAGCTTCCGTTGTTCTTGGCATTGGCGCCGGAGAAGCAACAGTCGCTTGCTGTACCGTAGCACCCTACCTGCCGCCATTTGGGCGTAGAAAATTTGGGGCGTGACGGCTGGTGTTTGAAACTTAACAGATGAACGTTTGACCTCCACCTTCTGCTGCTGAGCCAGTTTTGATTTTTTAATGTCAGCGAAGTTAGGACAACCCCGATAGTTTGCGGTGTGTCCCACGTTCCCACATAACACGCACGAGAGCTGCGCCCTATCGGATACTCAGTCCCTACCCAGAGCACACTCCTCCGTACTGTGGTTCTTTGCGCACTTCACGCATCGAGGCTGCATTTGGCAGTTCGAAGCGGCATGTCCGAACCTCTGGCAGCGAACGCATT
Source organism: Volucella zonaria (assembly GCA_963966105.1). NCBI lineage: Eukaryota > Metazoa > Arthropoda > Insecta > Diptera > Syrphidae > Volucella > Volucella zonaria. Next base: position 97,295,288 of record OZ014530.1, on the reverse strand, counting down.
GTATAACGCCTTCGCTCCTTTTTAATTTTTCCCAGTGAACCACCAGGTAGTCTAGGACATTGATACTCCTTAGACTATCCAGACGGCTTTCGGAACTGAGCTGCACCAGGAAAAACGTCAGACTCCGTTTCTCTAGCTGTGTAAATGGCTTTACCCCCACACACTTGAGTCCTTCGCACTCCTTCTCTTTGAGCAGTGTTAGGATCTCCTCAGGATCAGAGGACGGTTCCAACCCCTTCAGCAGCATCGATTGCCGCTTTTCACACTTCGGCGTGAATGAGTAGTGCTCCGTGGTCGTTTCTGTTAGGAGCTCTTTCACTTTCGCGTAGCAATCCACTGCATCACAGTGGATGGCATGGCGATCATTCGCCAATCTCTTAGTATTAAAATTATAACCAATGACCAGCCTACACAGGTCCTTGGTAGCATTTACCTCCAATTTATAGGTGTTGATAGGAGGCACATTATCTTTCTTCTTCTTCTGCTGCTGCTGCTGGTGTTGTTGTTGTTGTTGTTGTTGTTGTTGTTGTTGTTGTTGTTGTTGTTGTTGTTGTTGTTGTTGTTGTTGTTGTTGTTGTTGTTGTTGTTGTTGTTGTTGCTGCTGCTGCTACTGTTTTTGCTGTTGCCGACTTTGTGGCTGCTGCTGTTTTAGCTGTTGCCGGTGTTGTGACTGCTCTTGTTGTTGCTGGTGTTTCTTAACCTTTTGTTGTTGTAGCACTTGTGCTACTTTACTTGTTTGGTGTTATTGTTGTTTCTGCTTTTGAGCAAGCTGCTGTTGTTGGGATTGCTCTAGCTCTTCCCTCTTCCTTCTTACCATTTGATTTTCTTTTATGGCCAGCACTCTTTGTTGTAGCATTTTAATGCTGCTACTTATGGCCTCCATTTCTTCCTCTTCATCGTCAGATTCGCTTACGGTCAATGAAGCGAAGTTGTTTCCTTCAATCACTCCGCCAAGCAGCTTTACAGTGGTCGTTGGTAGCTTCCTCCTTCTCTTTGTCTTTGGCGTTTGGCTTGAACCACTCGAAGCCTCACCTGATATTTCAGCAGATCCCGCTATAAGCATAGCGGACCGCTCACCATAATCCATCACGTGATGTTAATCCAATACCACTTTTTAAATTTATACTTATTTTTATTTAAAAAATAAAAAAATAAATAAAAACGTCTGCGACTACTTGGAGTCGAACCCACAACCTTTGCAGTCTCACGCTGCAGACTGCACACACTGTCTCCGCGCTAATTGGAGCCTAAATCCAATTTGTTTAATATCTTAGTTAAGCGTCACTTCTCACTTACAAGTCGAAACACATTTAATCTCCGCGGAGGTCTATGAACGACTCCTAAGCTTTTTAAGTGTTTTAGCAGAATACTTGAAATCCCTTTTTACGACTTCGGCTTTAGAACGCTTTCATTCTATTCTAAGCTTAGACTCAACAGCAAATGATAATTCACTCTGAATGAACAAAAAAACTTCTTGACGTAAAGGGAATCGTCGCCCTGAAAAGGGCGGATTGATACCTGTAGGATAAGAAAAAAAATGTTGCGCTGAGTTTCGGCACTTTAATTAAACATTCTTTTAAAGGAGTTTCACGATGTCACTTTATCGCACTTTTTTGTTGTGGACCAAGAAATACAAAAAAAGTTAGCTCGTCACAACAAAAAAATTTACCATCACATTTAGTAGATAGTGACAGAGCCTTACTTGTTTTTTAATGAAAATACTCTGAATTTAAAAATATTTACCAACAGCATAATCTGACATATTTGCTACAAATAATTATCTCACTTTTATTTCACTATTGCACTTTATAAACACCTGTTAACGCGCGAAAGGCAAAATCGAGAGTGAGCAAGGCTTAATGCATTGCATTGAGATGCTTCCCATTGATAAAGTAACGGAATTGAAGAATTTTTTGTTGTCGTTTCTCGTTATTTGGGTGGTTAACTTTTAATTAACTAAAGAATTTTTGTTTGTCGTTTCTGGTTATTTGGGTGGTTAACTTTAAGCCTACTGGTATTTCTTTTAATAGTAACAATTTTTTTTTCTCTTATGACCAGCTTTGTTGTACAAAATCGGGCAGTGTGCGTCGGTTCATAACTATGTATTTTTGTTTCATTGTTCCAATCTTACTAGAAAAAAAAAAATTTAAAAAGTTGAACTAAAATTATTTATTGGCAGATCGGAAACTTTAGTGTGCCTCAGGGATCAGTGCTTGATCCTATCGTCCCGTTTGATTCATACAAATTTATTACTCGTACTTAGGTAGCCATTTTTTTTGATACCGAAATATTAGATCAATCGCGCCTAAACATGATTTGCTTGTTTGACAATGTCATTCAGGTCAACAGTTCCCTGTAATGGAAGCTGATATTCACTAGTAGGTACATTGGTATATGCTTTATGTTAACATGGTGGTGGTGTAATTCACTTCTGATAAATTGAAAGCAAATGATTCATTGCGTAATATGAGTACATTACAACTGGCGATAAGGCGCAAAAAAAAAAACAACCGCGAGTTGATGACGACGAAGTGAAATTTTTTTTAGTAAATGTCATCTGAGGAGAATATGACCATGCAAAGTGAAGTTGAAGAATATCAAGACTCGAATCGAATTTGATATAAAATACACAGAAGCAGTTAAGATGTCCCTAATATACAGAACTATGAAAATACAACCACGAGTGGTGAACGAGTGGAGAATCTTCAAATGCAAAATTTAACGATTTTTCATCAGAAACAAAAGCGGTATAACGAACAAAAGAGATTATTGCTTTTGATATCTCTTCATAATGAAACCTTCAAATTATTAAGTGTTCTAGACAAAGCCGATTACAGTACTTTGATTGCAAAATTGGAAGCACATTTTAAGCCAACAATGTTGAGGTTTGCAGAGCGACACAGATTTTATGCATCTTGTAAAAAAGGCAGGAAAGCTCTTAAACAATGAGCAGCACGAGTGAGAGGTTTAGCAACGAAATGTGATTTTGGAGAGCATTTGGATATTGTTTTCAGAGATAAATTCGAAATGATTCTGGAGATAGTTCCAGAGTAAGACAAGATATCATATTCTTGGAAAGTCAAACGGGTGTAGGTCTTCCCTTAGAAAAATCTCCCAAATCGCTCCGGCAGTGGAATGTTTGAAAAGCAATATGTTGTGGAGTGTGTCGATGGATTAAGGATTGAAGAAGCATTTCTATTATAAAAGGGGGAGCAGCCACGGGAATAGAGTATGATTCAACAACAACAACAAAATCAAAGAAATCCAGCTCACAACGGGTTATCTTCAAGTAGGCAATATAGGGTTTGTGGATATAAAAATCATAACTCGGAGCAATACAGGTTTATTTTACGTTTGTAAAATATGTAACCAGAATGGTAATATTAGAAAAATGTGTAGTGTGAGTAGCAATGTTAATGAAACAAGAAATCATAATTTTATTGGTGACCTGGAATATTTGTCAAATTGTAAGAATAAAAATTTCTACATACGAGTATATAGTTTGTACAAATGAATTGCCAATTTTTTTCTTTAGGACGAACTCCGAACTGAGGCCGATAAAACCAAATGTAATGTATGAATGGGATTCTCTTAAAGATCGAAATAGATATTGGTGCATGGATTTTCGCTATATCAAAATAATTTTTCGATAAGAATTTTTCGAATTTGATGCTTAATATAATGCTTAAAAATTACAATGGGAGTTTTTGAAATCCAGAGGGTTTTCGTTTGCCCGATGTTTCATTTAATAACATGAAACGACCGCTTGAAGTTTATATAATAGAAAGCGGAGGTCCACTACTATTGGGATGCATGCTTTTAATGTAGGAATCAAAAAAATTTGTAGAATAATACGGATAAAGATCCATTGCATGTTTGATCAGATGTTTTTCATGGGGGATTTTATTTTTATATAAATAGTGTGCGGATTGGGACCTTTTAATAAGTATAAGGTGTCCTTATTTTTGAAAGAGGGATCAACCTATATTTTTCCGACAACGTAAGCAATCATTTGCTTTAAAAGATAAGGCGGAATTCCAATTAGAAAAACTAGCTACGTAAGTTAAAAGTATTAGAACCAGTGACGTATAGCGAATGGCGTTTCCTAATTGCGGCAACATTGAAAAGAACGGCTCCGTTAGAAATTAAGGAGATAACAGCATTTGTTTAAACCCACAATTGCTAGTAGACTAACTTTCTATTCCAAAGATTGAGGAGATTTTTGCTGAAGTGGAGTTCACAAATTGATTCGTCAAATGTTTATCAGCCCTTTGTATTAGAAAATGAATGTAGTGATTTGACAACAATCTCCACAACTAAAGATCTGTATGTATTGGTATAATAGACTATTTTTCAAAGAAATGTTGAAAGATTATTGTTATTATTTCCCCAAGAACAGACAACGGCACCTGGATCGAATTAATATGTTTTTTTTCAATATTAAAAGAAACTGCTTTGAAGATGTCTAAAAGCAAATGTATGTTTTTAAAATTATCTATCAGTCATACGGGTATGTCCCATATTTGGTGATGGTCCACTTCTAATCCAATATAATAACGCCATCTAACGTTTTTTTTTCAACTAGTGCTTATTTCGTGAATTGTAACACTTAGCTCATGTCTGATTTAACAGATAATTAGTTTCATCCTTCCGCTGAACGAATATGGTTGTGTATATGCTTGAACAACGCTTCGCTAAGTGGGCCTGCGATCGACTTAGAGAAGATGCCGATTTTGCCAAAAAAAATCATCTTTTCAGATGAAGCTCATTTTGATCTTGGCGTGTATTTAAACAAGCAAAATTGTCGCATTTGGGGCACAGAAAACCCGCATGCATACATTGAAAAGCCGATACACCCAAAAAGAGTCACTGTTTGGTGCGGATTTTGGTCCAGAGGCATAATTGGGCCATTTTTCTTCGAAAATGAGCAAGGAATGGCCGTTACAGTCAATGGCAATCGTTATCGGGCCATGTTGAACGAATTTTTGTTCACAAAAATTGAAGAGGAGGATATTGGCAACATTTGGTTTCAACTGGACGGCGCTACGTGCCACACAGCCGAAGATACATTCGATGTTTTGCGCCCTGTTTTTGAAGATCGCATTATCAGCCGCAGAGCTGATGTCGTTTGGCCACCCCGGAGCTGCGATTTGACACCGTTGGACTATTATTTGTGGGGTGCCGTAAAAGATAAGTGTTACGCCGACAAGCCAAAGACAATTGACGCTTTAAAGGACAATATTCGTGAAGCCATTGGTGAAATACAGCTGCACACAATCGATAATGTGCTTAAAAATTGGACCGATCGTGTAGGTTACTGCATGGCCAGCCGAGGCAGCCATTTGAATGAAATTATTTTCCATTATTAACCGGAAGGATTGTACTTTTAAATAAAAAAAGAAATTTGAGAAAATATTCAGTAATTTTTTTTATATCATTTTCAAAAAAAAAAACATTTTTGGCGGACCATATACTTTACAGAAAACAGTACTCTCTGCTTTTCATATTCGTTCCCGGACCCACGTCCCTGCATTTTGGCTGTAAAACGGGACCGACAAAGTATGCTAAGCTTACTAAATTCCGAAATAATCAGCTTTGCTAACCATAAGTACATTCTGCAGAGTACAATTTAATGGTAATTTAAACACACAGCTATTATCCATGAATGTCGCCAAAAATGCTGCGAAATGTCTATGTTTCCTGAAAATTATAACTTATAAATATTTAAGAACATCGCACATCGGTATCTCTCTTTTTCCGTAACCAACTTCCCTGCGCCGGCGCTCTGTGCTCCCATTTTAAGGGTACTGAAATCCCATGACCGCGCGCAGATTGCAAAAAACAAAAAAAAATCTACTTGAAGACTCTTAGTAGTAAATTATTCTGCGCAATTTGTACCCATTAGCGCAGGGAGTGCAGCAGCCTGATATTAACTTTTACCTAACCGTTTCCGATGGGAGTCAGAACAACAGAAAGCTCTTTACGATGTGAAATAAAATTTATCTGGTGTGATCTGTTAAGCGCATTTCTCCCCTAGTTTACAATTAAAGCTGATTTTAGATGTAAGTCCAGTTGGCCTAGGTGTAACGCTGGTGCATATTTATAGTAATAGTAGTGAGAGACCCATATCCTTTGCTTTGAAAAGGCTGTCATCTGCAGAGATGAACTATTCTCAGATTGAGAACCAAGCGTTAGCCATAGTTTTCGGTATAAAAAAGTAACATCAATATCTCTTTGGAAAGAAGATTAGTTTAGAAATTGGCAATAAACCACTAGTAGCTATTTCGAGCGACAAAAATAGCATCCCGACAATGTTAGCACACCGGCTACAAAGATATGCTTCGTTCTTGTCCGGTTACACATATTATTCTAAGTTTCATGAAATTAATCCGGTGATCAAATTCGAGACAAAGGCTTATAGATAGATGGTACTTTTGTTAATGTAAGTGTAGAGGTAGTTTTGAAAAAAAAATCAAGAAGAAACGTCGGAAGACAAAATTCTCAGTAATGTACGCGAATTTGTACTGGACGGCTGGCTAACCAAAGTTTCCCCTTCAAACTTATTTCCGTTTTTATTAGAAAGAATGAACTTTCTATGGAGTCAGAGGCGTTTTTCTGGGGCTATAGATTATTCCTAATTGCTTAAAACCGGAGGTTTTAATAGTAATATGATATTCAAATCTTATTTGGGCATTGCAAAAATTAACAGAATGGCTAGATCATATTTTTTGTGGCCCTCACTTAACAAAGATCTTGAAGAAGTTTCCAAATCATGGGAAGATATCCCTTCAAAATCCCCATTGGTATGTTGAAACTACCCGGAAAAACCCTCGAAAAGAGTACATCTAGACTATGTATATGGGTCCCATATATGGGTATTTCTTTTTAATGATGGTAGATGCACGGAGTCGTTCATTGATCTCCGCAGAATTAAGACGTGTTTCGACTTTTGGTTGAGTAGTGACGCGAATTAAAAATAAAAAAAGCAATTAACAAATACCATCTACTGCTCCAATTAGCCCAGTGGTAGTGATTACCAAGTTGGTTCGACTGCGGGTTGAATAAGTCAATTTTTTTTTTTTGTTTCTTCTTTCAATTAAAAGAAAAAATAAAAATAAAGTGTTAAACAACATCACGCGATGGATTGTGGAGAGCGGTCCGCTACACCAATAGCAGGATCCGCAGATTAGTCAGGCGAGATATCAAGTGGTTCAAGCCAAACACCAGCAGGGGCAGAACCAAAGACGAAAAGAAGGAGGAAGTTAAGGGCAACTTCTAGCTTGGTACAACGTCTCACTCTACCAACTTCAACTGTAGAGCTGCTTGGTGGAGTGAGGGAAGGGGCGCAATCAACGCTATCAACGGCAGCAATAAACCGTTTCATGAAATTTACCGACAACAACCCATTCGCCTCAGATGTTCACCGAAATCTGAAAGAGAACAGCTTCGCTTCCTTGGCGTCAACCGAATCGGAAGATGAAGAGGAAGAAATGGAGTCAATTAGTAGTAGCATCAAAATGCTACAACAAAGAGTACTAGCCATAAAAGGAAAGCAAATGGTAAGAAGGAAGACGGAAGAGCAAGAGCAATCCCAACACAACAACAGACGCAGCTAGCTCAAAAGCAGAGTCAACAATACCAAACAAATACAATAGCACAAGTGCTACAATAACACCAACAAAAACTCAAGAAACAGCAGAAACAACAACAAGAGCAGCCACAAGAACGGCAATAACAAAAACAGCAGCAGCCACAACAACGGAAACAGCAAAAACAGCAGCAGAAACAACAACAGCAGCAGCAAAAACAACAGCAGCAGCAACAACAACAACAGCAGAAACAGCAAATTTCAAAAGAAAGGGTTCCACCTATTAATAAATTTAAGAGGAAACAAAAGAACTATGTAAGTCGGCCATAGGTAATAATTTTTATATTAAAAGACCAAGCTTAGATAGACACGCGCTCCACTGTGTTACAGTATTACCATAAAATTAAAAGTTAATTGAAGAATTCGACGACGGAGTTCTTCTCCCACACCCCGAAGGTGGAGAAGCTGCAAACAATGTTGCTGAGGGGGTTAGAAGCGTCGAATCACCCGGAGGAGCTCCTTGCACTGCTGAAAGAGAAGAAGTGCGAAGGGCTCAAATTCAAGCTAAGTTCAAGCCTTTTGTCACGGCTAGAGCCAAAAGGGAGAATCGGAAATTAACATTTTTCCTGGTCCAGCTAAGTTCCAACAATAAACTGGATGGTCTAAGGAGCATCAAAGTCCTAGACTACCAGGTTGTACACTGGGAAAAATTAAAGAGGAACGCAAAAATTTTGCAATGTGTTCGCTGCCAAAGGTTCGGGCACGCCGCGTCGAACTGCGAAATGCAGCCTCAAAATCGCCCGAACGACGAACAACGAACAAATACTTGCAGCAGCAGGTATTGATCCAAATGAGGCAGTTGATGATGACAACTTCTTTGTGATCGAGGATCCGCAGGAGAAGGCAGAGGCTGTAGGAGCGACTTTCCAGGAAGTGTACAAGGCGAATTACATCATTGGAGAGTCGAGTCCTTGTGCACAATTTCTGCCTTCGAAATGAAATTGTGAATTGGCGATTCAAGAACTCGGGTTTCATCTAATTCAGTGACGAGAATATGGCAAATAATGTCATCACCAACGAAAGGACATTACCACCGTTCATTTCGAACGAAGAGCTCCAAACGATGTTCGAATCGCTTAGAAGTAAGAAATCAGTGTGAACCGATGAAATACCGTACATTGTGCTTCGACATCTGCCACTAAAAGCGGTGGACATTTATACCACCCTGTTTAATAATGTAATGAATACTGCACATTATCCAGCGCATTGGAAAACTGCGGTGGTGCATCCCATTCCTAAAAGGAAAAAAAAAAAATCCGGCGAATCTCCGCTCGATCAGTCTTCTTTCAAACATCAGTAAGGTTTTCGAGAAGGTGATCAATAGAGTGCTGACAAGTTCCGGATAATCAATTCGGTTTCAAGTCGGGACATGATATCATTCATGCTGCGTCTAAACTGGTTTCTGATATCCAATGGAACAAAGGCAAGAAACATTTTGCCTGATTGACTTGGAAAAGGCCTTCGATACCGTATAGTTAGAGGGGCTCTTCTTCAAGCTGAACAGGTTGGGCATTAGTAAACCACTGCTGTATAATAAAGTGAAGAATGGCGATGTGATGGAACATTTAACATTAAAATCGGCCTGCAACAAAGTGCGGCATTTACACAAGTGATCTGATAGGTTCACTTCACCATGCCATAGCGTACGCAGACGACTTAATCGCGTACACGTCATTAATATACTTTTGCAACGTGACTTCGACAAAATTAAGCGATGATGAAAATCAACTTTCAGAAATCGGAAACCATTCTGTTTAGGACGGCTTTGTCTGGGGCCTCTAGGTATACCAGAAAGAATTGGCGAAAGTTCTCTATCATCGGATAACATGGACAACCACTTGCTTGCCAAAAAGTAGTCAGATACCTTGAGATCTAGCTAGACCAATATCTGTATTTTAACGAACATATAAATGTTGATCTGGCCAGAACCAGAGGTGCTTTTGCCCTTACAAGGAGACTGTTATAACAGCCAACTCGATGCGAGGGTGAAGGTGATCTGCTACATGGCCCTTATCAGGCCGATGCTTGTATTTGGTTGTCCTGTGTGGTTCAACGTGAGAGCAAGTTTATTGGAAAAGATTCGGGTGTGTGAGAGGGCTTGCCTTAGGACTTGTCTTCGCTTATACAGAACACCAGAATCTGAGTATATAAAATTCTATTAAGTTGACTCGAAGGCACATTGCAAGAGCAATGACATCGTCGAACAACCTGATCTCTGGGGCTTACTACCCTAATTATATGTATCATGAGAGAGTTCGCTTTGACGGCTATATTCCTCCAGAAGCGTTCCTCTACCTTGATAGCAAAGGTCTGATCCAGGACAGATTGGCTGTGCCGCTAATCTTCCACGTTGCTCGAACAGCTGCGGACAGGCGACTCAACTACGACAGAGACGTCGCACATGGCAGTGCGGAGCGTCTGCGGTTCAGTAGGGCGGTAGGGAGTCGCGACATGAGGGATGTTGCTCAACAGCACCAACAATTTTGGTGCCTTTTTGAAGGAAAGGATGCGTCGTCGAATTACTCCAATACTAGGTAGCTATATGTGAAGCAAAGTTGGTCGTCCAATTTGCTTTAGCCATGGCCAGCTTACATAGTTTTATATTAGATTTAAGAAAAAAATAAAAATAAAAACCAAAAAAAAAAGTTAATAAAAATAAAAAAATTAAAAAAAGATATATATGTATTAGGGTGTCCCTTATTTTTCAAAGTTAATATCCTCTAACGCATACGCTCTAATTTTTTTTCTTTGGCCATAAAATACTTAAAAATAAAATTTTACCTTATTTGAATCGCAGCAACCCGTACCGAGTTGCGCGCGAATTTTATGTTCATACAATTTACGAAGATGACTCCCATTTTTGTTCTATTTGTCATTTGGTTGCGTTTCATCGAATAGTATCGTGCATATTAATAAAGTTTCAGCATGTCAGTGGAACTAAGAAGTATTAAAAAAAGTATTTTCTTGGTTGGTGAGATAAATCACCAAATAACTGGTGCAAAATTACAGTCTAATCTCCAAGTTCTCTCAGTTCTTTTCTTTAATATTGGCGAAGTAAAATTGAATGTAAATGAAAGTGCAAATCTTGTGATTCGGGAGTGCATTATATTTTGGGAAAAGGCAAGAATACCCGCCAGAGCTGTACCTAACTATGTGGAAAAGCTTGTAGATCTTTACCAAGTTTAGAGAGTGCTGCAAAAAAAAAGAACTGTGAAAAACCACAGGACGTTTATAAGCGCTGCGAGGAGAAATTTCAAAAAGATTTAGATAATTTGTTGGATATCGCACACGCTGATGCTCTAGAAAAGATCAAAATAGCGGAAGACAAAATTTTTCTACAAAAACTAAGAGAGCCGTGGCGTTCCAGTTTTTTAGGGGGTGTTGACAAAAAGTTAACTGAGAAAGAAGAACGAGTAAGGCACAGAAAACTAAAAGAAGAGGAAAAAGGACTAAAGTTTTGACTGCCAAGAACTTCTCGACTTCATACAATGGCCGACCTCAAGATATTTACGAACAATCTATCAGTTCTGACGAAACTTTGGATGAAAATTTGCCATCCCCTTCGCAAACGCAACCCGTGAGTTCGCTGTCTACCACAAAGAGAAAACGGACGTGTTTTATCACCCCTAAACTAGTTTCTGCTATAGATAGATATCAACTAAATGTAAGGGATTCTGTTTACATACTTCAGACTATAGTAGAAGCACTTGATCTCAGTTGTGAAGATTTTACAATCAACAAGTATTCTATTCAACGAATTCGGGCCCAAATGAGAGAAGAAAGATCAAAATCGATCAAATGAACAACATGTCTGAAATTGTGACCGTTCATTGGGATGGAAAACTCTTGCCATGTTTAAATGTGACGGGTTCAAAGAAGAACGCCTGCCAATTCTAATTTCATTCGGAGAAAAAGAACATATTTTAGCAGTGCCCAAACTCGAAAGTTCTACAGGCAAAGACCAAGCTCAAGCTACTTTGAATGCGATTTCGGATTGGGACCTCAAAGATAAGGTACAGATTATGTGCTGCGATACTTTTTGCTTGCCGTCATAATACTATATATAAGAACTGGTTTTGAAGTGTGTATTTGAATCAAAGATCCGCCAAGTTACCAGCAGTCCGGATATCCCGTAATTAAAAAAAATCAGAGACAATGGAAGAACGTTTGTCCAACTGCTATCGAAACATGTTCTGACTTCACAAAGAAATATTTCTTAACGAATTAATTAACTATTATAAAAAAGAACTAGTGAAACCAATTATACGTGACGATTATCGGGTATTGATTGAACTTTCTATTGTTTTTTTTGAGAGGAGACAATAAAAACAAATTTAAAATCAGACCTCCTGGCGCTATGCATCAGGCACGATGGTTGGTAAGAGCTATTTACGCTTTAAAGATATGTTTGCTGCAATCCCAGTTCAAAATCTGTGCTAAAGACAAGCTACCACTGCAAGATGTTTGCTTATTTATTGCAACAGCTTATTTAAAGCCCTGGCTTGGGTGCAATTTGGCAGTAAAAGCTCCGAATCAAGATTTATGCTTATTAAAAACATTGAAGAACTATGAAACAGTCGACAAGGTGATTTATAAAGCAGCTCTGACCAAGTTCACTCAACATTTATGGTATTTATCAGAAGAAATAGCTTTATTTTCACTATTTGATGTTGAAGTTGATACACAATCCAAAGCTAATATTGTATCGAATTTACAAAGAGAAAGTTTCTATGATTTTGGGAAGCGATATGTTCCGCCAAAGGAAGAAATATTTGCCTTATTGTACGGTGAGTTGGATAAGTGTTTTTCATCCTATCCCTCAAAAAACTGTTCATTTTGTTAATAAATAATTTTTCTTATTGTTGCAGAAAAATGTTTGAGTAATTTCGTGACCATAAAGAGCACAAATTTGTTATCGCGGTTAAAAATTGATAACGCTTTTCTTCAAGAAGACGTCTCTTCCTGGGATCAAATTCATTCCTTTCAGGAAGCTAAACAAAAAGTTATGCACTTGAAGGCAGTCAATGAGACAGCATAGAGAGGTATGAAGCTCATACCTCATGCTCATGCTGACGAAAAACAAAAGCAGTTCTTGTTACGCTGTGTTCAAGAGCATAGGAAGTTGTACCCAGATTGTAAAAAGGAAACTTTGAAAAGAAAGTATCCTGTATAATTATACAGTTATTTAATTTTTATAAATAAACGCATACCCAAATTAATCTTCCACTGTGTTTTTATTTTAAAATAGGAATTTTGTTCTTATATAGCTTATATGCCACTAGATGTTTTACGAGTAAAACCGTTTATACAGGAATACATTGAGTCTTTGTCGGCACAGGTTATCGTTGTTATACTCGTATAACCATGAAATTTCGCACGTGGTTAGCGTTTGGTATTATTAAAAGAATTGGGGGATATGCGTTACGAAATTTAAAGGAAAAACAAAATCAACCATATAAGGGACACCCTAATATATATATATACATACATATACCTATACATATATTAGGTATATATATATATTATGTGTGTACACATATCCAATGTATTAAATGTAAGTAGATTAAGTAGATTAAGATTTATTTCTAGGTAGTCTGTAGGCTTTTAGTTTTGAGTTTTATAATAAAATTAAAATTAAAAGAGTCCATGCACTAAGTTTTTTGCTTAAAAATGTTTTCTTAGTTTAAGGTGTATTGTCGTAACTATAAGAATAAGAATAAGAACTGTCCTAAACGTCGAAAGACATAATTTTTAAGTATTATGTTTAACATAGAATGCCCGCATGGGGTCAGTAAGTTAGTATAAGATTATTTTTAAGTTATTTAAGCTAATTTTTAAGCATTTTTTTGTCTAGCATGTAAGAGTAAATTAAGTATATAAATAAAAATGCATAAAAACTGATGGTAGATGCACGCACCAAATGCATTGAATGCATCGATATGAGTTGAAACATAACTAGGACCAAGGCCATACATCAAGAAAGGGCAACTTTAGCTCATTTCCGGCTTCCGACAATGTAAACCTTCTACTTCTAAGGAATTTAAAAAAATTTCGAGCATAAATGGTATTGATCACGTAAAATCTCTAGTGAGATGTCTAACAATAAACGGGAAAGTGGAAAATGGTGTCGAAGCCGTAAAAACGAGTTTTAAAAAATCGTTAAATTCAAAAAATTCCAAGTGTACATTAAATGAGTGCTTAGACGCGTTCCTAATGGATTATAAGAATTCCATTCATAGTTCGATGAGTTCTTCTCCTGCTCAGATAATTTTCAATAAAAATGTCGCCAAAACACCCGATCTGATAGATTTCTTTATCGGAAAAGGAGTAAATGCTATTTACGTCAAAGTTAAAGAAAGCTTCGACCTTTCCTCCGATCATTCTCCAATTATCGGTTCATTGTGCGAATCCTTGGTTAAGAAACAAAGACCACCCAGATTATGCAACAAAAAAACTCACTGGGAAGATTTCCCAATAGAGGTTGTCGAAAATATTGAGTACCGCTCAGAACGCCGTATCAACTTAAAAAAGAGGTTGAACGCTTTGGTGAAGTCATACAGCAAGCGGCCTGGAAGAACACTCCCCGCGAATCGAACAAAGTTCCCAAAGTCGGCATAAGATACCCACCGGAAATCAGAGAAATGATAAGGAAGAAACGAAGAGCGCGGAAGAAGTGGCATGAAACCCGGGCACCACAAGATAAAACGTCCTTCAATAGGCTCTGCAACTTGTTGAAAAAATCGATCAAGGACTTCAATAATCAAGGTATTAATAACTACCTTGAAGAAACAAAGTTCTTCGAGGGTTTGTTAATGCACCGTGGTACATTAGGAACGATGATATCCACAGAGACATAGGAGTCGAAAACGTTCAGAGCGAAATTAAAATGTTTGTGCGAAAACACAAAAATCGACTACAAGCACATACGAATATTTCTGTTCAACAGATCCTTGACGAGTCAAATCTATTTCGTCGTCTGAAAAGGGGTAAGCGCTTAATTTTTAAAGTACCTACATTGGAATTTTCAATGGAAAATGGCCTGCAAAATATCTTATTAAAGCAAAATAAAACGCGGAAGAAGAACTGCTTGTTGAATGTGAACTCAGTCGTAGTCTGTATAAGGGAGGTGTTTTTTAGTGAGTATGAATCTCACACTGCTATAAGCACCAAAGCCTATAGTATCTATGAAGATTTCTCACCTACCCACGAAAAAAAAAAAAAACAAGGTTGGATTTAGGTAATCCTTTTAGAAAGGAATTTTCCTTTCTAAAAGGGTTAAACGCAAACGATTTGAAGAAGGCATAGGCAATGCAGAGTAATCAAAAAAGAAACTACGAGTATGTCGGAATAAAGGAACGAAGGTTGTCAATTCATGATTTCGTGATGGCAAAAGACTAAAGTATTCCAGGGTGGATAAGTTGGGTTAAATGGGAAATTTTATACATACATATGTACATCGCATTCAACGAAAAAGCTATTACTTCGTGGAAATTTTCAATAAAAATGTACTATGGAAGAGACACATTACTCAACTAAGATTTTGCTTACATAAAAAAGTTAACAAGTACGTACGCGACACTTTAAATAATGTTAATATGAAAATCAACATAAACAAAGTTGAGAACCAAACGAGGGGTCAGACTGAAAGGAATGTAGATAGAAATTGTTCATTTCAACAAAATGTAAATAGATAGCCGCTAAGATCATACCTTAAATAATGATTCTTAGGATATATTTGGTTATATAGGTATAACATATGTTATGACATATATAATTATTATAATATAATTATTTTCTTTTCATTTTGTTCAATACAAAAATAAACCGATAAGTTGTAAATAAGCGAATAGTGGTAGAAGCTGTAATATATAGGTTATATACATATACATGCATACATACGTTAGACGAGAAATCAAGACTAACTACACTAGTGACTATGTACTTTTATGTTTACATTCGATGGTCAGTCAGCCTTGTTCTATCGTTGGTGTAATTCGCTTCTAATAACGTTAAAGCAAAATTATATCGATACAATTTGTATGAGGTATACATAAATAAGTTAAATTAGCTTAAAAAAAATTCACTTGAAAGAAATCTGGTGCGTGTATCGACAAATATGTTCAATAAAAGCGAGCAATTACGTTAAGCAGTATTTTCAAGTAAGGTGTCACAAATGGGGATGCAAGTTTTCGTTTTACTTGGAGCATCGGAGTGTATGAAAATGCTGATCGGTTTTATTTCGAAAACTTAGGTGCTAGTTCCTTTTTATTTGATTCAAAATGTTTTACAATACCTGTATTTTGTTTTAATAACAAATACACCTCAGTAATGTTTAGCTAGGCTATACAAAGTATGTACATAGAAACTATCTAAACGTTAGCGAGCTGATGAGTATTTCGGAAAATTATATCTGTAATCAGATAGCTTTTGTTCAGTAAAGTTGGCTGTTTGGTATTGTATGAAATACCCACTTTTTCAAGCGAATTCGTATCCGAAGAATATCTTTATTAACAAATATTGCTTTGAATTAATCTAGTTTTTTGAATGTTGGAAACATATACTTCCACGCTATTTGTAGTTAATCCAAATCGAGGCTGACCCAATCCTCTCGAATGAACATTTCGCAGGAATTAGAAGCAGTACGGCAATATTCTTATAAACGTGAATTAGTTATGAAGTCACCGATTATTTCCTGCTTCAGTTTTTTTCTTCAGGTTCTATAATACGAGTATTAATATTAGTTGTTTTGAAGTTTCACAATACCAGTGAGTCCATAAATGTTGTCCTCCCAGAGTTTACCCGAAATTAGCTGGGTTGTTGACAAAAGTCCGCTGTCTTGTAGTAGCTGATCGGATCAAGAATAGGGTTATAAGCCATATGCTTTTTGTGCCATATTGTACGGTCGGAAAATTTTTTTTACTTAACTTTTTTATACAAACTCTTTATTTCATATCGAAAGCTTATACACAATTATAAATAGGCTTTATAAGAAAACTGTTTTCTTTTTTGGCAAGTATAATATTTTTGTATGAAATAGTGGACTACAATTATTTATCATTAATGACAAGAGTCGAATGAACCCTTCAATTTAATGAAAATAATTAATAAAAACATAGCCGAAATAGGTGCGACCGATGGGTCACGCCAAGAACTTCCTAATAAAGAGAACGTGTAGTATTATCCAATGTTTTCTGATATTCCATATTCTATTTGAATTTAGAACAGGTTAATTTGAAAATGATGTAAAAACAGGTAGAGACCGGTTAAGCTTGAAAAGGGGTCACTTTTTATTGCTAAACGGCATAGTGAAAACATTATTTTGAAATTGTGAGCGCTCTTAACTTACGTGCTACTTAAAGTCATAGAGGAGCACGTGTCTGCGTATGTTCTTTCATTCGTAATAAGTTTCAACTTATGTAAATGTTCAAAATTAAGTTTACAAAATTACCCTCTTCTCAAACATGCAATCAAATTTAATTAATCAAAGAAAGTCTGTAGTGCCATCACACTCGAACAGAAGAGTTACAAAAAAACACCTTAAAAATCACTTAAAATAAAATGCTCCACTTGGTAAAAACTCTATCTTCAAACTTCATCTATAACCGCTTTGAGCCAAATAATTTCAATTTCTGATTTCCTCCGTAGCCATCAAATATAAATTGTAAGATAACATAAATGCCTGTGGCGTACATAGCTAGGCGAAGCGATTGTTCAGAAAGAGTTCCCACCAAAGCTAAAGGTAGAAGAGTTCGAATAAATGTTTTTAATTTTTTCCCTGTTAATTAAATGTGAATTTTGCAAGAATAAATAGTTTCTGATTGATTTGTTACTCAAAGAATCTTGGTATTTGACTCACCTATTTTCGTATGTAGCTGTCTTTCGTTTTAATTATGATAATTGGAGTCAGAATTTTAATTAGATTCTTAAACGCAAAAATTTGTGAAGAATTTTTTGGGGAAATTCAATCTTTATGGGACGATAGGTAGCTATGAGCAATAGTATGTACACATATACATATATCAAACTTATGCTTATGTAGAATTTATTGAGCTGGTATCAAAAGCAAACGGTATTGAATATAAATATCAAATCGCAAATGTCTTTATGAGCGTTTTGTGCTGAGATTTTAACAAAATTGTATTACCGGATAAAAGAATGACACGGCAACTTCTTAAACTGATATTTGAAAATGTTTCTGCTGTTATAATTTCGTCATTCCCTCGGTACGCGAAAGTTGTAATACCAAATTTACTTAATTGTGGTATTGTATTTAATTTTGCAAATGTTCAACTGTGCGGCCGAATAGTTTTTGATCATTTTTTCATTGACTAGAAGAAAATCAATCTCGACGCTTTGAAAAGTGATGCTAGTGAAAGTTATTAAGGTCAGTGCATATACCTTTCTGGGGCTAAAGAAAAAATGATCGGTCCTTGCGGTTCTGAACAAAAATGTACCCCTTCGGACTAAAAAATGCAAATATTCCTGGTTTATATTTGAGGTTATTAATTTCCATAAGTAAACTCATAAAACTCTTCTATGAATAAAATAGGATCTACTCCAAGAACGAAACTTTCATTCGGCTCGAAATTGCTCAAGTAACATTACATGAAAATACAAATACCATATATTATTATTCATATAAATCTATGTATGTATGTATATTAAATCTGCCCAGAATTGATGCTCTTATCTGATGATTTAGCCAACTACGATTTATGTAGAAAATTTAACAAAGTCTTCGAAACTGTGTCGAAAGATGATGTTATAGTATACCATATATGTACATAGATATAATTAATCTCGTCAAATGCGACCGATGAAGCTGAAACATCTCTTCGATTTCTATGACTGATACTATCATTTGTTTTAAGCTTAATAACACATACGAGTACATATTATTAATTCCTGTAAACCCAATTCCTTTTCGGATTGGAAATGGTTTCATTAGTCGCTAAAAAAATATTTTAAAGCAACCCCGTAATTATCAACTCATAAGAGTTTTGTCAAATTTGTCAAAGATATTTGAGAGGCTAATAACCGAGCAGATTACATTTATTAAATTTCTTTACAACACAAAGTTTTATTGTAAATTTTGAACAACAGAGTTGTTCCATCTGTCTTAAAACTTGAATAATCGGCTACGATTTTATTTAACCGATCATTGGTTTTTGCTTTTATTTTGGCATTTTCTAAAATAAAAAAATGATATAAATATTAAAAACTAGGATATACCTAAACTGATTCTTTTTTGTTTTCACATACACGAATATTTTACCCTCAAATTAAGAATTTCTATCAAACCACAATTTATTTATTTTCTATCTTTTCTTTATTTCACAAGTTGAACTTTTCAAAACCACCTTCTTAGATCTACTCTCCGCGATTGAGATGAGAACTATTGTTTGCGGTGTCGCGTGCCTGTTGAAAATGGGGGAAGGATTGCCATTATAAATGCGCATCTATCCGTTAGCTAGTCGTGTCCTATGCATAAACATTAGATCTGGGGCCATCGCTAATGACCGGAATGTATAGCGCACATTTCGCCTTTCATGAATGAGTGCAAAGCAAAAAGATAATGAAACAAAAATAGAAAAGTACTTTCACAGCGCGTAGTATTCGCACATGCTCAGATGTCTATGAAATTACAACAAAAATTATAGAATTAGTCACAAGCAGATGGTAAAAGGGTTAACTCGCGCAGCTGTGTATATAGGCAGCCACATAGTGAACAAATTGTACCTGCTGATGCGCAACTGTTCTGTGCACTTCCGCAAGTATCCATTTTCTTTTCTTCACACAAACAGTTGATGAAAAAAGGTCAAATAAGCAAAAATATTGAAAAAGTTCCAGGTATTCCAAATGCAAAAATATGCAGAAATATGCTCTTAAAAGTGAAATATGCACAAATATGCCCTAACGAATACGGCTCAAAATGCTTAGTTTTATATAAAACGTATTTTTGTGTAATCCGATTTCCAATACGTCCCCCCAAAAAAACATGCTTTTACATATTTTCGGTTGCCCTATGCTAAGGGGAATACCGAGGGTGGTTAGTTATTCTGTAAGCTCTAGCCTAGATTCAGAAAGGCATAAGTTTGATACAAGGCTAATATCTTGTATAAGGTTAGAGTTAGGGATAACTTTCTAATTAGCTGGGTTGAGCAATATTTCGTTCACCACTAACCAGCTGGCCAAGTCTTCACTTAACTTAAAGGTGAACACTTGAATCGAACTCATCCTCATGTAAAAGTGGGTGGGCTGTAGCGTGACTGCGTACTGACGGAAAGTTATTAATGAAAGCTCAGAATGAGGTAGCTACAAAAATTGATCCCTGAAGTATGCCTTAAGATATTATGTTATCAATTTGTCACCAATAACAACCCTTTGCCATCTATTGGAAAGAAAATATCTAAAATGTCTTAGAAAAATCTTGTCGGCAAAGGAGTATCAAGTATCGTCTATCTAATTCATGCCTTCTACCGTCTAAAATATTAATCATGGCCAAAGAGCAGCTATGATTAATTCTTAAACCAGATTGGAAAGAGTAAAGAGGCCGAAAATAGGTGATATTAGGCTTAGAAAGACACAGTAATATGCTAATTCATTACCAATCTTTGCATTTGATTTTTTGGCAACGGGTATGCCTGGTTATGGAAATGCAGACCCCATTATGCAATAGTTAAAAATGTGAGTCATATGATAAATTAAGCTTAAAGCCGATAAGTATACTGTCTGCACCACTCGTATTTGATTTTTTGGCTAGAACTTGGCTTGTTGTTGATTTCTAGTCAACTATTCATCTTATTTGATTTTTGTTAACTGAAAAAATTAATGTCTGGGATTCGAACACCGAACCTTCCGATCTGGTTCGGAAGCCAGTCCACTACCACTTGAGCCATGGCAATCCACATTCGAATTCGGAAGGACCACGCGCTAAAAGGTGGTGTCCACAATCATCTATCTCTAGAGATGAATTTGAGATAATTCCTTGATGCGTTCAGAGGGATAAGTTAGAATATTTACGTCTTTTATTATATTATATCATCTAGTTCATTGGGGTACCTATCGTGTAGAGCTTTGGCTTTTCATTTTGTTTAAAAGCAGATTGGTTCTCTTAAGAGTTGCAGAGGTTTGCTCCCAAAAGTGCAAGTTTAAAGTACTATCGCATGTTGCTAAGTTTCCGGCTCTTCTTACAGATGAATTGTGATATATTCATTCAATTGCTATGGACACGTCAGTACATATTTCAAAGGTGTTTTTTCTCCAAATGGGTTCTGGTACATATTTGTAGAAGAAACTGCTTTTGTCAATAAATTGAAATAATTGCAAGAAGTTGCTGTGCTTTTCTGGTGCATCCTCAGCCTCTGATATGGTACATCCCGTTTTCGATAATTTCATAAATAATGTGCTTTCTGAAATTTCTCGTAGTTATAATTCCGTCTTAAAAAATGTCTTCCCATTGCGGGAAAGAGTTTTCTAGAATTAAACCATATATAGGAAGCTGCCCGATTAATATGTCTTGAATGGAGGTAGGTTGAATTAATCACATGTTGAAAAAACATTAGAGGTTTTCGGAATATTGAAAAAATATTAGAGGTTTTCGGAATCTTGGCTGGTAGCAGTTGTTGTCTGCCAAACACACGGCTTTCATTAGAGAAGAACTTGGTATACGGTCTCTGATGTGTCCCGTGATTTTGTCAATCTGGCCATGCTCTTTGGGATGTCTGCTAATTTCGTTGCACTCCCTTACATACTGCCGTTGCAATTTTTTATTGGCATTTTTCGCCGGAAACTGGTTGATAGTGCGTATATGAGTTTCGGTAATAACAATAAATTCCAATAATTCAAAATATTTGTAAGAAGCCGCTTGTAGTGAATTGGAAATAATATATCTGTTGTCTCGGAAAGCAGAGGTTGTGAATGGACAATAAAAATTGCTTTATTTCCTTTGTTGAAATTCAATTTTATTTTCTGCGAAAAATTACTTAATCAAGCTAATGTACATTTACTTAAATAAACACTTACATTCCTTACAACTTCCACTTAAATTCTCAAACGAACCCCGAAGACTGCTCCAAACAACCTACTTGACCAACTGACCAAGGAAAATGGTCGTCTTGCATTCACAGACGTAAAGACAAAAGAGTTCGAAAAATTATATTGCCGCAAAATGGCGCAATCACATTTCTCAAAAGAGAGGAACAAATATAAAGATTACGATCTTCGAATAGCACATAAGAATAATTCTTGATAAGTGTGTTCAGAGCCGTCGGTGATTCGCTTTTCAATCTTCCTTTTATAATTCGACTTCAACTTTTTTTTTTTTTTAAATAATAAAATTATTATTATTATTATTATTATCAAGGCAACCGATACAAATTAATTTATAGGGTCCGGGATTTAACGCCGGGGTACTATGCCCATGTGGCGCGTTTTGTCAACAGCACGTGGAGTACTGAGTTCCCATGTGCTCACCCACCTACGTACTTACGGCGCCCAACAAATACATAGTCCGCTCGCTGACAACATCCATTTTTAGAGTGCTAGCACATGTATCGTTCTGGTCTAAGCTTTTTTAAGACAAATTTCAAAAGATTCAATCCAAGGCTGAACTAAAATGTACTAAGCGCATAACTTTGTTGTTAATAATATGTTTAGGTAAAGTGGGACGTTAATTTTTTACCATCAATGCACAACATGCAATCACACAACCAATTACCATTGTATCAATCTTTTAGAGCTCCAGAATTTTAGCGACGTACTAGTATGTATGTAGTAGGGCATCAAAATCTTTTTAGGAATCGATAGAAAACTGCGTCAATTGTAAGCTTTTTTTTACATCACAAGGAGTTGGCGAACCGTCTGTATCATACATTCGAGCAGCCTTTCCATATTCGGCTTTCCGCAGTTCTGCATGCGCTTTGGTTCCTATTATACCGAAATGTTTTTCTTCTCAATGCCCTTAACACTGCTACAGCAAATACATTGAGCAGATACTGCAATCGCTCGAAATCGACAATATATCCGTCTACAGGTATTCTTCTTCTCCTTTTCTTGGTCAACATCTTCAAACTCCACATGAGTCTCTGCAAAGTAGCTACGCTGTTCGGATAATGGCTACTGATGTACTAGGCATAAGAGTAAGTTCTGTCGTGTTTTTAATTAAGAATCAGAACAAAATTTAATTTCATTAGTTGGATCGGTTTGCCAGCCTTTCGGCAGCTTATCCAATTAGTTGCAAAGGAAGTCATCGCTTCTGGTGTCGGAAAACTGTTCTGCTACCATTTAGAAACTTAAAATTTAAATAATCATGCCATAAAGAAAGATTGGAATTGGTTTCAATTCGATGCTGCAACAGAAAATGGTAGCAGTGGTGAAATTTTCCAATTATTGGGTCTATAACTTAATTCAAAATTTGAACGTTTATTTAAGAAAAACATCTACAATAGTATTATCCAAAGTATTGCCCATCTGAAGCTATGACTTCTTCCCATCTTTCTGGCAATTTTTGGATCCCATCCCAAAAGAACTGCGCCGGTTTGGCAGCCAAGAATGAATCAAGCCAATTTTGGATATTCTGCTCTGATGTGAACCGTATTTCAGTGAGGGCGTTCTGCATCGACCGAAACAAATGGTAGTCAGAAGGGGCAAGGTCTGGCCTATAAGGCGGGTGGGGTAAGACTTCCCATCCACTGTTTTCCAAATAGTTCTTAACCGGAATAGCCACGTGGGGCCGAGCGTGGTCATGATGGAAAATTATTGCCTCGTGTCTGGTCGCATATTCCGGGCGTTTTTCGGCCACTGCTCTCTTCAAACGGATTAATTGTGTTCGGTAGCGTTATCCATTGATGGTTTCAACCGGTTTTAGCAGCTCATAATACAGCACACCAATCTGATCTCACCAAATACAGAGCATTACCTTCGCGCCATGGATATTCGGCTTTGCCGTTGATTTGGCTGGTTGGCCGGGTTTCACATATGATTTTTTGCGCTTGGGGTTGTCATAATGGATCCATTTTTCATCACCAGTAACAATCCGAAGCAAAAATGACTTCCTTTTGTGGCGTTCCAGCAGCATTTCGGACATGCAAAACCACCTTTCGACGTCTCTCGGCTTTAGTTCATGTGGAACCCAATTTACTTGCTTTTGAATATATCCATCTGCTTTTAAACATTTTGAAATGGCTGCTTGAGTGACACCTAAAGATTCTGCGAGCTCTTCTTGTGTTTGGCAACAATCTTCATAGAGTAATGCTTCCAGTTCATCATCTTCAAACTCTTTTGGCTGCTCAGGACGTTCATCGTCTTCCAAGCCAAAATCACCACTTTTAAATAGTGCAAACCAGTTTTGGCACGTTCGCTCAGCTAACACATGTTCACCATATACTTCCACCAAAATACGATGACTTTCGGCAGTAGTTTTCTTCATATTAAAGAAATGAAGAAGAACTCCCCGCAAAAACACTTTTTCAGGCACAAAGTTCGACATATTTGAGTGAAAAAAATTATTGTTGTTTACGCTTCAAATAAATGACATATACTGAAATGACGTACAATGACAGTAGCTTTCCAGAGCATGTTCCAATGGAATAACACAAGTTACGCCATCTCTTAGCAAACCGCACGAATTAAGTTATAGACCCAATACATTTAGCAACTTCTTGGGCTGTTTTTCTTTTCACATCTGGTCTTGCGTTGTCGTAATAAAAGACTACACAGTTTTCTTGATCCACTCTATAAAGGCAAAGGCGACACGAGAAATAGCAACATATTCTTAGATTAGATTACATTTTATTTTTTTCATATGCAATCTTTACATCAAGTACAACAAAATCAATTTAGCATGGCATGTAATCAATTTATCATCAATTGCAAGGATTCTGGTGAATACGGAAAGTTTGTAAACTGAAAAGCTTTAATGAGAACCCCTAAAACCCTTTCAAATTTCGAAGATATTCCTATTCCATAAAATGTATATCATAGAATATAGGCCGCCTTTAACACCACAAAAAAATGTATAGCTTTCTTTTGTGTTCAACGAATGTCTTTGCTATGCTATGTGGGTGACTGTTGAGCATCCAGACCTAAAACCGAAACTCTTTTAATAGTTTATTGCTCATTACCCATGTGTCAAGTCACCTCTGTAATATAACTGCAAAAATTTTGTAGGATGCATTTAAGAATGTTATGCCCCGATTGTTTGGCTGGATTTGCCGTACCACCTTTTTTTGTATAGGGAAAATCAGAGCTTCTGTAAACCATTGGGGCATTATGCTATGATTTAGAATGCTGTTGAATGTATCGACGAGATTAAGCTTCAGTTCATTAGTACTGTACTTAATAAATTCGGAAGGTATAACGTCCGACCCTGCAGCCTTTCTATCTTTCAGGCAAAGTACCACTCGCATTAATTCCTGTTGGGTAATAGGGCCATCCAAGGCGTAGTTTGTGATGTCTGGCGTCGCATATTTGAAACTAGGACCCCACACTCACTGGTTCAATAACCTCCTAAAATATACCAAGAGGGTATCTAAGCTAAGAACTCTGTTGATTACATACCTTCTCCCGTTAAGTTTCTTAACTTTTTTCCAAAACTCCGATGAGTTACTGCAGGGCCCCAATGTGCGCCCTTCATTTTAAAGTAGTATCTCCTACTTTGTCTGTACACCGCTTTAAATTTCCGATGGACCTTTAGATACGATTTTCCAAGGACTTTTTCAACCACGCATACGAAACCAGTCTTGCTCTTTGGCAACTTTTAACGAACCGCGACTCTTTATTTTTTTTTTGAAAACCTCTACCCTGACTTGCGGGAAGATACAACTCTTTTATAATTTTTTCGATAGCAACAATGCTCGTAACATGTTGTCTTTGCAATTTTTCATCAATCTTCATCGTATACAGAGCGACATTGTTACAGTTCCACACAGTTCCACCATCATGTGCCTACTTTGCTCATTTTCAGCTGTTGAGGAAGCAACCGTGAAAATGATAGGTAAGTGGTCGGAGCATATGGCTTGATTAACTTCAAAATAAATAACACGGTAGTTTCATAACCCCTTTAGCAAACAGTGGTCAACGACTGATATCCCCTGTCCTCGAATAAGTGTTAAGTCCCCAATTCATCGCTTTCTCTGGACCCATTTAGAACCCGAACACCAAAAGAGTCACCAAAGAGAATGAAGGAGGAAAGTAGCTTATGGACTTCTCATAAGCTACTTTCATCAATGAAGGAGGAAAGTAGCTTATGGACTTCTCATAAGCTACTTTCATCCTTCATTCAGATTACAATTACAATTATGTTCTGTTCATTACTGCAAACCATAGCAGTTTCTCAAAACCTCTTTCCCAATGGTTGCTGTTTAGAATGTATAATACTTCTTATTATTATTATAAGCAGTCCAACTGTCCTGAATTCACAGCAAACATTTAGAACTTTTCTAAAACCAAACTAGCATCCATCACTAGCTCTTTTTCTCGTATCCATTCTTTTGGCCGATATCCATTGTAATGGTCATCGCAAAATAATTAGAATAAATAAAATAATAAAATCCGATTTTCTATGTTTTGTCACAAACATTTAAAACATTGACACCCTGTACTTGGTTTTACCAATTAAAATGACACTGAACTATGTTGGCAGCAATACTGAGCTGCAAGCCGCAATGATTTAACATAAATCTTGGGCATTATGTCTGGTTTCCGCGATCGATTGCGCTCTTGGTTTTTGCCCGTGCTGAAGAAAGGTAGTGAAGTAAATTTAAGTAGCTTAAGTATGGCCAAATTATTATCAAATATAGTTTTCTATAACCACGGCGTATAATACTCGTTTCCATAAAGTTTAAGTTCTTTTTTATGCTCATTAAACGCATAACATATAAGGACTTAATAGTCTCCACCTCCCTGAACCGGTGGTCACGATCGCCGAAGGTAGCCAAAATTCAGCCAAAGCAGCATTGAAGAAATTGACGCTATCAAATTAATTTAATCCCAGCAGACGATCCCTTCTCGCTATCATAAGTTTGAATAATATCAAATATCGTCACACCTTCCACGTGGGATTTACTGTACATACAGACAGATTTGAAGACACTCAGCACTAGCTACCATGAGGAGCAGAGCACCAGAGCAGCAAGCTTACAGTTTTCGTACTTTTTTCCAACATATTACTCAATTATCTGAGTAATTAATTGATTGATTAATTTTTGTTTGATAAGTCGTTGATTAAAACTTAATAAACCCAATCTTAAAATAATTTTTGTAAATATCATAGACAGTATCATTATCACAGTAAATTTATTATCACAGATCGAATATATATGTACATACATGTGAATTAATATTAGATTCTTTTCATGCAATAAGTTCTTGTGAATGTAACTTAATCAATTTAATAAAAGCTCTATAAAAGTTCCGGTTTTGATTAATTTGATTTGAATTAAAATTAAATTCTAAATATGAAAATATTAACTTCGACTTGTTAGTGTTAATAAATTTGTTGAAACATGATAAAAGTGAATATTTTGTTCTGATAAAATGAAGAACTAGTGAGATGTAACGAGAACATATGTGAGTAGATTGAATTGAAGGTAGGTTGAAGTAGAGAAGAAAAGGTATATAGAAGTAGGGGGTTATTCCTAAGAAACCTTGACAAGGAATAACCATGGTGAGGAGCTCTTTTATAAGATGCTAGAGGGACTATCGAAGGCAGTGGTAATATCTCATTCTGCCATTATTTAATAGTGCTGTAAAATAGTAAGGCACGTTTTATTTATTTCTTTATGCGGTCATGTGGAGTGAAAAATCCCCCCTAATCCGACGAGTTCTAGCTAGGCGTCGATAATGTGCCGAAACTCATTCCATCACAAGTGACCACAACTTCTTGCCCCAGCCGTTACAAAGAAATTGGCGCCCAACCTGGGGCCCGATGTGGGATCTGCAAAGTAATTTACACCCCCATTGTCGTGTACATAACATCCAGTCGTCGATGAGAATCACTTTTCGTTAGAAAAAGAGATCCACCAGTACATTTGGAAAGAGCGCTTGATCATAGTTTCACTACAGAATTAAGCGTGGCTAGTGATTTCAAATTGATAAGAGTACCGCATAATGTAGAGTTTCATTTTCAATTAGTATCATTTTAGCCTTCTTCCTCAAAAACACAACATTATTTATTTGTTTTCTTACCACACTAATATATCTTAAACCTGAAATATTTTTTGTCTGCCCACAACATGTTCAAGTTATATTCATATATTTAGACTTTATATTTTTTATTTCAGTTAAATATTGCATTTCATTGAGAATGGATATTCGACAGGGAGCTATATCTAAACATCGTAAAAATTTAAGATCGCAAAATCAAAATAAATCTGAGCTAAATTGTCATCTTAACGGTTCAAATCTAAATCCACCAAGACCGCGGGTTGTACATTCCCCTGTCGTCGGAAATTTTTCTGAATATAATTTTCAAAATATGTCGCAATCTTTACTCAACTTTCAAAGAGAAGATAATCAAGTTATAATAGAATCAATTCGTGATTTTAATTTTGAATCTGATCCCAAAGACATTGATGATCTTCTCCCAGATATTGGTGACGAGTTTCAATCCGCTCAATTGCATAGCCCTCTTCATAGCCATATTCTTCAAGACAGCAATAACTTTAATGATAAAGATCAAGTAATAGATAAACACATTCGCAACTATGTTGCAGATAGTTTGAATAGTTTTCAAACGATGATGCTCAAGTCTTTAGATCAAATAGTGAAAAAAAATTTAAAAAGTTTTAGTCAGCTTAATGCAGATGAAGTAATCTTAAAAGATCAAAGTAAAAAGATGGGAAATTTAAATACCAATCCAAGATCCAAGACCAGAAGAAGTCAGAAAACCGTTTTGAACTCTAGCTTACCTCTATTACCATCAGATAAAAACTCGAATACAAATATTGGCGGGGATTCTTTGTCACTCGGTTCAAAAAGACCTACGTTAAGTAATCCTTCTTGTATGAATAGTGGAAGTAAATTTTTTGATGTTCCGCATCAAACGAATAGATTTGTATCTGAGGATGGTAGCGATTTGATTTTTGTAGGCGCCGTACCTTCTGCACAGAGTCAGCGAGTGCAAGCTCATCATGATTTAGGAAGAAAATTCGAACTTGACCGAAGGGGCATTAAATTTGCTGGTACATCAAAGACCATGGCGGTTGAAGACTTCATCTTTCGGGTTGAAATTCTCAAGGACAACTATAATATGTCCTGGCCTGAAATCATCAAGAACCTTCACCTGTTGCTTGTAGATTCAGCTCAGACTTGGTACTGGCAGTATTTGCGAACGCAGCCAAGAACAAATTGGCTAGATCTTCGAAACGCTTTGCTCAAGCCATTCGAAACGCATGAATCTGATTTCGAAATAATAAAACAAATTATGGAACGCAAACAATTTTCAAATGAAAGATTCTGTGATTTTTATGATGCAATTTTGCATCTTAAAAACCAGCTTCGCCAACCTATTTCTGAGATAGATCTGCTCAAAATCATAAAAGGCAACTTAAATCATAAATTGATGACCTTCATTTATCCTATGCAAATTTTCTCATTAGAACACTTCCGTGAAGAGTGCCGATGTGCAGAAAAATTGATAGTGTCTCGCGACATTTATCGAGGACGTGTAGGTAATTTCCCGGGCCGAAACATCAATGAAATCGAACTAGACATAGAACCAAATACATGTAATGAAATAGACGCCTTGTCGCAACGGCAACGCGAATCAATTCAGTGTTTTAATTGTCACAAAATGGGACACTCTTTCATAGCATGCCAGTCTCCTTCACGACGTTTGTTTTGTTACCGATGTAGCATAGGAAACGTAACAACACCAAATTGTCCTAAATGTAAGCCACTAGGTGTAAAGATGATCGATGCATGCACTAACACTGTTATCGAACCATCTCTTTCTATAATATCTGGAAAACAAATGTTTACCCCGACAAATACAACTACACCTGAAATTTTACTTACTAGCAATAAAAATTACCAAGAATGACTTAGAAAATATAAAGAGCTTCGCGCCCGCCTGTTTGCTTTAAATAAATCATACCTCAGAAAAAGAAAACGGAAAATATATCGTACATTTATTGAGTCTTCTTCTTTGAACTCCAATGTAGACCTTAGACCTTATGTTAACGTAAATATTGCCAATCTTAAATTCACAGTCTTGCTAGATAGTGGTGCTAGTATATCTTGTCTAGGAAAAAGCTGTTTGCAGGCCGTTCACAACCTAGGCGTGCCAGTGCTGCCATTTAATTCTACAGTCAATACAGCGGATGGAAAGGAACAACAAATTTTTGGTAGAATATTTGTTAAAGTGTCCTACAAGAATATAACTAAGGATATTAATTTGTATCTTATTCCATCCCTATCCAAGCCACTATATCTCGGAACTGACTTTTGGCTTACATTCGGAATAGCACCAGATCTAGTAAAAGAAATTTATTCCATCGAAAACATTGTTCCAGATTCGAATAAACATCAACTTTCAGTTGAACAACAAGATAGATGCCAGGGTGCAATTAACAAATTTCCATCTTTCGCTAAGCTTGGCTTAGGACATACCAGTGTTGAGACCCACGTCATAGACACAGGTGAGGCGGAACCAGTCAAGCAGCGACATTATCCCGTTTTTCCTGCTATCCAAAAATTACTGTATGAGGAGCTGGATCGCATGCTTGAGTTAGGTGTTATTGAGGAGAGTCAAAGTGCGTGGAGTTCCCCAGTTGTTCTCATACGTAAGCCAGGGAAAAACCGCCTTTGTCTGGACTCGTGTAAGTTAACTCCCTAACGAAAAAGGATGCGTATCCACTTCCTCATATAGGTCGATTGAAGGATACATTTTTCATCTCAAGCATTGACCTAAAAGATGCATTTTGGCAGGTGCCATTAGAGATAAAGTCCAGGGAGAAAACGGCGTTCACTGTGCCAGGTCGATCACTCTATCATTATACTGTCATACCCTTTGGGTTGTGCAATGCACCTCAAAGGATGTGTAGGTTAATGGATAGAGTCATCCCAGCCGCACTGAGGGAACAAGTATTTGTCTACCTGGACGATCTTCTGGTTATGTCAAATAACTTTGATAGTCATCTCCGTACGCTTGAGACAGTAGCGCAGTGTCTGAAAAATTTAAATTTAACCATAAATGTCGAGAAGTCTCATTTTTGTGTCAAAGAAGTGAAATATTTAGGTCATATAGTGGATCAAGGGCATATAAGACCAGACCCAGAAAAGGTGTCTGCTATAAACAACTTCCCCCCTCCAACATCTTTGAAACAAATGCGACTATTCCTCGGGATGTGTGGTTGGTATCGACGATTTATTCAAGATTATGCGACATTAGCCGCGCCATTGACTGACACATTAAAGAAACAAAACAAATTCGAATTCAATGAACTTGCTTTTACAGCATTTAGAAATCTTAAGGAAGCTTTGTCAACAGCACCTGCTTTAACTAATACCGATTTTTCGAAACCATTTATTATCCAGTGCAATTACACGAAAGACCGGTGGCTTTTTATTCTTAAAAACTGAGCACAAGCCAACGTGATTACAGTGTTACTGAACAAGAATGCTTAGCTGCTGTTCAAGCTGTTAAAAAGTTTCGTCCTTACATCGAAGGAACACACTTCACCGTTGTTACGGATCACTCTAGTCTTAAATGGCTAATGTCACTAAAAGACTTGAGCGGGCGACTTGCAAGATGGTATTTGAGGCTACAGGCTTTCGATTTTGATATCAAACATAAGAAGGGCTCGTCCAATGTAGTGCCAGATGCATTATCCCGCGACTTTGTCGATGAACTTACTGCTTCAATAATAACATCTTTTCCCATTGAAACTACTTGTCCAGAATTTCAATCTGCTGACTACCGAGAGCTAATGAAAACCATTTTGGAAAATCAACTGAACTTTCCTGATCTGATCGTTATAGATAATCTTGTTTTTAAACAGGTTTATGTTAACGATATGGACGTTGTGAAGTCAGGTTTACAGTGGCGGTTATGGATTCCGAAGGACCTCATACCATCTTTGGTCTATAAAACTCATAACTCGCCAGAGTCGTCACATGGAGGAATTGCGAAAACTCTGCACAAACTTCGGCAATTCTACTTTTGGCCAACTGTGCAATAGCACGTCCGTGATTTCGTAAGCAATTGCGAAGTTTGTAAACAAATTAAATCATCTAACAAAATTTTTCGACCACCTATGCAGAATCCGCCAAAGGTAGAACGGCCGTTTCAAAAGATCTTCATTGATTTCATGGGCCCATATGTTCGCTCTAAACGAGGTAATCTTTTCATTTTCTTTGTACTTGAGAATTTCACTAAGTATGTTTTGCTTAAGCCGATGCACGAGACCTGTACATATCTTGTTGTTCGATATTTGGAAGAAAACATTTTTAGCATCTTTAGCGTTCCTGAGTTTATTCATTCGGACAATGGGAAACAGTTTGCTTCATCTCAGTTTCAGAACTTCTTAAAGAAATTTGGTATTAATCATACTAGAACAGCATTATATTCGCCACAATCTAATGCCTCTGAGCGTGTTAACCAATCATTATTGGCAGGCATTCGATCGTATCTAAATGATAGTCAACAGGAATGGGATTTGCACATCCATGATATACAGATGGCATTTTGTTCTTCGGTTCACCAAATTACAGGCGTATCTCCACACTATGCTCTATTCGGATATGAAATGGTTACTCATGGTTCAATGTATAATCTGCTGAATAAGCTTAAAGTGTTAAGCACAGGAGACTTTCGAAACCTTTCGACTCCAGATCGACTAGCACTTCTAAGAACTAAAATAAAGAAAAGTATCGCACAATCATATGCGAGAAATGCAAAGACATATAACTTAAGGTCAACCGTTACAACATTTTTACCTGGTGAAGAAGTATATCGACGCAATTTTGTGCTCAGTAATGCATCAAAGAATATTAGTGCAAAATTATGCCCGAAATTTTTGAAATGTAGAATAGTGCGCCCTATAGGAAGGTGCATGTACGAGGTTGAAAAACCAAAGGGTACCAAAATGGGAAATTTTCATGCCAAAGATTTGAAAAGATAAAGCGTTCTTGAATAAAAGAACAGGAGAACTTGTGTGGGTCAAACTTAAAATCTTTTGAGGATGCAAGTTATTCCTAGCTTTTTTGCTCTTCCATCTTTCCAAGTCCTTTTCTGCATGGCGTTATCCTCTATGGAAAATCCTTGGTCCTGTAATGGTCATCGCAAAATAATTAGAATAAATAAAATAATAAAATCCAATTTTCTATGTTTTGTCACAAACATTCAAAACATTAATACCCTGTACTTGGTTTTACCAATTAAAATGACACTGAACTACAAGTATGTTGGCAGCAATACTGAGCTGCAAGCCGCAATGATTTAACATAAATCTTGGGCGTTATGTCTGGTTTCCGCGATAGATTGCGCTCTCTTGGTTTTTGCCCGTGCTGAAGAAAGGTAGTGAAGTAAATTTAAGTGGCTTGAGTATGGCCAAATTATTATCAAATATAGTTTTCTAAGACCACGGCGTATAATACTCGTTTCCATAAAGTTTAAGTTTTTTTTTATGCTCATTAAACGCATAACATATAAGGACTTAATAGTCTCCTCCTCCCTGGACCGATGGTCACGATCGCCGAAGATAGCCAAAATTCAGCCAAAGCAGCATTGAAGAAATTGACGATCATTTATCGCTATCATAAGTTTGAATAATATCAAGTATCGTCACACCTTCCACGTGGGATTTACTGTACATACAGACAGATTTGAAGACACTCAGCACTAGCTACCATGAGGAGCAGAGCACCAGAGCAGCAGAGCTTACAGTTTTCGTACTTTTTTCCAACATATTACTCAATTATCTGAGTAATTAATCGACTAATTAATTTTTGTTTGATAAGTCATTGATTAAAACTTAATAAAGCCAATCTTAAAATAATTTTTGTAAATATCATAGACAGTAGCATTATCACAGTAAATTTATTATCACAGATCGAATATATATGTACATACATGTGAATTAATATTAGATTCTTTTCATGCAATAAGTTCTTGTGAATGTAACTTAATCAATTTAATAAAAGCTCTATAAAAGTTCCGGTTTTTGTGCGTACAATAACTGCTGAGGAGAACAATATTAAGGTATGTAACATTTTCATTTATTCAGACGTTTTCAAGAACTTTATATGTATCACCATTTGAATTTAAATTTGTATGATTAAACTTTCTTTGATTAATTTGATTTGAATTAAAATTAAGTTCTAAATATGAAAATATTAACTTCGACTTGTTAGTGTTAATAAATTTATTGAAACATGATAAAAGTGAATGTTTTGTTCTGAAAATGAAGAACTAGAGTGAGATGTAACAAGAACATGTGTGGGTAGATTGAATTGAACGTAGGTTGAAGTAGAGAAGAAAAGATGTATAGAAATAGGGGGTTATTCCTAAGAAACCTGGACAAGGAATAACCATGGTGAGGAGCTCTTTTATAAGATGCTAGAGGGACTATCGACGGCAGTGGTAACATTTCACTCGGCCATTATTTAATAGTGCGGTAAGATAGTAAGGTACGTTTTATTTATTTCTTTATGCAGTCATGTGGAGTGTAAGATCCTCCCTAGTCCGACGAGTTCTAGCTAGGCGTCGATAACGTGCCGAAACTCACTCCATCACAAGTGACCACAACTTCTTGTCCCAGCCGTTACACCATTTAAAGTCATAGTTTAGGAACTTATTCTCAATAAGCTTGTGAATATTCTCTGTTACAAATGTCTCAAATAGAAATATAAATTGAAACGTATTTACAAAATTATAAAATTCCGATTTTTACTTAAACCTGCTACATTATAAAATAATTTTCTAAATTCATTAAATTTGTTACTACTTTTGTTCGCTTTTATATTACTTTTAAAACGACAGACGGGGTTGTAATTAAAAATTTTTGAAAATATTCGTATAACGGGGGAGAAAGGTGTCTTTAGAAAAAAACGTAAAACAACAACGAGTGTATAAACAACCTCATTTTGTCGCTCGGTACCACGAACACTTTCTGTTCCACAAATATTGTTGAAATTAAGTCCTGGATCCGATGCATCCGCTTGCATTTTTAATGAAAGTTACTACATCTTATTAAAAATGATAAAGGTACTACAAATTCAAATTGGGAAACATGCATCCGCTGACAGAATGAAAAGCAACGAGAAACGGGTACCTTTGGCAGAGAAAAAAAGTGAATAACCGCCCAAATAAGCTCATGAAGAGCAGAAAGTGGCATTCGGTGGAAGTTTTGGTTCTAGTATCGATGATAAACGAAAAATAAGTCTAAAGAATGAACTTACTAAACAAAATTATGTTTTTTCCCAAAACACCTTTTTCTCAAAATGACTTTTTCTGAAACGATAAGCAAGGTTTCTTAAAGACTAATTGTCCGACCCAAAGTTTTGTGCATTATGGTCGTATGGGATAGTTAGTGAACTAAAACCCTAGTTCAGGACACAAGACATACTTCCTTCTCTCCTTTTTCATGCATAAAACCAGGCTTTTTGTAAAAATTTTTTTAGTGTTTTGCGCGCCGTTCTTACAATTTTACTTTTTCTTAAAATTTTTAATAAAATGTAGATTTGGGTTTTTTATTTCAGATCAGTACGTGCGAAACAACTGTGTTTATCATTTGGTATTTAATTTTTTTGACGTCGATCTTGCACTCCTCCAGCAAAAGGAATCACAAAAATAAAATGTTTGTTAAGTTATTTTAAGCACGTACGAGTATATTTAATAAAAAAAAAATTATTTCTTTCAATAATAAAGTTGCTTAGAAAAATATTTATAAAACTTTATGCTTGTGTGACCCAAAAAATTAAAACAGCCCCTTAATTTTTTTATTTTGCCAAACGTCACTACGTA
The DNA here is from genome assembly GCA_963966105.1 of Volucella zonaria. NCBI lineage: Eukaryota > Metazoa > Arthropoda > Insecta > Diptera > Syrphidae > Volucella > Volucella zonaria. The sequence goes on along the minus strand of OZ014530.1, from coordinate 97,259,673 downwards.
ACGCAATTGAAAATTGAAAACAGAATTTGGTGTGGGCTAATGCGTTTCTTGTTTTGGTAGCTTCCATGTAAAGCACATATATGAGCATGAGCCGATTTTGACATAAATGCCATGCAGATACAATACATTTTTTTATGGAGGGGAATCAGTCATGCTGAGACCGAGTATGTGCATTGTCGTTTTTCCGAATGGGGGAACGCAAGTATTGCCTATTTTGTGACAAAAAATGCCACTAAATAATATACGACAGTCATTTGTCCTGCTTTACCATACTCAACCCAATGTTGTACGATGTACGAGAAATCTGAAGGAAAAATGACACCGACGGGAATGAAAATCTCCACAAATGCCAACTTGTTTAGCAAAACGGGATCTAATAAGAACTAGTCTTATTCGCGAAAGCCTATATACAACATGAAGAAGGCGGTTGTAGAAAAACTTCAGGGTTTTGCAATGTCCAAGGAAAGTTGCCGGACGAAATTTCGAAGAAGAGGTTTTAAGGTCAGTAAGTGTAGCCAACCCAAAAAGGCGCAGAAGGAATCTACTAACGTTAGATATAATCACATCTAATCGCACACGCGTTACATATTACAAGAAGAAAAATTATTATTATTGTTATTATTCCTAATACATACGTGTACTTATTCTTCTATGAAAAACAAAAATAATAATTTTATTATTATTTTATTATTATTTTTGTTTTTCATATTATTATTATGACAATTGTTACCGTTAATATTATTATTATTTCGATCATTATTATCATTATTATTATTACTATTGCGATTATTTTTAAAAAGGTCTTTATTTTTAGTATAACAATAATACTTAATGCGGTTCTGCATTCATTTATTAGATAGAAAGCTGAAAATATACTATGCGCTCAGAATTGTCAAAAAAATTAACTTCATTGAAAATGATTATAATGTTACTGTGCTCCAATTGTTGCAGTTTCGGTTTACTTTCCCGCCGAAGAAATCTTGCTACTGATTTCATGATAATAGTTAATAGTACATCTGCTGTTCGAAAATCAGTTCTTCCATCTGTATAATGCTAAAGATGCCTCATAAATTGTCATTACATATGTTGCTGTAGACTCGAGACAGTAAACGAGAGACCATAGACCAGTTAGCTGAGGTCTAATTCCACTTGTATATCCCACCTAAGATGAACTCGTTTTCCACTGCATTGCCGCTCTGTATTAGAGTGGAAAACTTCCCGGGCTGGGACACTGATTTGCATGCGCCCACGGTGACCTCGCTGTCAATGTGTACAGGCCCTACAGTTCACAAATAAGACGCCTCTGGAATTACTTGTAAGTTTCGCACATTATTTCAAGAACAATGTTGAAAAAATCACATGCCAATATTTCAGATTATATTTTATTAAATTGAACTCAAGTATAAAACCTTAAATGTAAACTTTGATGTCTAAATAAACATATTTGGTTATTAACCTATCATGCGAGAAATACATTTGTCATTGTTAAATCTTATTAAAAAAAAAACGAATACTTTTAACTGGAAAATGCATTATAACGCTTCAAGTAAACCGGAGTATTGGTTTTATTATTCGCCGTAAATTACTAAATTTTTCTTTAAGTTCACAAACGGACATTTGGTCCGTCTATGCCTTATAAATAAATAATAGCAGTTGCGTGCCTAAGCAACTGCAATCTTTGTTTAAAAAACTAAACTGATGAATTAATTTTTCTTTCTAATCTTTTATACCATTTCCGTTTGGTAAATACCCCAAACATAACTCTTTCCAAGAACTTTTAAGAACACGGTAAGGAAATGAGGGTTTAGACTGGTAGCCAAATAAAAGAGGGCGCCTTAAAACTTTTTAATAGCTACGCAATTTCAAAAAATTATTGGAAAATTATTAATTTTTGGAAAACCACTCTTATTGTCAACTGTTGTTAGAAACGTAAGTAAAAATATAAGTTCCTTTTTTTTAACTGCTGCTGGTTTTCCCAAATAACAGAAAATCTATAGGTTTTTCTGGAAGCTTGTTGGTGATTTTTTTATTATTATTGTTAAGTTCCTACGAAAAAAATAGTAAAACGTTATGTTTATTACGCATTTTCGAAGTTTCTACCATTAGTACTAACAGATCAATTTACGGTGACATGGTTCAGGGTATACCAAAGTTAGCCTTTTCTTAAACCTTCGATAAATGATGTTAACAGTTGATATTTTTTTCATAGAATATAAATTAAAAAAACAAATAAAAAAATGTTTTAAAAAAAAAACGTAGGTTGGCACCTCTTTATTCTGAGTCTGATCAATTTTACAATACAATTCAACTTATAATCTAACCTAGTGCCCATGCACTTTTTGTTCAGTGCTTGTGCATAATTCCCACAGGTGTTCTCCTGTTTCGGCGTCGCTGCGTGATGGAATGCGGCTTTTGTACCTCAGCTTGGGATACAGATGAAGCGTCAGCAAAATGTGGATCAGGGCGTGGGAAAGATCATAAATTAGGCTTTGCTGATGAAGTTTTCATTAACTCCTCAGCCTTTAAAAATCGAACGCCCTCGTTCGATGCTACCGGTCTTAGGTGATCTGGAAGGTCATTTACCCCTGTAGTTCTTGATAGGTTCATTTTTGGATGATTTTTCTTCACAGTTTCGCTCTTCTAATGAGATTTTTTCTATTGTGGTTTTCTTTTGATTTTTGTTGCGTTTTATGAGTTTTAATTTTATCAACTTGAGTGTGAAAATTACCAAAATTAGGGTTGAAAATGAGAATAAGGATATTGTTTTGTTTTTGTTAGATGCTTTTAACTCTTCAATATAGTGGGTATTGTTAATCTGTAGTTCCTTAAACATCTCTAGTGAGAACATTTCTTCAATCTGTGGTTTCGCTGCTAATGGTTGAAGTATAGCTGGTAGAGGGTTCTGAAGTGTGACCTCTGTTTCTTGAAACGTATACTGCTGAGCTTTGATAGTGGCGTTGTGCAACGGAATAACATATGTCGTTTCCGTCAATTACTACCTTGTCACGGAGTTGGTTCAATAAAACGATTCCGGGAGATAATTCCTCTATGCTTGGAATATGTTGGTTATTTACTTCGGTTCACGTGTGAGGCTTGCTACTTAACAAATTGCTAATATATTTATCGTTACTTATATCCAACATATTATTTTGCTTACAAATAGTTATAGTATTTAAGGCTTTACATTTTTCATTTAATCCGTACATATTTTCTTCACATTTTATCTTGAAAATCTACTTTTACAATATTCTTACCCTTTTTTACGGGTTTAATTACCATTTTGCTACAAGTTTCTTCCTTAGTTGTGGGTATGCTTAACCTTCATCGGTACCTTGTGTAAATCTTACACACTTTTGAAATTCAAATTGATATTTTTCAATACCATTTGATTTAATTGGACAATAACTTCGGCTCATGGTAAAAATCATATAAGAAATTTATGTTTTTAGTAAAATTTTTTTGAACAGATGTCGCTAAAATCCTGTCCAAATAATTTCCTTAATTGGTACCTTTGTGTAAAATTTACACAACAGTACTTGTGTGAATTTTTTTTGTTATATCGTTAGTTTTTTATTGCGGTTTTTTATAATTGTCGTTGGCCGTCATTATTGTTAATTGGTTGGATGTCTAGAGTTTTCAATTCCCGGTAAGTAAAGCACTAAAAATTATTGGTACAAGTCATAAAACCTAATAAAAGGGATATGTATAATAAAACGAACGCTAAAACGAGGAAATTCCTGCTTGAATTATAAAAACCCTTTTTAGCGAAAAAAAAACAGGAAGCAGGGGTAATTAGCCTTCCATTGGCGTCCCATTACAAGTCTTTGAAGAAGAGTTATTTTAGAAAAAATCGCGGAGTGATTCAAATCGAAAGCCAGATTATTTGTAATAAAGTTTTAGTACAAATTTAAAAAATATTGAATTTTTTTATTTTGATCAGTACGGAAGTGATAGTGAGCCTAGATATAGTGAGATATTCATAAGATGATGACAATGACTATATTCCAAGTGAGAGTGAAACTAACAGTGAAGATAATTATGAAAGTGATAGTTTCGATATTGAGTATATCGAACCTGAGATTAGAGAAACCGCCGTTGAAGAGCCAAATATATTGCCACTTTTTAAAGATAAACGCATTCAGTATTCTAAGGATGCAATGCCGCTTTCTCGTTCAAATAGATCTTCAAGCATATCATTTTCTAGCAGACAAGGTAGGGCTTGTTTTTGGTTAACGACTTTGAAATTTTTTGTAATTGATATCTCTTTGTTTACTAGGACCTACTGTTTTTGCTGCTACTCAATGTACGGAAGCTCTAACTTCATTGTTGCTCTTCATTTAACCATTCGAGGAGACTGTTCTTCAAATGACGAATTTATATGGCGTTCATCAATATAAGTCAAACTGGAAAGCTATCAACATGAGATGCATACTTTCTATGGTCTTCTTATTTTGGCGGGAGTCTACCGATCAAAGGGAGAGTGTGTCACAGAGCTATGGGATGATAAGCATTGGAAGACCGATTTTTTCGTCAACGATGTCCCTAAAACGATTCAAAATAATCGTGCCTACGTTTTGACAACAAAAAGACTCGACTGAGCGATAGCGACAAACTTGCTTCAATACGAGCTATTTTTGATAGATGGGTACAACTTTTGAAACTCTCATATTGCGTTGGTGATTTTGTAACTGTTGATGAGCAGCTGTTGCCGTTTCGAGGTCGATCACCGTTCACGCAGTATATACCATCCAAACCAGCCAAATATGGTCTCAAATTGTGGATCGCTACAGATGCTGAGACATTCTATGCATATAATGTTCAGGTATATACCGGTCGCGACCGTAATTGTGCGCCAGAGGTAAACCAAGGAGAACGAGTCGTATTAGAAATGACTGAAGGTAATTTATTTTGATTTTTTTTGTGTTTGCATTTCATTTACAATGTCTCATATTTGTACTTTTAGGTTTGAACGGAAGGAATGTGACATATGACAACTTTTTCACAACTCACCAACTTGCTGCTAAATTGAAAAAACGTCAAATGACTTTAGTGGGCACCATTCGAAAGAACCGGAAGGAGATATCACCTCTACTAGTTGATATGAAGAAAAAACCTTTGTATCATACAGGGTATGTTTTTGACCATAATCTTCGTGCTTGTATGTTATCTTATGTTCCCAAAAAACGCCGATTTGTCACGCTTCCATCAACTTATCATTCTTCTGTCGACATCCACGATAATGACCCTGAAAAAAAAAATCGGAAATAATTGAGTTTTACAACCGAACAAAAGGTGGAGTCGATGTTTTGGACAAGTTGGTTGGGACATAGCGATGCAAGAGAAAGGTCAATAGATGGTCTGTTGCTCTTTTTTGCAACATGATAGATATATCAGCTTGCAACGCGTTAATTATATACTTGAAATTAAATCCAGAGTGGGAAATTGCTAAAAAAAAAAATTAGAAGAAGATTGTTTTTGATTGAACTTGGCCAACAGCTGTGTTTTCCACATATAAAAGAACGGAAGTCGATGCCACGAGGTGTAAACGCTATAGCTGTCGTTAACAGAGTCCGAAATCCAGATATGCCATCAACATCAAGCTCGGAGCAGATTGAACAAGCGCAAAGAGCAACAGATCCACCGTTTATTGGATTACTACCACTGAGTCATCAAACTGAAACCAAAAAAAGGGCTCGATGTCATATGTGCCCATCGCTTAAAAATTCTAACAATCATGCCACATGATCTGATAAATGTGTTAAATATGTATGTCCAAGGCACTATTTTAAAGTTTGTGAAAACTGTGCTCTTTGATTCACCTTCTTCAAACATATCTAACATTTTAATGTAAATATTTTTTTTTTGTAGTATTTTAGTTTGAAATTGCATTTTATAATAAGCCAATAAACGAAATAATGTTGAAATAAACAAAAAGTACTCGTGTATATTCAAGGAGTGTGTAAATTTTACACACAAGGAACTCATACGTTGCTCTAAATGAGGTACCGATGAGGGTTAAAATATATAACAATGATTTTTAACTTAATGGTATTTTAAATTCAGAGAATTCAACGCCTCTATAATATTATTATATGGCATGTTATCCATTTTTAATATTGACTTTATTAATTTTATTTCCATACTTGACAAAATATAAGTATTGATTATGCCGGCTTTTCCCATTGCATAGCTTATTCAATGTTTGCTATTTCTTCTTTTAAATTTCTAATTTTAATTTTAAATCTAACATAAATTCTATTTTAATATTTTCCTTCGATTTCCAAGTTTGCAATATTTGATAAGTTACATTATTAAGTTCATTTATTCTTGTTGTTAATAAATTATTTAAAATTCTTTGTTGGTTATTATTGGTAAATACATTATTTCTTTTTTCTTTAATTAATTTAAATCGTGCTCATCGGGGGTTTCCGCGATCCGTTTCCAGGCAGAGCCAAGAAAATCCAAAAAATTTTTTTTTAATCTTGGTCACGAGACGGTCAAGGTGAATTTGAATTTTTTTAATACGAGGGCGGGTCAATAAGTCCGTGACTTTTGGATTAAAACAGATTTTTTTATAAAAAAGTAATTTTATTTTTCAACGTAGTCTCCCTTGAGCTCTATACACTTTGTCCAACGCTTCTCCAATTTTTTTATCCCTTCCAAAAAAAATGATTTGTCGAGGTCCTCAAAATGACGAGATGACTTCATCATTGGAGTCAAATCTTTTTCCACCAAGCCATTTCTTCAGGTTTGGGAACAAGAAGTAGTCGCTCGGAGCCAAATCTGGAGAATAGGGTGGATGAGGGAGCAATTCATAGCCCAATTCATGGATTTTTGCCATGGCAACTGCACATGTGTGCACCCTTGCATTGTCTTGGTGGAAAAGAACTTTTTTCTTGGCCAAATGAGGTCGTTTTTTTTTCAAATCGTCATTGAATCGGTCCAATAAGTTGGCATAATATTCCCCATTGATTGTTCTTCCCTTTTGAAGGTAGTCAATGTGGATTATCCCGCGTGCATCCCAAAAAACAGTCGCCATAACTTTATTGGCTGACAAACCCACCTTGGCCTTCTTTGGCGCCGATTCACCCTTAGAAACCCACTGTTTTGACTGTTGTTTGTTCTCTGGTGTGTTGTGATGGATCCATGTTTCGTCCACGGTTACAAAACGGCGCAAAAACTCCTCCATATTGCGATTAAACAACGCCAAACCTTCCTGTGAAGTTGTTACACGATTGCGTTTGTGGTCGACTGTGAGCAAACGCGGCACCCATCTTGCGGAAAGCTTTCTCATGCCCACGTGATCATTCAAAATTGAAACCACTGAGCCATGCGAGATCCCTACGGCTTCCACAATCTCTCGCACTTTCAATCTTCGGTCGGCCAACACCATATCGCAAATTTTTTCGATTGTTTCGGGTGTAGAGACCTCAACTGGGCGTCCAGGACGTTCGGCATCTTCAGTGCTTGTACGGCCACAACGAAATTCAGTAAACCACTTTTTTACCATTGAAATCGATGGTGCAGAGTCCCCATAGTATTTATCAAGCTTAGCCTTGGTCTCGGTAATGGTTTTTTTTCGCAAGAAATAATGCTTAATAAGCACACGAAATTCACTTTTTTCCATTTTCTCCTCAAATTAGTGAGTAGTCTGATAAAAATAGCTGTCAAACACAAACTAACTGACGCAGCAAACTTAAATTTTGACAGGAGTCAACTGACAAATGCCTGTTGACAGGAGCAGTGTTGCTGTTTCAGTAAAGAGGTCAGAAATTCAAAAATGCACGGAATTATTGACCCGCCCTCGTATCATTGGATAGGAAGGGAAAAATGGAATTATTACTGCTTTTAATTTGTTGTAACATTTGATAAAGTACAATGAGTGCTTGCTGGTGCTCCTGAATGTCGATAACGGGTATGAGTTTAAATGTGCCGGTCTGAACCTTTGCACTTCCTGTTTGAATTGCGATGAGTTAGGAGTTTGAATAGTCTACCATCTTCACATCACAAAGAATGGGTGTGACCCAAGATCTAGAAAATTAAATTTAATTTCGAATTAGAGATTTGTGTACCACTTTACCGGATTTTGTAAGAATGGTTGTGGTTCTGTTTTAGGAAACTCTTTCCTTCTTATAACGACGGTTTAGTTTAGATCCTTTTCGTTTATTTTGTTTTACATAAATAATTTGTCCGGATATGAATTCTTTAGTTTTCTGTCTTGACTTGTTGTGATACTTAAGGTCTGGGACTTGTTTTGATTAAATGTTTTTAATATTATTTTTTCGAGCTTTTTTTAATACTTCAGGATCAGATGTTACCCTGCGACCGAAAAACCCTTCTATTGGCTTGCTTGCTGTGGTAGAATGGACTGAACAATTATATTCATGTACTGCTCGTTCTAAAAGTTCCGTGAAGGATCGGTGAATGCCGTCCGTTTTCGAACATCTCATTATTTCAATAAGTGTTGAATGGAAGCGTTCGACTTGGCCATTAACACTGCTGCGGTGTGGCGGTTTAATTTTTACCTCTTCTTTTAACATAAATCCAATGGATATTGAATTCAAAGCTTTTCTGTTGTCTATTACGATTGTTTCTGGTACGCTGAAGGAAAAGAGAATTTCTCTTAAGGGTTGCTGCACGTCCTCTACAGCTTTATACTTAATGATCTTGGCTTGAGCGTATTTTAAGAATTTGTCTACAGAAGTTAAAACAAGGTTATTTTCGGTGGAGAAAATATCAACATTAACAATTTGACACGGATATTTAGGAATTGGAGTTGCTTGAATTTCTGGTTTACTAGGATGCCTATCATATTTATTTTCTCTAGATACTGTGCACTTTTTTACTATTTTCTTAATTTTAGTTGCATTGGAAGGGAAGTTAAATTGGGATAAGATTTGCATTTTATTTTCGCGCTCGTTACGATGCGCTCCCCTATGTGTGTTAATGATTATTTCCTCTTGTTCTGTTTGATCGGTAACATCTTCAACTTAGAGATGTAAAAATCTAACTCGGGAATTATTGAAATGGGTAGAGTAAATGTCTTGTATTAGGCCTATTACTCTCTCTTCTCTTTTTACGCAGTTAATGACAGCTGGGTTTAAAACTTTTTTAAGAATAATTTTGAGATTGTTGTGATTGAATATTAGCTCACTACATGTCTGTGGTAAGTGAGGAATATTATTTTGAAAGTTTGGCTAGAAGTTTCACTTATTTGAAGAAAGATTTGGTATTTAATTACGTTGATCGGGACCTTAATACTTGAAATAAGTTTGTGCGATGAGCTTTCATCACTATTCTAGGTTGGGGATGAGGTGTTTACATCTGATACTTTTGGAGCTCTAGATAAAGCGTCGGCGACAAGGTTTGTTCTTCCAGGTTTGTAACTTATGAAGTGGTTATACTCTTACTGATCGATTTCCATACAAGATACTTTATTAATAATAAGTGTCAGCTCTGAGTTTACCATCTGGTAAAATTTCTCCATACTTGGATTCCCCTGGAACATGCTTGCCATTTGGTACTCAAGCGTGATGATATCCCGTTTGTCGGCGTAGTGCATTGTAAGACGATGCGAAATGCTGTCCCAATTTAAAGGCGTATTGCAAGGTTCAAGAGCTGCGTCTGCCTGGCCAACAATTTTGTTGCATACAAAATTGAGTAGCCCGTAGTATTTGGGAATTCCTTTAATATTTTCGTCAATTTTAAGTACACGCTCTACGCTCTTTTTCCATGAGAGGAACTCGCTTGCTTTTCCGGAAAGGTTCCGTAAGCATTTCACAATATCGGGGACTTTCTCTAGCCCATCTAGGTAGTTTGCGAATTACGGATATATCGTCTGGTCTACACCAGAAAAACGATGAGCATTTTGATTCATAATGCTTTCTACAATGCGTCTCCCTTTCTGCTCAATCACGCGATTTACGATCTAAATGACTAGAGTGTCTAGCTCGGGTGTCGACCGGATTTCTTGAGCTCCCTCATTATGGAATGTGCTCGATTGGAGTGAATTGTTTGGGTCTTGGAAGGGATCTGGAGAGTAGGAACACTAGGGTTCGACGACCCATGAGGATATAAATTATTTTCAAGAGGTTGGTGCTGAGTCTGAACCGGATTTTCGGGGTTTTCACTGGGTGAACCTGACCATGTTATATGGTAGACAAAAAAAATCTTTTTTTTTTATTTAATTGTTATATTAAAATTATTATGACTAAAAATATTTCAAATACTAATTATATCAAGAAAAAAATAATATAATATGTTAGGTGAGTAATTTACTTTATTTTATTTCTTGATTTTCAGAAATATTAACTTCTTGCTTAACTTTAATATCGAGATTTTTTTTATTTGATTTGTTCACTTTTATATAAAAATTTTTTAAATATAACTTACAGTGCTAATGTAAGCATCTCCTATGGAAACGATAATCGGGATCGGGTGGTGGGGTAAGCTGTCACAACTTTCTTTTTCTCCTACGGCCCACTGGATCACTGTAGGTCTACTCAAAGACTCCTTGACTTTTTACAGTCTTTTCACCACAACACGATTGCTTTTATTTATCTCGAATCTTTTGTTCCGGGATCACGGGGGGCTTATTAAAACGCAATGGTATTCTATCACTCGCGACGTCAATCCGCTTTGGGATTTTACTACAAATTTTACATGCCCACTTTCTTTTTTTCGAAAATAAACTAATGACCACGTCAATCCCCGTGGTCCCTGCTCGGGCGCCAATTAAAAAAAAACAAAAACAAAATCTTTAAAAAAAAAATAGTTTACTGTGGTTGGAAACCTCTTTATTCTGAATCTGATTAAGAACTAATTTCACAATAGAATTCAACTTATAATCTAACCTAGTGCGCATGCACTTTTTGTGAAGTGCTTATGCATAATTCCCACTGGTGTTCTCCTGTTTCGGTACCGCTACGTGATGGAATGCAGCTTTGAATCGGCAGGTACTCTCCTATTTCATTACTGCTGCGTGATGGAATGCGGCTTTTGTACCTGAGCTTGAGATACAGGTGAAGCGTCAGCAAAATGTGGATCAGCGCGTGTGAAAGATCATAAATCATGCTTTGCTGATGAAGTTCTCATTAACTTATACCCAAAAATCATTTCCCAAATTATCCGTGTCGAATTATGGAACACCCTGTGTAAAATGAAAGTCATGCATTGGAAAAAAATTTTAAAGCTGGTCTCATTAATTCATCACTATGATATGAAATCCAAAAGATGCAGGTTCTTAGGCACCTCAACCGAAGTCATCCACAAATTATCCACTTTGAAGATACTCGTTAAGCATTGGGCTATATTGCTAATTTTTATGTTTCTGCCGAAACTACCTGAGAAAATATTGTACATCATTTATGGGAGGAGAAGTTACGTTAATAAACAGACAGCCTTTTGGAGACTACGTTCCGGAGTTTGGAAGCAGTAAAGCAGCTGCTAGTACCAATAGCGTCAAAATCCAGCAAACCTGCATCTCGTCGATACGACCTACATACAGCAACCAAAAACCAGGTGTACTCCTGAAAGATTTGCAACAAAGGTCGACAAGCGATTAGGAAATGCAGCAAATTTCTGAGATTAAATATTGTTGATAGATTTAAACCGGTGAATAGAGTAGTTGTTTATCGAAATTGTTTAGCATATAGCCATACCGCTGAGGATTTTCCCAGTAGCCGGCGATACTATCACTGCCAACAAGCACACCATTCTCTTTATTTTAAAAGCAATACAACGGCGCACAGTGCGGCAACCCTTGGACAAAAATAAAAAAAAAATTTGTTCGCTTTTAACTCAATAAACCGTGTATTATTGTAGAAAATAACTCAATCAAACAAAAACAAAAATATTTTCTCTTAAAGCATAACAGCTTTGTGAAGAAGTGTTGTTTTGTTCTAGTGCGTGTAAAATTTGGAACTAAAATCATGTCGAATTTGGAAGAAGGTTTGTTATTCTAGTATTAGTACCAAATTTTTTTAGTTATGTTAATATATATAGCGTGAGAAAGGAATTGTTAAAAAAAAATAAATATATTTCTTCATTTTTAGCTCGAAAAAATCTCGGCGCAAAATATTCTGTGCATTTAATTGCTATGCGTAAGTCATATATCAGACTTTGTTCTTGTGTTATTTTCTTTTTGCTACAAATTGCTACCTTAATAACACTGAATTTTTTTTTAGTAGGGACAATACCCAACGATTCCAAATTGTGATTTGGTCTACGATTGGATTTCAATTCGAAATTCAGAGAAACTGTGTAAAGTTTTTCATAAACTGAAATCTCTTTTAAATTTAAATGATTGTTCTGATAGTTTAAATACCAAAATTAGACACCCAGGTGAAGCTTATTGTTTAGCGATAAGCAAAAAGTGGAAAGATTGCTCTAGAAACCGCATATATTTGCATAAGCGACATTCAAAGTGATTACAAAAAGAACTATTGATACCAACTGAGGCAGAAAGCGATCTGCAACCCACACCATCAAGATCCACTGGAGAACCGCAGGGAGAAACTCGTCGCGGGAGACCTTTAGTAAGGTTTGAATAAGCATCTATAAGGACAAAAAACGTAGAGTTCAAGATCTGATAAATTCACGCTCCGTTGAAGTACTTGGTTTTGCATGCGATATTTCAAGAGGATCAACATCAACAAGTCAATATCAGTCGACTTCAAGTCCTCATAAAGTTCTTGCTTTATATTTTGACCTTGTCCATTCTGAAAGAAAGTATAATATTCTCCGCAGTTTTATGAATAAGCAATCTAAGAACTATTTTCCGTCGAGACCCTGAAGCAAGCTAGAAAATTTTTTTACCAAATGTATCTGTAAGTGAAATATCTGCAGAGTTTAACCTACAGGAGGTATAAGACATTACCCTGCAAAGCATTTTAAAAATCATTGACATCGATCTCGTCTCAGATTTAAAGCTAATTCTAATAAAGACATAGCCTTTACAACCAGAAATTCACGGAAAATACAACTCAAACTGATAAATTTATGTTGTTGATAGATTTTGTTCCTCCCAAGTTAGTAGATTACAATAAAACTGAGTTATGGGTCAACCCACGGTCCTCCTGCACATTGTTTTGCAGACCTATTATGATCATTTTTATGAAAGAGGATCAGCATTTAGTAAGGAAGCAAGAGTCATTAATGGAAAAAGCTATACGTCAATTATCTGCATAACAATTTAATTTCGACGGTAATTCTGTGCTAGCTAAGTACGAATTACATTTTACAATGGAAGTAAACAGAACACCTTAATCTTGGCCATATGGAAGAGGTCGAGGAAGACTTGGTACAGCATCTGCATTACTATTATGTGCCATATCACGCCTTCCTACGTTTCGTTCCCGGCACCGATGCGGCGATGCCCGCAACACTTTCTGGGATCCCGCTATCCCAGCCGCGGGTTAATCCAGGTGGCGCTTTAAAGGCAGCTAGACCTGGGTACAACAAAATGGAGTTGAGCGCCACGTGATTTTTCAGGAATCACGAAACCTTTGTGAGAAAAAAAGAAGGAAAACTTCCCCGACTAAGAAAAGAACCGAACAAACAAGAAAAAGTAGCAAAGAAGAAAAAAAGAAGAAAAAATAAAAAACTGAAATTCACTACGTTATAAAGCCCCATTGGGGCTCGACGATTTATTTCGGTTGCTTCAGCGGTACACTCGTCGATAGAATGACCCGCTATTTTCACAGTCCCGTAGCAAAAAAAAAAACGTTGCGTGTCCCGCCTATTCTCGGGAATTCTAGCGCACGCGCGGCCCATCGGAGTCTCAATGCTCACTTCTGAGCTGGAAAACGAATCTCTGTACACTACACTGCCTACACTGCACTGCACTATACTTATCTTCTTTTTTTTTTGCGGTGCTGTGCCCCTGTCTGGCACAGTTCTCGAGTCGTTTCTTCCGATATTCCAGCTATCCAATCCCGTTCCTGTCTATTTTTTCTTTTTTTGGCGAACTCGCGACTTTATTGCAACAAATAAGCTACTCTACTTTTTTCAAAAAAAAAAAAACACGACAGAATTGCTTTTCGCAATTCGCAACTTTCGCAGGGGAAAAAAAATTTGCCTTTCACAAAAAAAAATCGCAAGAAAAAAATTCTCTCGCACATTCATTCAGCACTAGTGGACCCTACGACGCGATTTCTCGCTACAACACTAGCAAGCTTTGCTTTTCCACATTCATATTAAACTCCTCAGTCTCGGAGTTCGCTCCCGCTTCCAGTTATGACTGGGAACTCCACTGAGCGAGTTCATGGAAGCTGTGGATCCTAACTATGCCTGACATTCTACTACTCTTAGGTTCTACAAAAGAAATTTCGAAAAGCAGAATTTCTTTTCTTTTTGATAACCGTCGGATTACCACGATAAAATTTATTTCCAAACCCGAAATGAGCGCGAAGGAGAAAGGAAATGCGATGAGACGGTAGCCAGAGTGTCGAGAAAAAAGGAAAAAACTGTAGATGCAATCCAGGAGGGATTGTATCTCGATCCAACCATCCGTTGGATCGCCGCCCCTCACAAAAGCTAAGTTTAGTGCCTGTGCAAATAATTGTTTTTTTTTTTTATATTTTTATCCGGATTTCCCTAACTACTCCGGTGGATCGGTGTTCAGATTTGGGGGGGGGGGACTGATCGATAGCGTGTCACTCCTTACAATTATATATTCTTTTTTTTTCGTAGTTGGGCCTTTCTGCCCTCTGGCCTCTCTGCCCACGGACCACGGCCGGTTTAGTGATTTGGACTTTTGGGTGGTTTCTTCTTGTAGTTGGAGTTTATAGTTGTTGTTGTTGCTGTTTGGTGTTGTTATTCGTATGTTTTTGTTGTTTGAAGTCTATAGTTGTTATTGTTTGTTGTTGGTCGTTGGGGTTTGTTGTTGTTTTTAAGTTTATGTGTTTGTATATTCCCTCGTTGGATGCGGTATTAATACTTGACCGTCCGCCTACACGCCTCTGCTGCTCCTTCGGTGCTCCATCGATGAGGTGCTGGCTTAAAAAGGGGTCGTCATCCCTTCACCCATCGAACCTAACTTTTAAAACTGGTACGTCGTTGGGGTGTACTCGATTATACTGGCCGTCCGCCTCCACACCACTTTTGCTCCTTTGTTGCTCCTCCGTTGTGGTGTTGCTATAAAAGAGATCGTCGTCTCTTCACCCATCGATAACTTGGCTCGTTGCTAGCTCTGGCTAGCTGCATCCACATCAGTTGTGGGATGTGATGCCGGTGTCCGCACCAACATCGGTAGCAGGATGGATTGTTCTTTAAGCCTCCTATTGTTGGCTATCGTTGGGGTGTCTGGATTGAAACGACCGTCCGTCCCCACCCGTCGGCGACTTTCAGGCGTCCTGTCTGATGCTGCCCGTTGCGAGTCTCCCGTCGATTTATGGGCTCCGGCAACGGTGTTCCTGATGGACCTCCTGTCGCACCCTGGGGTTCCTGGTTCGTCGTGAGTCTCCCTACTGTCCTGAGGGCTTCACCGACCGAACCTCCTCGTTCTCCTTTGCGGGCAAACCCGCCCGTGAATCTATGTGTGTTGTTTTCCGAGGTCTGGGGTTGGTGGACCACTGGCTGATGGGACCATGGCTGCCCTCCACCTCCGCCAGAGCTCGGTGTTCCCACTCAAAGAAAAGAGGGACCGAAGGGACTTACAGGGAAAAAGAGAGCCAACTTGTTGCGGGAACATTTACCGCAACAGCCTCTCTTAAGGAGGGTAGCGCAACTATTGCGTCTATAACTTGTGCGGTTTGCTAAGAGATGGCGTAACTTGTATTATTCCATAGTTATTATTCCATTGGAACATGCGTTGGAAAGCTACTGTCATTGCACGTCATTTCAGTATATGTCATTCATTTGAAGCGTAAACAACAATAATTTTTTTTCACTCAAATATGTCGAACTTTGTGCCTGAAAAAGTGTTTTTACGGGGAGTTCTTCTTCATTACTTTAATATGAAGAAAACTACTGCCGAAAGTCATCGTATTTTGGTGGAAGTTTATGGTAAACATGCGCTAGCTGACCGAACGTGCCAAAAGTGGTTTGCACGATTTAAAAGTGGTGATTTTGGCTTGGAAGACGATGAACGTCCTGGGCAGCCAAAAAAGTTTGAAGATGAAGAACTGGAAGCATTACTCTATGAGGATTGTTGCCAAACACAAGAAGAGCTCGCAGAATCTTTGGGTGTCACTCAAGCAGCCATTTCAAAAAGTTTTAAAGCAGCTGGATATATTCAAAAGCAAGGAAATTGGGTTCCACATGAACTCAAGCCGAGAGGGTCGAAATGCTGCTGGAATGCCACAAAAGGAAGTCATTTTTGCATCGGATTGTTAGTGGTGATGAAAAATGGATCCATTACGACAACCCCAAGCGCAAAAAATCATATGTGAAACCAACCCGGCCAACCATGCTCTGTATTTGGTGGGATCAGATGGGTGTGCTGTATTATGAGCTGCTAAAACCGGGTGAAACCATCAATGGACAACGCTACCGAACACAATTAATCCGTTTGAAGAGAGCAGTGGCCGAAAAACGCCCGGAATATGCGACCAGACACGAGGCAATAATTTTCCATCATGACAACGCTCGGCCCCACGTTGCTATTTCGGTTAAGAACTATTTGGAAAACAGTGGATGGGAAGTCTTACCCCACCCGCCTTATAGCTCAGACCTTGCCCCTTCTGACTACCATTTGTTCCGGTCGATGCAGAACGCCCTCACTGAAATACGGTTCACATCAGAGCAGAATATAAAAAATTGGCTTGATTCATTCTTGGCTGCCAAGTCGGCGCAGTTCTTTTGGGATGGGATCCACAAATTGCCAGAAAGATGGGAAAAAGTCATAGCTTCAGATGGGCAATACTTTGAATAATAGTATTGTACATGTTTTTCTTAAATAAACGTTCAAATTTTGAAAAAAAAAGCACGAATAAAGTTATATACCCAATACTAGTACATGTGTAGTGTTCCATATATCGTTAAAGGCATCTGGCAGACCAGCTGATGGTTGTTCCGGCTCTTCAACACATCATCACGGATATCACCATCAGATGAAGGCTCTATCGCTACAAGTTTATCAGAGATATAGAGACGGTGTACAAGAAAATTAGGGTACCAGAAAGTGATGTCTATTACCATCTTATCCTTTGGTTCAATCAACCATCAGGAATTTTGAAGGGTTTTCGATTCAAGACTGTGATCTTTGGCACACAGCCCGCTCCATATTTAGCCATTTGCACGCTTCAGGCATAGCAAATAAAGCCGGAGGGCTTCATTCGGGAGCTGCTAAGATGATTCGCGACGGGATGTGCTTAGATGATTTGATTTCAGGTGTTGATACCATACCAGAAGCTAACGAAAAAGTGGGTAAAGTTAAGAAGATTTTAATAAGGGCTGGATTTTACCTAGGAAAATGGACCGCTAACTCTGACGAAAATCCAGAAGGTGTAGGTATTTAAGATCACGAGGCATCCTTTGCATTCCCTATTGCGAAAACTTTGTCATGTGGCTTCCTCGTCACGACGTATTCCCGTTTAATTCCACACCTTCCGGTATTCAAAAACCAACTAAGCTGTTCATACTCTCATCGGTAGCCCGTTTATGCGATCCCATGGGAGGGGTTACTCCTTCCATAACCATCAGCTTAAGAATTCCACGCTGGTCACACGTTTCATGTACGTCTAATCGCCTTCAGCTACACGAGTTCTGTGGTGCATCAGAAAGGTCATATGGAGAAGCAGTATATCTAAAATAAAAATAGGTGCCGTGAAATAACCCGAGTGAAATAACGCCGAATTTTGGAATTCTACATATTGCATATACTCCATTTTATCGATATTTGCTCGATATTTAGTCGCTTTGCAATGACTTTTATTTGTCTAACCAACATCTAGGTTTAAGTACGACAACAGTTAATTGATTAATGGCTGTAGTTACATTACGTTCCGCCAAAATCAAGAAGCCTGTTTCCGGTGGTGATGCCGCGGAGGCTGTACCTTCGTATTGTATTATCAAATACATATGCCTTTCTTGGCTAGTTTGACAATAAAATCGCCAAGGACGATTTTCATATCATATTTAGGGCGTTGCTTGTAGATTTTGGCGATGAGTTCTTTTTAAGGTCGTCCTTCTCCTCTGTTAGCGCGCGTGGGCGTTTATGAGGCTTCTGTTGGCGAACTTGCCCTTTATGGGGACTGTCACCAGGCGTTCGATTACATCTTTGTCCTTTAGTTGTTTGATAGGGTGGTCAGCAGTAAAACTGTTATTTTCGGAAATAAGCAAGTTCGTCACTTTCTTTTTGTCTTCCTATGATGGCGTAAGCCAGCATTATGCAAATGGTTGAGCATTCACTTGCCATTTTAGTAAGGATATACTCATTCTGTTAGAAGAGACCACCACTGGGAGATGGAGCAAGCACCACGCTACGAACTTGATGGTTGTCCTTCTGCCGCAATCGAAATTATAAAATAGCCAGTAGTTTCCCGATCAATCGCCGCGCCAATTTCGATACCAAATATGTATTATAATAATATCACTAACAAAAATTCTTGATTGTATTGCCTTTCAAAAATAAGAATTTAATAACAGCTCGATACTCAATTTTTCCCATTTTCACAAAAAACACTCACATCGACAAAATTACTGAACCTTCGGTAAGTAACTGTCAAAAGATGCACAACTAGCAGTCATTAGCTTTTATTGACGAGTGCCGCTATCTTTACGATGCTTTTCAGACAACCCTCGTATATTTATGTTTTCCTTTTTTTTCTGTTACAGGTATTTAGTTTAAGAGCGATTTATAATGAGTAAAATAAGTCTTACAGAAGAAGAAATTAGTAGAATGACGGCGGAAGAAGATTCAGAATAACACTTTGATACGGATGTTTATTGATAATGTTATTCTTGAGGCAGATGTAGTATTCCCGTGATGGTCGGAACACAGAGAAAGACACAATCACTTTCAATGGCGGTAAACATAATTTATGGATAAAAATTTCTCTTCGAGATTTTTTCCATAAGTACTAACCAAGAGGCTCTAAACACCATTTCAACTGGAACCAATCTACATATACCACCTTGATAAAACCGTGTGGCGCTCCCATTATTCCGATTTGAGTTCTGTTTTTTTGTTAAGTTGGTAAATCTATTGTTGACATTCCCTCTAATTCTTAGCGTCATAGCTTGACATTTGCAAAAGTTACGTAGCCAAGAGTACATCTTGCTCTGTGTGTGTTGGCGATTTTTTTACAATTTTGGAAATGGATTTATTTGCAACAACGAACTTGTATTAAATTTTGCGCAAAAAACGGATTTAGTGATGCGCGAACGTTGGAAATGTTGGAAAAGTGTTTCGGCAACGATTCTTAATTTTTAATTTTTAATTTTGGTGGGGGCTGAGGCCCCCATTTATTGGTTTAATACAAGCTTAATCTAACTTAAAAACTAACAGAAAGACTTAAGAGCTAGTGAAAAAGGAAGTGATGGAGGAGATTTTGTTTAAGATGAGGAGTGCTCAGGTGAAAATGAAAAAGGGAGAGGTTTGAGTTGATCTTTTGGAGCATTCGGGAGATAGGTTCGTTGGAGCCATAAGAGGTGCGGTGGGCCGGTAGATAGAAGAGACGAGGACAACGTAGATTGAGGGGGTTGGTATTGAAGGAAATGGAGTTCAAAACGGATGCACAGTCGATGGAACCTGAGAGAAAACGATGAATGAAAAGAACGTCAGCAATATTCCTACGTTCTTCTAACGAATTCATATTTGGAAGTATGAGGCGGTCTTGATCGGGGGGTAAGATTAAAGAGTCGTTCCATGGCAGGCCACGGAGGGCAAATCGGAGGAATCGACGTTGAATACCCTCGATTCGGGAAACATGAACCCGGTGAAAGGGGGACCAAGCTTGACTGGCATACTTAAGCAGGGGGCGAACAAAGGTAATATAGAGAGATCTGGTTACATATGGGTTGGAAAATTCCTTGGACCACCGTTTAATAAAATTATCGATATGCGAAGGGAAATTAAGCTCATAGTCGAAAAATATGCCAAGGTCTTGAAAAGACTGAACCTGGGGAATTGGTTGACCATGGAGAAAATAAAGTCGTGGACAAGACGGGTTGCATTTACGTGAGAAGGTTATAGATTGACATTTGGCTATATTAAGTTCTAGGCAGTTTTTGAGGCACCAGATTGAAAACCGATCAAGGTCTTCTTGAAGAAGGGCAGAGTCCTGGGGAGAGGAAATAGATTTAAAAAATTTTGTGTCGTCAGCGTAAAGGGAGAGGGAGGAGTGCTTAATGATACTCTCAACATCGTTGATAGTAAGAATGAAGAGAAGAGGATAAAGGTGACTGCCTTGTGGAACTCCAGATGAGGCCAGGAATGGAACAGAAAGGGCGGATCTAAACCGAACACTATAATAACGGTTTACCAGGTAAGAAGAAATCCATTTTAAAAAGAGCGGCTCAAAGCCGAGAGCAGACAATTTGAAAAGGATCAATTTATGAGATATCTTGTCAAATGCTTTAGTGAAATCTGTTGCGATAACATCGATTTCTTTGCCATTTTCTAAGGCTGAGAGTGCAAAGACACGAATTCAACTAGATTTGTGGTAGTTGATCTACCTTTTAGAAAACCATGTTGTCGGGGTGAAATAAAAGGCTTGCATTTGAAGCTTAACGCTTCGTATAAAATGCTTTCAAAGAGTTTGGGTATATGAGAGAGTTTAGCAATGGGACGATAATTGGTAACTTCATGCTTAGATCCCTTTTTGTGTATTGGGATTATAAAAGAGGTCTTCCAAATCTGGGGAAATTCACCCTGTGTAAGCGATAGACGAAAAAAAGTAGGAAAGGGGTAGAGACAGGTTGGAAGAGCATTTCTTAAGAAACATGGCGGGGAGTCCGTCTGGGCCAGGTACAAATTCATCCTTAAGATTTTGTAACTTTTCTTCAATAACTGCAGGATCGAAATTTTGAGTGAGAAAGGGACCAGTAGAGAAATTTGGTAGATCATTGAAGTAAGAGGGATCTGGTACGAAGGAGTTGTTGGCAAATGATTGCTTGAAAAATGTAGCAAAAAAGTTGGCGATGGTAGGAGGATCACATGAAGTTTTGGTTTCGAAAGCGAGGGAGGAAAGATAACCATCAGTCTTACTTTTGCAATTGACAAATTGAAAAAAGGACTTGGGGTCATTTATGAGATTGGTTTGCGCATTATTCAGGTAGCGCTGATAGAGAGAGTTATAGAGTTCAATGAAATGAAGATATGTACCTAGATAATTTGAATAGTCGGAAGAAGAGTGGGTGCGCCCATAACTTGTTTCTTTTGTTTCGTAGAGAGCGAAGTTTACGATTATACCAAGGAGGGGATGTAGAAGAAGTTTTATGGCGGGAATAAGGCACATAAAGGGAGATGGATTTGAATATTTCTCTGTAAAAAATGGAGAGGGCATCAACCAGAGATAGATTGGTAAACTCAAAAGAAGCACTGCTTAGATAGGTATTAATTTTACGGAAATTAGCTTTGTGAAAATTGTAAGAAAATAGAACTGCGTTTTGAGGCGATTGAAGGGGAGAGTTGTGGAAAAATGAGAGAAGAAGTGGAGGATGAAAGTTATCAATAGTTGAAAGAGTTGTCCCCTACACGATACTAAGGAGTTGATGGGATCAGTTGTGAAGATAAGGTCTAATTGCCTTTCCATATAGTTGGAAACGCCACTGACTTGGCATAGACTAGAGTCTGTTAGCCGATCTAAAAATAGGTATTCCTTAGTAGAAATGGGATTGGAAGCGATGAAAAAAGGTAGGTCTTCAGATGGAGTCCACTTCAGCTGAGGCAGATTAAAATCGCCGAAGATAATGATACTCGTATCATCAAGCGATTCTGATAAGTCGATCAAATTGTCAATTGCTGCAATAGCAAGTTGGTAGGATTCGATAGGTTGCGCCGGAAGAATGTAACAACACATAACGTACAATCGTCTACGAGTGAGGGTTATTTTAACCGACACAAAGTCGAGCTTAGGAGAGGATGATGTTGCAATGAGAGAGGAGTCCAAGCTGTTGTGAATAGCCAGTAGGACACCTCGACAAGGGGTGCGCGATCATCATCCCGAAAAACATTAAAAGAAAGAGGGAATAACTCCTGGTTTTTTATGTTGGGGATAAGATTAGTTTCGGTCAGAGCATAGATATCAAATGGGAGAGCATGAGATTGGCGGAAAACAGCGTGGGTTTTAGAACGGAGTCCTCTTACGTTCTGGTAATAGAAGGTGAGAGGGAGGTTTTTGCATGACTTTTTAGGGTCGAACAAATTTATTATGGTCAAGGCGACTGCGTTGGATGTGTGAGACTCTTTTAGAGTGTACATAGTGGCGAAGAGCGGCAAGATCGTCTGCAACTTTTTGGGGGGGCATATTGAAAATCTCGTGATACTTTATATAAAGTTCCCTGAGACGGGTAACGTCTGTAGGGAGGCCTTCCTGTTGGACAGAAACCATGACGCTTGTTTTTGTTTTACCCTCATAGCACACCGAGTCGGATTTATCGTGCATATAAGCGAGATATAGACGTATAGTCTCATATATCTTTTTATCTCTAAGCCTAGAGAGCGCATAGCGACATTCGGTGGTATCGCTAGTTTGCTGCGTTAATTTAACAGTGGGTGGCGAAGGGGGGTCAATAGAAGAGGGAGTGGTTAATGAGTTTGGTGTCGCAACGGCTGGTTTTTCTGAAATAGGGTTTAAAATGTGGGAACTGATGAAATTGGGATACTTAACTCCAGTTCTGAGGTCGAAATTAGGGAAAGGCGTGTGTGTTAGGGGTTGAGTGGTGGGAGTTTGAGTGGCAGGAGTTTGAGTTGTAGGGGTTAAGTCGAAAGAGACACGTTGACGTTGGGGCTTGATTTGAGGTGGAATAGGGGGAGTTGGAGTTTGGGTGGGAGGCTTAAAATTAGGAAAAATTGTTGTTTTAAAACTCCAATTGGAGCTGGGTTTTTTGTGGGAAGAGGAGGTGGATTTTGGCAAATTGGATTTATTTACTAACTTATTTGTTGGTTTAGGTATAACGGACTGCTTGGCTTTATCCTGCTTCTTGAGCGTATTTTCCAACCATTTGCAGACACGCATCTTTCCAAGATTGAAATTGTTGCTGGCGAGATTATGGAATAACCATTCGTACTTGGTTGGAAGATTGAGCTTGAAGCTGCGCTTGCTTCTGTGGTGAGATGTAGGAAGCAAATTGCAGTGGCTAATGGTAATGCCATATTTCTTTTCGAAGAAATTTGAGATCCAATCAATATCAGCGTTTGGGAGGCGTCTTTGATAAGAAGCGTAGTGACCAATTGATTCTTCGAAGCAAGCTTATCAAGTCCACGTTGCCATTCAGAAGGTGTCCAAGTTGAATTAAAATGATTGATAAGCTTCCGTGGGGCAGCGATTGGAGGAGCTGACAGAGAAATATTTTCTGCTGTTAAGTTGGAAGAAACTTCGCAGGAATCAGTGGGTTGAACCGTCCGCAGATGACTTATATGTGGGGGTGAACGTGAATCCACTTCAGGTTCCATTAATTCAGCCATGAGCGATGTATTGTAGGGAACGTTCTGGTAAAGCTGCGGCAAGTTTTGTGTATCAACGATTTTGCTGTTTATTGTTGCGATGTGATGTTCAATATCGCATACGAGGGATCGAGTCGCAGTAAGTTCGCCGACATCGTTCACTTTATCGAAGATAACTTCGAGCATGGGATCACAGTGTTTGGGAGAGAGTTGTTTGTGTGACGAGGACTGAAAATGAATGTCTAAGTCGTCACGCAGGGAGTTTATCATCTCGCAGGTTTTTTGGTTGGAAATAACCTGCGCAGAACACATAGCTTTAATGTCAATCAACACTTTATCGAGGTGACGTAAGGGAGTTTCTTCATTCCTGGATCTCCCGGAGTCTAACTCGATAAGACCAGTAATTTGTTTGTCCATGTGCTTTACTTTTGATTTTATTACATCGGCTGAGTTCTGCACTGAGTTACGTAACTCTTCAACACTTTTAACACTGTTTTCTATTACCGAAATTTTATTCGTAATCTTTTTGGCGAGTGCGTCCTGGTAGGAGTCATTTGAATCACTTAGGCATTTTATTGCCAAAAGCACGTGTGAAAGTGAGATACTCTTATACTCATCACAGAAGAAAAAGTAGGTTATCGGAAAATTCTTTAACAAACACCGTGTTTCTTTTATTTAACCCGACACAAACGGCATGAAAGGCGTTCCCACAAATGCCCTTGCAAGCTACCCAGTCAGCATTGCTGTCATCGATTACACAATTGGCAATTCCGCAAGACATATTCAAATTGGTTGTGTAGGTCAGTGAGGGTATAGATATAGGTCGAGTTATTTTTTTTTTTATTTATTTATTTTTTTTTTGTTGTAGATAGGGGCTTTTATTTGCACTGAAATCTGCCAGTAGGCAAAAAAAAATAATGAATTCGAGCACTGGGGGTTATTAACCGGAAAATGCAATTTAACGAGATTTATAACTGAAAATTGAACAGGTGAATAGGGAGGACAAGAAAAACACGTCTAACTGGTTTGAGTCGCAATGAACAATTTTCAAAAGAAAACGGTCGTTTACCAGTGGCACGAGCGGTTCAAAAGTGTTCGTGAGTCAATCGAAGATGATGAACGCAGTGGCAGACCATCGACATCGAAAACCGATGAAAACATTGATGAAGTAAAAGAAATGTTGGACCAATAACCGCAAATTAACCATCAGAGTGATAGCGGACGACTTGAACATCGCCTATGGACCCGTCCAAGACATTAAGAGTTATGAATACCCTTATACTGTTGCCAGGGAGCGGGCGGAAAGATAGAAGGAGGAGAAAGGAAAGTTTGTGATGTAGTGGTTTGAAACTCAGGTGTGTTTGGTTTCGATATTGACTCTCCAGGGGTGGGAGTCCGAATAGGACGGAGAGATTTTTCTTCTCTCGTAATGGGAGGTTGTGAATTTTAACGGTTGTTTTGTGCTTGAAAACCCTACAACAGCCAAATCTACATGTCAGTGTTATGCCTTCACACGCAGATTTTTCTGACTGAGTTCCAATTACACAAATGAAAACTTGCTGTGGCTAGGATTCGAACCTTGACCTTCCGAGTGAGAAGCGATAGCTAGTTTAGTTAGTTTTTTTAGTTTAAAAGCATTTTTATTTGATCTCTTAATTTACTCTTACATGCTAGACAAAAAAATGCTTAAAAATTAGCTTAAATAACTTACAAATAGTCTTATTCTAACATACTGGCCCCATGCGGGCACTCTAAGTTAAACCTAACTCTTAAACTAAGTCTTTCGACGAATCTTACAGTCTATATTTAATTTTATATTTACGTTAAAACTAAAACTAAGAAAATAAATTTTAATCAAAAACTTAGTATATGGACTTTTTTTTAATTAAACTTACAGACTACCTAAAGAATAAATCTTAATCTACTTAACCTACTTACATATAATACATTCATACACATATATACAATACACAACGCATATACACTTCATATATACATATATGCCTATACATGTACATATATGTATATATTTATATTTTGTTTTGGATTTTTTCATTTTTATTAATTTTTTTTTCTGTTTTTTTTTATATTTTTTTTCTTAAAATCTAACTTAATACTCGTACTACCTAAAACTATATAAGCCGGCCATGGCTAAAAAAACAAAAATTAGGCTGGCCCACTCTGCTTCACATGAAGCTACCTATCACTGGAGGAGTTCGACGACGAAGCATCCTCGCCTTCATCAAGCCACCAAAATTGCTGGTGCTGCTGAGCAACATCCCTCCTGTCACGACTCCCTACCGCCCTACTGAACCGGAGACGCTCCGCACTGCCATGTGCGACGTCTCTGTCGTAGTTGAGTCGCCTGTCCGCAGCTGTTCGAGCGACGTGGAAGATTAGCGGCACCGCCAATCTGTCCTGGATCAGACCTTTGCTATCTAGGTAGAGGAACGCTTCTGGAGGAATAAAGCCGTCAAGGCGAGCTCTCTCGTGATATATATAATTGGGGTAGTAAGCCCCTGAGATCAGGTTGTTCGATGAGGTCATTGCTCTCGCAATGTGCCTTCGAGTCAACTTAATGACGAAATTGTCCACTCTTATCAGGTTCGCCGTATTATACAAGACCTCATTAGGATAGAATTTTATGTATTCAGACTCTGGTGTTCTGTATAAGCGAAGACAAGTCCTAAGACAAGCCCTCTCAAACACCCGAATCTTTTCCAATAAACTTGCTCTCACGTTGAACCACACGGGACACCCAAATACAAGCATGGGCCTGATAAGGGCCATGTAATAGATTACCTTCACCCCCGCATCGAGTTGGCTGTTATAAAACAGTCTCTTTGTAAGGGCAAAAGCACCTCTGGCTCTGGCCAGAGCAACATCTATATGTTTGTTAAAATACAGATATTGATCTAGCCAGATCCCAAGGTATCTGACTACATTTCGACAAGCAAGTGGCTGTCCATGTTGTCCGACGATAGAGAACTTTCGCCAATTCTATCTGGTATCCCTAGAGGCCCCAGACAAAAGCGTCCTAAACAGAATGGTTTCCGATTTCGTGACTTCGATAAAAGTATGTTAATGACCTCAATCTTTGGACCCGATCTGTACGCGATTAAGTCGTCTGCGTACGCTATGGCATGGTGAAGTGAACCTATCAGATCACTTGTGTAAATGTTGAATAGGATCGGCGAATTTACCGCACCCTGTTGCAGACCGTTTTTAATGTTAAATGTTCCAGCAGAAGTCACATCGCCATTCTTCACGATGAATTGTCTACTGGAAAGCATATCAAAAAGAATATACTGCAGTGGTTTACTAATGCCCAACCTGTCCAGCTTGAAAAAGAGTCCTTCTAACCATACGGTATCGAAGGCCTTCTCCGAGTCAATCAGGCAGGCATGGAACAAAGGCAGAACACATTGTAAAATGTTTTCGCTCCTCTTTAATTTCTCCCAGTGTACAACCTGGTAGTCTAGGACTTTGATACTCCTTAGACCATACAGTTTGCTGTCGGGACTTAGCTGAACCAGGAAGAACGGTAGTTTCCGCTTCTCCCTTTTAGCTCTAGCCGTGACAAACGGCTTGACCCCTACGAATTTGAGACCTTCGCACTCCTTCTCTTTCAACAGTGCAAGAAGCTCCCCCGGATCAGTCGACGGTTCTATCCCCCTCAGCAGCATTGTTTGCAGCTTATCCCCCTTCGGGGTGTAGGAGAAGAACTCCGTCGTCGAATCCTTCAATAAATCTTTTATTTTATAATAGCGCTCCACTGTGTTACAGTGGATCGCGTGCCTATCTACGCTAAGTCTTTTAATATAAAAATTATTGCCTATGGCCGACTTACATAATTCTATCGTTTCCTTTAGTTCCATCTTAAATGTGTTAATGGGTGGAACCCTTTGTTGCTTCTGATGTTGTTGTTGTTGTTGTTTTTGCTGCTGCTGCTGTTGTTGTTGTTTTTTTTTGCTGCATTTGTTGTTTCTGCTGCTGTTGTGGCTGTTGCCGTTGTTGTGGCTGCTCTTGTTGTTGCTGTTGGTGTTTGCTCAGTGATTGCTCGTGTTGTTGCAGCACCTGCCTTATTGTTTTTGTTTGGGGTTGATGCTGCTTTTGAGCTAGCTGCGTCTGAGTCTGCTGTTGCTGTTTTGATTGCTCTTGCTCATCCTTGTTCCTTCTGAGCATTTGCAATTCTTTAATGGCAAGAACTCTTTGTTGCAGCATTTTGATGCTGCTACTTAGAGACGCCATTTCTTCCTCTTCATCTTCCGATTCCGATGGAACCAAGGAAGCGAGGATGTTCTGTTTCATACCACCATCTGATGTATGTGCGTTATCGTCAGTGAATGCGCCCCTTCACTCACTCACTCCCTCAAGCAGCTTTTCCTCGGAAGTTTGTCGGGTGGGACATTGCACCAAGTTAGGAGTTGGCCTGAGCTTCCTCCTTCTCTTCGTTTTTGGTGATTGGCTTGCACTACTTGAAGCCTCACCAGATGTTCCAGCCGATCCCGCTATTAACATAGCGGACCGCTCTCCACAATCCATCGCGTGATATTTATTACGGTACTAGTATGTACACTTTAAATCACAACACACAATGCAAATTAAAAGAAAAAAAGTACTGTCTGCCCGACTCGGAGTCGAACTCACAACCTATGCCCTCTGAAGCGAACACACTACCACTGTGCTACTTGGAGCCTATATGGGAATCGTCAAATGTCTCACTTAAAGATTTAAATCACAATTTATTTTTGTTTTAATAAAAGCCGAAACACATCTGCACTGTACGAAATATCGTGAACGACTGAGAAGCGATAGCTAGTACCACTACACCACGGCCACCCCCGTGGTAGTAGCAAAGTTGGTGCCAAAAGACCTCAATTTCATCCAAAAAAGAGACCGTGTTGGCGTCGTAAAAGAGATGATTTTCGAAGCTGAATCCGATCCCACATTCATCAAAAGGATCATTACTGGAGACAAGGCGTGGGTTTATTAGTACGACATCCAACCCAGACATCAGGCAAGTGAATGGAGTTCATCAAATGAGCCGAGACAAAAAAAAAACACGTCGTTTTCAGTCAAAAAAGAAGGCAATGCTAACGGTTTTCATGGATTACAACGGTGTAGTGCATCATGAATTTTTGCCAGAAGGCCAGACAGTAAGCAAAGAGTATTATTTGGGCGTTATGAGACCTTTGCGTGAAGTAATTCGCCGAAAGAGACCAGAATTGTGGGCAGAAAACTCGTGGATTTTGCACCGTGATAACGCACCGTCGCACAGTGCCATCATTATTCGTAATTTTCTGGCGAAAAATGCAACAAATACCATCCAACAGCCACCGAATTTACCTAATTTGGCTCCCTGTGACTTCTTTCATTTCAATCGAGTTAAAAAACCACTACGGGGAAAGCGTTTCAGCAGCAGAGAGGAAGTAATGGAAAAATCGCAACAAGCACTGATGGACATACCGAAAACCGAATATAAAAATGTTTCGAGGATTGGATCAAGCGCTGGCATAAGTGTGTTGCAGTCGATGGAGATTACTTTAAATAGGCCAATATAGATTTAGATGAATAAACTTATGTTTTTAATTTTCTGAATAAATTCCGTGAACCTATTGTATGTAGTGGGTGGTATGTACGTCTAACAGAATATTATTTGTTTAATCATGATCCAAATATGACAGTAAATCTATGCTTTAAAAATTTCACGCGCAATTAGGCCCCGAAATCGGTTTCAGGCTTGGCTCTCCATCTTGCACTTTAGTAACAGCGACAAAAGCAGCGAAACCAACCAATTGGGAAAAATAGTGGAATTATGAGGTTTTACAAACAAAGTTCTAAAGTTTTAATTTTGCTGAGACGGACTTTATAATCATAAATTCGGTCCGCTTAGATTTTTCTGAGCATATGAGAACAGCAAAAGAATGCATGCCCCCAAAGAAAGTAAAACAAGTCATGGATCGTAAACCTACTTTAATTTTATAAATTTTATAGAAGTTAATCTTTCGTAAGACTTGTATCAAATTGTATTATCTTGGGTATCTACAATATTAAGGGCTTTACATTTTTGCAGGTAGTCTGTCATAGAATGCGTTTACAACTGCAGTTATCCATTTGATATTCTTGCCATCCTGGGTGTAGTAAAGTTCTTAGCTGATGATTTGATACTGTTCACAAGCACTTATATGAGTGATCTTAAAAGCATCTGTTGGACTTAGATCGGGCCTTTATGGAGATGTCACTAGCAAGTAAGGGAACTTAAGTATCAACCACATCTTCACAATGAGGGCGAGATGTATGGGATTGCAAAAGAATAGTGCTATCGATTTGAATTTTTGTTATGTGATGCGTCTGCTTGCCGAATCGCTTCCGTTATATATTGACTAAAATCCGCCAATGGATTTTGTTATTAAAAAAAAAAAACATACACAAAACACAGTTAATTTTTCCGTTAAAATAAGGACTCTATCGAAGTTCTTGTAGCACTAGTCGAAATCAATTAACATGCCACACATTTGATGAAAATTTGAAAAAAGTCGGGGCAGAATTATCTGAGTTATTCAAGGAATAGCAATAATTTTTGAATTGTCAATACGTATTAACCATTATTTCGTTAATACAGGAAGTCCTCCATCTCACCGGTCGAACTTTTATGGGTAATAGGTTTCCTAAATTCTAATAGGATACGAAAAATCAAAAACTATTGTAGAATACTAGAAGTACCCGTTATCAAGAAGTCTTCGGCGTGACCTATCGGCCGCACCCATTTCGCCTAGTTTTTATTTTCGCTGACGACCAATTTTCGCTCTTTGTTTCTCCAGTCAATGCATTTCCACAGTGTGAAATTATGAGTCAAATATATGCTGACCTAGTCAGTCAGAAAATCTTTTCATGCATTATTCGTCGGCTTAAGGGAACATTTGTTTACCTTAAAGATTTCAAAAATAATTTTTCATTCTACAGCAATGAAAGATATCTCTCCGAAGATCTTACGAACATTTTTGAGCAATCTGCTGTTCTCTATAAAAATAAATTCAGAAACATTGCCAAGCGATGAGTCATACTTAAGATCTCCTTAAAAATAATGATAAACTTCACATAAACGAAGAACTAAAAAATAAGACCGGAACTACCCCTAGTTCTTAAAAATGATAGTGTACTTATAAACATTCTGCACCAAGTAGATAAATTGAGTAACAATGTCGCTGAATCTCGAATTTTACTATCCGAAATTGCTGATGACGTCCATATTGCTCCTGGGAAAATAGCAGATATATTATGTCACTGCAAATCCAGCCCCAAAATACCGAGATGCTTGAAAATGCAGTAATTACAACTTCACCACATTCTTACTCGCCTTAGCTGCCTCAACCGATTCAAGAATCCAAAGTTGTTCCTCCACCTGCAGAACTCACACTCACCAGCTTCGGAATTTCTTAGACTCTAAAAGGAACAATAGATTCAAGAAACGGAATATTAACAACGAAACAGATGCTGTATGATTTTCAACTAAAGTTGCATCTTTCTTTGCTGACCCTGTGAAACTATAGGATGACCAGATAGCAATGACAGTTTTTCAAATTGTTATGTTTCAGCAGCTGTTAAAGGTATAAATGATATTCAG
This sequence comes from Volucella zonaria, assembly GCA_963966105.1. Taxonomy (NCBI): domain Eukaryota; kingdom Metazoa; phylum Arthropoda; class Insecta; order Diptera; family Syrphidae; genus Volucella; species Volucella zonaria. The sequence continues at coordinate 97,228,495 of OZ014530.1, read as the reverse complement.
CTGCCAAAATATTCACTTATGTTTGCGATTTCATCATGCATCGTGTTGCGCTTGCCGAACTTGCGGAAATTATTAGAAACTATTATCGAAATACCGCCGCAATTGTAAATACGCAACGTGAATTTCGCCGTGAGGTCGGTCGTCATCATGGCTTCTATGTGCAGGTAATTCGTTGCATCGTGGAAAAATTTGGGCATGAGTGCAATCTTTTGAATCTTTAGCCACCAACTGGATAGAAATTGGTGTGAAATGAAGAATATATAGCCGTCGTAGCGGCCAGTATCGAAAAAGACCCAGAAATGTCGATTCGGCGTCGATCAGCTGAATTGGGCATCGCCAGAGAGTCAACACGGCTTATTTTGCGGTTGGATTTGCACCTACATCCGTATAAGATTGTTTTGGTGCAAGAATTGAAGCTGGACGACCATAGACAATGCCGTGAGTTAGCTAATAGCACGCTGGAAATGTTGGCCGGAGATCCGGATTTTCACCAAAAAATTATCTTCTCGGGCTAAGCCAGTTGGCCCAGCAGCTAGGTCAACAAGCAAATTTGCCATTATTAGAGCGAACACAATCCACAAGTGTTCGGCCAAGCATCAATGCATCCCCAAAGATTGACTAATTATTGCGGTTTATGGCGTGTCGGCGTAAACAGACCTTATTTCTTTCGAAATGAGGAGGTAGACACCGTTACCGTTAATGGTCTCAGGTATAGAGCGATGTTAACCTACTTCCTGTAGTCAGAGCCCTACAGTATCGATACATCTGAGCTGTGGTTCCAACAAGACGGCGCTAAATGCCATTCAAGTGACGCAGTTGTGAAGGAGAAATTTGGCGACTGGGTGATTTCACGGCGAGCGTTCATCAATTGGTCGCCGCGATCATGAGATGTGACACCACTCTATTATTTTCTCTAAGGCTACGTCGAGTCCTTGCAATTACCGGAATAACGCCGCAGATAATGGACCGAGTCATCAAAAATTGGACGGATCCCTTGAAGTACTGCCAGCGAAGTCGAGGCGGCCATTTGAATAATGTGCTATTCCACACATAATGGCATGAACGTAGCTTCAAAATAAAGCCAGAATCAATTTTATATCTCATACCGTTTTTGTTTTATTTATATTTTTTCCCTGTGGTTCTTATCTGTTCACCATTTGCAATATTTGAAACATTTACAACTATAAAAAGATGTTACCTGCCAATGTTTTTAAGCCTTCCATTCTATGCCCCTAGAGAGCTCCTCATCAGGCAGATCGATAGTTTATTTCGTGTAAAAATTACATTGATTTTCCTGTCACACACAGTTTATATACAGGCATTTGATAATATTTTATCTTTCTACTGAACCATTATTTATAAAAATATCGATTTTAGGAAAAAGAAAAACAGTTTTATTTTAAGGGAAAATACAAAACAAAAACCTCTTAATTGAAAGAAAAAAAAATCATTAGAACTTAGAATTAGATAATTTGATGTGAACAAATAAATATTGAAATCTATGTTACAAATCAATAAATAAATAATTAAATAAATAAATTAAAATCATTGTATAAATAATGAATTAAACAAATATATAAATGTATAAATAAACAAATATATAAATAAATTAATAAATAAAGAAATAAATAATTGGGTAAATAAATAAATAGAAAAGCAAATTATTAAATCAGTTAAACAAACAAGCAATAAATAAAGGAAGACATACAATACATCAATAAATTAACATTTAACAAAAGGTAGAACGAGTACAATTTAAGTAGCGAAAAAACCGAAGTGGGCAATTTCATTTCAGAATTCTTTTATATACTCGAACTTATACAGGAGTTCTTAATTCGTTTGTGAGAGGACTATCAGCAAAACAGCAACGCTCAAAAATGTGTCTCTAAGTTTTACAATTTTATTACAAATCAATATCAATTCAATATTCTCTTGGGTATGTAAATCGCAAGTTGAGTGATACCAAGGCAAATCCAGCATAATTCTCAGTATCTTGTTTTGAGATGCTTGAAGTTCTTTCAAGCGGCATTGTGCACAGTCGCCCAATACTTGGCACCCATACAGTAAAATTGACTGAAATATTACTTTATGGGTGATAATTTTGTTTTCAGTGATTACTTGCGAATTTCTGTTGATGAGAATTTTAATAGCGGCAGCAATTTTCATTACTGTGCGAGTTATATGCTCGCTAAAGGTTAGTTTACTGTCCAAATATGTACCTAGATATCTAACCGTGGGCTCCCACTTGATGTTTGCCCTATTCACATTCAACTCTCTACTAGGAAGACAACAAGCTTTTTTCTCGAGTGAAAAATATGGCTTGCGTTTTTTCTTCATTTAATCTTATCTTCCAGTTTTGTAATACTTTTCAAATATTTTCATCACATTTTCTAAGTTCGTCTCACTGACAAGAGCGAACTCGTGAGATGAAAAAATCACAGTGTCGTCTGTAAATAAATATGGCAGCACCACAATCAGACAGATTTGAACAATTCTGATGTGAGAATGTTATGCAAAATTGGTCCAAGTTCTGCACCTTGTGGAAGCCCTGAGTAAAACGAAATTAGGTCGGAAAGCCACTACTAACATAAACTTTGAAACAACGACTGGACAAATAACTTGGGATCAATTTACATATATACGGATGATTATTTAAATTAATTATCCTATATACATATAAGGCTATTGTGTCACACCCTATCGAATGATTTTTCTACATCAAGTAGAATAATTCCAGTTTAATGTTTGACGTGATTATAAATTTAGTGAGAAGTATGGTGAGAAGTATTATGGTAGAGCCTAAATCTAAATTGTTCATTTGGATATATGGTATGTATATTAGCATCACCGATAAACTTCATAATTTTTTCTTTTAAGTTCTGCTCATAAATTTTAATTAGACAACTTACCTATAGGATAATTGGCCTATAGCTTTTAGGGTTTTCAGGAATCAGGAAAATATTGAGTTTTTAATCAATCATTTATTATAAATAATAAGAATTGAATTCCAATTCCGGGCAAATATTTAATGCAACACATACTTTTTCGATGCGGCCAATTACTTATGCTTTTCTTATTTTTCAACTTTTAATAACAAATTTCACGTCTTCTTCAGTTACAAAGTCGCACGTAGATACTTGAGAATTATGATTTTTAAATGATGCTATAGCGTTTTGAGTTAAATTATTTGTGTTAATGTCGCCTAAGTGACATGAAACGCTATGATTTTCGGAAAAAGTTTTCGCTGTACGTTTGCTTTTTTAATATCCGTAAAAAAGTTATTTCCTAAACTTTTCGAATAGTGGAGCTGTCTATTTTTGATTTTCGCTATTTTAGCAATATTTCAGAATGGTTTTGCATTGGCAAAAATACAAAGTTTTTTATTCCATTTTTTATTACGAATATCAGAAATATGCTCACAAATTATTTTATCTAAAGCCGAAACCTGCTGTCTATTAAAGAGTTGGAGAAATCTCTGTCAGTTTCTCCTAAACATGTTTAATAGGAGAACTACTTGGGCTGGGAGGATATAAAACAGAGATTATTAGAGATAGTCTTTGAGAATGCGCCTCTTCTCATCAGATGCGTGTTCGTCAGGGACACAGTTTAGCTCTTATAATAGGTAAAGGTGAATGTTTAATAGACCTCGTACTAGGATCGCCGTTCCTCCACCTCATCTATCCCTTCTATTATTTCTAGAGCATTTATAATTAGATGTAGACAAACTGTAGTTATTTTTTCTCATAGTTTCTGTAACTAAAGCTATTGTACATAAATGCTGCTGTTATTTAAAAGTCTCAAAAATTTAACTGTTTTGTTGCGAATACCTCTCGCATTCCAAGTAATAATCTTTATACAGGGCGTCCCCTAATTCGTTCACGATAATTTTGAAAATGATTCCTGGGTATATTCTAAGAAAAAAAAACGTTTAACAGTAAGGGTCTATCTCATCATTCAAAAAAGGCTTACTTTGGTGTACCCTGACCCATGTTAACGGAAATTGCTCTGTTAGTACTAATGGGAGAAACTTCGTGTAGGACTTTGCTCTTAGAAGAAATACTAGCTTTTGTAACGACGTTTAAATAAAGTTGATATCTTGTTTCAGTCTTTAGATATCCAATTTCCAAGCATGTTCCACTGTCATTGGCCATGCTAATTTTTGACTTAAGGTCACTTTTCTCCTGAAAATTGCTAATTAATACAACGTTTTGCTATAATTTTCTTATGAAAGTAAGAATAATAAAAAAAATAAAAAATATCTTCAATTTTGCACTAAACCCCATCGATTTTATGATACTTGGAAAAACCGGCAGGTAAAATTTATAAAAAAAAGGGTTTAAGCTACAATCTTTAAGCTACAAAAGTTATGAATAAAAAATGATTTTGTGTGGGCTAAGGTAATTCTTAGTTTATGTGTGTACGAAAGCAGTTATAACAGGTGCTCAAAGTTCCTTCTTGGTTTTGTATGCATGCTAGAGCCCGTTATTGGATTTCACTGCAAATATTTATTGATGCTAACTGCTGCCTCACTTTTGATGACGCTTCGAGAATAGGTTTTTCCAATTCAATTTCGGTTGAATAAACAATTTCTATTATTCTTCCCCATACAAAAAAATCCAATACTGTAAGGTCTGGAGGTCTTGCAGGCCAATGAACTGGTCCATTTCTTCCTATCCATCGGTTACCGTACTCTTCATCTAACCCATTTTTAACCTCACGACCATAGTGGGCTGGAGCACCGTGTTGTTGGAAATTTGAAGAAGCTGGTTGAATCAGTGGAATATCCTCCAATAGCTCTGGTAAATCATTTCGCAAAAACTCCAGATAGTTTGTAGAATTCAGCCTAGGTAGTAGTTTGAAGGGGTAGATTAACTTGTTTCCAAGTACATCTGTCCACATACTGAGGGTGAATTTGTGTTGAAATGATTGATGTCTCATTGTATGTGGATTGTCCGCAGCCCACGTATGAAGATTTTTAAAGGTTGTGATCCCATCTCTTGTAAATTGAGATTCCTCCGTCCAAAGAATTCAGCTAATAAACTAGTTGTCGTCCAAATAATTTGGAAGCAGTTCTTGTACAGGTGTATGGTGGTATGGTTAAAGATTTTTTCCATGCAGTACATTAGAAATTTGATGTCTGGAAACATTGAAGTGCAAAGCTGGGCGTATGATGCTGATTGATGGATCAGTTGTAACAACTTCCAGTATACTTTCATTAGCCGAAATCCTTCTTGCTTATAGAGCTCCCGCATCCGGTCGTGTATTTAATACTGATCCCGTTTCTCAAAGCCTTCAATACGTATTTCCAAATACTCCTTTACTAGGAAGTCGTCGGTTGGGATAAATCTGATGGTATCTTTGTCGCGTTGTTGAACTTCCATTGCACAGCCCATAAACGTAAATAATGTCTGCGTATTCTTGGTTTGTATAGTAAATGCAGACATTTCAAATAGCGTTTCTAACCTTAGCGTAAAAAAGTAAGCTGATGAATTATTTTTTTTCTAATCTTTTATACCGTTTTTGTTCAGTAAATTTCGGAAATAGGACTCCAAATCTCAAACCTAACTCTTTTTGAGAACTTTTAAGGAACGAGATAAAGAAATTAGAGTTTTGGCAGGTAGTCAAATAAATGAGCACGCTTCAAAACTCTTTACTAGCTATGCAATTTTAAAAAAAATATTGGAAAATTACTAACTCTTGGAAAACCACTCTTACGAGTATTTTCAACTGTTTTTAGAAACGTTGGTAAAAAATCATAAATTCCTTATTTTACCTGCTACATGTTTTCCCAAGTATAATAGAATGTATGGGTTTTTGTGCAAACTTGATGATGATTTTTTTTTATTATTGTTACTTTCATAAGAAAAATATAGTAAAACGTTATGTTAATTAGACATTTTCTGGAGAAAAGTGGCCTCAAAGCCAAAAATTAGCATTGGCAAAGAAAATGGAACAAACTTAGATATCTAAGGACTCAAACAAGATATCAACTTTATTTAAACGCCGCGCCGCTACAAAGGCTAGTATTTCTTCTAAGAGCAAAGTCCTACACAAGGTTTCTACAATTAGTACTAACATGGGTCAGGGTACACCAAAATAAGCATTTTCTTAAATCGATAAATGCTGTCAACATTGGAGATATACTTTTACTCTAGAACGATTTTTTTCATAAAAGATACCCAGGAATCATTTCCCAAATTTTCGTTGACGAACTAGGGGACACGCTGTATATCTATCTACTGTATTATTTAACAGTAGAATAGAAAAATTTAGTAGCTAGCTGTGTAAATACAATAAACTGTTACACATTGGTTTAACGAACTAATAATTTATTGATCATCTCCATTGCAAGTGAATTAAATTCTTCAGCTGTGAAAAACCTGTTGCAGGGACTGTTAGCAGGAGTTTTGATGGAAATATTGCTACCAGTAATAAAATTCACATGCACTTTGTTACTGAGGCAATGCGTTTGTGCAATAAGTAGTCTCTATCCCATTTTTTAAATGCTGTTGACGGCGCCGTGGCAGTGCTGGAAATTCTGTTAGAGAGTACAATAAAACCGGTTTTCTAACAGCATGAGTAGCAGTCACATACGGATGGAGATGAACAGCTGTTGGCTGAACTCACCGTGTGGGCATGAGAGACATAAGATCAGTGGATTTATGAGATCCACTGCAATGTTGTGTGTTTTTTGTGCATTCAACTCTCTTATGAGAACCAGCGGAGTGTGCACAATAAGTTTCCAAATGAAAATTCCTCTCTCCATGGCCACACATCTTACAATTATGAAATTGAGTTCTTACCTTTAATTGTTTTTGATAATTTATTTTCTTAACATAAATGCACTTGACTGGAATTTTAATGAGCTCATTTTTTAGAGAATTAGTGTCCATGTCACATAAACCGCACGAAAAAACCTTGAAAGCTTTTTCATTTTTGAGTTCGTGAGAAAAGGATGGACAATTTTCATTTTTCAATTTACGGAGAACAGAATTATATTATTTAACATTTTTATGAAGCAATCACTAGTATTTTAGGGGTTCATTAAACTATGAACATAATCATTCGATTTTTTAAATAGTTTAATCGGTGGTATGCATCGTTTTTTTTAAATAAACTACTTTGTCCTTTGTACTTTGTGAGAGCGAAAGTCAAGCTGAGACGTCATTTGCGGGCACAAACTCCGGGTTGAATGAGCTCCTCATCATCTCCATCCTGAAATAACAAAGAATTATGCGCAATCCGTAACAAGATAAATAAAGTATGACACACTTATCGCTGCAATAAGTAAATTTTCACAACTACCACCTTGTTTACACCCAATCTCTAAACTTTGTGAATCACTGTATTTAAATAAACAATATGAATCAAAGTTTTATCTCTGACGCTTTTTCCACTTTAATGTTGAAAGAAGAACGGATAAATACCCTTCTAAATTAAAGCTTGCTAATACATCATTTGATGATTCTCAAATAATAGCGGACCTTTTTTTGCTCAATTCTTTAGCCAGTGATGTGCTAACCACTCCTTAGACCCCGATCAGTTTTTCTTCTCCTACTTGGGCAGTTATCTATAAACACCATTTATTTCGGTGGACATTACCCCAAATTCGGAAAGGAAAAGTTTGAAAAACATAAGGGTTATTTCACTCTTGAGGCCGTAAAAATAGGCTTTCTTGTGATTTTTTTTCAGGAAAATAAATCGAGTTCGCAAAAGTAGAAGTTTATTGACATCTGATTAAATGTAAAACACAATTTTTATAGAATAATTTATCTAAAAATGGCGGCTGTGCAGCGTTTCTCACTCGGTCGACGGCCGTACAACAGCTCCTGTAAATTTTGAATTATGATGAGTCACTAAATTTTTTTTTATTGTACATAATAAAAGCTAGAGAAGTACATAGGATCTGTTTAATATATTGATTGTTGGCCGAATGGCGTACTTCCAAAGCCAAACTTGTAAAATTCGTAGAAAAATCGCCAGAAAATTGTTGATAACAAATGAAATATGCCATATAAAAAAATTCTAGGTACTTATTCAGGCAATATATTTCCAATGCTCTAGTAAAAACTCGAAGCGAATTGGTTGAAAATCGTTCAAGTTATGAGTGCGGCCAACTTGAAAAATGCATTTTTGAGATAAACGCGTTTAAAATTATAAGTTAAAGAAAGCCTACCTGGGGGCCTTGGACTTTGCTTAGAAAAACAAGTACTTCGAGATATTTCCCGGCCATTTTCTTTAGAGATATAATTTTTGAGATCCTAAGGGACTATTGAAAACAATAAAAAAAATTGATTTTTTGAAAATCCTAGAGTGGCCTAAGCCGTTCAGGACGAATACTCTGTTGGACCTTGGTGTGTGAACTACTTGCCACAACCTCTCACAGCTATTTTTTAGCTCTGTATTTCACAGGGTAATTTTCCTACCTAATGGAAAAATTGAGACATAACCCCTCTCAATAAAAAAGGTCGAAAAGACAGAAATCCTCAATTACAAGCCCATCGAGAAAGTGTTCTCGATTCCAGAGCTTTTCGAGAGCATTATATGTGACTCAACTTTTTCACTGCAAGTCCATGTTTTCGAATAACCAACACGGGTTCTTAAATAGTAGATCAACACCCGTAAACTTAACAGAGTTCGTAAGAACTACTCTGTGCGTTCTAGAAGATGGCAAAGGAGTTGATATAATCACTACCAATTTTAATAAAGCTTTTGATGAAATTTCGGATAAAGTTATCCTTTTCAATTAGAGGCTATTGATTAGATTTCACTATGTGGATTGCAATATCTAAACACATAAAACCCCCTCGGACGTACTCCTCGGAAGACATCTTGGTCCTCTCTTATTCATCCTAACCATATGCTACTAAATCCCTTCATATAACCCTTGTTCGTCCTCTTCTGGAATACACAAGTCAAGTCAGGTCACTCTGTTACAGCGCCCATATATTGGGCATAAAATTTGTATAGCGAAGGCCTATCCGTTTCACGTTACACGTCGTGAAGTTAAGGATAAGCGCTTTGTACACCAGCTTTTAACTGAGAACATAGATTCTCCTGCTCTATTGCAACTAATCTCTTTGAATGTGAACCCACGAAAACTTAAATCACTCAACGAAGACAACTCTATTCAACCTATCTTTGGCTTCCACATTAATAAACTCTTGCTCAAGACCGTCCTATACTCTTCCTGTGCCTCTCGGGCCATACTCCTACGCTATAGCACTAAATTGTTAGTTTTTAAGTTTTTGTTTGTATTAAGCACAATAAGGCTCTCCGGGGTTGGCTCGGGTCTAATAACAATAACAATAATAATAACAATAATAATAATTTTTTTTGCCTAGGGGATGGTGGAAAAGCTAATAACGACGAAAAGTAGTCCCGCTCTACTTCAGGCACTGTGCGACTCACGCCCACTAAAAACCACCCTTTTATCTTGACACCATCCACTCCGGAAACCACTTTCGTATTACTTCAGAGTGGTGTCGTTTTCTTTCCCCTCCTGGGGACCGGCTTTTTTATTTTGTGTTGTTCTCTTAGCGGGTTTAGCTCTTTTGCCGGTTAGGCTATCTTCGTTATTGTCGAGACGCGCCTAGGTCTGTCTCTCTTTTTTTGGTTTTTAATATTTTTTCTGTGTATTCACACATTCTATCACAGTTCCGTGCACTCGCCGACATCTTTTCGACGATGTTGTCTGGAGTGATAGGGCCGAGCAGTTGTTCCAGCTCGCTTCTTTCTGTTAGCCATCTGGTGCACTCGAAAAACCTGTGTGCTTCTGGCTTTCCCGATCTTCTTTAGGTAGCTACTGAAGTAACCATGTCCGGTTAGAAACTGGGTGACATAGTAGTTTATTTCGCCGTATTTTCGTTGTGCTTTTGATTGAGCGCGTATATTATGTCCGTCCATCTGGCTGAGTTAAAAGCATTTCGGACATCCAGAGTTGCTAGTAGCACAATCTTTCTTGAGTGGTGATTTCCTTGTTGGGCCATTTGGGTGGACTTTATCACTTCTCTAGCTGCTCCGATAGTAGAGTGGCCCTTTCGAAAGCCGTGCTTTCTTTCGACTAAACGTCCTGCTGTTTGTATGGCTGCAGTTTTTCCAGAAGTTTCCCTGCGATATCCAGCATGCATAGGGGCCTGTAGCCTGATGGGGTGTCTAGGTTGCCTTTCCCCTTGCTGATTAGTACCAGTCGTTGCATTTTCCATCTTCTGGGGAAAACCGCTTCTTGCAGGCATTTGTTGTACATATTCAATAGCAGTTGTGGGGATATTTGTGCTATCTTTTTAAGAATCTCGGCTGGTATTCCGTCAGGGCCGGGGGCTTTTCGGATCTGCAGGGTTTTCGCCGCCAGAGTCAGCTCTTCTTCAGTGAATAGTGGGACTTCTTCTAGTGGAGTTATGGGGATGTCAGGGGGTCTGGTGGGGTGAGTTGGGAATAAAGTTTCCACTATGTTCCTCATTTTTTCTTCGCTGAGGTCCGGGCTTGTCATCCGTCTTCCCAGCTTTCGCATTACGATCTTATAGCCTAGTCCCCAGGGATCGTTGCTCACATCTCGGCGAAGGGCTTCCCACTTGTGCTTTTTACTCTGTTTTATTGCTCTCTTGAGCTCGGTCCTTGCATTACTGAACTCTGTTACAGTGTTTGCATTGAGTTCCGCATTTCTTCTTCTCCCCCTGGTGACTTTGCGCCTCAGGTGTAGGCATTTTCTTCGGAGAGCCGCGATCTCGTCGGTCCACCAGTACACCGGTTTTCTGTTTTGGTACCCGAGATGGACGCGTGGCATCGATGCGTTGCATGCTTGGCGTATAAGCTGCATCGTAGCTTCTGTGTTTGTTTCTGCATTCCCCGCCATTTCTGCGGTCGTATTTACGGTCCCCTCGAGTGCAGATCTGAGTAGCTCTTCATTGAGTCTATTGGCATTCCATCGTGTTTTTCGGCTTCGGTTCGGGTTGATGGCGCGTTATTGGCTGCATATTTCGTAAGCGATGTATTGATGATCGCTGCCTGTGAAGTCTTCTATAACTCTCCAATTTTTTATCTTGGCTGAAGTTTGTTCTGAGGCAAAGGTTATGTCAGGGATTGTCTCTTCGTATCCAGGTCTCCTAAATGTAGACGTGTTGCCTATATTGACTACATTAATACTTCTTCTTGCGGCCATTTCGAGTATGTACCTTCCGCGTGAGTTTGTATTTGGCATACCCCATTCCTGTGCTCTAGCATTGAAGTCACCGGCGACCAGCACTTCCCCCTCTGTCTCTTGTATAAAGTCTTCTAATCTATCCAGTTTTTCTCGGAACTCGCTTATGCCTTCGTGTGGGGTGAAATAGCAGCTTATTAGTGTGAGTTCCGCGCATTTCATCCAGGCGAAGCCTCTTTCACTGCCTTGGTCTTTAACAGTAATTTTTGTCGGGATCCAGACAGCGGCGGTTCCCAGTGTGTCTGTGATCCAGTTTGGGCATTTTTTATTCTTATACTGTTCGCTGATGATAACTATGTCTGCTTTCAGCTCAGTTATGAGTCCGCCATTCGACTTCTGTGGAGATTTCCTTGGAGTATTCTGCTCATTTGGCGTTTCTTTTCTTTGCTCTTTCAAGTGCCTCTCTAAACACCTGACATTTGCCTGACCCTGGCACGTGATCCAGTCCTAGTGATGGATTCTTAAGCGCAGTGCATAAGCAGCACTTTGCGCTTTTCGTGCAGTCTTGTTTTTTGTGTCCCTCTTCTCCGCATTTAATACAGAGTCCCAGGCTCTTTCGATCCACTTCTGCGCAGGAAGTTTGCAGGTGTCCATACCCGAAGCATCTGTAGCAGCATGGGACTACAACCCTTCTGCGGATTCTGCAGTGAATCCATCCTATTTTAATCCTGGGGGATTTCATTAGTTCTTCGGCTATTCGAGTGTTTACTTCTACTATGGCAATTTGTTGGCCACTTCGACTCTGTTTAGTGACAAAAGCTCGGATGTCTAATGTGGGGTCACTAACTCTGTTCTTTATGGCTTGGTGGACCTCTTCTACAGTGGTAAGTTCGTCCATATCCCTTATTTCGAGTGTTATTTTTGGTTCCAGATTACGAACAACCGCCTTTTCGCCTAAGATATTTTCCAGCGACCTTCCAAAGGCTACCTTGTCCTTTGTCTTGGCGTCAAGCTCAACGAGGACGTCTCCTCCTTTCGTTTTACGCACTGCTCTTATGACAGTTCCAGAGTCATCTGGGTTTGCGCTGGTGCGTATTTCCTTTAGGATCCCTGCATATGTTTCTTCGCCTCTCGGCTTAATAAGAATTGCTTCGGGTCGGAGCTTGACTTGTTTTTTCTTTTTCTGTCTATTCCTTGGTGTAGTTTCCTTTCCTTTTTGCTCGTCTATTTTTTGTTTTTGGGGAGTTTTCTCCTCTTTCGAGTCCCTCTGTTCTTCGTGTGTTCGAGCTTTTTTCCTTGTAACTATATGCCACTTTTCTCTTCCGTTCTCGTTGGATTGTCTAAGCGATTCAGTTTCTGCTGGGCTCGCTGCTACTCTTTTCTTCTTTGCGGTTCTTGGAGTGTCTTCTATTACCACAACCGGCTGACACTTCTTGCTCCAAGAGGTTGTATTTGGTCGTGTTGTTTGTTTCCCCGTGTTCAGCCAATTTCGCCTGTAGCTTTCCATTACCTCCAGCAGTTCCTCTAGTTCCGAGACACCCGATTTTACGTCCATGCTGACATTCCTTTGCCTTGTCATAGCCAGTTTCATTTTTCGAAGCACGTCTTTACACTTGGTTAAGGACTCTTGCTCCGCGGTCCTCATCTTCTCAATATACTCTTGTCGTGGTGAGGTGTAGGCTATCACGGACTCTGTCAGCACCGGTGTAGTTTCCTGGTCTTTTTCGGAGAGCCGAGCTGCTTGTAATTGTTTTTGTGTTTTATTCATGTTTTTTCTGTTGGGTCCCCGCTTTGGTACGGTTGTACAGTCGCTTCTAATAATCCCCGTGGTTATCTATGCAAGCAGGGAGGCCACGCAAGGGTTGACATAGGTCCTTATGAGAGTCTATGTTCAGAGCCAGGATCTAAGCGCAAAATCGGGAGTTATTCTCAACTGAACCTGTACCACCAACTTAACGGCGACGGACTCGGAACGTACTCAAAGCCTAGCCACAGTTTTAATGGGACGGGGGCGGATGCAGCATTAGCCTGCAAGCCGTTTCTCCAAGATGTCACTCTTGGGTATTAAGGTAACAGAATACTGCATCCACCAGCTCTCGGCAATCTATTCCAAATATTTCATAGAGGTCGTGTACCGGTTTCGTATTCCAGGTCATCATCAGTTTTATAACCCTCATCAGGTATCTATTCCAATGGAGTCTCCCGCTCTCGTTGGCCCCGACCCACCATCCACACAGGTTGGTTACTGTATCTCACAATGGGTTGCTCGTGTTTCCAGGGGGCACCGGATCGTGGAGGTGAGAGTCGGACATTAGGAACCCGCAGCTCATGCTAGCTGGAAACGGCATGTAGCCACGTGGCCCGTGTATATTATTATAATAATAATAACAATAATAATAATAATAATAATAATAATAATAATAATAATAATAATAATAATAATAATAATAATAATAATAATAATAATAATAATAATAATAATAATAATAATAATAATAATAATAATAATAATAATAATAATAATAATAATAATAATAATAATAATAATAATAATAATAATAATAATAATAATAATAATAATAATAATAATAATAATAATAATAATAATAATAATAATAATAATAATAATAATAATAATAATAATAATAATAATAATAATAATAATAATAATAATAATAATAATAATAATAATAATAATAATAATAATAATAATAATAATAATAATAATAATAATAATAATAATAATAATAATAATAATAATAATAATAATAATAATAATAATAATAATAATAATAATAATAATAATAATAATAATAATAATAATAATAATAATAATAATAATAATAATAATAATAATAATAATAATAATAATAATAATAATAATAATAATAATAATAATAATAATAATAATAATAATAATAATAATAATAATAATAATAATAATAATAATAATAATAATAATAATAATAATAATAATAATAATAATAATAATAATAATAATAATAATAATAATAATAATAATAATAATAATAATAATAATAATAATAATAATAATAATAATAATAATAATAATAATAATAATAATAATAATAATAATAATAATAATAATAATAATAATAATAATAATAATAATAATAATAATAATAATAATAATAATAATAATAATAATAATAATAATAATAATAATAATAATAATAATAATAATAATAATAATAATAATAATAATAATAATAATAATAATAATAATAATAATAATAATAATAATAATAATAATAATAATAATAATAATAATAATAATAATAATAATAATAATAATAATAATAATAATAATAATAATAATAATAATAATAATAATAATAATAATAATAATAATAATAATAATAATAATAATAATAATAATAATAATAATAATAATAATAATAATAATAATAATAATAATAATAATAATAATAATAATAATAATAATAATAATAATAATAATAATAATAATAATAATAATAATAATAATAATAATAATAATAATAATAATAATAATAATAATAATAATAATAATAATAATAATAATAATAATAATAATAATAATAATAATAATAATAATAATAATAATAATAATAATAATAATAATAATAATAATAATAATAATAATAATAATAATAATAATAATAATAATAATAATAATAATAATAATAATAATAATAATAATAATAATAATAATAATAATAATAATAATAATAATAATAATAATAATAATAATAATAATAATAATAATAATAATAATAATAATAATAATAATAATAATAATAATAATAATAATAATAATAATAATAATAATAATAATAATAATAATAATAATAATAATAATAATAATAATAATAATAATAATAATAATAATAATAATAATAATAATAATAATAATAATAATAATAATAATAATAATAATAATAATAATAATAATAATAATAATAATAATAATAATAATAATAATAATAATAATAATAATAATAATAATAATAATAATAATAATAATAATAAAAATGGTATTCGTTCAAGACGACTCAAGAACAAAGTGCAGAAGATCTGTAAAACCCACAACAAACACTCAAGATATGAACTAAATAACATGAATGCTACCTTGACTAGAGACACAATTAGACAAAAGCTATCTATACAAATAACGAAACAACGTAAATATAAATTATCAAATCAAAGGCATACAAACAACGCAACCTTCAGAACCAGCGAGAAGAGTTTTTATCGAAACATTAGAGAGAAAATAGATAGGGAAGTAGATACACTACCCAATAAGAGCGACACTGAGAGATACTGGTCATCAATATGGTCTACCCAAGCGACCCACAACACGCACGCTCAGTGGATAAAAGAAGAAAGAAGAAGATACCAGAACCTCGAAGAAATGTCACTGAATCACGTAACACCTGATCAAGTCAAAGCGATCATTGCAAAAACACATAATTGGAAATCACCAGGACTGGATAAGATACAGAACTTCTGGTTTAAACGATTACCTGGCACACACGAAAAACTTGCGGAACTGCTTAACGAGTGCATACGAGACCCAAAAAAGTTTCCAGCTGAATTCACCAATGGAATAACGTACTTGCTACCGAAAAGCAATGGATTCAATGCTAACCCGGCAAACGGACGCCCAATAACATGCTTGCCAACGATCTATAAAATTATGACTGCTTGCCTGAACCTCCTTATATACAACCATCTAACACAAAACAACATTTTATGTGAGGAACAGAAAGGGTGCAGTAAATACGCGAAAGGATGCAAAGAACAACTGACTATAGATCAACTAATACTGGAACAAACAGTTAAACAAGCTAGAAACTTGCACGCATGTTTTATAGATTACCAGAAAGCATTCGACAGTGTTCCACACAGCTGGTTAATTGAGGTGCTGAAAATATATAAAATAAACCAAAAGATAATTGACTTCCTGAAAGACAACATGACGCATTGGCGAACTAACATCGAAATATTTTCAAAAACAGGATCAATCAAAACAGCAGAGATAATGATTAAGAACGGAATTTTCCAAGGCGACTGCCTATCACCACTATGGTTCTGCATTGCTCTTAACCCGCTAAGCAATCTCCTAAAAAGCACCAAATATGGATATAAAATAAAAAGTAACTCCAACCAAGCTACTTTAAGTCACTTGATGTACATGGACGATCTTAAAATCTATGCTTCGACAAAACAACACCTTCATCAACTAATAGAAATAGCCTCCATGTTCAGTAATGACATTAATATGAAATTTGGATTAGACAAGTGCAAGACAATACAGATAATTAGAGGCAAAATGGCAAAGAGTGATGAGGAGTCTAACATATCTAATATTAAAGAAATGGAGGAGCATGAAGTTTACAAATACCTAGGCATGATGCAAAACAGACGCATTGACAAGAAAATAGCCAAGACCATTTTGACCAGAGAGTTCAAATCCCGTATCCACAAAATCGCTAAAACGAATCTTAGTGGCAAACACCTAATTAAGGCTGTGAATACGTATGCGATCCCAATACTTACCTATAGCTTCGGGATAATCAAATGGACAACAACCGAACTACAAGCATTGCAGCGAAAGATCAGAACAATGCTCACATGTTATAAGTTTCACCACCCTAAATCATGCTGCGAGAGAATGGTAACATCGAGAAAAGAAGGTGGGAGAGGTCTAATAGATCTTCAAGTACTGCATGACAACCAGATACAAACACTCCGACACTATTTCCACCTTAAGAGCGAAAGATCTGGCCTAATACAGACAATAGTAGAAGCAGATAAAAACTTGACACCTTTAAACCTGGACGGAAATTTTGAGAGACAAGCAGAGGATAAGCTTATAAGGGACCGAAAATGGGCAATTAAACCTATACATGGTCAGTATTTCAGAGACATTAATGGCGAAAATGTTGACAAACTAATGTCAAACAAATGGCTGTTAAATGGTGAAATGTATGCTGAGACCGAAGCGTTTATGATTGCTATTCAAGATCGCGTTATCCCGACTAAGAACTATAGAAAGCATGTAATGAAAGATCCGTCCATTGGAGAAGACACATGCCGGAGATGCAGAAACCATGCGGAGACTATAGACCACATTATATCGGGGTGCACAACATTGGCGCAGTCAGAGTACACTCGAAGGCATAACAACGTAGCCAAAATACTACATAAAAACCTTCTCGAGAAATATAAAATACCACATGACAAAGCACCCTATTATAATTATAAACCTTTCCCTGTAGTTGAAAATCGTACCATCAAGATCTACTATGATCGCACCATTCACTCGGAACACACCAGGCTTCATAATCGTCCTGATATAACTGTCATTGACAAAGAAGAGCGCAAGGGTATCTTCATTGATGTTGCGATTCCAGCTTCAAGAAACATGAGCCGAACATACAGCGAGAAACGTAGCAGATATTCCGAACTCGCTGTGGAGACTAAGCGCAATTGGAATCTCAAAGAAGTGAAGATAATCCCAATAATTATCAGTGCGGAAGGATTAGTACATATGGACTTACAAGAGGACATAAAACTTCTAGGCCTGAGAAGGAGCACTATCGACGCTATGCAGAAATCTGTAATCATCGATACCTGTCACATAACCCGGAACTTTATGAACATCGTTTAGCAGCAAATTCAATAGATACACAGTGTAATTATATTTGATATATTTTGTATTAGGCTAAGGCCCCCAAAATATGTTGTATAAAAATACCCAATACGGAGAAATACATAACGATAATAATAATAATAATAATAATAATAATAATAATAATAATAATAACAATAATAATAATAATAATAATAATAATAATAATAATAATAACAATAATAATAATAACAATAATAATAATAATAATAATAATAATAATAATAATAATAACAATAATAATAATAATAATAATAATAATAATAATAATAATAATAATAATAATAATAATAATAATAATAATAATAATAATAATAATAATAATAATAATAATAATAATAATAATAATTTCTAAAACTATTAATTGGAAGGCACCTGGCATAGATAAACTCCAAAACATCTGGCTCAAAAAGCATGAAGAACTTGCGAAATGTTTCACCAGTATGCTGCTGCTGACGAGTATACCACCCGCGTTCCTGACAACCGGACTAACTTTTCTGCTTCCGAAAGGAGAGGTAAGCACAGATCCCTCGAAATACCGCCCCATCACATGCTTGTGCACAACATACAAGCTGTTCACGAAAATTCTTTCTAATAGAATTTATCGCCACTGCCAGTCCAACAACATCATTTCGGACGAACAAAAAGGCTGCAGCAGACAAACTATGGGATGCAAAGACCAGCTAACGATCGACTCTGTAATCACAGGTTTGGCCCTGAGAAAAAAAAGAAACTTAAGCATGGCCTACATAGATTATAAAAAGGCTTTCGATTCAATGCCCCATGGATACCTCATCAAAGTACTTGAGATTTATAAAGTTGATCAATTCATAGTGGACTGTCTGAAATTTTTGATGGAAAAATGGAACACTAAACTGCATCAGGATGGGTCAGTTAGCAAAACTATCCGCATACGAAGTGGTATATTTCAGGGAGATGCTCTAAGCCCTCTTTGGTTTTGCTTGGGACTCAACCCACTTAGCAGAATTCTGAGCCAAATGAGGTCTGGATTTTCCATCAAAACTGAAACATTTGACCACTCCTTTAACCACCTCTTATACGTTGATGACCTCAAACTCTACTCCAACAAAAGAGAAAAACTCCACCGGATGATAGAAGTGGTCAAAAGTTTTAGCAGAGATATTCAGATGGAATTTGGTTTGGATAAATGCAAAATGGTACACCTGGTAAGGGGAAAAATAGATGCTACTGAGGAAGGATGCCCCATCGACTACAACGGCATCATCGACGATATGCAACATGGCGAGTCGTACAAATATCTTGGTTTCTTGCAGCTCAAAGGAATCAACCACGGCTCTATAAAAAGAAGACTAACTGCACAATTCAAAGTGCGGCTAAAGTCTATAATGAAAACCAACCTTAACGGAGGAAACAAATGTAGAGCAATTAACAGCTGGGCAATTCCGTTATTAACGTATTCATTTGGGATTATAAAATGGTCACCTACAGATGCTACAAATCTTGAGATACGCACATCTCTGACGAGATATCAAAGTCAGCACCCACAAAGTGCGATTGAAAGAACATCTCTTCCTCGAAGAGTGGGTGGAAGAGGAATTGTGAACATCAGCCGACTTCACTACCAGCAAAATTTAAATCTCCGCCAGTACTTTTTAACTAGCACATCACCGTTGATAAAGGCTATTGTTCTAGCCGATGATGGCTTTACGCCTTTACACCTAAAATCAGACAACTTCCCTATTCCCGAGAATGTCAAGACCACCAGCGACCTTACAGCGTCTTGGAAGGCCAAGCCCATGCATGGAGGACACCCATATGATATGCAGCTTGACCACATTGATCAATATGCATCAAATTTATGGCTCACGCAGGGAAAGTTATTTTCGGAAACCGAAGGCTTCGTAATAGCTATTCAAGACAAAGTCGTGAAAACAAGGAATTACCGTAAGTTCATTCTCAAAGAAACAGTAGAGGACAAGTGCCGACGATGCGGAGAGGCGGGAGAGACGATAGAACACATAACATCAGGATGCAGTGTATTAGCTCAACATCACCAATTGGCTCTAAACAGTGGCCTGGCAGAACACTACATCCCGTACTACAAATATCATCCACCTCCAGTGTTGGAAAATGCAGATTTTAGGTTATACTGGGATAGAGCCACAACAACAGATCAGCATATTCTAGCCAACAGGCCGGACATTATCTGGTTCCATAAGGCAGCCCGACGTATAGAAATCTTTGATGTGGCAATAACGTTGAATCGAAACCTACAGTCAACGTATGCAACGAAGATTTCCAAATACACACCTCTAGCAATAGAAATGAGCGCTATGTATAACGCCGACCGCGTACATATTACACCAATTGTCATGTCAACAACCGGTCTAATTCCAACAAAGCTGATAACAGACTTAAAGAAACACGGCATGGAAAAGTTGTTGGCTCAGAAGCAAAAGGCGGTTCTACTAGATACGTGTAACACTGTTCGAAAATTCCTGCAACTACAACAATAATCAATTCAAGGGTTTAGAACTTGGACTATTCCCCAACAGAGCACAATCCCTTGGTAGGGCATACCCGGGATATGTTATCATGTTATCTCCGGTAGAAAAGCCGAGATGTATCAAACTCAATAATAATAATAATAATAATAATAATAATAATAATAATAATAATAATAATAATAATAATAATAATAATAATAATAATAATAATAATAATAATAATAATAATAATAATAATAATAATAATAATAATAATAATAATAATAATAATAATAATAATAATAATAATAATAATAATAATAATAATAATAATAATAATAATAATAATAATAATAATAATAATAATAATAATAATAATAATAATAATAATAATAATAATAATAATAATAATAATAATAATAATAATAATAATAATAATAATAATAATAATAATAATAATAATAATAATAATAATAATAATAATAATAATAATAATAATAATAATAATAATAATAATAATAATAATAATAATAATAATAATAATAATAATAATAATAATAATAATAATAATAATAATAATAATAATAATAATAATAATAATAATAATAATAATAATAATAATAATAATAATAATAATAATAATAATAATAATAATAATAATAATAATAATAATAATAATAATAATAATAATAATAATAATAATAATAATAATAATAATAATAATAATAATAATAATAATAATAATAATAATAATAATAATAATAATAATAATAATAATAATAATAATAATAATAATAATAATAATAATAATAATAATAATAATAATAATAATAATAATAATAATAATAATAATAATAATAATAATAATAATAATAATAATAATAATAATAATAATAATAATAATAATAATAATAATAATAATAATAATAATAATAATAATAATAATAATAATAATAATAATAATAATAATAATAATAATAATAATAATAATAATAATAATAATAATAATAATAATAATAATAATAATAATAATAATAATAATAATAATAATAATAATAATAATAATAATAATAATAATAATAATAATAATAATAATAATAATAATAATAATAATAATAATAATAATAATAATAATAATAATAATAATAATAATAATAATAATAATAATAATAATAATAATAATAATAATAATAATAATAATAATAATAATAATAATAATAATAATAATAATAATAATAATAATAATAATAATAATAATAATAATAATAATAATAATAATAATAATAATAATAATAATAATAATAATAATAATAATAATAATAATAATAATAATAATAATAATAATAATAATAATAATAATAATAATAATAATAATAATAATAATAATAATAATAATAATAATAATAATAATAATAATAATAATAATAATAATAATAATAATAATAATAATAATAATAATAATAATAATAATAATAATAATAATAATAATAATAATAATAATAATAATAATAATAATAATAATAATAATAATAATAATAATAATAATAATAATAATAATAATAATTTATTATTATTATTTTTTATTTTTTTTGTTTATGCGGGCGAAGGGGTAAAAAATGCGTAAACTGCATCATCAACGATGTCGTCACATCGATGGTATGTACCGCTCTCATGCACTAAAAACATCCCCTCCTTTGTGGAACCGTCTCCCATCCCGGGACCGTCGACTGTGACATTTCATCGGGGTGGCGTTCCTTTTCGCAATTATTGCGCTTTTTCCGTCGTAGTACATATTCTACGAACGAAGCAATGCACTGCCAATTTTCTTCGGTACTTAACATTTTCTCGACGATGTTCTCCGCTGAGAGTTGGCCCAGTCTTTCTTCTATGGGGTTCCGTGCTTCTTGCCATCTTCTACACCAGAAGAAGGTGTGGTTCACATCGTCTGTGGGCTCGTCGCAGTAGATACATTTGGGGCATTCGGCCTTCCCCATATTGAAGAGGTATTTACGAAAGTACCCGTGTCCAGAGAGCATCTGCGTTATATAGTAGTTTATCTCACCAAAGCGTCTGTTGTACCATATTTTTAGATCTGGGATTAGCTTTACCGTCCATCTACCTTTGGATTCTGTGGACCAGCGGTCCTGCCATCGCTGAATTGTTTGTATTTTAGTTTCCTGCTGGGTGTGGGTGTTCGATGCATCATTTTTCTGTAACCACAGCTTCCTTCTTTCATCTGCTAGTAGATCTATTGGCATAGTTCCACTTATCACCAGAATCGCTGCCTCCGATACTGTGCGGTATGCTGACGCCACCCTTAGGGCTGCAGTCCTCTGTACTTTGGCTAGACCTGTGCGCCTGTTTTCCGTCCTCAGGGTTGGCGCCCACACTTCGCTCCCATATAGTAAGATTGACTGTGTTGTGTCCATTAACAGCTTCCTTCTGCTGGATAGAGGCCCTCCGATGTTTGCCATTAGTCTCGATAACGATGCCGTTATCTTGGCTGATTTCTCAATGGCGTGTTTAATTTGCGACCAGCAGGTCAACTTGTTATCAATCCTAATACCTAAATATTTTATCACTTTCTTCGTGCGAATGGTTTCTGAATGCACCTGCATATCTACTTCCAGCGGTATGTGTTTTCTAGTGAGGAAGATGAGTTCCGTTTTCTCCGCGGCCAGACTAAGTCCGTGCAAGTCAAGCCACGTTTGTGTCCTCAGCATCACTTGCGTAAGTTTTCGCCTCACCGTGTCCATGTCGCGTGCGCTGATGACAGCTGCAATATCGTCAGCGTACCCTACTAAATAGCAGTCTTCAGGCATACTGATGTTTAAGATACCATCGTAGCTTACATTCCATAAATCAGGGCCAAGGATTGAGCCTTGTGCTGCTCCAGAGGTGATTTTCTTCTTCTGTTTGGCTTCGTTTGTATCATAGATTAGCTCCCGGTCTTTCAGGTAGCTGCGTACCATATTCATTAGGTAGGCAGGCGCTTTAAAGCGTGTTTCGAGGGCTTCGATCATATTTTCCCATTTTGCACTGTTAAAAGCGTTTTTGACATCGATTGTGGCGAGGAGTACTATAGGCCTCGAGAAGTGGTTTACCGTCGCGATAATTCTACACTTCTTACGACATCTTCGATGGCTCCGACAGTGGATCTACCTGGCCTAAATCCGTGCTGCCTTTCCGAAAGGTCTCCAGCGTTCTTTACTGCAGCTGTAATACGTGGCTTTAGCATTTTTTCCAGCAGTTTCCCTGCTGTGTCGAGCATACATAGAGGTCTGTATGCCAATGGTGTCTCTGGGTCTCCCTTGCCTTTGCTGATTAAGAATAGCCTTTGTCTTTTCCAAACTTCTGGAAACATCCCCTCTGCCAGGCATGCATTGTACAAATTAAATTTTAAATTGTTAGTTTAATAAAAAAAAACTTTATTTAGAAATTGGGCATTCTAGCCTCTTACAATCAAAACTAAGACTAAATTACAATTTCAATTACGCTACCTTAAATACTATTCTACATGTTCCTTTCCTTTGCTATTCATCGGATGCGTTCCCACAGGTGTACTCGGGTTACCGTCGCAGTACGTGATGGAATGCGCAGATCAGAGTAATGCAATGTGAACCAGACGCCGTGTCAGCATTTGAATTGGTGGGAATGATGAATGTCATTGGAGTATGATTTTATGATGTGGAATATTTGTTACCTTAACTCCTCCACCCTCAATTTCGAACGCCCTCGTTCGACGGTACCGACCCTATATGATGTGAGAGGTCGTCTATTCCAATAACCACAGATGCTGGAGCATAATTTTTACTTGCTTCCTTCCGGTTTCGCATTTTTGGGTAGCAGCAGAAACCTATTACAAGCATAATCGGGAGCGTTATTGAGATGATGTTGACGATTGAATTGATGTTATTTTTGATGCTAAGCAGGCTTATTTGTTCGGTGCCATTGATGTGCAGTTGCTTAAGCATTTCCAAGGATAGTACTTCTTCTATGCTTTTATTCACAGTTGTTAGTTGTAGAATTGCTGGTAACGGCCGGTATTTGGTAATTTCTTGTTCTCTAAATAGTTGACCATTTACTCTGATTGTGCTGTTAACGTGCTTGATGATAAATGTACCTTGTAACCTTAGAGTCTCGTTATTGATGTCTACTGAGCCATTGAACTGATTGAGGAAAAGTATTCCAGGTGAGACTTCTTCGACTGTTGGGACGTGGTGATTATTGATGACACTGCAGTTAGGGATTTGACTCTTCAAAAGGTTTGGAACACATGTAGTATTACTTATGTCTATAAGGTTATTACTGTTACAAATAACATGTTCATTAAAAGACTTACAATTTTTATCTACTCCAAACAATTTTTGTCCACACTTTAAAATTTTATTGAAGGGAATATTATTAATACGGGTGCCAGTTTTAACTGCTTTTATTACTAATAAACTACATATATCATTACTTATGGTTGGTAAGCTTAAAATATAAACTATATTTTTTCCATTTGAAGCTATCCTTACATCTGCAAATTCGAGAGCCTCATCAATGTTAATAAATGGAATGTTCTCTGATTTTAACAATTGTTCGGTTATGTTTGTTTCTGAATTACTTAAAATAAAAGAATTGACAATATTAGCTTTAGCCCAGTGGACTGCATACGCTACGTTAATGATTTCTTCTTTGAGTACTTTCAACTTAAACATAATTTCTAATAACCTTTCATTTCTATTTTCTTCTTTCTCATTTACAATTTTTAAAATTCTGTTTGTCATATTGGTTATTTCATTTATCTTTTCTATTGTCAACTGATTAATAACGGTTTGTCTATTGTTGTTTGTGAGAACATTATTAATTTTTTCGGTTAAAATTTCGTGGTCTTGGTGATCTGGGCTGCCCGCAATCCACTTCCAGGCACTTCCCAAAAAGTCTAATGACCTTTTGTTTTTTTTATTAATTTTAAGACGTGCCAAATGGTTTCTAATCTGTAGGATTTCATAGGAAAGGATGGGATAAAGGTGGTGATTGCGGTTCGCGCTTGAGCCTAATATATCTTCCAGTTTGTTCACTAAATTATGGTAAGCTTCTAAGTCAATGATGTGAATAATTTTAAATAGTCCGTTTTGCATTCGTGCCGTGCCGATGTCGATTTTAACTAACTGTGAGGTTGAGTAGTCCAAGATCTGTGCCTCCGGCACGCAGGAGGTTATGAACAGCGAACATATTCTTAAAAGAGAGAAAAGTTAGGTTTTGATGAGACTTTTGGAAACTATCTTGCCGGATTGTGTAAGGACTGTAGTGTTTCTGTTCTCTACTACGACTTCTTTTCTATATCGAGGTGATAACTTGTTCCCAATTCTTTTATTTATTCTTACGTATATTATTGTCCCTACTTCGTATACTTTTGGGGCAGTTTTCTTTTTATTGTGGTACTCTAGGTCTGCGTTTTGCTTACGCTTAATCTTCAGAGTGTTTTCTTGCCTCTCCCTCTCGATTTGATCCCTATTATAATTCGGATTTCTTACGAAAAATAGGTCGATAGGCTTTTTCCCAGTTACTGAGTGAATTGAGTTATTGTATTCAAAGACTGATCTGTCGAGTAACTCGGAAAATGTGTTGTGTGTTTTTTCAGATTTAAGGCACCGCATTATTTCCGAAAGGGTACTATGAAATCTTTCTATCTGACCGTTCACCGAGCTTGAATACGGAGGTGCCTTGAATACCTTAATATTGAACTGATTTTCTAACATAGAAGTTATAGAAATTGCGCTGAGAGATTTCTCATTATCAAAGACTATGGTCTCTGGGGAACCGAATGAAATAATAAGTCCCCTTAATGGTTCTTTCACATCCTCCACTGCTCTAGATTTTACAATTCTCGTTTGAGCGTACTTAGAAAATTTATCGATTCCGGTGAGAATTATCTGTTTATTCGTAAAGAATAAGTCAACATGTAAGATCTGCCCAGGGTATTGTGGCACTGGAGTAGCTTGCAACATAGGCTTATCAGGGTGCCGATCGTACTTGTGCTCCTTGCATACCCTGCATTGCCTTGCGAATTTATCTGTTTTAGACCTCATCTGGGGGAAATAACATTTCTGCAACAATTGGAGCTTATTTTCACGAGCGTTGCGGTGTGCGCGATTGTGTACCTTAGCGATTTCAGCTTCTTGTTCAGTTTCCGTATACAGGTCCTTAACCAGTTCTCTAGAAAAGCGAACCCTATACTGAGAGAAATGGTTGGGATAAATTTCCTGGATCTTACCCAAGATTGCTTCTTCTGTTTTCAAACCATTTGTGACTGAGGGATTGAGATAGCGTTTTAAAATATTAACGAGTTTTTCCGGGGAATAATGTGGTTCAACTATTATGTGCCGGTGATATGTCGGAAAAACTATTTGGAATTGGTAGGAGGGTATTTCACCCAAATTTAAAATGATTTGATTTTTGAAAACATTTACGGGTTCTTTCGCAATTTGAATGAGGTTCTGTCCGGAACTTTCGTCACTGTGTTGTGTGACTGTTAGTACATTTATACTCGAAGTTCCTTTTGTAACGGGAGCTCTGGAAAGGGCATCTGCTACTACATTAGTTCTACCAGGCTTATACTTTATCTCGAAGTTATATTCTTCAAGCATAGCCTTCCACCTCTTCATTTTCGCATTGTTATTCTTGGTGCTTAAAGCGAATGTCAGGGGCTGGTGGTCGGTAAAGATTCGAACTTTTGCAGAGCCGTATAGGTAACTTCTAAGTGAAGTTATTGCCCAGATAATAGCTAACATCTCTTTTTCGTTAGCAGCAAAGTTCTCCTCTGTCTTACTCAGCGTCCTCGAAATAAATGTGATTGGTTTCCCACCTTGTTCGAGTACTGCACCCAGTGCGAAATTTGACGCGTCTGTGGTAAGATCAAAGGGTTTAGAATAGTCCGGATAAGCCAAAATTAAGTCTTGAGAGATTAGGGACTGTTTTAATTTATTGAATGATTCGACTGCTTCTGAGTTAAATTCCACGGATTGTTTGGAAGATTGAAACTTTGAGACGCGTCCATCCTCCCCTCTTAAAAGGGTCGTGAGGGGTTTCGCGAGTTTCGCATAATCTCTAACGAAGCGTCTGTAGTACCCCGAAAGGCCAAGAAATGATCTCAGTTGTTTCAGGGTTTTAGGTATTGGAAAGTCAAGAATAGATGCTACTTTCCCGGGATTGGTTTTGACTCCGTCGGCTGATATTAGGAATCCTAAAAATTCAACTTCTGTTTCAAAAAATTTACACTTGTCCAGTTGGACCTTCATGTTTGCTTCACGTAAAGTATTGAAAATCTCTTTAATGTGGCTAGCGTGTTGTGCTTCGTCCTCGCTAAATATAATAATGTCATCTATGTACACATGACAAAACTTCCCAATATACTGATGTAGTATATCGTCCAGAGTACGTTGGAAGATTGCCGGGGCATTTTTTAATCCGAACGGTAATCTTACGAACTCATATTTTCCGTTATTAATGGAAAATGAAGTTTTTTCTACATCGGACTCTTTCAAAGGGATTTGGTGAAATCCGCTTTTTAAGTCGAGGACGGTGAAGAATCTATTTTTGCCCAGTTGAGCAATAACGTCGTTAATGTCCGGGATTGGATACCGATCAGCTATGGTAACAGCATTTAGCTTCCTATAATCTATTACCATTCGATACTGCTTAGTACCGGAAGAATCTGGCTTTTTCGGCACGATCCAAACGGGAGAGTTATAGGGTGACCGTGAAGGTCGTATGATGCCATCATCGAGTAATTTTCGGACCTGCTTTTCGACTTCTGATTTTAAGGACATTGGAAAAGGGTAATGTCGGCTATGTATAGGTTCTTCAGTGGACGTTCTTATTTCTGCAACAACCTTAGTGGTGTATGTCAGCTTCTCTTCCGGTTCGGAGAATAAATTTTGGTTGCTGCAAATTATCGGGTTTAACAACATTTTTTGTTGTGGTGTGAGGTGATCAATTTTTGCGTTAAGTGAATTTATGTTCAGGGAGTTAACAGACTGAGACTTCAATTGTTTAATTCGAATGTGGACCTTATTAAGAATGGACATGCAGCTATCTTTTGTATAGATTACTGCAGATAGCTCTTTTAGGCTATCATTCCCTAGAATCCCATGAAATGTAGATAGAGAGGGTAAGAGGAAGAATTTCAGCGGAAAATCATTTAGACCAAATAGATTTATTAGGGTATGCTGGCTGACTTTGACATCACCAGCTATTGATCTTGCGTAAAATATTTGTTGGTTAGGAATCGGTTTCGCAACTATATCGGGTTTTATATAATTTTTGCTAGACCCGGTATCGATCAGAAATTTTAATCTTTCTCCACTTCCTACTCTACACTCAAAATATGGAAGTGAAGAATCGCCTAACCTAAAAAATGAATATCTGTACAGTCGTTAAAAGGCAAATTAATGTCGCTAGATGGCGAGTGATTGAAGAAATTGTAGGAGTCTTGAATGTATTCATCGAGAGACAGTTGGGAAAATTCGTTTGCCATTGCAAGAGTTTGCTCCAAGTCCATCTCCGGATGGCTTGGTGGAATTTCACGAAGTTGTTCGGTATTTGGAAGATTATTATTCTGGTGAATATGTTGTTGTTCCATAGTTGGCTCGATGTGAGAATTCTGCTGTGGAAGACCCATAGTGTCTTCTTGGATAAAGTTATTATGTTGAGGTCCACCAGACTGTTGTCTGTTTTGCTGATGAATAAATCTTGATTGTGCCGAGTGTCCCTGAGTTACTGGTTCTGCTTTTAGTTGTGGTCTGCTATTGTTTGGATATTGTCGATTATTGGGGTTAGTTGGAGATTGCTTTGTATTATTGAAGGAAGTGTTTGGGTTGATAAGATTTCTATTGGTGAATGAATTAAAGGCGGGTTGCAAAGGCCTATGAGTGCTAAAATTAGGGAATTGGTTGCTATTAGTTTGAAAGGGTTGTGTGTGGCATTGCTGCCCGTTCCAAATGTTCTGCATCCGAGATGGATGGGTCCTGTTCCCTAGATTGGCAGGTACTGGTGTAGTTGGCTTCCTTGTAGTATTTTGGTTGTTATAAACTTGCTGTGTCCGGTAGTTTTGGTTTTCAAGCTTTTGGCATAGGCTTAAAGCTTGTGGCAGATCGCTAGGTTCGCGAATACCAAGCAATTTTGGTAGATCGCCTTTTAGTCCCCTGATAAATGTATCAAGAGCTTTATTCCTATATGTCTGAGTGAGAAGCTGCATTGCCTCTGCACCAACGTTCATGCATGAGATATTATTAAGGATAAGCGATAGGTGCTTGTATACCGTATTGTAGAATTCTTGAATGGTTTTGTTGCCTTGGACTAAGGACATCATCTGGAACTCTAAGGTTGCCAGATCGCGCTTGTCTGCATAATGCATTGCCAAGCAGCGTGAGATGCTGGTCCAGTTAAGTGGAGTGTTAAAAGACTCCAAAGCAACGTCAGCGCTTCCGACTATCTTATTCCTTATAACATTTAGTATCCCAAAATACTTTGGGGTACCCTCCAAATGCTCGTATATTTGCAGGATCCTGTCCACGCTCTTCTTCCACGAGCTGAACTCACCTGACTCGCCTGAGAAGGTCCTGATGCTACGTACCACATCTGGTATGCTATCTAACTCAGACAGCCTACCATGGTATTCTGGGGCTATTGTCTGATCATTCCCGGCAGTATCATTGGATGGGTTTATAATATTCTGAATGATCGAACGGGTTTGGGTTTCCAATACGCGAGTTACTATAGAAGTAATTAAGATTTCTAATTCGGGGGTGGCAACCGGTACCGTTGCGTCACTACGTGACACGCTTGAACGGAAAGAAGAATTCGGATCTTGGACTTGAGGAGGGATATGGGGAGCGTTGGTTGGACTGAGCTCATTTCGTATAGTGTTAAGGGAAGTGCCTTGTTGAGCGGCTATGCTAGACTGTGGGGTTGGCAGACCAGATTGTTGAGAGACTTGCTCTTGAGCTCGTGTAAGCACCATTTTCTTTATATTTCTTTCACTTTTTTTTTAATAGAGAATATATATTTTTTATAATGCTTCTAAGGTTGTTTTAGTATAACTAAATTTCAACTAATTATTATTTGACTTAATCTAAAATTGTTTATACGATTTGATATTCTTACGAGGGTTTCTAATTCCCCCTTTTTCTTAATTTCTTTTTCTTAGTTTCTAATTCACATAAAATAATCGGAAATTTCTTACATAAATACGGCTATCCTGAGAGGTGTCATCGAGGAATAGCTGGTTTTTGTTGGGTTGCTGAGTTGTTGAGCTGTTGAGTTCTTAAGTTGTTGAGTTGTTGAGTTCTTAAGTTGTTGAATTGTTGAGTTCTTAAGTTGTTGAGTTGTTGAGTCAGCGGGTTTCCTGATCGGGTGGTGCGGCTAGCTTATACAAGCTTCCGGTTTGTCCACTTTTCACTAGTGGGCTACTACGGGGCCCTTTTTAAATTTCACCACAACACGATATACGAGGCAGCGATAGGCGCGAAGACGGAAAGTACGGCGGCTACTTAAGGCGACTGACTTCCGGATTTATGCGCGGAGTTTACGGCGGCTTCTTGAGGCGACTTATGAAACTATACCGCGAAAGCACTGCGGCTTCTTGAGGCGACTGGCTTACACCTTTTTTTTTATAACACGTCACTATCACTGCCCCACGTTGGGCGCCAATTAAATTTTAAATTGTTAGTTTAATAAAAAAAAACTTTATTTAGAAATTGGGCATTCTAGCCTCTTACAATCAAAACTAAGACTAAATTACAATTTCAATTACGCTACCTTAAATACTATTCTACATGTTCCTTTCCTTTGCTATTCATCGGATGCGTTCCCACAGGTGTACTCGGGTTACCGTCGCAGTACGTGATGGAATGCGCAGATCAGAGTAATGCAATGTGAACCAGACGCCGTGTCAGCATTTGAATTGGTGGGAATGATGAATGTCATTGGAGTATGATTTTATGATGTGGAATATTTGTTACCTTAACTTACATATTCAGTAGAACTTGTGGGCGCTCACCCTGAATATAATGCTACTGAGCAGCGATTAGCAGACCAAATAAGAACTATATGCCGAAATAACTTAATCCCGATATCTTCTAGAGAACGGATGAAAGATGAAATTAGACCAACTCTAACGCTAGACACTTCTATTGGAGGAGATACCCCTTCACAAAGAAATCAGCAGCATGAACACATTAATGACGTCATTGATCAAAATTCTAGCAGTGAGAACTTAAACGAAGTCAATACCGATTTTCTCGCAAAAATATCGGAAGTGTTCTGGGAAATTTTCTCTGTTTATGATAAAACAAACCCAGCTCTTAGACCACCTATAGCAAAAATCAACACATCCGGAAAGGTCTGTAAAATAATTCAATACCTCGACGAACAAATTATACCCACTATTTTACCAAATATAGAAAACTTGGAGGATCTACATAGTGTCATCTACAGCGCTGCTCAAACCACAGCAACTTTACTGGGAAAAGGACCAAGACCCCTCTCGAAAGTCTGTAGAATAAAGGCAACAATACCAAAGCCATGGTTAAGGAGACTGGAACAAAATCTCATAAAATTGAGAAGCCAGATTGCATCCATCACTGAGTTCCTAAAAGGAAACAAATCTAGAAGACTTAGAAATAAGGTCAATAAAATATGCAGGCAATTTCCGAATCACTCTAAATATGAAGGGAATGATTACATACCCAGTAGAGTCCTAGACACTCTCAAGCAGAAGTTATCTGTTATTAAAACCAAAAGGCAGAAGTACATCCTCTCAGAAAAAAGAAAAACAAATAATGCCCTGTTCAACCAAAATGAGAAACATTTTTACAGAAGACTAAAAGCATGTCAAATTGAACAAGTAAATCAAGATTTTCCAACGGCAGAGAGTGTCGAAGAGTATTGGACTTCCATCTGGTCAAAAGCAGTGCACCATAACTCCGATGCACAATGGATTAAAGAGGAAAAACAAAATATGTCAGCATTATCACCAATGATAGATCATTATATAACATCAGACAATCTCAGAAGTGTTCTGGTTAAAGCCCAAAATTGGAAAAGTCCTGGAGCTGATAGAGTACAAAATTTCTGGTATAAGAGATTAAAATCAACTCACGAGAAACTAGTGCAATTTTTCAATAGTTGCATCAGTAATCCTAGCTCCTTCCCAACATTCTTAACCAATGGCGTGACATACCTGCTACCAAAAGGATTGCATTTTGATGGAGGGGACCCATCTAAAGGCAGACCAATCACATGTCTCTCAACGATGTATAAAATACTAACGGCATGTATAAATAATACAATATATAAACACCTGACAGAGCAGAACGTCATTACAGAAGAACAGAAAGGATGCATAAGAGGAGCGAGAGGATGTAAGGAACAGCTCACAATAGACCAAATCGTACTAGAACAAGCTACAAAAGGATCACGAAATTTACATGCTGGATATATTGATTACAAAAAAGCTTTCGACAGCATTCCACATTCATGGTTAATAGAAGCTCTCAGCATCTATAAAATCCATCCCACTCTGATCAACTTCTTGAGCTCGATAATGAAAAACTGGAGGACAACAATAGAGGTGAAAGGTAGTACAATACCTTGCAAAACAGGCGTTATTCCTATTAAACGCGGCATTTTCCAAGGAGATTGCTTAAGTGCCTTATGGTTTTGCATAGCACTTAACCCATTAAGTAACTTACTGAATAGATCAGGATATGGGTTTAAAATCAAAAAGGATGGAGAAGTTACACACAAAATAAATCATCTCTTATATATGGATGATTTGAAGCTTTATGCATCAACCAAAATACACCTGAATCATCTACTCATCATGACTAAATTCTTCAGTGATGATATCAAAATGACCTTTGGAATCGACAAATGCAAAACAATATCGATAATAAGAGGCAAACTAGCACCTTGCAATGAACCGGAGTTATTCGATGTTGGAGAAATGACACAAGACGACATATACAAATACCTGGGAGTTATGCAAAGCAGAAGGATTGAACAAAGAAAAGTGAAGGAAAAGCTTTTAAATGAAGTCTTTGGGAGAATCCACAAACTAACCAAGTCCCATCTGAATGGAAAACATCTCATCAAAGGCATAAACACTTATGCTATCCCGGTATTAACATACAGTTTTGGAGTCATCCGATGGACAGTAACAGAACTCAATACTATCCAGAGAAAAATTAGAACAACTCTCACAAAATATAAGATACATCATCCGAAATCCTGCTTGGAAAGAATGACTCTCCCAAGAAAATTAGGAGGGAGAGGCCTTATCGATCTTCAACTCTTGCACGAAAACCAAATTACGTCACTCCGAAGATACTTCCATGGGAAGGTGAATGAATCTCACCTAATAAGAGCAATAACATTAGTCGATGAATCATTCACACCTATGAAACTACAAATAGATGAGTTTGAGATAAACGCCAAAACAAGATCTCAGAAACTTGAAGAGTGGGCTGCGAAACCCCTCCACGGAAAATACTACCATACGTTAAACAACCAAAACGTTGACAAAAATTGGTCAAACAAATGGCTAACGAATGGAAGTATCTTTTCCGAAACAGAGGGTTTTATGCTTGCAATTCAAGATGAGGTGATTCCAACCAGGAACTATCTTAAATGCATAGTCAAGCAGCCGGGCGCACATGAAGATATATGCAGAAGATGTGGAATGCGTGGAGAGACAATTGAGCACATAATATCGGGGTGCCCAACACTGGCGCAGAGCGATTACCTTAAGCGACACAATAATGTTGCCAAAATCATACATATTGAACTACTGAAGGCTAACAATATAGCACCAAAAGAATTGCGATACTATCTGTATGAACCAGATCCAGTCATTGAAACAGATAAAGTCAAAATATACTTCGATAGGACAATATATACAGTACACCGAAGAGAACACAATAGACCAGATATTACCATCATCAATAAAGCAACAAAAGAAGGATTCCTAGTTGACGTCGCAATTCCGCTCAGCAGAAATATAGAGAAGACTTACTTGGAAAAAATAAATAAATACGCCGAGCTTGCGACAGAGATCAAAGCACAGTGGAACCTGAGATCAATGAAGATCGTGCCAATTATTTTATCCAGCATTGGAATTATCCATCAAAATTTAACAAGAGGCATTAATATTTTAAATTTAAAAGAAAGAATTATAGAAATAATACAAAAAGCTGTGATTATCGATACCTGTCATGTAACTAGAAAATTTATCCAATGAAACCACATAATAGCTTCAATATAGTACAATTTTACTCAGACTTAAAGTCTCTAAAATTGTATCTTCTTCGCAACCATTTAATGAGACATTAAGGGGAATAATAATAATAATAATAATAATAATAATAATAATAATAATAATAATAATAATAATAATAATAATAATAATAATAATAATAATAATAATAATAATAATAATAATAATAATAATAATAATAATAATAATAATAATAATAATAATAATAATAATAATAATAATAATAATAATAATAATAATAATAATAATAATAATAATAATAATAATAATAATAATAATAATAATAATAATAATAATAATAATAATAATAATAATAATAATAATAATAATAATAATAATAATAATAATAATAATAATAATAATAATAATAATAATAATAATAATAATAATAATAATAATAATAATAATAATAATAATAATAATAATAATAATAATAATAATAATAATAATAATAATAATAATAATAATAATAATAATAATAATAATAATAATAATAATAATAATAATAATAATAATAATAATAATAATAATAATAATAATAATAATAATAATAATAATAATAATAATAATAATAATAATAATAATAATAATAATAATAATAATAATAATAATAATAATAATAATAATAATAATAATAATAATAATAATAATAATAATAATAATAATAATAATAATAATAATAATAATAATAATAATAATAATAATAATAATAATAATAATAATAATAATAATAATAATAATAATAATAATAATAATAATAATAATAATAATAATAATAATAATAATAATAATAATAATAATAATAATAATAATAATAATAATAATAATAATAATAATAATAATAATAATAATAATAATAATAATAATAATAATAATAATAATAATAATAATAATAATAATAATAATAATAATAATAATAATAATAATAATAATAATAATAATAATAATAATAATAATAATAATAATAATAATAATAATAATAATAATAATAATAATAATAATAATAATAATAATAATAATAATAATAATAATAATAATAATAATAATAATAATAATAATAATAATAATAATAATAATAATAATAATAATAATAATAATAATAATAATAATAATAATAATAATAATAATAATAATAATAATAATAATTTTTTTTTTTTTTTTTTTTTTTTTTTTTTTTTTTTTTTTTTTTTTTTGCGTGTGAGGAGGTCAAAAATGCTTCGCGCATCATCAAAACTGTCGTCACAGTAATGGTATGTGGAAAAAAAACAAAAACACTAAAAAACTTCCCCCTCCTTCGCGGACCTCTTCCCACCCTGGTACCGAAACTTTTGCCATTACTTCAGGGTGGGGTCCTTCGTGTAGCGCCCTTTGACATCTACGTGAAATGCCTGCGTCCAGGCCACGCTTGGGTTATTCTCTCTTTGCTATCTTTGCTATTTGAGGCATTACCTTGCGGCTTCGAGGTCTCTTTGTTTGGACTTAAGAATTTTTTCAACATATTTTTGGATTATTTGCCAGTTTTCTTCGCTTGAGCTCATCTTCCGTATTATATTTTCGGGGGTAATTTGTCCCATGTGTAGCTCTATTTCTTCCCGCATAGGACTCCATTTTCTGCAATAGAAGAAAGTGTGTTCCGCATCATCACTTTCGGCATCTCCATATAAGCAGCTTGGTTGCGCGCATTTATGTATGCGATGAAGGTATCTTCGGAAGTAGCCATGTCCTGAGAGCATTTGCGTCAAATAGTAGTTGGTTTCGCCTGCACGCCGATTAAGCCAAGGTTCTAACACCGGTATCATTCGGGCCGTCCATCTGCCACGGTCATCATTTGTCCATGTATCTTGCCATGTACATATAGTTTGTCGCCTTATCGCTGCTGCTGCTAGCGCCGTGTATCCGCCGTTTGTCCTCATTTGCCATATTTTGTGCCGTTCTTTAGCAAGAAGGTCAATTGGTACCACTCCCGCTATTACCCGTATTGCTGCGTCAGATACAGTGCGATATGCCGAAGCTATGCGCAAAGCCGCTGTCCGCTGTCCGCTGTACTGCTAGAAGCTGCTTTCTTCGTTTTTCGACATTTAAAGTTTCTGCCCACACTTCGCTTCCGTAAATGAGGATAGCGTTGTTTGTTGCCATCAATAATTTTCTTTTGCTGGCCATCGGGCCCCCGACATTTGCCATTAGTCTGCTGAGGTAGGCTGTGGCTTTTCCCGCTTTCATCGCTGCGTATTGCAGTTGCGTCCCGAATGTAATTTTGCTGTCTAGCCTGATGCCTAAGTATTTTATGGATTTTTGCGTCATTATTGCTTCTTCATTTATTCGCATCTCCAGTTCTGTGGGCGTCTGTCTTCGTGTAAAGAGTAATAGCTCGGTTTTCTGTGTTGCAAGATGTAGTCCATGTGAGTTTAGCCATGCTTGAGTTCTTAGCATTACTTGGGTGAGTTTGCGTTGCACTGCTTCCGTGGTTCGTGCTGTGATGACTGCGGCTATATCATCTGCGTATCCTACTAGGAAGACATCGTCTGGCATCTCTATGTGTAATATCTCGTCATAGGTTATATTCCACAGATCAGGGCCCAATATAGATCCCTGCGCTGCTCCTGCCGTGATTTGTCTTGTTCTTGTCCCCGATTTAGTCTTATATTCCAGTATTCGGTTGCTCAGGTAGCTATTTATTATTTTCTTCAGGTACGTAGGCATTTGGGGCCTGCGTTCCAGAGCTTCGACTATATCCTTCCATCTGAGGCTATTAAAGGCATTTTTGACATCTAGGGTCGCAAGAAGAACAAAAGGTCTAGAGTGGTGGTTACCTCGTTGCGTTGCTTGTGCTGCTCTGATTACTTCTTCTATAGCGCCAGCCGTAGATTTACCTGGTCTAAAACCATGCTGCTTTGGGCTTAGTCCTCCGGATGCCTCTATGGCGGAGTTTAGACGAGGCTTAATCAATCTTTCCAGTAACTTCCCCGCTGTGTCGAGCATGCAGAGCGGTCGGTATGCTGATGGGCTTTCCGGGTTTCCTTTTCCTTTGCTTATAAGAACCAGGCGCTGCCTCTTCCAAGTTTCTGGGAAGACTCCCCCACTGAGGCATGAGTTGTACATCCTGAGTAAAAAATGGGGACGTTTTTCAGCTATCTCCTTCAGAACCACCGCTGGAATGCCATCTAGACCGGGAGCTTTTCTGTTCCTGAGCAACCTAGCTGCTGCTCTGATTTCTGTCTCCGTGAAAGGTTCTATAACTTCCTCTGGTCCTGTGCTATCGCGTTCGGCAGTCCTCACTTCGTGAGTTGGGAAAAGCGTCGTGACTATATGTTCCATTGTTTCAACGTCTAGTTCTTGGGCTGGTAACTTATTTTCAAGTTTCCTCATAGCCACTTTATATCCCAGGCCCCATGGATTGCGGTTGATATCCTGGCAGAGCTCTTCCCATTTCTTCCTCTTGCTTTTGCAGATGGCAGTTTTTAACTCCTTTTTTGCTCGTTTATACTCTTGGTTTTCGTTGGCTGCCTCGCCCCTCCGTTTCGCTTTTGTAAGTCTGCGTCTGCAGCGCAGGCAGTTTCGTCTGAGTTGCGCGATTTCGTCATTCCACCAGTAAACAGCTCGTCTTTTCCTTCTGTTTTGGTATTCCTTGGGCATGGCTGCGTTGCAGGCTTGTCTTATAGCTTGCATGACTTGTGTGACCACTGTCCTGGCGTCATATGGGCTGTCAGTCGTGAGCCTGGTTCTGTCGAGTGTAGTTATCAACGCTTCTACGTTCAGTCTCGCGACGTTCCATTTCCTGACTTTAGTATTTCGTGTTTCGTGCGTTGTGATATCTGTATTCATCTCGAAAGAGATGTACTGGTGGTCACTCCCAGTATATTCCTCCAGTACTTTCCATTTTTTAATTTTGCCGCCTATTCTCTCCGAGACCATTGTGATGTCGGGGATGGTACCCTCGCATCCGGGTCTTCTGAAAGTCGGTACGCTTCCAGTATTTGCAACGATGAGCCCAAGTCTTGCAGCCATATCAAGTACTCTCCGTCCTTTAGAGTTTGTTGTTGGCATCCCCCATACCACGGCTCTGGAGTTAAAGTCTCCTGCTACAATGAAAACGCCTTCGAGCTGGAGTATTTTGTTTTCAATTGCATCCAGCTTATTTTGGAAATCCTGGACGTTTTCGCTCGGCGTTAGGTAGCAGCTAACGACTGTAACGCCTTTAGTGTGTGCATAAGTGTAACCAGTTCCTGAGCCACTGTAGGTTAGTGTTGTACTCGCTGTGCTTGGTACCCAGACTGCTGCTGTTGCCGTTGTGTCTTCTAGCCATGTACCACTGTCTCTTTTCGTGTACTGCTCGCTGATGATGACGAAGTCAATCTGATGTTCGAGGACAAGCTGGGAAAGGAGAGCATCGGCCGTTCTACTCCTGTGCAGGTTAGCTTGGAGGAATTTCATTTAATATAAGCTTTACATCTGCGGGAGCCCGGCAGGTGATCGACCAAGGCATGTCCCTCATGCAGACATAGGCAGCATCTTGCGGGCTTTTCACATTCCTTCTTTTTGTGTCCGCTTTCTCCGCATCGTATGCAGATTCCTTGTCCTTTTCTGTCTGGTCCCTTGCAGTCATATTGTAGGTGACCAGCGCCGAAGCACTTGTAGCAACGTTTGATATCTTCTAGTTGCCTCACTCTGCACATGGTCCATCCTATCCGCAGGCGTTGTGATTTATGTATAAACGATGCTCCTTCGATGCTCAACGTAACGTATGCCCGCCGTTGTTCTCTGCTATCGGTTCGTGTTATGGTAACACTAAGATCTGCATCGTTATCTTGGAGAGCCGCCTTTACGGCCGTTGCTACTTCATCCTTGTCCGAGAGTGCGTCTAGGTCTCGGATTTCAATGGTGGCCTTTTGTTTCAGTTCTGTAACTGTTCCCGTATCTTTGAGTGTGCTCTTGATAGCATTGCAGAATTCAGCCTTTTTGCCTCCTTTTTTAATTTCTAATAGAATAGCTCCTGCCTTTGTTTTCCGTATTGAGCGGATCACCACTTCGGCTGCCTCAGGCTTGACCTTTTGTCGGAGGTTTTTGAGCACATCTGCGTAACTGTGGCCGTTTCCTGGTCTTACCAAGACCGCTTCTGTATGCTCTCTCTTGTTACGCGGCGGTTTCTCTTTTGGTTCTCGTTGTTGAACCGTTTTCGAGGGATTCTCATTTGCCTGTGCTTCTTGTGTTCGAGGTTTTTTACGCGTGACTGTATACCACGTTTCTTGTTTCTTTTCCGCCATCTTTTCTGCAGGGCTAGTTGCCACCCTTTTGTTTTTCGGAGTTGTTGGTGTATCAACTGTTACTACGTTTAGTTTGTGCTTTATGTTACCCAGTGGTGGCTTTTCGCGCCTAATCTGTTTTTCTGACGTGATCCAGTTCCGCCTATAATCCTCTATTACGTCAAAAAGTTCGTCAAGCTCGGAGATGCCATTTTTTACGTCCATGCTAACGTTTTTTTGCCTTGCCATGGCCACTAATAATAATAATAATAATAATAATAATAATAATAATAATAATAATAATAATAATAATAATAATAATAATAATAATAATAATAATAATAATAATAATAATAATAATAATAATAATAATAATAATAATAATAATAATAATAATAATAATAATAATAATAATAATAATAATAATAATAATAATAATAATAATAATAATAATAATAATAATAATAATAATAATAATAATAATAATAATAATAATAATAATAATAATAATAATAATAATAATAATAATAATAATAATAATAATAATAATAATAATAATAATAATAATAATAATAATAATAATAATAATAATAATAATAATAATAATAATAATAATAATAATAATAATAATAATAATAATAATAATAATAATAATAATAATAATAATAATAATAATAATAATAATAATAATAATAATAATAATAATAATAATAATAATAATAATAATAATAATAATAATAATAATAATAATAATAATAATAATAATAATAATAATAATAATAATAATAATAATAATAATAATAATAATAATAATAATAATAATAATAATAATAATAATAATAATAATAATAAT
The DNA here is from genome assembly GCA_963966105.1 of Volucella zonaria. Classification (NCBI taxonomy): domain Eukaryota; kingdom Metazoa; phylum Arthropoda; class Insecta; order Diptera; family Syrphidae; genus Volucella; species Volucella zonaria. Next base: position 97,187,777 of record OZ014530.1, on the reverse strand, counting down.
AATAATAATAATAATAATAATAATAATAATAATAATAATAATAATAATAATAATAATAATAATAATAATAATAATAATAATAATAATAATAATAATAATAATAATAATAATAATAATAATAATAATAATAATAATAATAATAATAATCTACCATCTACCTTTGTATTCTGTGGACCAGCGGTCCTGCCATCGCTGAATTGTTTGTATTTTAGTTTCCTGCTGGGTGTGGGTGTTCGATGCATCATTTTTCTGTAACCACATCCTATCTTTATCCGTTCTTTCTTAAGGACCTCGTTCGCTAATAATAGTTATAATAATAATAATAATAATAATAATAATAATAATAATAATAATAATAATAATAATAATAATAATAATAATAATAATAATAATAATAATAATAATAATAATAATAATAATAATAATAATAATAATAATAATAATAATAATAATAATAATAATAATAATAATAATAATAATAATAATAATAATAATAATAATAATAATAATAATAATAATAATAATAATAATAATAATAATAATAATAATAATAATAATAATAATAATAATAATAATAATAATAATAATAATAATAATAATAATAATAATAATAATAATAATAATAATAATAATAATAATAATAATAATAATAATAATAATAATAATAATAATAATAATAATAATAATAATAATAATAATAATAACCCTCGGGGGGTGTTGTATCCCTAGAGGGCGCGTCCTCAGGTGGCGGATAGAGGGATGCTCGGTAGATATGCTGGGTAGGTGGGAATCAAAATACCACCCGCGGACCAAACAACTGCAACAAATCCATTATCTTAAACTGGTATCCAGAAAACATTGTGGTAGGCGTCTGTACTTCAGATATGAAGCGGCCTTTTCAACTCACCTGGCAGGAGGTCAAAAATGCAACAAAACTGATGAAATGGACAATAGTAATATACAAAATCGAGTGGGGATATACACTCAAACGTCAGTAGAGGCCGCGGCTACCGGCGCGGGCCCGGCTCCTCAAGGAGATGGGTCGCCAGCGGCACAACAATACAACAACAATAGCACCAATATCCAGCCTACTAGTGAACAGCATGCACCACCCGATGTAGCTCTCACGGCTGCTGGAAGAATAAGACAGCGTAGAAGATGGACATATTATATCAATGAAACTCTATTACGCATTTATTATCAAGTTACGAAAATAGAAACAGACATGACAGCATATCGCCAACGTCTACACACAGCTTTTACCAATCTCCACCCTGAATATAATGCTACTGAGCAGCGATTAGCAGACCAAATAAGAACTATATGCCGAAATAACTTAATCCCGATATCTTCTAGAGAACGGATGAAAGATGAAATTAGACCAACTCTAACGCTAGACACTTCTATTGGAGGAGATACCCCTTCACAAAGAAATCAGCAGCATGAACACATTAATGACGTCATTGATCAAAATTCTAGCAGTGAGAACTTAAACGAAGTCAATACCGATTTTCTCGCAAAAATATCGGAAGTGTTCTGGGAAATTTTCTCTGTTTATGATAAAACAAACCCAGCTCTTAGACCACCTATAGCAAAAATCAACACATCCGGAAAGGTCTGTAAAATAATTCAATACCTCGACGAACAAATTATACCCACTATTTTACCAAATATAGAAAACTTGGAGGATCTACATAGTGTCATCTACAGCGCTGCTCAAACCACAGCAACTTTACTGGGAAAAGGACCAAGACCCCTCTCGAAAGTCTGTAGAATAAAGGCAACAATACCAAAGCCATGGTTAAGGAGACTGGAACAAAATCTCATAAAATTGAGAAGCCAGATTGCATCCATCACTGAGTTCCTAAAAGGAAACAAATCTAGAAGACTTAGAAATAAGGTCAATAAAATATGCAGGCAATTTCCGAATCACTCTAAATATGAAGGGAATGATTACATACCCAGTAGAGTCCTAGACACTCTCAAGCAGAAGTTATCTGTTATTAAAACCAAAAGGCAGAAGTACATCCTCTCAGAAAAAAGAAAAACAAATAATGCCCTGTTCAACCAAAATGAGAAACATTTTTACAGAAGACTAAAAGCATGTCAAATTGAACAAGTAAATCAAGATTTTCCAACGGCAGAGAGTGTCGAAGAGTATTGGACTTCCATCTGGTCAAAAGCAGTGCACCATAACTCCGATGCACAATGGATTAAAGAGGAAAAACAAAATATGTCAGCATTATCACCAATGATAGATCATTATATAACATCAGACAATCTCAGAAGTGTTCTGGTTAAAGCCCAAAATTGGAAAAGTCCTGGAGCTGATAGAGTACAAAATTTCTGGTATAAGAGATTAAAATCAACTCACGAGAAACTAGTGCAATTTTTCAATAGTTGCATCAGTAATCCTAGCTCCTTCCCAACATTCTTAACCAATGGCGTGACATACCTGCTACCAAAAGGATTGCATTTTGATGGAGGGGACCCATCTAAAGGCAGACCAATCACATGTCTCTCAACGATGTATAAAATACTAACGGCATGTATAAATAATACAATATATAAACACCTGACAGAGCAGAACGTCATTACAGAAGAACAGAAAGGATGCATAAGAGGAGCGAGAGGATGTAAGGAACAGCTCACAATAGACCAAATCGTACTAGAACAAGCTACAAAAGGATCACGAAATTTACATGCTGGATATATTGATTACAAAAAAGCTTTCGACAGCATTCCACATTCATGGTTAATAGAAGCTCTCAGCATCTATAAAATCCATCCCACTCTGATCAACTTCTTGAGCTCGATAATGAAAAACTGGAGGACAACAATAGAGGTGAAAGGTAGTACAATACCTTGCAAAACAGGCGTTATTCCTATTAAACGCGGCATTTTCCAAGGAGATTGCTTAAGTGCCTTATGGTTTTGCATAGCACTTAACCCATTAAGTAACTTACTGAATAGATCAGGATATGGGTTTAAAATCAAAAAGGATGGAGAAGTTACACACAAAATAAATCATCTCTTATATATGGATGATTTGAAGCTTTATGCATCAACCAAAATACACCTGAATCATCTACTCATCATGACTAAATTCTTCAGTGATGATATCAAAATGACCTTTGGAATCGACAAATGCAAAACAATATCGATAATAAGAGGCAAACTAGCACCTTGCAATGAACCGGAGTTATTCGATGTTGGAGAAATGACACAAGACGACATATACAAATACCTGGGAGTTATGCAAAGCAGAAGGATTGAACAAAGAAAAGTGAAGGAAAAGCTTTTAAATGAAGTCTTTGGGAGAATCCACAAACTAACCAAGTCCCATCTGAATGGAAAACATCTCATCAAGGGCATAAACACTTATGCTATCCCGGTATTAACATACAGTTTTGGAGTCATCCGATGGACAGTAACAGAACTCAATACTATCCAGAGAAAAATTAGAACAACTCTCACAAAATATAAGATACATCATCCGAAATCCTGCTTGGAAAGAATGACTCTCCCAAGAAAATTAGGAGGGAGAGGCCTTATCGATCTTCAACTCTTGCACGAAAACCAAATTACGTCACTCCGAAGATACTTCCATGGGAAGGTGAATGAATCTCACCTAATAAGAGCAATAACATTAGTCGATGAATCATTCACACCTATGAAACTACAAATAGATGAGTTTGAGATAAACGCCAAAACAAGATCTCAGAAACTTGAAGAGTGGGCTGCGAAACCCCTCCACGGAAAATACTACCATACGTTAAACAACCAAAACGTTGACAAAAATTGGTCAAACAAATGGCTAACGAATGGAAGTATCTTTTCCGAAACAGAGGGTTTTATGCTTGCAATTCAAGATGAGGTGATTCCAACCAGGAACTATCTTAAATGCATAGTCAAGCAGCCGGGCGCACATGAAGATATATGCAGAAGATGTGGAATGCGTGGAGAGACAATTGAGCACATAATATCGGGGTGCCCAACACTGGCGCAGAGCGATTACCTTAAGCGACACAATAATGTTGCCAAAATCATACATATTGAACTACTGAAGGCTAACAATATAGCACCAAAAGAATTGCGATACTATCTGTATGAACCAGATCCAGTCATTGAAACAGATAAAGTCAAAATATACTTCGATAGGACAATATATACAGTACACCGAAGAGAACACAATAGACCAGATATTACCATCATCAATAAAGCAACAAAAGAAGGATTCCTAGTTGACGTCGCAATTCCGCTCAGCAGAAATATAGAGAAGACTTACTTGGAAAAAATAAATAAATACGCCGAGCTTGCGACAGAGATCAAAGCACAGTGGAACCTGAGATCAATGAAGATCGTGCCAATTATTTTATCCAGCATTGGAATTATCCATCAAAATTTAACAACAGGCATTAATATTTTAAATTTAAAAGAAAGAATTATAGAAATAATACAAAAAGCTGTGATTATCGATACCTGTCATGTAACTAGAAAATTTATCCAATGAAACCACATAATAGCTTCAATATAGTACAATTTTACTCAGACTTAAAGTCTCTAAAATTGTATCTTCTTCGCAACCATTTAATGAGACATTAAGGGGAATAATAATAATAATAATAATAATAATAATAATAATAATAATAATAATAATAATAATAATAATAATAATAATAATAATAATCTACCATCTACCTTTGTATTCTGTGGACCAGCGGTCCTGCCATCGCTGAATTGTTTGTATTTTAGTTTCCTGCTGGGTGTGGGTGTTCGATGCATCATTTTTCTGTAACCACAGCTTCCTTCTTTCATCTGCTAGTAGATCTATTGGCATAGTTCCACTTATCACCAGAATCGCTGCCTCCGATACCGTGCGGTATGCTGACGCCACCCTTAGGGCTGCAGTCCTCTGTACTTTGGCTAGACCTGTGCGCCTGTTTTCCATCCTCAGGGTTGGCGCCCACACTTCGCTCCCATATAGTAAGATTGACTGTGTTGTGTCCATTAACAGCTTCCTTCTGCTGGATAGAGGCCCTCCGATGTTTGCCATTAGTCTCGATAACGATGCCGTTATCTTGGCTGATTTCTCAATGGCGTGTTTAATTTGCGACCAGTAGGTCAACTTGTTGTCAATCCTAATACCTAAATATTTTATCACTTTCTTCGTGCGAATGGTTTCTGAATGCAGCTGCATATCTACTTCCAGCGGTATGTGTTTTCTAGTGAGGAAGATGAGTTCCGTTTTCTCCGCGGCCAGACTAAGTCCGTGCAAGTCAAGCCACGTTTGTGTCCTCAGCATCACTTGCGTAAGTTTTCGCCTCACCGTGTCCATGTCGCGTGCGCTGATGACAGCTGCAATATCGTCAGCGTACCCTACTAAATAGCAGTCTTCAGGCATACTGATGTTTAAGATAAAATCGTAGCTTACATTCCATAAATCAGGGCCAAGGATTGAGCCTTGTGCTGCTCCAGAGGTGATTTTCTTCTTCTGTTGGGCTTCGTTTGTATCATAGATTAGCTCCCGGTCTTTCAGGTAGCTGCGTACCATATTCATTAGGTAGGCAGGCGCTTTAAAGCGTGTTTCGAGGGCTTCGATCATATTTTCCCATTTTGCACTGTTAAAAGCGTTTTTGACATCGATTGTGGCGAGGAGTACTATAGGCCTCGAGAAGTGGTTTATCCGTCGCGATAATTCTACACTTCTTATGACATCTTCGATGGCTCCGACAGTGGATCTACCTGGCCTAAATCCGTGCTGCCTTTCCGAAAGGTCTCCAGCGTTCTTTACTGCAGCTGTAATACGTGGCTTTAGCATTTTTTCCAGCAGTTTCCCTGCTGTGTCGAGCATACATAGAGGTCTGTATGCCGATGGTGTCTCTGGGTCTCCCTTGTCTTTGCTGAGTAAGACTAGCCTTTGTCTTTTCCAAACTTCTGGAAACATCCCCTCTGCCAGGCATGCATTGTACATGTTCAGTAGAACTTGTGGGCGCTCAGCTGCTATTAGTTTGAGTACCTCTGATGGGATTCCGTCTGGGCCTGGTGCCTTATTGCATTTTTGCGTGCCGGCTGCTGCGCTCAATTCTTCCTGCGTGAACAGTGGCGTCGGGCCCTCTGGTGCACTCCTTGTTTGATCGGTTCTTATTGCGTGGTTCGGGAAGAGGGTGTTTACTATGTTCTTCATAGCGTGTGCTCTAAGCTCCGGAACTGCATTTTTCACGCCGAGTTTTCTCATCACAATTTTGTATGCTAGGCCCCATGGATTTTGGTTTATATCGCGGCGGAGTTCTTCCCACTTTCCTTTCTTGCTTTTTATAATGGCGAGTTTTAGTTCCTGTTTTGCCTTTTTATACTCTCCTTGCTCTTCTGTTGCAATACTACTTCTTCTGGCCCTTGTGTATTTCCGTCTTTTGTGAAGGCATGTCTGTCTTAAAGCGCGTATTTCATCTGTCCACCAGTAGGCAGCTGTCTTGGGATGAGTGTGTTTTATGCGCGGCATGGCTGCTTTACATGCTGTCTTGATGCTTTTGAGAGTCTTTTCCACTCTGACTCTAGCCGAGCTGTTTGCGTGGTATTCCGGCAGGTTAGCGTCCATCTGTGTGAGGAATATTTCGGAGTTTAGCTTCGAGGCATTCCACCTTCGCGTTCCCTTGATTTCTCTGGCTCTTGTTTTGTTTGCAGCTCCGACGAGGTAAGTCATGTACTGGTGGTCGCTGCCAGTATAGTCTTCGAGTACTGTCCATTGCTGTAGCTGGCTCGCATAGGTCTCCGATACAAGCGTTATGTCAGGGGTAATGTCGGCGCACCCTGGTCTTCTGAAGGTAGTTGCAGTTCCTGAGTTAGCCACGATAAGGCCTAGCCTGGCTGCCATGTCCAAAACTCTTCGTCCTCTCGAGTTCGTCGTCTGCATACCCCATTCAATGGCGCTAGCGTTAAAATCTCCGACTATGATCAGCTGTCGGTTTGTGTGAAGCGCACAGTCCTCTATGGCGTCCATCTTTGCTTGAAAGTCGGCAATAGCGTCGCTCGGTGTGAGATAACAACTCATTATGGTGAATTGTTTGCTATTTGCCCAGACGAATCTGTTTCCTGCACCGTTGTTCAATTTTTGGAAGTTGCATTTTTCCGTCAGCCATATTGCTGCAGTCGCCGATGTGTCTTCGAGCCATATTCCGCTACTTGGTTTGGCGTACTGTTCGCTTATTATTGCCATGTCGGTCTCATGTTCCAGCATAACCTGCGGCAGGAGCGAGTCGGCCGTCCTGCTTCTATGCAAATTGCCCTGCAGGATCTTCATTTCACTATGTGTTCTCTGTATGACGAGCACATCTTGGATCCAGGGATATGTTCTGTGTGGTTGTGTCGTTTTCCCACGCACAGGCAGCAGCTTGGTTCACCTCTTTTAAGAGCCTTATCCTACAATTTACCCATCCTATCTTTATCCGTTCTTTCTTAAGGACCTCGTTCGCTAATAATAGTTATAATAATAATAATAATAATAATAATAATAATAATAATAATAATAATAATAATAATAATAATAATAATAATAATAATAATAATAATAATAATAATAATAATAATAATAATAATAATAATAATAATAATAATAATAATAATAATAATAATAATAATAATAATAATAATAATAATAATAATAATAATAATAATAATAATAATAATAATAATAATAATAATAATAATAATAATAATAATAATAATAATAATAATAATAATAATAATAATAATAATAATAATAATAATAATAATAATAATAATAATAATAATAATAATAATAATAATAATAATAATAATAATAATAATAATAATAATAATAATAATAATAATAATAATAATAATAATAATAATAATAATAATAATAATAATAATAATAATAATAATAATAATAATAATAATAATAATAATAATAATAATAATAATAATAATAATAATAATAATAATAATAATAATAATAATAATAATAATAATAATAATAATAATAATAATAATAATAATAATAATAATAATAATAATAATAATAATAATAATAATAATAATAATAATAATAATAATAATAATAATAATAATAATAATAATAATAATAATAATAATAATAATAATAATAATAATAATAATAATAATAATAATAATAATAATAATAATAATAATAATAATAATAATAATAATAATAATAATAATAATAATAATAATAATAATAATAATAATAATAATAATAATAATAATAATAATAATAATAATAATAATAATAATAATAATAATAATAATAATAATAATAATAATAATAATAATAATAATAATAATAATAATAATAATAATAATAATAATAATAATAATAATAATAATAATAATAATAATAATAATAATAATAATAATAATAATAATAATAATAATAATAATAATAATAATAATAATAATAATAATAATAATAATAATAATAATAATAATAATAATAATAATAATAATAATAATAATAATAATAATAATAATAATAATAATAATAATAATAATAATAATAATAATAATAATAATAATAATAATAATAATAATAATAATAATAATAATAATAATAATAATAATAATAATAATAATAATAATAATAATAATAATAATAATAATAATAATAATAATAATAATAATAATAATAATAATAATAATAATAATAATAATAATAATAATAATAATAATAATAATAATAATAATAATAATAATAATAATAATAATAATAATAATAATAATAATAATAATAATAATAATAATAATAATAATAATAATAATAATAATAATAATAATAATAATAATAATAATAATAATAATAATAATAATAATAATAATAACTTACTGAATAGATCAGGATATGGGTTTAAAATCAAAAAGGATGGAGAAGTTACACACAAAATAAATCATCTCTTATATATGGATGATTTGAAGCTTTATGCATCAACCAAAATACACCTGAATCATCTACTCATCATGACTAAATTCTTCAGTGATGATATCAAAATGACCTTTGGAATCGACAAATGCAAAACAATATCGATAATAAGAGGCAAACTAGCACCTTGCAATGAACCGGAGTTATTCGATGTTGGAGAAATGACACAAGACGACATATACAAATACCTGGGAGTTATGCAAAGCAGAAGGATTGAACAAAGAAAAGTGAAGGAAAAGCTTTTAAATGAAGTCTTTGGGAGAATCCACAAACTAACCAAGTCCCATCTGAATGGAAAACATCTCATCAAAGGCATAAACACTTATGCTATCCCGGTATTAACATACAGTTTTGGAGTCATCCGATGGACAGTAACAGAACTCAATACTATCCAGAGAAAAATTAGAACAACTCTCACAAAATATAAGATACATCATCCGAAATCCTGCTTGGAAAGAATGACTCTCCCAAGAAAATTAGGAGGGAGAGGCCTTATCGATCTTCAACTCTTGCACGAAAACCAAATTACGTCACTCCGAAGATACTTCCATGGGAAGGTGAATGAATCTCACCTAATAAGAGCAATAACATTAGTCGATGAATCATTCACACCTATGAAACTACAAATAGATGAGTTTGAGATAAACGCCAAAACAAGATCTCAGAAACTTGAAGAGTGGGCTGCGAAACCCCTCCACGGAAAATACTACCATACGTTAAACAACCAAAACGTTGACAAAAATTGGTCAAACAAATGGCTAACGAATGGAAGTATCTTTTCCGAAACAGAGGGTTTTATGCTTGCAATTCAAGATGAGGTGATTCCAACCAGGAACTATCTTAAATGCATAGTCAAGCAGCCGGGCGCACATGAAGATATATGCAGAAGATGTGGAATGCGTGGAGAGACAATTGAGCACATAATATCGGGGTGCCCAACACTGGCGCAGAGCGATTACCTTAAGCGACACAATAATGTTGCCAAAATCATACATATTGAACTACTGAAGGCTAACAATATAGCACCAAAAGAATTGCGATACTATCTGTATGAACCAGATCCAGTCATTGAAACAGATAAAGTCAAAATATACTTCGATAGGACAATATATACAGTACACCGAAGAGAACACAATAGACCAGATATTACCATCATCAATAAAGCAACAAAAGAAGGATTCCTAGTTGACGTCGCAATTCCGCTCAGCAGAAATATAGAGAAGACTTACTTGGAAAAAATAAATAAATACGCCGAGCTTGCGACAGAGATCAAAGCACAGTGGAACCTGAGATCAATGAAGATCGTGCCAATTATTTTATCCAGCATTGGAATTATCCATCAAAATTTAACAAGAGGCATTAATATTTTAAATTTAAAAGAAAGAATTATAGAAATAATACAAAAAGCTGTGATTATCGATACCTGTCATGTAACTAGAAAATTTATCCAATGAAACCACATAATAGCTTCAATATAGTACAATTTTACTCAGACTTAAAGTCTCTAAAATTGTATCTTCTTCGCAACCATTTAATGAGACATTAAGGGGAATAATAATAATAATAATAATAATAATAATAATAATAATAATAATAATAATAATAATAATAATAATAATAATAATAATAATAATAATAATAATAATAATAATAATAATAATAATAATAATAATAATAATAATAATAATAATAATAATAATAATAATAATAATAATAATAATAATAATAATAATAATAATAATAATAATAATAATAATAATAATAATAATAATAATAATAATAATAATAATAATAATAATAATAATAATAATAATAATAATAATAATAATAATAATAATAATAATAATAATAATAATCTACCTTCTACCTTTGTATTCTGTGGACCAGCGGTCCTGCCATCGCTGAATTGTTTGTATTTTAGTTTCCTGCTGGGTGTGGGTGTTCGATGCATCATTTTTCTGTAACCACAGCTTCCTTCTTTCATCTGCTAGTAGATCTATTGGCATAGTTCCACTTATCACCAGAATCGCTGCCTCCGATACCGTGCGGTATGCTGACGCCACCCTTAGGGCTGCAGTCCTCTGTACTTTGGCTAGACCTGTGCGCCTGTTTTCCATCCTCAGGGTTGGCGCCCACACTTCGCTCCCATATAGTAAGATTGACTGTGTTGTGTCCATTAACAGCTTCCTTCTGCTGGATAGAGGCCCTCCGATGTTTGCCATTAGTCTCGATAACGATGCCGTTATCTTGGCTGATTTCTCAATGGCGTGTTTAATTTGCGACCAGTAGGTCAACTTGTTGTCAATCCTAATACCTAAATATTTTATCACTTTCTTCGTGCGAATGGTTTCTGAATGCACCTGCATATCTACTTCCAGCGGTATGTGTTTTCTAGTGAGGAAGATGAGTTCCGTTTTCTCCGCGGCCAGACTAAGTCCGTGCAAGTCAAGCCACGTTTGTGTCCTCAGCATCACTTGCGTAAGTTTTCGCCTCACCGTGTCCATGTCGCGTGCGCTGATAACAGCTGCAATATCGTCAGCGTACCCTACTAAATAGCAGTCTTCAGGCATACTGATGTTTAAGATAAAATCGTAGCTTACGTTCCATAAATCAGGGCCAAGGATTGAGCCTTGTGCTGCTCCAGAGGTGATTTTCTTCTTCTGTTGGGCTTCGTTTGTATCATAGATTAGCTCCCGGTCTTTCAGGTAGCTGCGTACCATATTCATTAGGTAGGCAGGCGCTTTAAAGCGTGTTTCGAGGGCTTCGATCATATTTTCCCATTTTGCACTGTTAAAAGCGTTTTTGACATCGATTGTGGCGAGGAGTACTATAGGCCTCGAGAAGTGGTTTATCCGTCGCGATAATTCTACACTTCTTATGACATCTTCGATGGCTCCGACAGTGGATCTACCTGGCCTAAATCCGTGCTGCCTTTCCGAAAGGTCTCCAGCGTTCTTTACTGCAGCTGTAATACGTGGCTTTAGCATTTTTTCCAGCAGTTTCCCTGCTGTGTCGAGCATACATAGAGGTCTGTATGCCGATGGTGTCTCTGGGTCTCCCTTGTCTTTGCTGAGTAAGACTAGCCTTTGTCTTTTCCAAACTTCTGGAAACATCCCCTCTGCCAGGCATGCATTGTACATGTTCAGTAGAACTTGTGGGCGCTCAGCTGCTATTAGTTTGAGTACCTCTGATGGGATTCCGTCTGGGCCTGGTGCCTTATTGCATTTTTGCGTGCCGGCTGCTGCGCTCAATTCTTCCTGCGTGAACAGTGGCGTCGGGCCCTCTGGTGCACTCCTTGTTTGATCGGTTCTTATTGCGTGGTTCGGGAAGAGGGTGTTTACTATGTTCTTCATAGCGTGTGCTCTAAGCTCCGGAACTGCATTTTTCACGCCGAGTTTTCTCATCACAATTTTGTATGCTAGGCCCCATGGATTTTGGTTTATATCGCGGCGGAGTTCTTCCCACTTTCCTTTCTTGCTTTTTATAATGGCGAGTTTTAGTTCCTGTTTTGCCTTTTTATACTCTCCTTGCTCTTCTGTTGCAATACTACTTCTTCTGGCCCTTGTGTATTTCCGTCTTTTGTGAAGGCATGTCTGTCTTAAAGCGCGTATTTCATCTGTCCACCAGTAGGCAGCTGTCTTGGGATGAGTGTGTTTTATGCGCGGCATGGCTGCTTTACATGCTGTCTTGATGCTTTTGAGAGTCTTTTCCACTCTGACTCTAGCCGAGCTGTTTGCGTGGTATTCCGGCAGGTTAGCGTCCATCTGTGTGAGGAATATTTCGGAGTTTAGCTTCGAGGCATTCCACCTTCGCGTTCCCTTGATTTCTCTGGCTCTTGTTTTGTTTGCAGCTCCGACGAGGTAAGTCATGTACTGGTGGTCGCTGCCAGTATAGTCTTCGAGTACTGTCCATTGCTGTAGCTGGCTCGCATAGGTCTCCGATACAAGCGTTATGTCAGGGGTAATGTCGGCGCACCCTGGTCTTCTGAAGGTAGTTGCAGTTCCTGAGTTAGCCACGATAAGGCCTAGCCTGGCTGCCATGTCCAAAACTCTTCGTCCTCTCGAGTTCGTCGTCTGCATACCCCATTCAATGGCGCTAGCGTTAAAATCTCCGACTATGATCAGCTGTCGGTTTGTGTGAAGCGCACAGTCCTCTATGGCGTCCATCTTTGCTTGAAAGTCGGCAATAGCGTCGCTCGGTGTGAGATAACAACTCATTATGGTGAATTGTTTGCTACTTGCCCAGACGAATCTGTTTCCTGCACCGTTGTTCAATTTTTGGAAGTTGCATTTTTCCGTCAGCCATATTGCTGCAGTCGCCGATGTGTCTTCGAGCCATATTCCGCTACTTGGTTTGGCGTACTGTTCGCTTATTATTGCCATGTCGGTCTCATGTTCCAGCATAACCTGCGGCAGGAGCGAGTCGGCCGTCCTGCTTCTATGCAAATTGCCCTGCAGGATCTTCATTTCACTATGTGTTCTCTGTATGACGAGCACATCTTGGATCCAGGGATATGTTCTGTGTGGTTGTGTCGTTTTCCCACGCACAGGCAGCAGCTTGGTTCACCTCTTTTAAGAGCCTTATCCTACAATTTACCCATCCTATCTTTATCCGTTCTTTCTTATGGACCTCGTTCGCTAATAATAGTTATAATAATAATAATATTAATAATAATAATAATAATAATAATAATAATAATAATAATAATAATAATAATAATAATAATAATAATAATAATAATAATAATAATAATAACAATAATAATAATAATAATAATAACAATAATAATAATAATAATAATAATAATAATCGAGAAATATAAAATACCACATGACAAAGCACCCTATTATAATTATAAACCTTTCCCTGTAGTTGAAAATCGTACCATCAAGATCTACTATGATCGCACCATTCACTCGGAACACACCAGGCTTCATAATCGTCCTGATATAACTGTCATTGACAAAGAAGAGCGCAAGGGTATCTTCATTGATGTTGCGATTCCAGCTTCAAGAAACATGAGCCGAACATACAGCGAGAAACGTAGCAGATATTCCGAACTCGCTGTGGAGACTAAGCGCAATTGGAATCTCAAAGAAGTGAAGATAATCCCAATAATTATCAGTGCGGAAGGATTAGTACATATGGACTTACAAGAGGACATAAAACTTCTAGGCCTGAGAAGGAGCACTATCGACGCTATGCAGAAATCTGTAATCATCGATACCTGTCACATAACCCGGAACTTTATGAACATCGTTTAGCAGCAAATTCAATAGATACACAGTGTAATTATATTTGATATATTTTGTATTAGGCTAAGGCCCCCAAAATATGTTGTATAAAAATACCCAATACGGAGAAATACATAATAATAATAATAATAATAATAATAATAATAATAATAATAATAATAATAATAATAATAATAATAATAATAATAATAATAATAATAATAATAATAATAATAATAATAATAATAATAATAATAATAATAATAATAATAATAATAATAATAATAATAATAATAATAATAATAATAATAATAATAATAATAATAATAATAATAATAATAATAATAATAATAATAATAATAATAATAATAATAATAATAATAATAATAATAATAATAATAATAATAATAATAATAATAATAATAATAATAATAATAATAATAATAATAATAATAATAATAATAATAATAATAATAATAATAATAATAATAATAATAATAATAATAATAATAATAATAATAATAATAATAATAATAATAATAATAATAATAATAATAATAATAATAATAATAATAATAATAATAATAATAATAATAATAATAATAATAATAATAATAATAATAATAATAATAATAATAATAATAATAATAATAATAATAATAATAATAATAATAATAATAATAATAATAATAATAATAATAATAATAATAATAATAATAATAATAATAATAATAATAATAATAATAATAATAATAATAATAATAATAATAATAATAATAATAATAATAATAATAATAATAATAATAATAATAATAATAATAATAATAATAATAATAATAATAATAATAATAATAATAATAATAATAATAATAATAATAATAATAATAATAATAATAATAATAATAATAATAATAATAATAATAATAATAATAATAATAATAATAATAATAATAATAATAATAATAATAATAATAATAATAATAATAATAATAATAATAATAATAATAATAATAATAATAATAATAAGCTGTTTGCGTGGTATTCCGGCAGGTTAGCGTCCATCTGTGTGAGGAATATTTCGGAGTTTAGCTTCGAGGCATTCCACCTTCGCGTTCCCTTGATTTCTCTGGCTCTTGTTTTGTTTGCAGCTCCGACGAGGTAAGTCATGTACTGGTGGTCGCTGCCAGTATAGTCTTCGAGTACTGTCCATTGCTGTAGCTGGCTCGCATAGGTCTCCGATACAAGCGTTATGTCAGGGGTAATGTCGGCGCACCCTGGTCTTCTGAAGGTAGTTGCAGTTCCTGAGTTAGCCACGATAAGGCCTAGCCTGGCTGCCATGTCCAAAACTCTTCGTCCTCTCGAGTTCGTCGTCTGCATACCCCATTCAATGGCGCTAGCGTTAAAATCTCCGACTATGATCAGCTGTCGGTTTGTGTGAAGCGCACAGTCCTCTATGGCCATCTTTGCTTAAAAGTCGGCAATAGCGTCGCTCGGTGTGAGATAACAACTCATTATGGTGAATTGTTTGCTACTTGCCCAGACGAATCTGTTTCCTGCACCGTTGTTCAATTTTTGGAAGTTGCATTTTTCCGTCAGCCATATTGCTGCAGTCGCCGATGTGTCTTCGAGCCATATTCCGCTACTTGGTTTGGCGTACTGTTCGCTTATTATTGCCATGTCGGTCTCATGTTCCAGCATAACCTGCGGCAGGAGCGAGTCGGCCGTCCTGCTTCTATGCAAATTGCCCTGCAGGATCTTCATTTCACTATGTGTTCTCTGTATGACGAGCACATCTTGGATCCAGGGATATGTTCTGTGTGGTTGTGTCGTTTTCCCACGCACAGGCAGCAGCTTGGTTCACCTCTTTTAAGAGCCTTATCCTACAATTTACCCATCCTATCTTTATCCGTTCTTTCTTATGGATCTCGTTCGCTAATAATAGTTATAATAATAATAATATTAATAATAATAATAATAATAATAATAATAATAATAATAATAATAATAATAATAATAATAATAATAATAATAATAATAATAATAATAATAATAATAATAATAATAATAATAATAATAATAATAATAATAATAATAATAATAATAATAATAATAATAATAATAATAATAATAATAATAATAATAATAATAATAATAATAATAATAATAATAATAATAATAATAATAATAATAATAATAATAATAATAATAATAATAATAATAATAATAATAATAATAATAATAATAATAATAATAATAATAATAATAATAATAATAATAATAATAATAATAATAATAATAATAATAATAATAATAATAATAATAATAATAATAATAATAATAATAATAATAATAATAATAATAATAATAATAATAATAATAATAATAATAATAATAATAATAATAATAATAATAATAATAATAATAATAATAATAATAATAATAATAATAATAATAATAATAATAATAATAATAATAATAATAATAATAATAATAATAATAATAATAATAATAATAATAATAATAATAATAATAATAATAATAATAATAATAATAATAATAATAATAATAATAATAATAATAATAATAATAATAATAATAATAATAATAATAATAATAATAATAATAATAATAATAATAATAATAATAATAATAATAATAATAATAATAATAATAATAATAATAATAATAATAATAATAATAATAATAATAATAATAATAATAATAATAATAATAATAATAATAATAATAATAATAATAATAATAATAATAATAATAATAATAATAATAATAATAATAATAATAATAATAATAATAATAATAATAATAATAATAATAATCTACCATCTACCTTTGTATTCTGTGGACCAGCGGTCCTGCCATCGCTGAATTGTTTGTATTTTAGTTTCCTGCTGGGTGTGGGTGTTCGATGCATCATTTTTCTGTAACCACAGCTTCCTTCTTTCATCTGCTAGTAGATCTATTGGCATAGTTCCACTTATCACCAGAATCGCTGCCTCCGATACCGTGCGGTATGCTGACGCCACCCTTAGGGCTGCAGTCCTCTGTACTTTGGCTAGACCTGTGCGCCTGTTTTCCATCCTCAGGGTTGGCGCCCACACTTCGCTCCCATATAGTAAGATTGACTGTGTTGTGTCCATTAACAGCTTCCTTCTGCTGGATAGAGGCCCTCCGATGTTTGCCATTAGTCTCGATAACGATGCCGTTATCTTGGCTGATTTCTCAATGGCGTGTTTAATTTGCGACCAGTAGGTCAACTTGTTGTCAATCCTAATACCTAAATATTTTATCACTTTCTTCGTGCGAATGGTTTCTGAATGCAGCTGCATATCTACTTCCAGCGGTATGTGTTTTCTAGTGAGGAAGATGAGTTCCGTTTTCTCCGCGGCCAGACTAAGTCCGTGCAAGTCAAGCCACGTTTGTGTCCTCAGCATCACTTGCGTAAGTTTTCGCCTCACCGTGTCCATGTCGCGTGCGCTGATGACAGCTGCAATATCGTCAGCGTACCCTACTAAATAGCAGTCTTCAGGCATACTGATGTTTAAGATAAAATCGTAGCTTACATTCCATAAATCAGGGCCAAGGATTGAGCCTTGTGCTGCTCCAGAGGTGATTTTCTTCTTCTGTTGGGCTTCGTTTGTATCATAGATTAGCTCCCGGTCTTTCAGGTAGCTGCGTACCATATTCATTAGGTAGGCAGGCGCTTTAAAGCGTGTTTCGAGGGCTTCGATCATATTTTCCCATTTTGCACTGTTAAAAGCGTTTTTGACATCGATTGTGGCGAGGAGTACTATAGGCCTCGAAAAGTGGTTTATCCGTCGCGATAATTCTACACTTCTTATGACATCTTCGATGGCTCCGACAGTGGATCTACCTGGCCTAAATCCGTGCTGCCTTTCCGAAAGGTCTCCAGCGTTCTTTACTGCAGCTGTAATACGTGGCTTTAGCATTTTTTCCAGCAGTTTCCCTGCTGTGTCGAGCATACATAGAGGTCTGTATGCCGATGGTGTCTCTGGGTCTCCCTTGTCTTTGCTGAGTAAGACTAGCCTTTGTCTTTTCCAAACTTCTGGAAACATCCCCTCTGCCAGGCATGCATTGTACATGTTCAGTAGAACTTGTGGGCGCTCAGCTGCTATTAGTTTGAGTACCTCTGATGGGATTCCGTCTGGGCCTGGTGCCTTATTGCATTTTTGCGTGCCGGCTGCTGCGCTCAATTCTTCCTGCGTGAACAGTGGCGTCGGGCCCTCTGGTGCACTCCTTGTTTGATCGGTTCTTATTGCGTGGTTCGGGAAGAGGGTGTTTACTATGTTCTTCATAGCGTGTGCTCTAAGCTCCGGAACTGCATTTTTCACGCCGAGTTTTCTCATCACAATTTTGTATGCTAGGCCCCATGGATTTTGGTTTATATCGCGGCGGAGTTCTTCCCACTTTCCTTTCTTGCTTTTTATAATGGCGAGTTTTAGTTCCTGTTTTGCCTTTTTATACTCTCCTTGCTCTTCTGTTGCAATACTACTTCTTCTGGCCCTTGTGTATTTCCGTCTTTTGTGAAGGCATGTCTGTCTTAAAGCGCGTATTTCATCTGTCCACCAGTAGGCAGCTGTCTTGGGATGAGTGTGTTTTATGCGCGGCATGGCTGCTTTACATGCTGTCTTGATGCTTTTGAGAGTCTTTTCCACTCTGACTCTAGCCGAGCTGTTTGCGTGGTATTCCGGCAGGTTAGCGTCCATCTGTGTGAGGAATATTTCGGAGTTTAGCTTCGAGGCATTCCACCTTCGCGTTCCCTTGATTTCTCTGGCTCTTGTTTTGTTTGCAGCTCCGACGA
Source organism: Volucella zonaria (assembly GCA_963966105.1). Classification (NCBI taxonomy): domain Eukaryota; kingdom Metazoa; phylum Arthropoda; class Insecta; order Diptera; family Syrphidae; genus Volucella; species Volucella zonaria. The sequence continues at coordinate 97,168,747 of OZ014530.1, read as the reverse complement.
GGTAAGTCATGTACTGGTGGTCGCTGCCAGTATAGTCTTCGAGTACTGTCCATTGCTGTAGCTGGCTCGCATAGGTCTCCGATACAAGCGTTATGTCAGGGGTAATGTCGGCGCACCCTGGTCTTCTGAAGGTAGTTGCAGTTCCTGAGTTAGCCACGATAAGGCCTAGCCTGGCTGCCATGTCCAAAACTCTTCGTCCTCTCGAGTTCGTCGTCTGCATACCCCATTCAATGGCGCTAGCGTTAAAATCTCCGACTATGATCAGCTGTCGGTTTGTGTGAAGCGCACAGTCCTCTATGGCGTCCATCTTTGCTTAAAAGTCGGCAATAGCGTCGCTCGGTGTGAGATAACAACTCATTATGGTGAATTGTTTGCTACTTGCCCAGACGAATCTGTTTCCTGCACCGTTGTTCAATTTTTGGAAGTTGCATTTTTCCGTCAGCCATATTGCTGCAGTCGCCGATGTGTCTTCGAGCCATATTCCGCTACTTGGTTTGGCGTACTGTTCGCTTATTATTGCCATGTCGGTCTCATGTTCCAGCATAACCTGCGGCAGGAGCGAGTCGGCCGTCCTGCTTCTATGCAAATTGCCCTGCAGGATCTTCATTTCACTATGTGTTCTCTGTATGACGAGCACATCTTGGATCCAGGGATATGTTCTGTGTGGTTGTGTCGTTTTCCCACGCACAGGCAGCAGCTTGGTTCACCTCTTTTAAGAGCCTTATCCTACAATTTACCCATCCTATCTTTATCCGTTCTTTCTTATGGACCTCGTTCGCTAATAATAGTTATAATAATAATAATAATAATAATAATAATAATAATAATAATAATAATAATAATAATAATAATAATAATAATAATAATAATAATAATAATAATAATAATAATAATAATAATAATAATAATAATAATAATAATAATAATAATAATAATAATAATAATAATAATAATAATAATAATAATAATAATAATAATAATAATAATAATAATAATAATAATAATAATAATAATAATAATAATAATAATAATAATAATAATAATAATAATAATAATAATAATAATAATAATAATAATAATAATAATAATAATAATAATAATAATAATAATAATAATAATAATAATAATAATAATAATAATAATAATAATAATAATAATAATAATAATAATAATAATAATAATAATAATAATAATAATAATAATAATAATAATAATAATAATAATAATAATAATAATAATAATAATAATAATAATAATAATAATAATAATAATAATAATAATAATAATAATAATAATAATAATAATAATAATAATAATAATAATAATAATAATAATAATAATAATAATAATAATAATAATAATAATAATAATAATAATAATAATAATAATAATAATAATAATAATAATAATAATAATAATAATAATAATAATAATAATAATAATAATAATAATAATAATAATAATAATAATAATAATAATAATAATAATAATAATAATAATAATAATAATAATAATAATAATAATAATAATAATAATAATAATAATAATAATAATAATAATAATAATAATAATAATAATAATAATAATAATAATAATAATAATAATAATAATAATAATAATAATAATAATAATAATAATAATAATAATAATAATAATAATAATAATAATAATAATAATAATAATAATAATAATAATAATAATAATAATAATAATAATAATAATAATAATAATAATAATAATAATAATAATAATAATAATAATAATAATAATAATAATCTACCATCTACCTTTGTATTCTGTGGACCAGCGGTCCTGCCATCGCTGAATTGTTTGTATTTTAGTTTCCTGCTGGGTGTGGGTGTTTTCGATGCATCATTTTTCTGTAACCACAGCTTCCTTCTTTCATCTGCTAGTAGATCTATTGGCATAGTTCCACTTATCACCAGAATCGCTGCCTCCGATACCGTGCGGTATGCTGACGCCACCCTTAGGGCTGCAGTCCTCTGTACTTTGGCTAGACCTGTGCGCCTGTTTTCCATCCTCAGGGTTGGCGCCCACACTTCGCTCCCATATAGTAAGATTGACTGTGTTGTGTCCATTAACAGCTTCCTTCTGCTGGATAGAGGCCCTCCGATGTTTGCCATTAGTCTCGATAACGATGCCGTTATCTTGGCTGATTTCTCAATGGCGTGTTTAATTTGCGACCAGTAGGTCAACTTGTTGTCAATCCTAATACCTAAATATTTTATCACTTTCTTCGTGCGAATGGTTTCTGAATGCACCTGCATATCTACTTCCAGCGGTATGTGTTTTCTAGTGAGGAAGATGAGTTCCGTTTTCTCCGCGGCCAGACTAAGTCCGTGCAAGTCAAGCCACGTTTGTGTCCTCAGCATCACTTGCGTAAGTTTTCGCCTCACCGTGTCCATGTCGCGTGCGCTGATAACAGCTGCAATATCGTCAGCGTACCCTACTAAATAGCAGTCTTCAGGCATACTGATGTTTAAGATAAAATCGTAGCTTACGTTCCATAAATCAGGGCCAAGGATTGAGCCTTGTGCTGCTCCAGAGGTGATTTTCTTCTTCTGTTGGGCTTCGTTTGTATCATAGATTAGCTCCCGGTCTTTCAGGTAGCTGCGTACCATATTCATTAGGTAGGCAGGCGCTTTAAAGCGTGTTTCGAGGGCTTCGATCATATTTTCCCATTTTGCACTGTTAAAAGCGTTTTTGACATCGATTGTGGCGAGGAGTACTATAGGCCTCGAGAAGTGGTTTATCCGTCGCGATAATTCTACACTTCTTATGACATCTTCGATGGCTCCGACAGTGGATCTACCTGGCCTAAATCCGTGCTGCCTTTCCGAAAGGTCTCCAGCGTTCTTTACTGCAGCTGTAATACGTGGCTTTAGCATTTTTTCCAGCAGTTTCCCTGCTGTGTCGAGCATACATAGAGGTCTGTATGCCGATGGTGTCTCTGGGTCTCCCTTGTCTTTGCTGAGTAAGACTAGCCTTTGTCTTTTCCAAACTTCTGGAAACATCCCCTCTGCCAGGCATGCATTGTACATGTTCAGTAGAACTTGTGGGCGCTCAGCTGCTATTAGTTTGAGTACCTCTGATGGGATTCCGTCTGGGCCTGGTGCCTTATTGCATTTTTGCGTGCCGGCTGCTGCGCTCAATTCTTCCTGCGTGAACAGTGGCGTCGGGCCCTCTGGTGCACTCCTTGTTTGATCGGTTCTTATTGCGTGGTTCGGGAAGAGGGTGTTTACTATGTTCTTCATAGCGTGTGCTCTAAGCTCCGGAACTGCATTTTTCACGCCGAGTTTTCTCATCACAATTTTGTATGCTAGGCCCCATGGATTTTGGTTTATATCGCGGCGGAGTTCTTCCCACTTTCCTTTCTTGCTTTTTATAATGGCGAGTTTTAGTTCCTGTTTTGCCTTTTTATACTCTCCTTGCTCTTCTGTTGCAATACTACTTCTTCTGGCCCTTGTGTATTTCCGTCTTTTGTGAAGGCATGTCTGTCTTAAAGCGCGTATTTCATCTGTCCACCAGTAGGCAGCTGTCTTGGGATGAGTGTGTTTTATGCGCGGCATGGCTGCTTTACATGCTGTCTTGATGCTTTTGAGAGTCTTTTCCACTCTGACTCTAGCCGAGCTGTTTGCGTGGTATTCCGGCAGGTTAGCGTCCATCTGTGTGAGGAATATTTCGGAGTTTAGCTTCGAGGCATTCCACCTTCGCGTTCCCTTGATTTCTCTGGCTCTTGTTTTGTTTGCAGCTCCGACGAGGTAAGTCATGTACTGGTGGTCGCTGCCAGTATAGTCTTCGAGTACTGTCCATTGCTGTAGCTGGCTCGCATAGGTCTCCGATACAAGCGTTATGTCAGGGGTAATGTCGGCGCACCCTGGTCTTCTGAAGGTAGTTGCAGTTCCTGAGTTAGCCACGATAAGGCCTAGCCTGGCTGCCATGTCCAAAACTCTTCGTCCTCTCGAGTTCGTCGTCTGCATACCCCATTCAATGGCGCTAGCGTTAAAATCTCCGACTATGATCAGCTGTCGGTTTGTGTGAAGCGCACAGTCCTCTATGGCGTCCATCTTTGCTTGAAAGTCGGCAATAGCGTCGCTCGGTGTGAGATAACAACTCATTATGGTGAATTGTTTGCTACTTGCCCAGACGAATCTGTTTCCTGCACCGTTGTTCAATTTTTGGAAGTTGCATTTTTCCGTCAGCCATATTGCTGCAGTCGCCGATGTGTCTTCGAGCCATATTCCGCTACTTGGTTTGGCGTACTGTTCGCTTATTATTGCCATGTCGGTCTCATGTTCCAGCATAACCTGCGGCAGGAGCGAGTCGGCCGTCCTGCTTCTATGCAAATTGCCCTGCAGGATCTTCATTTCACTATGTGTTCTCTGTATGACGAGCACATCTTGGATGCAGGGATATGTTCTGTGTGGTTGTGTCGTTTTCCCACGCACAGGCAGCAGCTTGGTTCACCTCTTTTAAGAGCCTTATCCTACAATTTACCCATCCTATCTTTATCCGTTCTTTCTTAAGGACCTCGTTCGCTAATAATAGTTATAATAATAATAATAATAATAATAATAATAATAATAATAATAATAATAATAATAATAATAATAATAATAATAATAATAATAATAATAATAATAATAATAATAATAATAATAATAATAATAATAATAATAATAATAATAATAATAATAATAATAATAATAATAATAATAATAATAATAATAATAATAATAATAATAATAATAATAATAATAATAATAATAATAATAATAATAATAATAATAATAATAATAATAATAATAATAATAATAATAATAATAATAATAATAATAATAATAATAATAATAATAATAATAATAATAATAATAATAATAATAATAATAATAATAATAATAATAATAATAATAATAATAATAATAATAATAATAATAATAATAATAATAATAATAATAATAATAATAATAATAATAATAATAATAATAATAATAATAATAATAATAATAATAATAATAATAATAATAATAATAATAATAATAATAATAATAATAATAATAATAATAATAATAATAATAATAATAATAATAATAATAATAATAATAATAATAATAATAATAATAATAATAATAATAATAATAATAATAATAATAATAATAATAATAATAATAATAATAATAATAATAATAATAATAATAATAATAATAATAATAATAATAATAATAATAATAATAATAATAATAATAATAATAATAATAATAATAATAATAATAATAATAATAATAATAATAATAATAATAATAATAATAATAATAATAATAATAATAATAATAATAATAATAATAATAATAATAATAATAATAATAATAATAATAATAATAATAATAATAATAATAATAATAATAATAATAATAATAATAATAATAATAATAATAATAATAATAATAATAATAATAATAATAATAATAATAATAATAATAATAATAATAATAATAATAATAATAATAATAATAATAATAATAATAATAATAATAATAATAATAATAATAATAATAATAATAATAATAATAATAATAATAATAATAATAATAATAATAATAATAATAATAATAATAATAATAATAATAATAATAATAATAATAATAATAATAATAATAATAATAATAATAATAATAATAATAATAATAATAATCTACCATCTACCTTTGTATTCTGTGGACCAGCGGTCCTGCCATCGCTGAATTGTTTGTATTTTAGTTTCCTGCTGGGTGTGGGTGTTCGATGCATCATTTTTCTGTAACCACAGCTTCCTTCTTTCATCTGCTAGTAGATCTATTGGCATAGTTCCACTTATCACCAGAATCGCTGCCTCCGATACCGTGCGGTATGCTGACGCCACCCTTAGGGCTGCAGTCCTCTGTACTTTGGCTAGACCTGTGCGCCTGTTTTCCATCCTCAGGGTTGGCGCCCACACTTCGCTCCCATATAGTAAGATTGACTGTGTTGTGTCCATTAACAGCTTCCTTCTGCTGGATAGAGGCCCTCCGATGTTTGCCATTAGTCTCGATAACGATGCCGTTATCTTGGCTGATTTCTCAATGGCGTGTTTCATTTGCGACCAGTAGGTCAACTTGTTGTCAATCCTAATACCTAAATATTTTATCACTTTCTTCGTGCGAATGGTTTCTGAATGCACCTGCATATCTACTTCCAGCGGTATGTGTTTTCTAGTGAGGAAGATGAGTTCCGTTTTCTCCGCGGCCAGACTAAGTCCGTGCAAGTCAAGCCACGTTTGTGTCCTCAGCATCACTTGCGTAAGTTTTCGCCTCACCGTGTCCATGTCGCGTGCGCTGATGACAGCTGCAATATCGTCAGCGTACCCTACTAAATAGCAGTCTTCAGGCATACTGATGTTTAAGATACCATCGTAGCTTACATTCCATAAATCAGGGCCAAGGATTGAGCCTTGTGCTGCTCCAGAGGTGATTTTCTTCTTCTGTTGGGCTTCGTTTGTATCATAGATTAGCTCCCGGTCTTTCAGGTAGCTGCGTACCATATTCATTAGGTAGGCAGGCGCTTTAAAGCGTGTTTCGAGGGCTTCGATCATATTTTCCCATTTTGCACTGTTAAAAGCGTTTTTGACATCGATTGTGGCGAGGAGTACTATAGGCCTCGAGAAGTGGTTTATCCGTCGCGATAATTCTACACTTCTTATGACATCTTCGATGGCTCCGACAGTGGATCTACCTGGCCTAAATCCGTGCTGCCTTTCCGAAAGGTCTCCAGCGTTCTTTACTGCAGCTGTAATACGTGGCTTTAGCATTTTTTCCAGCAGTTTCCCTGCTGTGTCGAGCATACATAGAGGTCTGTATGCCGATGGTGTCTCTGGGTCTCCCTTGTCTTTGCTGAGTAAGACTAGCCTTTGTCTTTTCCAAACTTCTGGAAACATCCCCTCTGCCAGGCATGCATTGTACATGTTCAGTAGAACTTGTGGGCGCTCAGCTGCTATTAGTTTGAGTACCTCTGATGGGATTCCGTCTGGGCCTGGTGCCTTATTGCATTTTTGCGTGCCGGCTGCTGCGCTCAATTCTTCCTGCGTGAACAGTGGCGTCGGGCCCTCTGGTGCACTCCTTGTTTGATCGGTTCTTATTGCGTGGTTCGGGAAGAGGGTGTTTACTATGTTCTTCATAGCGTGTGCTCTAAGCTCCGGAACTGCATTTTTCACGCCGAGTTTTCTCATCACAATTTTGTATGCTAGGCCCCATGGATTTTGGTTTATATCGCGGCGGAGTTCTTCCCACTTTCCTTTCTTGCTTTTTATAATGGCGAGTTTTAGTTCCTGTTTTGCCTTTTTATACTCTCCTTGCTCTTCTGTTGCAATACTACTTCTTCTGGCCCTTGTGTATTTCCGTCTTTTGTGAAGGCATGTCTGTCTTAAAGCGCGTATTTCATCTGTCCACCAGTAGGCAGCTGTCTTGGGATGAGTGTGTTTTATGCGCGGCATGGCTGCTTTACATGCTGTCTTGATGCTTTTGAGAGTCTTTTCCACTCTGACTCTAGCCGAGCTGTTTGCGTGGTATTCCGGCAGGTTAGCGTCCATCTGTGTGAGGAATATTTCGGAGTTTAGCTTCGAGGCATTCCACCTTCGCGTTCCCTTGATTTCTCTGGCTCTTGTTTTGTTTGCAGCTCCGACGAGGTAAGTCATGTACTGGTGGTCGCTGCCAGTATAGTCTTCGAGTACTGTCCATTGCTGTAGCTGGCTCGCATAGGTCTCCGATACAAGCGTTATGTCAGGGGTAATGTCGGCGCACCCTGGTCTTCTGAAGGTAGTTGCAGTTCCTGAGTTAGCCACGATAAGGCCTAGCCTGGCTGCCATGTCCAAAACTCTTCGTCCTCTCGAGTTCGTCGTCTGCATACCCCATTCAATGGCGCTAGCGTTAAAATCTCCGACTATGATCAGCTGTCGGTTTGTGTGAAGCGCACAGTCCTCTATGGCGTCCATCTTTGCTTGAAAGTCGGCAATAGCGTCGCTCGGTGTGAGATAACAACTCATTATGGTGAATTGTTTGCTACTTGCCCAGACGAATCTGTTTCCTGCACCGTTGTTCAATTTTTGGAAGTTGCATTTTTCCGTCAGCCATATTGCTGCAGTCGCCGATGTGTCTTGGAGCCATATTCCGCTACTTGGTTTGGCGTACTGTTCGCTTATTATTGCCATGTCGGTCTCATGTTCCAGCATAACCTGCGGCAGGAGCGAGTCGGCCGTCCTGCTTCTATGCAAATTGCCCTGCAGGATCTTCATTTCACTATGTGTTCTCTGTATGACGAGCACATCTTGGATCCAGGGATATGTTCTGTGTGGTTGTGTCGTTTTCCCACGCACAGGCAGCAGCTTGGTTCACCTCTTTTAAGAGCCTTATCCTACAATTTACCCATCCTATCTTTATCCGTTCTTTCTTAAGGACCTCGTTCGCTAATAATAGTTATAATAATAATAATAATAATAATAATAATAATAATAATAATAATAATAATAATAATAATAATAATAATAATAATAATAATAATAATAATAATAATAATAATAATAATAATAATAATAATAATAATAATAATAATAATAATAATAATAATAATAATAATAATAATAATAATAATAATAATAATAATAATAATAATAATAATAATAATAATAATAATAATAATAATAATAATAATAATAATAATAATAATAATAATAATAATAATAATAATAATAATAATAATAATAATAATAATAATAATAATAATAATAATAATAATAATAATAATAATAATAATAATAATAATAATAATAATAATAATAATAATAATAATAATAATAATAATAATAATAATAATAATAATAATAATAATAATAATAATAATAATAATAATAATAATAATAATAATAATAATAATAATAATAATAATAATAATAATAATAATAATAATAATAATAATAATAATAATAATAATAATAATAATAATAATAATAATAATAATAATAATAATAATAATAATAATAATAATAATAATAATAATAATAATAATAATAATAATAATAATAATAATAATAATAATAATAATAATAATAATAATAATAATAATAATAATAATAATAATAATAATAATAATAATAATAATAATAATAATAATAATAATAATAATAATAATAATAATAATAATAATAATAATAATAATAATAATAATAATAATAATAATAATAATAATAATAATAATAATAATAATAATAATAATAATAATAATAATAATAATAATAATAATAATAATAATAATAATAATAATAATAATAATAATAATAATAATAATAATAATAATACTAATAATAATAATAATAATAATAATAATAATAATAATAATAATAATAATAATAATAATAATAATAATAATAATAATAATAATAATAATAATAATAATAATAATAATAATAATAATAATAATAATAATAATAATAAATAATAATAATAATAATAATAATAATAATAATAATAATAATAATAATAATAATAATAATAATAATAATAATAATAATAATAATAATAATAATAATAATAATAATAATAATAATAATAATAATAATAATAATAATAATAATAATAATAATAATAATAATAATAATAATAATAATAATAATAATAATAATAATAATAATAATAATAATAATAATAATAATAATAATAATAATAATAATAATAATAATAATAATAATAATAATAATAATAATAATAATAATAATAATAATAATAATAATAATAATAATAATAATAATAATAATAATAATAATCTACCATCTACCTTTGTATTCTGTGGACCAGCGGTCCTGCCATCGCTGAATTGTTTGTATTTTAGTTTCCTGCTAGGTGTGGGTGTTCGATGCATCATTTTTCTGTAACCACAGCTTCCTTCTTTCATCTGCTAGTAGATCTATTGGCATAGTTCCACTTATCACCAGAATCGCTGCCTCCGATACCGTGCGGTATGCTGACGCCACCCTTAGGGCTGCAGTCCTCTGTACTTTGGCTAGACCTGTGCGCCTGTTTTCCATCCTCAGGGTTGGCGCCCACACTTCGCTCCCATATAGTAAGATTGACTGTGTTGTGTCCATTAACAGCTTCCTTCTGCTGGATAGAGGCCCTCCGATGTTTGCCATTAGTCTCGATAACGATGCCGTTATCTTGGCTGATTTCTCAATGGCGTGTTTAATTTGCGACCAGTAGGTCAACTTGTTGTCAATCCTAATACCTAAATATTTTATCACTTTCTTCGTGCGAATGGTTTCTGAATGCAGCTGCATATCTACTTCCAGCGGTATGTGTTTTCTAGTGAGGAAGATGAGTTCCGTTTTCTCCGCGGCCAGACTAAGTCCGTGCAAGTCAAGCCACGTTTGTGTCCTCAGCATCACTTGCGTA